>OY856413.1:1081792196-1082497196 GCA_963693085.1 Alisma plantago-aquatica | reverse complement strand
CTGCCAGCCCCAGCAGTGGCACGCGAGGGGCTCTTAAACCTTGCGCCGGTCTGGGGGCACCCTGCCTTGATACTGGTGGAAGCCCCATCACGGCAACGATGACCACGGAGATACGGGGACCAACGGAATCACACCTTGCTCAAGGAGAAGCCCCACGTCTATGGTGATGGTGGGCGGAGAAGGAAGGTGCAGGGAGCATTGGTTGAGGTGGAACTGATGGTGAAGCTACGGTGACTTTAGTGTGCAATGGTGAAGGGTTGTATGCCATTGTGGAATCTTCAGCAGCGTCGTGCGCGCTGGAGTACGATCTGCAAATCACATGAGGGAGAAAGAGATAGGCTGGTCCACTGACCCGACAGTTCAAAACTAGTGAACCAAACCCTAATGGCCGTTCCAAGAGGAATTGAGGATTGAACCGCACCCCCAACTTTTCCAGGTGGCACTGGTTTTGACCAATGGTGTGACGCCACGTGGCACGTGTTTATGGTAAATATCCTAATTTTGTGTAATTCATAATAAATGCTAGGAATGTCCAAATATAGTGATATTATATATCAAATTGATTAGAAAAATGAGTAGAATCCGAATAAAATATGATCAAAGTCTTTTTATGCTTCCTATTATAAAAGTATTTACAATACATGTTCTAATGTGTTTAATGTAAGGGAAAGCCTAGTTTTGGTTAATATGATGCTTAATTGGACATATTCATTTATGTTAAGCTAATGCCTGATCTACACATGTATAATGAAGAAATTCTATATAAATCATGTATAATGATGAATAATGGATGATTCTAGATTAGTAGTCTTATTCATGCTATTTAGGGTGGTAAAATCAATGTCAACATCTTGCTATGATCTAATGTTGATAATGTAATCTAGATGTCATGAATAGTTTAACGTGATTAGGTTAACGATTAGGGTTTCACCAAATATGCATAACTGGATTTGTAATCTTAGAAACCTTAATATGATGGAATTAGGGTTTGCAACCCTAACCCTAGTTCAAACACGAGATATCCCTAAACCCTAGTTTAGGAGCGGATTTAGATATCATTAATGTGATGTGAATACATGGCGACACATATGTACTATGTGTGTTTCAGATACTATTGATTGAATGCCTTATTGCTTGAATGGTTGGATACACTCTTAAAGTACATATGATGTTCTGCACAGTTCTGCAATGGCATAAGTTACGTGGTTACGCTTATGAATATACATGTATCAAATTCTGAGATTGCTGATGTTTCTCGATGAGATTGAATGACAAATAAACTGCTTTCTTGTTTATTTAGTTCTTGCAAATGATAAAGTTCTTGTGAGTATCATGTAAAGTAAATAATAGTATTTTGAACCCTAGGTTAGACTGATCTTAAGGGTAATGCACACGAGCCCCAGAGGGACAGTGATTACACCTGAGGTAGTTGACCAGATATGGGTTAGAATATGAAAACAAGTTTATTATCTTATATGCAAAATAAAGATGTTTGCTTATATCTATACTTGTGATTATTGTTTGAACCCACGTACCAGTATAGCAATATATTGACCGTGTATTTTTTGTCGGCATTTTAGGTATCAGATATACTTGACAGCATGGACATGAGGGTACAGATAAAGATGTTGAAGACACTATAGTTTAATCATGAAGGTTTAGTCTTAATGGTTTATATTCACACCTGTAAAAGTTAATTCTGTTTAAAAGTTATGTAACTCCTTAGAGGAGCTTTTTATCTAAACATGTAAATATTTGATCATTAATGGAAATTTTTTACTATTTTGTATTATTTCATGAATTTGATCCTAGAATTTTTGAATGACGATCTGTGACTTTAAGGTATTTTAGACACTCAAAAGTGTGGGTCGTTACAATAAGAGTGCATACATTCTTGTTTTACCCCTAGTCAGATATTACTGTGGAAGCAAAATAGACAAAATTAATACATAAGACTAGAGTGTGTGTTGACATATGATAGTCTCATTAGTCATGATATATGATATCAAATGACTCACATAGGTACATGTTATAGAATAGTGCAGTGGACAGACCTGCCATGGGAGTTATACATGGAGACCATGGAATGGTATTCAGAATCATCTTTCATAGTGATAGTGGTGATTGTCATTATTAGACCAAAAGTCACTACACTCATCACATGTCGTTGGGTATACTTTGACATCATCAAACATAATCTTGAAATATGGGTTGCCATAAAGGTGATGATTGGGTAGGTTTGACACATGGGGATTGAGTGTGAGTGGTGCAGATGGGATTTGTCCCTCCTACATGAGTTTGATATCCAAGGCCTCTTGATAAGTGAGACTAAGAAATGTACGGTCATACTGATGTGGTTCAATACGTGATATGTGAACTCATATGCTTCTCATACAGTCTGCTCTAGTTCAAAGAATATGGATTGATTGTTGGGAGGACGACAATTGCATGCTTGGAGTTCAATCTGGATATTAGAGACAAAGGAAGTATGTGATCACAATAACACTAATCACGGATTGTAGGTTAATGTTTTTCTCCAACTTACTGAATTACTTGGGTAGCAATGATGTGTGACTAGGCACTGCTCTTTGCTTGTGATGTCATAATTTGTTATGGACATCACTACCAATGTAATTTTGGTCCTATAGGATCACACACATAGGACACAGTTGGATTAAAGAAGTATATTCATGAATGATGTTTAGATTGAATGCTAAAGGTGTTTAGGTATTCAATTAAAAAATAGATCATATGACTAGACTCAGAATCATTAGGTTCAAGTGTTGGACTAACTATTTGGAGTGTCAGGTTGATTATAAACTGAATTGGTTGAATTTTGCCAGAATTAGGTATGAGATGATCGCCTTGTGTGATTTTCATGAGACGAATGTCATGCATGAGTGAGATGACATGTTTGTGGTTATGAGACGACTGACTCATGTGAGCGAGATGACCAGTTCATGGTCACAGGACGAGCGGCTCACATGAGAGAGATGTCTATTTTGTGGGAAAATTTGATTGCAACAAGGATTAGTGTTGACATCATGTTGTGCATTAATTGGATTTGAATTGCCAATTTGATTCAGAATATGAAATACCATATAATGACAGTCTCACTAAGTGAGATGACTGTCTCACGCACAATATGACTATTTTGCTTTGCGAGATGACTGTCTTGAAGTTCACAAGTTCTAGAACATTCATGATTCTAGATTCTTCTACTCCCACACTTGGTTAGGAACCCTAATCCTGGCCTCTACTATAAATAGAGGGGTAATGGGGGCTTCCCAAGACATAAAATTGAGAATCAGTTGCTCTGACAACAATTTCCCTCTCTATTTGTGGTAACTAAGAGAGAGCCCAAGCAAGTCCTACCTGTGAAAGGGAGGAACAGTGAGGGAGTGAACAATTGAGATTAGTTGTTGTGGGAGAGCATGTAGGTAGCTAGTACGTCGATGGAATGATACAACTCCTTCCTGTAGGCTCTGGTAGCAAAATTTGGAGTTCCTGATGGTCTGCGTGGACTACTCTAGAGGCGGGAGGCCATCGTCTATCTCTCGGAGGACAACATCAACTCATAGTTCATGGTGAGACTGTAGGAGCCACTACATACATTGTTCCAGTTTGCTGGTCATGGTGAAGACCAAGAGCAACACATACATCATGCAAGAGAAACTAGAATATAGTTGCACTGCAAGGGTAATGTCATTGGATTACTCCAGGACCAGGTATAACCTTGTAACCTTTCCTTCATAAATACATTATTGTTGACGTGATTTTGATGTTTAGGGAAATCAGGCTCTAAATTTTGTTTTCGTTGCCTTATCTGTTCCCCTATTTCCCTACAATTATATCACTTTCTCCATTCTTATTATTTGCACTTACCTTGCATGCAAGTAATATACTCTTAAAATGTGGTTACTAGTATAATGGCGATAACATCTATGATATAGGGTTTATGTTCCATGGTGATCTTGAGTAGATAACCTCCCTTGGTTAAACCCTAAGTTTTTTGCATGTTTATCTTTCTTGATGATGGAGGTATTGATGCTTGCATGTCTATGCTAAACATTGGTTTTCTCACTGTATGTCAAGTTTTTTATCTCTCTCATGCTGGTGGTCCAATTTATGGTTTTGGAGTTATTTTCCTTCTTATGGTTTGTACCTTGGAGGTTTTCAGTTTTATGGTGATGATCAACTTGTTGATCATTGTGGTTTCTGAGTTACTATCTATCTTGATGGTTCCAATGTATGATCTATGCGATTAGTGAATTTTTGTGGTCAAGTTCATAGCTAGGTTTCAACACCATGATGGTCATTGAATTGTGTATCTTATGCAGTCGATGAGTTTGTATTTCCTTAATGGTTGTCAAGGATCATGATGATAGTGATCACTATGTGTTGAAGTTTCCTTCGGTCACTAGCGTCTAGGGTTCCCTTTACTCACTAGGGTTGGTTGCTGGCTTTGGTCGCCATACACCTATCTTCTTCCAACGATGATGATTCAAGTTTCTTCAGTCACTAAGACTTTTCTTTTCTTTGGTCGAACGTGTGCTTGATCCAAGTAGTCATTAAGGGTCACTCATTTCTTTGAACGATGAAGATGGGAAGTCTCAATCTCTTCGATCAATGAGGACTTCTAGACTTTGTGATCATGGCATTTGTTTGACTCTATATTTATGGTGTTTGACCTAAGTTTTTCCATGAATGTGGGAGATAATTATAACAAGGGTTTACATATATTGCTATTTTGTAAACCATAATTCAGTTTTCTATGTTGAACTTACCCTAATTCTAGTACACAGTGAGAATGCTTAGTTTACTTGAGTAATGATCATAATGATGAAGTATTTTCTCTCTCCTACATTGTTGTAACCCTAGTTTGTTATCTTATGAGCATTATAGTTTTTAAATGCGTGGTTATGTTAAACTTATGTGCTACATGTATGGTGAATGATGATTATGGGCCTTGATGAGGTACAGAGAGATAATAATGTTCTTGTAGGGAACTATGTGAATGGTCTTATGACCTTGTATAGGGTTGGTTACCCTAATTGAGGTGATACCCTCTATGTGATGTGATAAGGGATTGGAATCTCATGGTTATGTGATAATGAGGATGGTCTCATGAGTGACAGTGGAATAGTTCCATGTGGTGATGTGATAAGTTTATGTTTCATGCATTTTTTTTGAAGTTGCAATCTATGCTTACATTTGAAGAATATTTCTATGGTTCATATGTGACTTGATTGATGAAGTTAAAAGATACTCAATTGACTTTAACTAATCAAGTGAAACCCTAATCATGTAGTTTCCTTGTGCCATAGATCCATTCCAGTGTCAGAAATTGCTAGATGGTGAAACGATGCTCCTAAGGAAAAACTCAGAGCACACATTATTGAGTATGTGAGGTGCAAGTGACTGTATATCTTTGTCATCTTGATCCCAAGGTGTATGGTTGATGTCAACGGTAATGCAGTGGTGTGAGAATGGTTGTGGTCATATCTCAAATATTTATACATGTGATATTTTCAGAGAAACGATGATTGTACCTTAGTGGCAAGACTTCATACCCTGTTGTCTAGCACCATGACTTATATACCAATGCGGGCTAGGTGTTTTGTAGTTTGACTTTATATGTCATTGTGATGGATTCATACTGACTGAGAGTGTGGGAGATCATAGGAGTCCATCTCTCCTAGATCTTGTATGGCACTATTTTCAAGTTTGCAGTGGACGGTTGGAGTTTGAGTGGTATACCTCAAATTACTTAGAGATTAAAAGACGTAATACAATTGTGTAGTATATTTGTTTAGGTTGATACACATTTCACATTGGATGTTTACCCTTGCCTTATTTCTTATACTATTTAGTTGATATATAATGTGATATGATAAATAAATATTTTACATGTTCTTCATATACCTTCTAATCATGTGTAATTCTTTCCTTATCTATTGTAGCTACTCAACTTGTTTAACCTATGTAATAAGTTTAAATAACTCATTTAGTTAAATCGTTTCATCCTATTTAATAATGATATAACATGTTGTAGCAATAATCATTGATTGGGAGTTATATCACTCCTTGGGACATGTGTCTCATCTCGTGGGTTGCCACATCTTTTTAAGTGGTTGTCAGCGGCGTGGTTGGGATCGTGTTGTTGAGGAAGAGTAGCTTCAAGATCAGTAAACTTAGAATATTTGAAATTTGATAGTGTTGTAGTAGAGTCCTGGTGTCTTCCATGTACTCTGAGGTCTAAGAAAGAATGTGTTTGTAGATTATTTGTATATCGATAAGTGGTTTTGGTAGTATGCCTAAGGTTGTATATTAGGCATGTATATGTGAGTAGGATCTTTTTTGTGTACATGTTGTGGCTAATGCCACTAGTAGATGGGAATACCTAATATGGTATGTGATATGATATAGGTAGTTGGGCCTTGTTATAATATGTTTTGGTACAGGATGGTAATATGAGATTGGTTTTAATTTACCTATTTTTATGGCAATGTGGTTGTTTAGTTGTTAGGTGCACGCTTTGTTTTGAGTAATCTCGTTTGATGTGATGATGGGTGTCACACGTTAGGTTGGTATCAAAGATCTAGGTTCAATAAGTCTACAAGGCCATAGGACTAGGGTTTGTGCCTATTGTTGTGTCATCCAACATATCTGATTATAGTATGCTTAGGCAGCCATGTCTAGAGAAAACTAAGAACATGCGAAGATTAGCTTTTTTGTGCCAGGAGGTGATGCGAGGAGGTAGGAATGGGAGGATAGAGTGTCAGAGATGGGGCAAGAGCAGTCCAGGTGCTTCAGTTTGACCCAAAAACCATAACCAATACTGCTTTCCATTCCATGTTTGGATAATTGATGGCCACGCTTTTGCATATGGAGGATACAACACCCATACCTCAAGCAAGGGAAGTCATCCCCTATGCGGAATCCCAGGGTTATGGGAAGAAATTTGAGTGTCTAAGATGCATCAGAGTGATAAGAGTATGTGGTTACGACTGACCCAACATATGGAGACATGTGGTTGACGGAGCTTGAGAAGGTTTTCAAGATCCTCAATATCCCAAAAGAGGATAAGGTGAAGCATGTGGTGTACCTACTGAAGGGTAGTGTTGGACATTAGTGGTCCACAAGCGAAGTGGAGAGACCTATAATAGTGATCAGTTGGGAGGAGTTTCAATGGGCGTTAGTGAGCTGATACTTCCTGAAGATGTATCAGGATGAGAATATCTCATTGCATGAGAAATACGGCAGGGATTGATTTCGATTAACGAGTATGAGGCAAATTTTATGGAGTTGTTGAGGTTCTGTTTGCACGTGGCAGCAATGGATAAGGAGATGATCAAATGGTTTGAGAAGGTTTTGAGTATGTATTTTATGACGACAGTGTCTACTTTGGAGAATAGGGTGAGGTTTTCAACCTTTGTGGAGTCGATGAGTAGGATCGAGTGATTGGCTATTGAGAAGCATGAAGCAAACTCTAAGAAGAGGCCAACTCAGTTTTAGGGGTAGTCATCTAGAGGCTTTAAGAAGACAAAGTTTTCATCACCACAGTCATAGTAGTCGTCAGCTTTCTCTGAGCAAAGTTCATTTGTGTTGTCACAATGGTCCCTGAGAAAGCGCAGAAGCATTAGTTTTCATCCAGCTAGAGCAAACAGTACATCAACAATTTCTATGACAAGGTAATCTAGGACATGGTATGAGGTTAAGACAAGTTATACGTGTTGATAAATTGGTCATACAAAGTTTTTTTGCCCTATGAAGGATGATGAGGTGACACAGTAACTGAGGCAGATTCAGCAGGGTTCTCAGTAATACCATATCACTAGTGGTAGTGGTAGAGGACCCGGTCAGGCATCACATATAGGATGCTCTGGACATGCTAATAGAGGATGTGGGTGTCCAAGGGAAATGGCTCGATTATAAGCTATGCATCATTCAAAGGGAGTGGCCACTCCACGAGTCATGATAGGTATCTATTTTGGTTGACTCAGGTGTGACGTGCTCTTTTATCACTAGAGATATCATAGATACTTGTTGTCTTCCTCTTTTTAGTAGATTTGATAGTCTTCTGGTAGAAACCCCTCTTTTTGGTTCCTCTGATATGTCGTAGGTGTTTCCATCTTGTATTCTTTCGTGCTCAAGATCTAGCATTCAAGTGGATCTTATGCCACTTTATATGCATGGATTCGATGAGATCCTTGGGATGGATACCTTGGAGAAGTATCGGGTTGGTTTTTATTGTAGTTCCAAAGTGGTGACGCTCTTTGATAGTGATGTTTTGTGGATCTTCCAAGGAGATAGGAAGATTCTTCCGACGTGCTTGGTGTCATCTATGACAGCTGAGAGGCTGATGAGGTAGGGGTGTGAGACTTTCTTGGAACATGTTACAGATATTAAGGTGAGGATTCCTAGTATCTAGGAGGTTCCTGTGGTTTGAGAGTTTGTGGATATCTTCCCTGAAGAGTTTCCCTATGTTACCCCTCCTAGAGATATTCATTTTGAGATCAATGTTGTTCCTGGTACATAGTCGATAGCACAGTCACGAAATAGAATGGCGCCAGTAGAGATGCAGGAGTTGAAAACGCTATTACAGGAGCTATTAGAGAGAGGATTTACCAGGTTGAGAACTTCCCCTTTGGGTTCTCCCGTGTTGTTTGTTAAGAAGAAGGATAGTTCTATGAGGTTGTGCATAGACTACTGGAAGTTGAACAAGGTGACGATCAAGAACAAGTGCATGTTGCCAAGGATAGACAATCGGTTTGACCAGCTGAAAGGTGCTTCAGTGTTTTCCAAGATATATCTGAGGTCTAGATACCACTAGATGCGGATCAAGGTAGATGACACACCCAAGTCAGCTTTCAAGACTCGGTAAGGATACTATGAGTTTGTGGTTATGCAATTTAGGAAAACCAATATGCTGCAAGTGTTCAAGATGTATCTTGACCAATTTATCTTGACCAATTTATCTTGAACAGAGTGTTCAAGATGTATCTTGACCAATTTATGGTGGTGTTCATCGATGACATCTTTATATACTCCAGTAACAATCAGAAACATGAGCAACATCTACGCCTATTAGTGATGTTGTTTAGACAACACAAGTTGTATACCAAGTTCAACAAGTGTGAGTTCTAGTTGAAGGAGGTGTCTTTTCTGGGTCACACGATATCTTCTAGACGTCTTTGTGTAGACTTGAAGAAGGTTGAGTCAGTGTTGAAGTGGGAGTAGCCTAAGACACCGATGGAGGTTTGTAGTTTCCTAGGTCTGGCAGGATACTACAGGAGGTTCATTACAAACTTCATTGTTGTAGTATTACCCCTACCAAGTGAACAAGGAAAGGTGTACATTTTATTTGTGATGACAAGTGTCAGCGTTCATTCCAAACTTTGAAGGAGAAGTCGGCCAGTGAACCCGTGTTAGTTTTGCTAGAGCAAGGGAAAGGCTACATCATCTTTTGTATACGACTGGTTTGGGATGCTGCAGATGCAGGAGAAGAACGTGAATTCTTTTGTTTCATGATATCTTAAGAAACATGAAGAGAAATACCCGACGCATGATCTGGAGCTTTCAACTATGGTCCATGCTTTGAAGATTTGGAGACACTACCTTTTTTCAAAGAACTGTCAGATCTTCACAGACCACAAGAACCTTCAGAATATATTTTTGAAGGAGTTGAACATGCGGTAGATAAGATGGATGGAGTTGATCAAGAACTATGATTGCACGATATAATACCATATAGGGAAGGCAAACATGGTGGTCGATGCATTGAGAAGGAAGTCTTCATCGTCATCTACTGGCAAGGCACAATTGTATTCCTTGGTGTGCCATAAGCGAGACATGCTAGTATCGCTTTGCTATATGAATGTAAAATTGGAGGTCTCCTTGTTAGCATGCTTGTGTCATATCTGTAGGTGAAGCCTACCTTGATACGGTAGATCAGATATGCACAGTGGAATGATACCATGATTTAGGAGATTCGAGCAAAGTTTGGCAGCAAGAAATGTGATGGTTTCCATGAGATTGAGGATGGTATAGTTTGTTTCCATATCAAGATAGTAGTATCAGACGATGATGGTTTGAGGAATGTGGTTCTTGAGGAGGTTAATTCCTCAATGTATGCAATGAATCCATGTAGTACTAAGATGTATCATAACTTGGAGGATCTGTATTGGTGGCCTGTCTTAAAGCGTGATGTGGTAGAGTTCGTGGCGAGATGTCCAATTTGTCAGCAGGCCAAGATTGAGCATTAGATACCAGTAGAAACACTACAATCGTTGGATATACTATAATGGAAATGGGATCATATCACTATGTAATTTGTGGTTGGCTTCCTAGTACATCCAAAGGTGATTCCAATTGGTTTATAGTTGACATGTTAACCAAGTCAGCTCACTTCTTGACAGTGAAGATGACGTATACAGTAGAGAAGTTGACACAGGTATATGTGGATGAGATAGTTTTTTTCATGATATCCCAGTTACCATAGTGTCTGACAGAGGTCCTCAGTTTACTAATAATTTTTTAGGATGTCTACATACAATAATGGGAACACAGTTGAGGTTTAGTACAACATTTCATCCACAGATAGATGGTCATTTAGAGAGGACCATTTAGGCATTGTAGGATCTATTGGCAGCATGTGTTTTATAGTTTCTCAGGAGTTGGGATGTGCACCTGAGCTTGATAGAGTTTTCCTTTAACATCACTTATCATAGGATTATCAATATGGCACCATATGAAGCCTCGTACAGAAGGTATTTTCGGTCACCGTTGTGTTGGTATGAGATAGGTGAGTATCAGCTTTTGGGTCCTGAGCTTGTGTAGCAGACTACAAAGAAGATCAAAGTAATACTAGAGCAACTAAAGGAATCCTAGGATAGACAGAAGTTTTTACGCTAATAATTGTACAAGACTTTGGAGTTCTAAGTGGGAGATTGGGTGTATCTCACGGTTTCTGTGACGACCGAGCCCACTACCCTAGGCTCTAGTAGAGCTTCAACAATGACAACTGGCTCCACAGACCACCACTAGTCTTAACTGTGCACTTTGTCCTCACTGAGGCACAAGCCAGGATCAACTTCCCGATTGGTCACCCATCCTAGTACTACTCCAAGCTGAGCATGCTTAACTATGGAGTTCTTTAGTGATGGGCTCCCAGAAAAGGAGGTGCACCTTGGTGATATGGGTAGTCCAATCATTCCTTTTAAGATCATGTTATTTGAGGCATCAAATCCTGGGATGTTACAATCTCCCCCACTTAGACTCTTAACATCCTCGTCAAGGCTCAACTATATGGCCTCATAATCTGACCCCATTTCAGTGCATACCCACAATGGCCCATGGAAACCCAACTCCCGATCACAGAATACCAGTGCAAGGGTGGCTATGTCAACCATGGAGAACCCTTTCCAACCTTCCTAGACCGCACGGCTCAAGACTGGCATGCCACATGCCCATGTAGGCCCCACCTACTGGAGGGGTTATGGCTTTGATACCATTTGTAATGCACGGGCCCACTGCCCTAGGCTCTAGTAGAGCTTTAGGAATGACGATTGGCCCCACAAACCACCACTAGCCTTATCTCCGTACTTTGTCCTCACTGACGCGCAAGCCAGTATCAACTTCCCGACTGTTCACCCATCCTAGTACTACTCCAAGCTTAGCACGCTTAACTATGGAGTTCTTTAGTGATGGGCTCCCAGAAAAGGAGGTGCACCTTGGTGATATGGGTAGTCCAATCATTCCTTTTAAGATCATGTTATCCGAGGCCTCAAATCCTGGGATGTTACAGTTTCCCCTTAGAAAGGTGTGCTGAAGTTTGGGAAGAAGGGAAATTTGTCTCCCAGGTTCATGGGACCTTACCTATTGTGGCATGTGTTGGGAAGGTGACTTACAAGTTGGAATTTTCACCAGAGTTGCGCAGGTTTCACCTTGTCTTCCATGTTTCCATGTTGAGGAAGTGTCACCTAGATATAGAGAAAGTGTTGTATCCAGTGGAGGTTGAGTTGGAAGAGGATGTGTCATATGTCGAGACTCTGGTGTTGATCTTGGATAGGAGAGTGAAGAAGTTGAAGAAGAAGTATATCATTTTAGTTAATTTCTTGTGGAATCACCATGGCATGGAGGGAGACACATGGGAATTAGAGGAAAGATGCATAGGAAGTTCCAGTCTTTGTTCAAATAGGATTTTTGGGGCAAAATTAGTATTAGGAGTTTCTGGTTGTAAGAACCCTAACTTGGCTTCTTAGTTGATATTGCTTGCTTAGAATTATTATATGCTTAAAACCTTAATCTAAGCTTGTGATGTGATTTAATAACATGTGACATGCTTATGTTTCAATTTTTGTCTAGTTTGGATGTTGTTTGAGCTAGTTATGCTTATATGTGCTTGTTTTGAACCTAATTGCAAATTTACCAATGTTTAGGGTTTTATTGCAATTTCCATGTGCTTGTTGTGCCTCACATTTTTTACTACATGTTGGAGAGAGAGTGGTGCCCCAAATCTTTGTTGTACCTTAGTTTGATGTGGTGACATGGTGATGTAATGTTTAGGGTTTGCTTGGATACCCTAAGTGATGGTTGATCTTGATGTTGAATAACATAGTGTTTGGCAATATCTAAGTTTTATGAGGTTCTTGGTTTTAGCGTTCGATGGTGATATCTTTTATCAACCATGGTTTGGTTGTCGATGAAGTTTGACAACACTCTTCGGTCGCCAACTCCTACATGTGTTGATGGTCAATGAGCTTTCCACAATTGCTAGGTTTTGACCACCTTTATTAGTTATGAGATAATGATGTAACATTATAAATGTCTAGAGAATTATATTACTCAATGTCATATGTCTTCAAGTACATGACTTGGAGAAATGAGATCATACCGATGTTAAGAGTACATATATATGCTCATTATGTCCATGATCGGTTGTTATTGTGGAAGGTTGATAGACAACAATGACACACAAGATTAGAGTGTGTAACGACCCCGCTTCCCGGTAACCCCCTATTAAGGAAGACCAAGAAGTCAGAGACGTTACCCCAAAAATAGGATCAATGGTTTTGCAAATAATAAAAAATAATTAATAAATTCTACAAAAGACTAAATTGAAACTTGAATAAAAATTTAATTTTCGCATACCTTTCAAACATGGGAATTGGAACTTCTACCCTTAGTAGAATTCCAACTGTCTAAATCCTCCTTTATGAATTAAGTTTAATCTTCACAAGTTCCACTTTACTATTTTTCTAATTTCAGATAATCCCAAAATGCTGACAAATAAAACCTCAGTCGGTATAAATGAATATATTGGTATGTGGTGACAACCAAAACATTGCACATATTTTCTAACAACATAATCACATCAAATAGTGGTTAACAAAGCAATATTACATTTTTCAATGTAACTTCTCAACCACTTTTACACATACTATGGGATATCCTCTCTTGAGGTTTAGTCCTTGCAAGGGACTTAAGGCCACCTTCTCCATACTGAGCTTGGTGCATGGGGTCACCTCTCTAGGTGCCCAGTGGTTTTCCCTCTGTGGATTGACCACTTCAGACCTTCCCTCTGGGGCCTGGTCTTGCATCATACATCTAGAGATGGTATGTAGGTTCGAGACAGTCACACATATACATAAATTGTGATACATGTGGTCACTTTAAAGATTGCAGTAATGAAACATCCAAACAGTTTAATTTTCATTGCAATCAATCAATCCTCGACAAACATTGAGAAACATAATATGTGTACTCATAATTAACCACATACATAATTAGTAGATTTCACAAGCAATAAGCAATTCCAATCAAGAAATCCCAATCCAAGAAAGCCATTCAACCACACTATCATAGAATCCTAAAAACCATATGTAACCTATTTACTACATACTTATCAAGAATCTATCTAATTGACTTGAAATTTCTTCTCAGAGTTTCTAATCCAGATTAGGGTTTCATTAGGGTTTATCTACAACTTTTCACCATTAAACTACTAAAACCCAAAAATAGCAAAACTAGGTACAAACCATAATTATCTCATTAACATCTTTCTAATAGGCTTAGGACACACTTAGTATCACTTCCCTATGATGAATTTTAAAATATACCACATTAGAAACCATTAACACTTAGATTAGGGTTTCTAAGCCCATTAATGCATATTACCATCTCAAAACCCTAAATTAAGCTATTTAACACATGGATTATCTGCTTAGACATTCAAAACATGTTTTTATTATCAAAAAGTTAATATGCTTGTAGATTTTCCATATTAATCATCTCAATTTCATATAACATCAAATTAGAGTTTCTTACTCATGACAGCAACAAAGATCATAACTTTAGGTACTTTTCGATCTATGATCAGATTCGGTCTCTAAAATCATTTTTATTGAATTCCTCATGTTCTCCTAATAAATTTTCATATATTGGTCATCCTAATCGGAGTTACCACTAATTAATTACGAATTTGCAAAGAAAATACCTTTTGGGCCAATCACTGGCCATCATATCAACGCTATGGCCCACTCTTCTCTTTTCCACGTGGATCCCGCCAGCCAATGGGCTTCAGCCCTCTCAGCGATGTGCTCGCTCGGCTGGCAGATTGGGCAAGGCACGCAAGGACACATCTACCCTTACCTTCTTTCACAACCACCGGGGGTAGGGCAGTAATCTCACCTTTCTTCATCTCCTTTGTTGGAGCAGTGCGAGACTTGCTTCTCGCAATGGTGAACCGTAGTCAACCATTAGGTTGACATCATTCTCCTCCATGTTTGGGTGATAGGTGAAGCTAACTGGGCCTTTGTCTAGATCCACCAAAGCTGATGGTTCTCCCAATTTCTCTGAAGATCGACCAGAAGAAGGGGTTTAAGGAGGGATCCGGCGACAGGGCACCATGGAACTAGGGGATGAAGATGGGGGTTCTACCAATGGAATTGTAATGAGACACTCTCTCAGTAGATTCCATGAATCCTCGCACACACATACCATCCCTCAAAAGGATGTACCTGGCCTTATATATACATGGACCAGTAGAGTCTGCAAGAAATGGGGTTTGGGAGTTGGGGGAACTCACGAGTCTTCACGAACCAAGTTCATCTAGGGATCTTTCTACTCAGATTTTCCTCCTGATCTTAATGGGAAAGGAAAGAATTCGTGAGGTGGCTGAGAGAGAGGGAGTTTGCTACGGGACCGCTGACTTCCCTATTCACAGACTTTCCCAGTCTGTCCCAGCCTAGGAGACAAACAGGAACCCTTGGATCCAGATCCTATGGCCAGGAACCACACACGAATTAAAGGGGATCAGGTCCTTGATTTCCCAAACTAAAAGGAATTGTGACATTCAATGCACATTCCCTATTCCTCCTCACTTTAGGGAAATATTACAATATTTGTATCTCCCAAACCATGCCTCTTTTTATTCTCAAATTTTAAGGGAAAGTCCATAATGACTTAAACTTCATGTGTACAATGTTTGGGACTCAAACTCAAAAGTATGAGGGACTTTTCTTCATATGCAAGTTATCTCTTAATAAGGCATATTTTATACATATTTTCTCTCTCTTACTCTTTTGTATTCTTTATTTGGATTCCTTTTACCATTAGAAACCTTGTGGATTAGAAATCCCATTCATGATGATTCAAACATACATATTTTCACATATTTCTCATATTTTCATCATTATCTCAAATTTGCTTGTTAATAATGCATTACTTGATTTCTTCTTTTTCTTATAATCATATTGGCACATTAACATATTATGATCGACGAAATCACATGCACAAAGGAAATATTGCAAAGGAAATCCATTCAATACACATAAATCATACAATTTTCATAATCATACATTACAAGGGAAATTGCATTTCCAACCATATGAACCCAAAAATTGGTGTTGTAACCTCCTTCCCCTCTTATAGGAATTTTGCCCTAAAAATTCCACCAAACATACAAACAATTTAGGATAAGACTTTTCCATGTCCATCATTGGCTTCCATGTGGCTTCAACCTCTCCATGATGCTTCCAAAGAACCTTTATCATCTTATATTCTTACATCTGAGTTCTCTCTCTCACCTTGGTATCTTGTACCATCGTCGGTGACTCAGGATATGTTGGCCTCTCTTAAGGCTCAACAAGTTGAATACTCAACACATGGCTTTGGTACATCACATAGTGCTCTAGATCGGACTCATGGAACACATCATACATCATGTTATCATGAGGGGTAAGGCTAAACATAAGCAACTCCACCAATCCACCTCAAATGGACCTATGTATCAAGGACTCAACTTTCTTAGCTATATCTTAGAGGGGTCAGGTTTTCATAACACATGCTCTCCCACAATGAACTGCACGTCAGTCTGCTTCGCATCAGCTCACGACTCCTGTCACCCTGGACTTTCTCAGCCATTACTTGATCAAAGTGTCTTCATTTGCATCCACTGTGGTCTCACTTCCCTTCATAAGGTCCTCTCATTGACATCATCCAAGTGAAGAAGTGACTGACACAACCTCCCTTACAGAGCTTCACGCATCCCGATACTGGCTATGGTGGCAGGAACTGCTCCCATGTATCACCATGAATGAGCACACATGCTCTCATGAGACCTCTAAAGTCTGGATCATACTCTTTGGACTATCCATTTGTCAGGGGTGATATAATTTACTCAACTTCAATCTAGCATCAAGTTCTTCTTACACCTACTTCCACAACATGGAAGTGAACTTAAGATCATACTCAAGATATTGAACTCAGATCATGGTGTAGTTGAACTATCTCTCTCTCATATATATAGTTCAACTATATCTATCACACTAACCATGCTCTCTCCTATGCAAGGGGTTAGGTCAACTAGGTAAGGCAATCTACCATAACCCATATTGCATCATGACCTTTATTGGTCCAGGGGAGACCCACCATGACATCTATGGTGATCTACTCTTGTTCCCTCTAAGTGACTCTTCATTACCCATAGCAACTTACTGGGTTACTGGTGTTCGGTCTTCACCCTCTAGCATATATGGCAACTGGACACAAGCACCTCTATATCCTTCTTCATTCCAGGCCTTCAAAGCACTACTGCAAACTTAACTATCCTAGTAGTGCCATGGTGTACGGTGAACTTAAAATCATGAGCTTCTTGCCTGACATGATTCTTCAAAGTTGATTCCTCAGATCCCTAAAACACTCTAGTAGTGGGATTCGCCACCTTCTTTTCCTAAGAAGTGTATCTGAGGTTCTTACAACCATTCTTCTATCTCATCAAGCTCTAGGTTGGCTAACTAAGCAACCACCAACTCGACCAACGGGTCTGGTTGAATCTGGGTGTTAGCCACATAGGTCTAGTCTTCTAATGATTACAGGGTTCACCTAGAAACCTCTTCCAATCTATCTACTGACTACACAAGAAAGTTGTACACCTGAGCTGTATTCTACTGAGAACATCTTATTACCACATAAGCTTTCTTACGTGCTAGGTGGTGGTGAAGACATAAACCCTCACATACTTCACTCATCTTCTTCATCTTGAGTTTAGGTCTAACTAAGTCAAGAAAACTTTGAGCTCATCATCTCAGTTATCAAACCCAAACATATGACTCATATATTCCAAGCTACTTCCAAGGAGGTACGTCCTCATATCACCTTTGTTCTCTTTGTGTTTTTAAATCATCTATCCAACATACTCTCAAAAGGTGTGGTACTTCCTCTATCATCGATTATAGTAGATAGGTTTCAACTCATATCACCTTTATCCTTAGTATATGGCATGCGTTTTGTCTTGTCTCTCACACCCATAACAAGATGAAATAAGCATTTGGCTACAGTCCAAATACAGAGTTCATCCTGTTCCAAGAGTAGAGATGGTGCATCACACATTTCCATCACTCTTTCCAATCTAAGTTGAAAAATACTTCACATAACTCCTCACCATGAACATCTCCACTATGGATCTATACCCATGGGAAGACTTTTCCCATCATTTTTGGATCTTAACATCTCTCTTATGTACAATCCTTAGTCATTACCTCAAGGTCCTGAGGGTGTCGGTACTTTTAGGGTGATCTGACCCTTATGCATCTAAGGAGTGCCTCTCACTTTTACCCCTTAGGCCCCATGAACTCATGAAGGTAGCCAATGTCCTAACCCATGGGCCTCGGGAAATGATAGTTGTTACCTCCCGACCCTATGGTCTTGTGCATTCAGGGAATATACAACTCCTACTCCCATCAGTCTTATCCCTTCCTGACCCTGGTATTGACTTAGAATTCCATCATAGCATATCTCAAACCTAAACCCTCACTTAGATCTTCATCATCTCTTTGGGCACTCATGGTAAAACTTAGATTCCTTTATGGGAATTATGGCGACCTACCTATCTTAGTTTGGCCACATACATGTTACCTCCATGGCAACATATCCTCATGCCCCTTAGAGATGGTCACACATGGGTCCAAGATTCATGCTCACACGATGTGCTCTTATCCTTAGCTCATCAAGCTAACCTCTTTAGGTTACCTCAAACCTAAACAACAGTTGGTTCTCTCCCTACATAAAGGGCTCCTTCCCAAGATAGGAGAAAACTATCTCTTGATAGTAACAAATGCCACAAAACATTCTTACCTCCAAGGTTTACATCATCATGTATATTGTTAGCCCTATAATGCTACTTAGGCACGTAGCTAGCAACAAGTCAACCTACTAAGCCATTTTAAATTCCTTGGTATGTCATACTTATTCCTTTTCTTCAACCTTAGACCAATATCATACATGCATATGTCATCAACCTATGTGAGTAGTTCATCAAACGTATAACTTAGTTCAAGTGGGGTTTCATTTTGCTCTATATGTAAGGGGGGTTCCATAATCGAATCCTTAGGAACTCAAACATCTTCGTGAGCATCATGTGCACTAGGTACTACTACTTCCCCTCTTTGCTCTAGGAACCCCAGGTTTGCCACTTATGCATCATCTGTCTAACTACATGTCCAGCTGTTCAACCACAAACCAAACATGTAAATGGTAAGGCATATACTTCCTACCATTCTTCCATGTGAACAACACCTTATATTCCTACACAAGGAAAACCATATGGGTGCCATACCCCACAACTTGTTACCATACCTCTTCAGGGTCTAAGGAGCTCTCTTCCTATACCTAAAAGGTAAGCACCTATAACCTCTATACATTGGTTCAGGAAGCCTCTTCTCTTTCTAGGGTTTAGTTCCTCGAAAGCATCCAAGGTACAACAAGCCTTCATGGATCATGTATGAGGCAACCACATATATCCACTCAGGGTCATCTGAACTAGATCATATCATACCCAACATCTCATGATTCCTCATGTCTCGAAGTCAAGGTGTCCAACCTTCGTCAACGGGTCTCGCTCTCTCTATCTCTAGAGCTAACCCTACAACTGGTCCTACAATTGTTGGTTCTCTCTTAGAAGATGGGTTAAGTTCTTAGGATACATGTCTGCACCTACCTAGGTGAAATGTATGATCCAAAACCTATGTTCGACCAATATTATCCAAATCTCTGCATGCTCATCTCACAAACTATCAGGAATAACCATTCTGGCCTAAGTCTCAACCCACTTCCAGCACTACTACCATTCTCTTCTACATAGTTGCATGCCTCCTTCTTACTCATATATATCTGTTAGGGTTCCTATATGGTCACCACTAACCATCTCAATGAGGGGGATATCCCTCATCCTTACAAGTACGACCCACACAAGGTTGGGTCACCCAAAAGGCACTAGGTCAAGCACCCACACATAGCTCATGCTCCTCATGTGTAATCAAAACCTTTACGTAAAGAATGTATGTCTAACCCACATACTTGAAGGACTAAGGTGCTCAACTCATCATGTCATCTCTTTCTCTAACTTCTACTTAGGGTTTGGGTTGAGCATCATCCTCAAAGGATGCATTAGGTATCTACCTCTTCTTGGAGGCATCTTCCTCCAAGACTACTCTCCTCATCCTCCTATAAGAAGGCCTAACCTCATAGCTCTCCTGAGGGCATGACAACACATGCCATGCAACCAAAGCATGTAACTATCTAAATCCTCCTTTATGAATTAACTTTAATCTTCACAAGTTCCACTTTACTATTTATCCAATTTCAGAAAATCCTAAAATGCTGACAAACAAAACGTTGGTCTGTATAAATGAATATATCAGTATGTGGTGACAACCAAAACATTGCACGTATCTTCTAACAACATATTCACATCAAATAGTTGTCAACAAAGCAAGATTACATTTTTCAATGTAACTTCTCAATTACTTTTACACATACTCCGGGATACCTTCTCTTAGGGTTTAGTCCTTGCAAGGGACTTAATGATACCTTCTCCATCCTGAGCTTGGTGTCTGGGGTCACCTCTCTGGATGCCCAGTGGTCTTCCCTTCGGGGCTTGACCACTTCAGACCTTCCCTCTGGGGCCTAGTCTTGCATCATACATCGAGAGATGGTATGTAGGTTTGAGACAGTCACACATATACTTCAATTGTGATACACATAGTCATTTTAAAGATTACAGTAATGAAACATCCAACTAGTTTAATTTTCATTGCAATTGATCAAACCTCAAGGAATTCCAGGAAACATAATGTGTGTACTCACAATTAACCACATACCTGATCAGTAGATTTCACAAGAAATATACAATTCCAATCAAGCAATCCATTCCAAACAAGCAATTCCAATCAAGCAATCCAATCCAAGCACCCAATTCAACCATACTATCACATAATCCTAAAAAGCATATGTAACCTATTTACTACATACTTATCAAGAATCTATCTAATTGACTTGAAATTGCTTCTTTGGGTTTCTAATCCAGATTAGGGTTTCATTAGGGTTTATCTACAACTTTTCACCATTAAACTACTAAAATCCTAAAATAGCAAAACTAGGTGCAAACTCTAATTATCTCATTAACATCTTCCTAATAGACTTAGGACCCACTTAGTATCACTTCTCTATGATGAATTTCGAAATATACCACATTAGAAACCATTAACACTTAGATTAGGGTTTCTAAGCCCATTAATGCATATAACCATATCTGTTATAACCCCAATTTTTGGGTTCAATTGATGAGAAATGCAATTTCTCATATTAAGGATAATTGAACAAATAATGATGTGATTTGTTTTGAATAATTGGATTTCGTTTAAAATAGCCTTGTTATTTGATTTGTGGGCTTTATTGGCTATTGGGCCCAATAAAAAGGAAAATAACAAAGGAAATTCAATTAGTAAATGGATAATTGAATATTTGAGAAAAGAAATAATGGAAACCTCTAGAAGGCAAATCCAAAGAGGATTTCGTGCCTCTTGGGTTCCTTGGGTACCAAGGAGTCCAAGGTTGCAAAAATAAAGCAATAGGAAAAGAAAAGATTAATTAAGTATTTCTTTATGAAGAAAGAAATTGGGAAATAATGATATAATGTGGAAGATGAATGAAAAGAGGCATAAATGAGATTTCTTGGGGAAATTTCGTATCCATGTGGTTGTTAATATTAAAAGGAATGCCAATGAGGAAAATAAAAGAGAAATAAAAATAAATCCTCAAAAAGGAATATTTAAATGAGAAATAAACAAGATAATGTGAAATAAGGCATAAAGATGCATCTAGAAGGATAATAAATATCCTTGGAAAAAGATTTCGAAATAATGGAGTAAATTGGGATCCAAGGAGTCCCAATAAAGAGGAAAGAAAGAGAAAATACTAAAAAGGCAAAATAAGAGGATAATATAATGCATTATTAAGGAATTAGGAGGTTTTGTTAAAAAGAAAATAATTTCTATTAAAGGAAATAGAAATTTTGTGCTTATGGAGTAAAAATCAAGCATAAGAGAGAGAAATAGAAAGGATTTTCTAAATCCTAGTCTTTAAAGAAAAAGGAATATCAAAAAGGATTAGGAAAAGAGAGAAGGAATATTTCTCTTTGAAGGAATAAGGTTCCTTTTTGGGAAACAGACTCTTTGATTCAAGGATAGCCGACCTAGGGCTTCTTTACCTATCCTTGTATAAAGGTAGACCCTCTGGGTCGAGTCCATAGAGATCCCGCACTCTCTCTCTCTCTCTCTTCTTCTTGGTTCTTACACGTAAAAACCCTAAACGAGGGAGTAGGCTGACCCTGGAGTGAACGGGGGCCTGCGAAGTCATAGTGTTGGAAGAAGGATGGTGCCACGGCAACCCTAGACGGCGGATCTAGCAGTTTCCAACACACAACCCCTCTCGCTAGCCCCAGCAAGACCTGCAGCGTGGCCGCAGGTCGCAGGCCAGGATCTCCTCCGCTCGGCCACCCCGTCACCAAAGGAAGCTTAGGCAGGCGCGGGGGAGGGCTGGGGACACACTGGGTTCATCCCTGAGGGTCGACGAGGTTAGGCGGAGGAAGGGGAAGCCTCGCCCACGGCTCCTAGGGTGGCAGCAACCTGCTGTCGCGAGGAAGAAGATGAGGGCGCGCGATGGACAGTGTTGCCCTGCGAGAATCACAAAGCTAAAAGGGCCGCAGGAGGGTAAAAGAGTAAAATCGTTATAATTTAAGTCATCGGTGCGCGCAGGCAAGGAAAGCACATGCGGGCTGACGTGGCAGCCCCTCATTGGCTGTGGTAAGCTTTTTCTTACTAAAATCATATCTAGAGATTGGTAGCTCCGTTTGGCACATATGATATATGAATTTTGATCAGAAAAATTCAAGGAACCCATTCAAAATACTTTTACAGGCTGAATATGATCATAGTTCGAAAAGTAGTATAAATCGTCATCTTTAATGAATTGAAGATTAAGAAACCCTAATTTGATATGATTAATGTGTTTTATGGGGTTTAATGGATCAGTAGAGTTGATATTAACCTGTTAAATACAAAAAGATACATTATGTTCAAAAATGAAGAACTTTGCACGTGATTAGTTTAATTTAGAGGTTATATGCTTGAAATTGGAAAAGTACATAAAGTTATCATATTTACTGATTTAATTAGTGAAAAACCCTTGAAATTGATGATAGTTGAATATAGTGATGTTCTCTGAATGTTTAGAACAAATATTAACCTGTTGATAATAAAAGGATGATAATTGCACATACTTGGCTTAAATTAGGGTTTCATATATCTAAGTTTGCATTAATGGTCTTAGAAACCCTAATTTAGGAAGATATTCCTTTTAATGATTTAATTGTGCAAATCCATGAATAAGACAATGTTATGTTGTTATAAATCCAATTTGAGTACCAAAGATCTTTAATGTGAATTATTTGGATAATTAGTGTTCCCTAGTGTATAAAGTGGAAATAGTGATAAATAAGGTTCATATATGTGAATTGAACTACAATGAAATACGATTTGTCAACTTGAAAGAAACCGAAGATGATAATTAGCCTTAATGTTTTGGATATGACCAAAAAGGATAAAGATAATAATTTTAGTGTAAAAGAAACATATTAAACTTAGTTGACATGCAATTGTGCATATGATGCAGAAATTAGGGTTTGTGAACTAAAAGAGCATTAAAAGTGATAAATGCATAATGAAGGCTAAAACCCTAATAACACCCTAAAGTTGGTCTAGAAATCACAAGGTGGAATCCAAGTTGATCTTGTGGATGTTTGAATAAAACAATGACACTTGAATGTTATGCGTTATTTTCAGGATATTGTTGATTGTCTGTTTAT
This sequence comes from Alisma plantago-aquatica, assembly GCA_963693085.1. NCBI lineage: Eukaryota > Viridiplantae > Streptophyta > Magnoliopsida > Alismatales > Alismataceae > Alisma > Alisma plantago-aquatica. The sequence goes on along the minus strand of OY856413.1, from coordinate 1,082,473,489 downwards.
TGTGTTAATGCATGGACATCAAGTTACTATGGATCAGGTATGTGGTTACGCTTATGGCTATACTGCTTAGTTTTCCGAGGTTTTACTAATGTTTCCCTAAATGCGTGAAATAACTGTTGGATGATTTAATTCCTACCTCTATAAAGTGACTATGGCTATCATAATGATTATATATGTATGACTATCTAGATCCGAGTCCACCCCTGTGGCTATGTCAAGGCTAAGGATAACCTAGAGCAAGGTCTAGGGTATCATAAGTCAGAAACTGGGCTACGCATGTGTAGTGCCATTAGACTCTTAGCATACCATGATTTAAGGAGTGGGCTATCCACGGGTAGTGCCATGTGACTCAGCCCTAGAAATTGATTCACTTATTAGGTGAAGTCATGAGGGGTAAAATGGGAATCTACCATAAGGGAGGTAGTATCCAGGTCCTCTGCAGGGACAGCGCTGGGGATAGGGTACACATGGATCGTGTAGTTATACTTAAAACATATTATTGTTTGTTAAATGATTAATTGAATGATTACGTGGTTATCATAGTTGCATGTTTATTGTTTCTCCCACATACCAGCTACGGCTGACCGACGTTTTGTTTGTCGGCGTTTTAGGTACAATGAAAAGAACAAAGAATAAAGTGGCACATGTGATACTAAATGAGAATTAAAGTGCAATGGAGGATTATATAGATTAGTATCGGTATGGATAGAAGAATAGAGATCCAAGTTTTCAAAAGGTATGTAAAGAAAAATTTTATTACCATTTTCAGTATAGTCTGTTAGAATTTAATAGTTGTTTATGGTTATATGTCGAACCTTTGATCCAGGATTAATGGGTGCGGCTTCAACCTCTTGGTCTCCCTTAATTGGGGGTTATCGGGAGGTGGGGTCATAACATTTGGTATCAGAGCGTAGGTTCCTCATTTAACCATTAATAATTATTAAATTTTACAAACTCCATAGAACCCAAGGGAGTTATTAGAGGAGTATCCGAAAGACGGAGGTGTCTAGAAAGGGATCACGACCGGGGGCTGGCAAGATTTTCCTCCACACCGCTAGTCGGAATACGAGGACTCCCGGACCCGTGTGACCGCCTGGCCAAAGTCTTAGGGTATGAATCGAAATAAGATACCTTTAGGACTTCTCATCTTATTCATCCCTTCTCATCAAAAAATTCTGATAAGGACCTAAAGGATTAGGGTCTTCTTTCTTCTCCTCACCCTCTTGAGGTATGGGTAAGGTTAATAAGGTTTAAGAAATCCTCCACTAAATTAATGAAAAGCATGTAAATAAGATGCCATGGACATAAGCTTAATAGATTAAGCATAAAATAAATAATAGATACATGCTTAGGCCGTATGACATAACATGTCATGTCCTCATAAGAGACCTGAGGCTAGACCTTCTTGTCAGGAGGATAAGTTAGTCTTGGAGATAGAAATCTCCATTGCAAGTAGAGACCTGGCACATCCTCTGAGGATGATGCTAACCCTAACCCTAAGTGAAGGTTAGAGAGAGATGAGTTGGACCAGGTGTTTGAAAGGATATGCCTTTGGGATGCCATATGATCCATGGGTGACCTAACACCTTTGGCAACCCAACCCTGGGAAGGGTCGTGCGTGTTAGGGTAAAGGATAGCTCCTTAGATGATGAGGTTGGTGAAGGACTTTAGAAACCCTATGAGCGTGTGCAAGAAGAGTATAGTTGGCACCTAGGGCACGTCATAGTGTTGACGATAGGATGAAACCCTGGATAAGGAATCATGATGGAGCGTAAAGGGTTATTGATGATCTTGAGCAACCATAAGTTCGAACCTAGGCTTCACCCATGTAGAGCATGCCTTTGAAGTTGAACCTTCATGAAGAGAGGACCTCTAATGGTGAGGTTGGATGTAGGGTTAGCTCTAGAGAGAGCAGGAAACCCCGCAAGAAGGTTGGAAGCCTAAAACCCTAAACAATGGATGATATGGGTTGCCTCATGATCGATCCCTAAAAGTTGATGATATCTTGGTTATCTTTAGGAGGACCCAACCCTAAGTGTTGCTCGAGTTGAAGGATGACAAGAAGTGCACGAGATGCCTTTTGCAAGCTTGATTCATGGTTCAGAGATAGAGCGTGTAGTTGGACACCTAAAAGTGAACCTAGGGTTCCTAGGCCTAAGAAGGGAAGTGGTATACCTAATGCTCATGATGAGAATTAAGTTTTTTTTATAGTTTTGAGCATGGTACACCTTACGAATAAAGGAAAAGGAAAGTCCCTTAAGTTTAAGGTATGTGTAGTGAACCCCTCATAGCTAGGTTGATGATAAAGGAAGGTATGACCTTGATCCAGCATTGAGGAAAGAGGACAAGTATGACCTAGTATGGTTCAAATAGTGATTTGCTTGTGCCTTAGTGGTTTGCTAGGGTTAAGTAGGCTCGGGTGGATGTAAACCCTGGACCTAAGAGCTTTTGTGACCTTAGAGATAGTTTTCCTCCCATCCTGGGAGAGGAACCCCTTTGGAAGGATGTATATCAGTTTTGTTGGTTCAAGGTAACCTAAAGAGGTCTCGTAGGATCTTGAGAAGTTAAGAGAAAAGTACATGGTATGAGAATGAACCTGTAGACCCATAGATATCCATCTCTAATTGCATATGAATGTGTTACCATGGAGGTAACCAGTAAGGGGCGTGACCAAGGTAAGTAGGTGGCCATGATCCCGATGAAAGGATGAAGGCCAGCCCATGAATGCAGAAAGAGAGATGATGAAGACTTGGGTAAGGTTCTAAGTGAACATGTACTACGATGGAGAATCCTAAGTCTATCCTAGGGTCAGGTAGGGATAAGTCCGATGAAGGTAGGAGTTGCCTAATTCCCCAATTGCACATGACCATAGGGTCGGGAGGTAACAGCTATCATTGTCTAAAGGCCATGGGTTAGGAGATTGATCACCTTCATGAACTCATGGGACCCAAAGGGCAGATGAGTAGGGCACTCTCTTGATGCATGAGGGAAGAGGGATGAACCCAAAAGAGTCGGTACCCTATGGACCTAGAGGAGTTGACTAAGGATATACACCTCAGTAGGTTCAAGACTAGTTTGATATCATGATGGTTGTGATGAAGAGACATATGTGGCACGTTGCAACTTAGATTTAAAGGTGTACTGGCAAGGTGGGATGTACCATCTCTACTCTTGGAACAGGAAGAACTCTGTATTTGGACTGCAGCCAAATGCTTATTTCCTCTTGTTATGGGAGTGAGGGATAGGACATTATGCATGCCATACACCAAGGATAAGAGATGATGTAGGTTGAAGCGTTGCCACAAGAAATGGGATAGAGAAGATATCTACCCTGGTAAAGTGAATGATACATGGATGGTTTGTAAACCCTAAGAGGAATGAGGTAGTCACCTTATGAGGATGTTTCTAGAATGAGCTAAGTGGAGCTTACAAGTTATACCAAGTTGAGTTTGGTCACCATGATGATGAAATCAGAGGGTGTTCCTATGAAGATAAAAATATAGTTTGAGGTGACATGATAAGTGAAATACATGGAAGTGTAATGTTACCTAATACCTAAGGATGTGAAGTGGTAATGGATGCTCTGGTTGAGATACATCTGACTTGTTTGACCAGAAGCTAGAAAGGGTTGATTGGCTAACCTTAAGTTCGAAAAGGAGAAGTGTTTGGATAACACTTAGATGTAACAAGATACATTGAAAAGATATGGTTGTTTGGTTAGCCAGTCTAGTCCTGAATGCAATGAAAGGATGGTGGTAGAACCTCAGATGCACTTCTTTGGAAAAGAAGGTGACGAAACCCAGACTAGAGTGGTTTAGGGTTTCAGAGATATCGATCTTAAAGAATCATGACATACAGGAAATCATGATTGAAGATCACCATACACCGGGGTAAATGGCAATAGCACTTTGGATGCTTAAGATGAGGTTGCATGTGGATTATGTCCATGCAAGCCAGGAGTAAAGGACGAATCCTAGTAATCCAGTGTATCGATATGGAGGACAAAAGAATCCCTGAGAGGGAATGAGAGCTCAACGGATGTTGTGTCTTCCCTGGATCGAGGAAGGTCGAGATACAATATGGGTTATGGTAGATCGCCTTACCTAGATGACATAAGAAAGAAAGAGTTCTGTCAAGAGACAGATCTAGTTGAACTACTCATGAAAGAGATGGGTCAACTACACCATGAAGCAAGTTCAAAGGTTCTTGAGTTTGACCTAAAGGTTCACTTCCATAAAGTGGAAGTAGGTACATGAAGAACTCAATGTTAGTATAGTTTATCACCCCTAACTATGGATAGTATGATCCAGACTAAAGGGTCTGATGAGGGCATGTGTGCTCGTTCAGGGTGATATCTAGAGACAGTTCTTGTCCTATGAAAGATGTGACAATGAACACCATAGCCAGTATCGGGTTTTATATGAAGCTCTGTAAGGGAGGTTGTGTCGGTCACCACTTCAGTAAGGTGATGTTGGTGAAAAGGGCCACATGATGGTTAGAAAAGGACCACATGATGGTTAGAAAAGGGACCCCAGTGCGTGTAGATGAAGTCACTTTGATTGTGCCAGGGCTTAAAGGAGCCTAGAAGCGATAAGAGTCGTGATCAGATGCAAAGTAGACTGACCTACAGTACACTGTGGGAGAAAATATGACATGAAAATCCGACCCCTCTAAGTTATAACTAGGAAGAGCTCAGTACCCGATACATGAGTCCATTAGAGATGGATGGGTGGAGAAGGTTAGGTTTGACCCTACCCCTCAGGATAGAGTAATGAGAGATGTTTTCCATGTGTCCAATTTAGAGCACTATGTGAGGTACCCCGACCATGTGCTGAGCAATGAACCTAGTGAGCCCCAAGGGAGGCTGACATGGCCTGAGTCACCTGTGTAGTATATAGACGCCGGGATGAAAGAACTCAGAGAAAAAGAATATGTGATAATAAAGGTTCTTTGAAAATGCCATGGGTACGGCAAAGCCACATAGGGGCCAATGATGGACATGGAAAAGTCTTATCCTGAATTGTTTGTTTGCTTGCCTAAATTTTGAGGATGAAAAGAGGGGAAGGATGTTATAACCCCAATTTTTGGGTTCAATTGATGAGAAATGCAATTTCTCATATTAAGGATAATTGAACAAATAATGATGTGATTTTTTTTGAATAATTGGATTTCGTTTAAAATAGCCTTGTTATTTGATTTGTGGGCTTTATTGGCTATTGGGCCCAAAAAAAAGGAAAATAACAAAGGAAATTCAATTAGTAAATGGATAATTGAATATTTGAGAAAAGAAATAATGGAAACCTCTAGAAGGCAAATCCAAAGAGGATTTCGTGCCTCTTGGGTTCCTTGGGTACCAAGGAGTCCAAGGTTGCAAAAAGAAAGCAATAGGAAAAGAAAAGATTAATTAAGTATTTCTTTATGAAGAAAGAAATTGGGAAATAATGATATAATGTGGAAGATGAATGAAAAGAGGCATAAATGAGATTTCTTGGGGAAATTTCGTATCCATGTGGTTGTTAATATTAAAAGGAATGCCAATGAGGAAAATAAAAGAGAAATAAAAAGAAATCCTCAAAAAGGAATATTTAAATGAGAAATAAACAAGATAATGTGAAATAAGGCATAAAGATGCATCTAGAAGGATAATAAATATCCTTGGAAAAAGATTTCGAAATAATGGAGTAAATTGGGATCCAAGGAGTCCCAATAAAGAGGAAAGAAAGAGAAAATACTAAAAAGGCAAAATAAGAGGATAATATAATGCATTATTAAGGAATTAGGAGGTTTTGTTAAAAAGAAAATAATTTCTATTAAAGGAAATAGAAATTTTGTGCTTATGGAGTAAAAATCAAGCATAAGAGAGAGAAATAGAAAGGATTTTCGAAATCCTAGTCTTTAAAGAAAAAGAAATATCAAAAAGGATTAGGAAGAGAGAGAAGGAATATTTCTCTTTGAAGGAATAAGGTTCCTTTTTGGGAAACGGACTCTTTGATTCAAGGATAGTCGACCTAGGTCTTCTTTACCTATCCTTGTATAAAGGTAGACCCTCTGGGTCGAGTCCAGAGAGATCCCGCACTCTCTCTCTCTCTCGCTCTTCTTCTTGGTTCTTACACATAAAAACCCTAAATGAGGGAGTAGGCTGACCCTGGAGTGAACGGGGGCCTGCGGAGTCATAGTGTTGGAAGAAGGATGGTGCCACGGCAACCCTGGATGGCGGATCTAGCAGTTTCCAACGCACAACCCCTCTCGCTAGCCCCAGCAAGACCTGCAGCGTGGCCGCAGGTCGCAGACCAGGATCTCCTCCGCCCGGCCGCCCCGTCACCAAAGGAAGCTTAGGCAGGCACGGGGGAGGGCTGCAGACACACTGGTTTCATCCCTGAGATTCGGCGAGGTTAGGCGGAGGAAGGGGAAGCCCCGCCCACGGCTCCTAGGGCGGCAGCAACCTGCTGTCGCGAGGAAGAAGATGAGGGCACGCGATGGACAGTGTTGCCCTCCGAGAATCACAAAGATAAAAGGGCCGCGGGAGGGTAAAAGAGTAAAATCGTTATAATTTAAGTCATCGGTGCACGCAGGCAAGGAAAGCACATGCGGGCTGACGTGGCAGCCCCTCATTGGCTGTGGTAAGCTTTTTCTTACTAAAATCATATCTAGAGATTGGTAGCTCCGTTTGGCACATATGATATATGAATTTTGATCAGAAAAATTCAAGGAACCCATTCAAAATACTTTTACAGGCTGAATATGATCATAGTTCGAAAAGTAGTATAAATCGTCATCTTTAATGAATTGAAGATTAAGAAACCCTAATTTGATATGATTAATGTGTTTAATGGGGTTTAATGGATTAGTAGAGTTGATATTAACCTGTTAAATACAAAAAGATACATTATGTTCAAAAATGAAGAACTTTGCACGTGATTAGTTTAATTTAGAGGTTATATGCTTGAAATTGGAAAAGTACATAAAGTTATCATATTTACTGGTTTAATTAGTGAAAAACCCTTGAATTTGATGATAGTTGAATATAGTGATGTTCTCTGAATGTTTAGAACAAATATTAACATGTTGATAATAAAAGGATGATAATTGCACATACTTGGCTTAAATTAGGGTTTCATATATCTAAGTTTGCATTAATGGTCTTAGAAACCCTCATTTAGGAAGATATTACTTTTAATGATTTAATTGTGCAAATCCATGAATAAGACAATGTTATGTTGTTATAAATCCAATTTGAGTACCAAAGATCTTTAATGTGAATTATTTGGATAATTAGTGTTCCCTAGTGTATAAAGTGGAAATAGTGATAAATAAGGTTCATATATGTGAATTGAACTACAATGAAATACGATTTGTCAACTTGAAAGAAACCAAAGATGAAAATTAGCCTTAATGTTTTGGATATGACCAAAAAGGATAAAGATAATAATTTTAGTGTAAAAGAAACATATTAAACTTAATTGACATGCAATTGTGCATATGATGCAGAAATTAGGGTTTGTGAACTAAAAGAGCATTAAAAGTGATAAATGCATAATGAAGGCTAAAACCCTAATAACACCCTAAAGTTGGTCTAGAAATCACAAGGTGGAATCCAAGTTGATCTTGTGGATGTTTGAATAAAACAATGACACTTGACTGTTATGCATTATTTTCAGGATATTGGTGATTTCCTGTTTATTGTGTTAATGCATGGACATCAAGTTACTATGGATCAGGTATGTGGTTACGCTTATGGCTATACCTCTTAGTTTTCTGAGGTTTTACCGATGTTTCCCTAAATGTGTGAAATAACTGTTGGATGATTTAATTCCTGCCTCTATAAAGTGACTATGGCTATCATAATGATTATATATGTATGACTAGCTAGATCCGAGTCCACCCCTGTGGCTCTGTCAAGGCTAAGGATAACCTAGAGCAAGGTCTAGGGTATCATAAGTCAGAAACTGGGCTACACATGTGTAGTGCCATGAGACTCTTAGCATACCATGAGTTAAGGAGTGGGCTATCCACGGGTAGTGCCATGTGACTCAGCCCTAGAAATTGATTCACTTATTAGGTGAAGTCATGAGGGGTAAAATGGGAATCTACCATAAGGGAGGTAGTATCCAGGTCCTCTGCAGGGACAGCACAGGGGATAGGGTACACATGGATCGCGTAGTTATACTTAAAACGTATTATTGTTTGTTAAATGATTAATTGAATGATTACGTGGTTATCATAGTTGCATGTTTATTGTTTCTCCCACATACCAGCTACGGCTGACCGACGTTTTGTTTGTCAGCATTTTAGGTACAATGAAAAGAACAAACAGTAAAGTGGCACATGTGATACTAAATGAGAATTAAAGTGCAATGGATGATTAGATAGATTAGTATCGGTATGGATAGAAGAATAGAGATCCAAGTTTTCAAAAGGTATGTAAAGAAAAATTTTATTACCATTTTCAGTATAGTCTGTTAGAATTTAATAGTTGTTTATGGTTATATGTCGAACCTTTGATCTGGGATTAATGGATGCGGCTTCAACCTCTTGGTATCCCTTAATTGGGGGTTATCGGGAGGTGGGGTCGTAACAATATCAAAACCCTAAATTAAGCTATTTAACCCATGGATTATCTACTTAGATATTTGAAACATATTTTTATTATCAACAGGTTAATATGATCTTAGATTGTTCATGTTAATCATCTCATTTTCATATAACATCATATTAGGGTTTCTTACTCATGACAACATTAAAGATCATAACTTGATGTACTTTTCAAACTATGATCAGATTCAACTCTAAAACCATTTTTATTGAATTCCTCGTGTTCTCCTGATAAATTTTCATATATTGGTCATCCTAATCAAAGTTAGCACTAATTAATTACGAATTTGCAAAGAAATTACCGTTTGGACCAATCAATGGCTGCCACATCAGCGCTATGGACCACTCTTCTCTTTTCCACGTGGACCCCAGCCAGCCAATGGGCTTCAACACACTCAGTGACGCGCTCGCTCGACTGGCAGCTTGGGCAAGGCATGCAAGGATGCATCTGCCCTTACCTTCCTTTGCAACCACCGGGGGTAGGGCGGTAATATCGCCTTTCTTCATCTCCTTCGTTGGAGCAGTACGAGTCCTGCTTCTTGAAATGGCAAAATGTAGTCAACCATCAGGTTGACTTCGTGCTCCTCCACGTCCGAGTGACAAGTGAAGCTAGTTGGGCCTTCTCCTGGATCCACCGAAGTTGATGGCTCTCATAATTTCTCTGAAGATCGACCATAAGAGGATGTTTAAGGAGGGATCCAGCAACAAGATGCCATGGAACTAGGGGATGAAGATGGTTTTCTACCAGTGGAATTGTAGTGAGACACTCTCTCGGTATATTCCATGAATCCTCACACACACATACCATCCCTCGAAAGGATGTACCCACCCTTATATATACATCAAACAGCAGAGTCCACCAGCAATGGGTTTTGGGAGTTGGGGGAACTCATGAACCAAGTTCATCTAGGGATCTTTCTACTCAGATTTGCCTCCCAATCTTAATGGGAAAGGAAAGAAGTCATGAGGTGGCCGAGAGAGAGGGAGTTTGCTACGGGACCGTTGACTTCCCTATTCACAGACTTTCCCAGTCCATCTCAAGATAGGAGGTAGATAGGAACCCTTGCATCCAGATCCTATGACCAGGAACCATGCATGAATTAAAAGGGACCGGGTCCCTGATTTCTCAAACTAAAAGAAATTGTGACATTCAATGCACATTCCCTATTCCTCCTAGCTTTAGGGAAATATTACAAAATTTGTATCTCCCAATCCATGATTCTTTTTATTCTCAAATTTTAAGGGAAAATCCATAATGACTTAAACTTCATGTGTGCAAAGTTTGGGAATCAAACTCAAAAGTATGAGGGACTTTCCTTCATATGTAAATTATCTCTTAATAAGGCATATTTTATACATATTTTCTCTTTCTTACTCTTTCATATTCTTTATTTGGATTCCTTTTACCATTAGAAACCTTGTGGATTCAAAATCCCATTCATGATGATTCAAACAAATGTTTAGGTCTTGAACTAGAATAGGAGTTTTATATTTAATAATGATTGAATTGATTACTAAAGTGTTTAGGTATTCAATTCATACAACAAATCAGCTGGCTACATTGACAGATGGTCATCTCACTCTATGAAACTGTCGTTTGGAGTTTTAGATGATCGTCAAGAGTTGAGATGGGCATTTGGATTTTCAGGCTGTTCAGAAACTGAATTGACTAAGTTCTGGCCAAACTGAGGTGTGAATTGACCGGTTCATTCTATTAAACTGATTGGCTAAGATTGGGTCACTAAACAACCATCTGAGTGAGTGAGATGCCTACCTCACATGTACAAGATTGCTCAGTTAGGGGGGAATTTGATTGCAACAAGGAATTAGTGTTGACTTCATGGTGTGCATTAATTGGATTCAAAATTGCCAAAATCATATTCGATTAGGAAACAACAAAACAACCGTCTCACAGAGTGAGATGACCATCTCGTATGCCAGACAACTGTATCGGTTACCATACGGCCATTTTGGTGGTTGCAGGTTGTGAAAGAAAAATTCAAGATTTTCCTCTCCCTTCAACTCCTGCACATACTAGGAACCCTATCCCAAACCCCACCTATAAATAGAGGGTATTGGGGGCTTTCCAAAGAACAACGCAAACAATTGAGAATCAATTTCTCTGAAAATTTTTATCCTCTTTGGTTTTGGTAACTAAGAGATCCCAAGAAAGTCCTACTTTATTAGGGAGGGATAGCTACGGGAGAGAAAAACTGAGGATCATTGTTGTGGGAGAGAAAATTGGTGACTACTATGCCAATGGGAGGGACAGCTCCTTCTTGCCCATTCTAGCAGGAAGATAGGAGTTTTAGGCAGTCCATGTGGACTTCTCTAGAGGTAGGAATCCTTTGGATACTTCTAGGAGGACAATGTAAACTCGCAATCTGTGGAAAGATCATAGGAGTCACAACAGAAGGTGTCTAGTATGTTGTATGTGGGAAGGCCATGAGATGCACAAACACATTCTAAGAGCTACTAGTCAATAGTTGTTCATCTACAATGATGAGGAGATGTCGTTGGACTTTCTCTAAGACCAAGTATATCCTTGAAACCATCCTTCCCATCTTATAGTTATTGACGTGATTTACTGGTTTATGGGGAATATGGTAGATATTTTTTTTTATGTTGCCTACTCTGTACCCATATTTCCCTATAGTGGTATTAGAGACAACATCAATTTACTATATTATGGGATAACCGATATGATTGTATTATGGTTTTTTATTCTAATATTGCATGCAATTTGAATAATTTTATATCCAATCAAATACCACAATAATCCCAAACTAATATATATATATATATATGAAATTTATATGCATCGCCCAAAAAAGTGGTTTTTGTGGTGGATGTGTAGCATGGCTATGGACAATAACCCTAATTATTTGTGCATTGTTGTGTAGTTGATTAATCCTTTTATTTCAGTCTGTGTATCAAGCCTCTATCTTATCTTTCCAATGTAAAAGTTAATTCTTTCCTACCCTTGCTCCCCTTGAATGTAACTCAAGGTTTCTCAATAATCATGTTAATGTAGGACATTTTTATTTTCTGTTATGATGAAGAAGATGATGTCCTAGAGATGAGTCAACAAGATGGAGGAACAAGGACCAGGCGGATGAGTTGAACCGATCATCTGGTGGACCCAATTGATCAGCTAGAGGAGCCAACCAAATGGTGGACAGAAGAACCATACGACCGTCGAGATGACCAAAAAACTTGTTAGGAGGCAAGTTGACTGCTTCAAGGGTTGAATTGATCAACCCAAATTGGCAAGAACAGATCTTCAGAAACATCATGTTTTTTCATGTGATGTAGACCTAGGATGTGGTAATTCCTTGTGGCCAGGCTGGCCATAACCATCACTTTCATTTATTACATGTTTTTATTGTGGGATATAGCATGTATATGATACATACTATATATGTGGTGATTGGATAAAGTATATGTATTTATAAATACAAACTCTATCAAATAAAAAAAATATATTAAGCCTTAGATGCTTTCCAACAACAACCCACATCAAAAGCTTGATCGACCAAGCATAGGTTACGCCTTCGCGTGGTGCGTCGTCCATCTCATGGAAGTGTACTGGTGGTAGATATGTAGGTTCTGCCTTCGTACAGTGCATATCTATTGTGTTGGTTGTTGGGTCAGGCTTAAATTGATGATTCTTAGAGAGTCTAAGCCCAGCAGCATGTATATGAGTATGTCAAGGAGTTGCACATATCATCTGTCCTGAATTTCATATGATGCAATTGGCAAGAGTTTCCTACCTTGGTAATTGACTATGTTTTGTGGTGTTGATCGGGCCACCGTTGAATTATCTTGGATCTGGCCAATGAGAATATTGTACGTTGCAATATTCTGAATTGATATATGAGGATTATCAATTTCAAATAAAGTAGTTGGAGTGCTAATAATTAAAGACATAATTAATATTGTCAAATTTTTCAAATCAAATCAATTTTTTTTGACAAATTGATTTTTTCTCTTATAGAATCAAATGACGAACAAATCCATATTTTGATTTATCCTTAAGAAGGGCAAACCTTATGGGACAAATTTCCATGACTAGTTTTGGACTTTGAGAAGGGTTCTCAATGAAGAGTGCAAGCCCTACATCCTTGATAAATGAGTTTTAGAAATACTTGCTCCTGATGCACCTAGGACACAATTGGATGCTTACCAAAAGCATGCCAATGATGCCATAGAGATAAATTACCTTATGCTTAGCTGCATGAACTATGAGTTGCATGAGCAATGTGAGGACATGAGTGTTGTTGAGATGGTAACACATCTTAAGAAAGTAAAACTTGGCCTTACAAAGTAAGAAAGAGACAATATCCTAAAGGTGCTACTTGAGTCAAAGTTGACAAAGGGAACCTCAGTAGAAGAACATGTACTCAATATGATTGGACATGTGTATCATCATGAAGAGTTGGGATTCACATTGAGCTAAGAGTTGGTTGTTGCAGTTTTAAAATAATCTCAACTTGTCAATCACCTACAAGTGTACGGGGTCAATTGTAGTCGAGTGTCGAACTCAAGGAGATAGATTAGATAAGAGTAAAATTGTTAACTTTGATTCATCTAAGTCTAATTATAAGGGTTAAGTTTGATAGCAAATATCTAAAAAGGTGAGTGACAACAAAATAGCTTAAATTAAAGGTTGAATTCATAATTTTAGAGACTTGGACATTATATTTCACAACCACACCATCACATGATATGTATCTATGAAATTAAAGTATGTCATTAATCTGCAATGAGGTTTTCATCATCATGCACTTCCCAGTGACATGAGATGGTTCTCAACTTCGCATAACACTCCCATATCTATGCTTAGTTTCGAACACAACCATAAACCCTCAACATTCTCTAGCCACTCACATGGTCAAGAGAACATTTCCATGGGTCCTACTCCCTACTCCCTCGTACATCCTCCAAAAGCACAAAGAAGCATAAAACATGTATAGAAGGTGGTCAGCCAAGCATACAAGCTAATAAATACCGTAGGCATACAAGGAGAAGAAAATTAGCTAGCATTCAATATAAATTTCGAGTTCACATGAGAAATGGCATGGGAGTTAATCTCTCATGCCCAAGAAGAAGGTTCTACTTGCACATAATGGAGAAACAAAAGCACATAGCATAATTTTAGAGTTTTTCATAGATAAGAGAAGAAAAGGCTAAAGGAACTAAAGGTGTAGTCAAAGGGGAGTAGAACTTTGGCTAGAGGACAAATTTCCTTCCTTGGAGCTGGTTCAACTCAGACAATCCTCCCTCCCGAGAAGCTTGAGTGAGAAGAAAAGCTCTGATGCACCTTTTGGAAAAGAAATGGTGAAGAATGGAGGTTCTTTCTCAAGAAAACTCTTCATCCACTCCAAAATCGCCCTCCTTTTGCTCTGGAACTTCTCTTGGATGAAAAGTGTTTCAAATGGTCAGTTGATAACTGCCCACAAGTGGTTGCATTCTCATTTAAAATGAGGGATGGTTTCTTCAAAAATCTGGAGAAATTGATAAAGACACATCATGTCTTTGTGAAGATATGTCGTGTGCTATCATGTAACCAGCTACTAAACTACATCCTCATGATAAGTACACAAAGTGTTCGGGAAGGGACATGTTGTGTAGCTACTACTAGATTTGATATGGAAACATAGCACATGTAGTGTGCTATTAAGCACACATCCTTGTGTGTTGGTAGCAACTCGAACTTGGCATTTGAATGTGAAGACACATTGTGTTTTAATGAGGACACGCTATGTCTCTATCCTATAGTCGGGTCTTTTGGATACTTACATGATTGTGTGATAAATGACACATGGTGTGTACTTTTCATTGGGAGGAGTATGCCTTTTTTTGGAGTGTAACATGTCGTGTCGTAATAAAGACACGTTGTTTTCAATGATGTTTCTGCAAGATGAATTTTGAATTGGCAGTGAATCAATAGGGAGGTCCAACTAGGGTTAGATTTGGGTTGGAACATCTTCAATTTGTAATTTTCAAAGTGTACCTATGATCAACATCATGAAACGAGTAAAATAACTAAGATATGGCAATTTAAATATGATTAGAGGCTAAATGGGAGGTAAAATGATCTGAACTTGTGCGCAAATGTGTGCAAAAAGTATATATGAAATGCTCACATCATTGGCCATGGATATGAATCTAAAGTCAAAGCCAGAATCATATAGACGCTTTATTGCATGTCATCATGTGAATAATGTGGTTGACCACATGTTAGATTTTCTTGCCATGTTGATTCATGTTGAACCAAAATTGAAGAAGGATAAACCCATGATGATGATCAGCGGAGCTGAGTCTAGGTATCAAAGCAAGGTATACAAGTTCTAAGGTTGAGACCAAATCCAAATCTTCAACACTCAAGATAAGGAGAAATAAAAGTACAAGAGGAACTCATCCTTTGTACTTGAAGGCATTTAGGAATAAGAAGATGGGGATAGTGATATCCACTTTAGGTATATACACTATTGAGATAAACATATCTACTTCTTCATCATGGGTACTAGATACCACATGTGGATCTAACATGTGTTCTCATATGCAGTATCTGAAAGTAAGTAGGCCTTTAGGAAAAGGCAAAGTGGAACTATGAGCTACTAATGGTGCAAGAGTTACAGTCGACACAGTTGGCACCTATAATATATCTCCACCCATAGGGCTTGTAATAGAGTTAAAGAATTCTATTATTTTCATTCTATACGTAGAACCATCATTTTTGTATCTTATATGGACAAGGATGCATTTGAATTCCACATTAAAAATGGTTGATGTTCTATTTTAAAAGATGGGATCTTTTATGATGGTGCCCCAATTTATTATGGTCTTTATTTGTTAGATCTAAAGATAGATGTTTATAATGTAAATACTATAAATCTAAAAATCAACAACTCAAACAAAACTTACCTTTAGCATTGTCGTTTACGGCACATAAATGAGAAATGCATATCTAGACTCCATAAGGATGGATCAATGGAAACATGTGAATCTTGTTTTTTGGGCAAGATGGCTAAGACCCCTTTCACTGGAAACAATTAGAGGACTAGTGATCTATTAGGACTTCTAGTGATCTATAAGGACTCATACATATTGATATGTGTGGACCTTCTAGAACAATCGCTAGAGGTGGGTATCAATACTTCATTACCATCACTGATGACATTCTTTGGTATGGCTATGTTTATTTAATGAAACATAAGTCAAAAACTCTTGAAAAGTTCAAGGAGTTTATGAATGAAGTACATAACCAACTTGGTAAAAGTATTAAAGCACTTCATTCTAATCGAGGTGGAGAATACACAAACCAAGAGTTTGAGAAACTTCTTATAGCCCATGGAATTATCTCAATGGACTCCACCTGGAACACCTCAACATAATGGTGTGTCAGAAAGAAGGAATCACACATTGTTAGATATGATGTGATCAATGATGATTTTAGTTGCACTTCCGACTATCTTCTAGGGAAGTGCACTAGAAACTATCATGTTTACACTAAACTGAGCTCCATCGAAATTAGTTCAGAAGTCACCATACGAGATATGGCATGGGAAATGCCCCAAAGTGTCTTTTAAGAGGATTTGGGAATGTGAAGCTTATGTTAAGAGAACGTATTCTGATAAGCTTGGTCCAAAATTTGATAAGTGTTATTCAGTTGGATATACTAAAGAAATAAGAGAATATTACTTTTATTCCCAATCTGACAACAAAATGTTTGTTGCCTAAGATGTTGCATTCCTTGATATAAATTTCATTTCCAAAGGAATTAGTTGAATGAAAGCGGAACTCGAAGAGGTTCTTAAGGCAATGGAACTCACTAGCATGGGCGACAAGGTGATTAGTGAGGTGATGGTGTCTTGCTGTTTGTCTCCCGGAGAAGCTCGCCAGAAAAAGGGAGTATATTCTAGTTTGGCTCTTGCCGATTCTAAACTTGTGGCAGACTCGACCCCAGATCCAGTTCCTGGGTAGTCGTTCACATCTGTTTTGTCCAGTTGGGTGTTGATACGCCCAAGATCACCTGTGAGTGTTCTAGATCAGAAAAGAGTAGATGTATCATTGAACAATGGCAAAATCATATATCCTGGTAAGGAGGCAGAGGAAAACTCGAATAGGTGGAGCAAATGTCTCTTGGGCTATGTTATAGATTTTTGGCCTCATATCCCGACTTTGGTATCCTACCTTGATAATGTTTGGAAAACTAGGAGCTCCTTTGAAGTGTTTGATAGAGGTGAAGATTTTTTATGATTAGATTTGAGAACCAAGCAGATCTAGAATCAGTGTTGAAAGTTGAACTATATGTAAGAGAAAAACATGTGATTCTAAGGAAATGGAATCCTGGTGAAGCGCAAAATAGAGTTGCTCTGTTGGATGTGCCGATATGGGTGGATATTTTGGATCTGCCAGTGGAGTTATGGGATAGTAGAACATTTAATAGAATTGGTTCCTTCCTTGGCTGTCCGGTTAAGATGGATGAAGATACCTACAGCTTCTGACGACTGGATATGGCTAGAATTCAGGTCTTGGTTAACAAGGACTCAAGGTTTCCGAAGAAACTCACGCTTTATAGTGAAGAAGGAGTAGAACACACAGTTCATCTTGAGTACGAATGGATACCGTATAGGTGCTCCCAATGTGTTTTGTTTTCTCATGAGGAATGTCGTGTAAGCCATAATGCTGTGAAACGAAAACCAATTGTGGTTGATGATTCTCAAAAACCCTGGGTAGCGAAGAAGGTTGGTTAAAAATCTATTTGGTAAAATTCCTATGGGTAAAGAGGTTGATGACTTGTTGTTCATTGAAGAGATTGAAGATATAGATGAAATTAATCACACTAGAGAGAAACTTTCTAAAGAAATTCCAACTATAGAAGATCTGAGGTTATCGAAGGAAGTGAATGAAGGCTTTTTTCATAATGCTATAGAGGTTATTGGATATGTTCCCTCAACTCCTTTGCCTCTCTATGGCAATAGTATACCGTCTCCTAGAAGTGATATTATCTCTCAATCCTCCTCTAGTTTTGATGCTACCTGCTTTGTGTTCCATAATCCTAAAGACCCTCCAAGATGTCAGGGGAAACAAAATGTGAGTATGTATCATAGAGTGGAGAATGCTCAGTATTCACCTATTCATCTAGAGCTACACTTGTCATCTGCAAATATGGAGGTAATCATCTCATCAATTCAAGAGTCTGTTGAAGCTGTCAGCTCAACAGTCGTAGATACCAAATGATTTCCATCAAGTTAACCTCCTGGAATGTCAGGGGCCTCTCTAACAAGGTAAGAGGTGTCCAGGAGGTTTTTAGAAAATCTGACAGTCATGTTTTTGTTTTGATTGAAACTAAAGTTCGTAAGAAGAAGATCGATAAGCTAATGATGAAGTTTCTTCCTGAATTTTCTTATGTCTCTAATATTGATTCTCATGTTCTTGGGAGAATTATTGTGCTATGGAAACCCAATCTCTGCAATGTTACTAAACTGAAGGAGACTGACCAACATATTATTCTTGATATTGTGGTGGGTGATCAAAACTTCTGGTTGTCGGCTATCTACAGTCATACTGAGGACAATGACCGGTCTAGTCTTTGGGACTCTCTTGAAAGCACTGCTACAATCTGTAATAAATCTTGGCTTATGATAGGGGATTTTAATGTTGTTCTTAAGGACATTGAGAAACAAGGTAAATGTCCTCCTTCCAGGAAGTCTATGGAGGAGTTTAATTCATTTCTTCTTAACTGTGGCATTGCTGAGCTTGATCTTAAAGGTCCTTTTTTCTCTTGGGATAATCATCAACCTGGTGATAGGTTTATTACGTCTAAGTTTGACAGGGCTCTTGGTAACAATAAATTTCTGATGCAATTTGATAATGTATCTGGTGAGCTTGTTTCTAACACGATTGGCGATCATAGATAGCTTAATGTTTTCATTGGTGAACCTAGAATCATCAAATCACCATTCAAGTGCATTAATGCTTGGGCTTTGAAATCTTCTCTTCCTGATATTATTTCTACTTCGTGGAATATTGATGTTGAAGGATGTGCGATGTTCAAAGTCTATAGGAAGTTTAGTAATCTCAAAGATAACTTAATCAAGTGGAATAAGCAGGATGTGGGTAACTACCATGATGAAGTCAAAAGTCTCAGGTCTGCTGCTCTTCATGCTCAAATTATTGCTGATCGTAACCCTAGTGATATTAATCTTGTGGGGAAAGCTCAACTTTTAAGAAGGGAACTCACTGTTGCTGAATATGCTAAGGAAATCTTCCTTAGATAAAAGTCTAGAATCATATGGCTCAAGGAGGGTGACATGAATTTCAAGTTTTTCGACTTGTCTCTGAAGACTAGAAGATTAAGAAATCCTATCAATTGTCTCATAATTGTGAATGACATGTGCTATGAGCCTAGCATGATCAAGGACCATTTTTTCGAGTTTTACTGCAATCTATTCAATAATAACCATTCGAATGAAGGGCTTCTTGGTGACTTTCTTTGGAATGGCACTTCTGTCTCTAACTCTCAAAAAGTCTATCTTATCTCCAAAGTTACCCAGACTAAGATCGATGATGTGGTTAGCCATCTAAACCATGACAAGGCCCCTGGGTCCGATGGGATTAACCCCTTCTTCATCAAGAAGTTCTGGCCGATTATCAAACAAGATGTTTCTTCTGCTATCTTTGATTTCTTTACCAATGGTAAGATGTTGAAAGAGGCTAACAATACTTTCTTTACCTTGATTCCGAAAGGCTCCAACTCCATTTATATTAGAAATTGGAAGCTGATTGCTTTGTGCAATGTGGTCTACAAGCTTATATCCAAGATCATGGCTAATAGATTGCACGATATTCTGCCTTCTATTATTAGTGCTAACCAAAATGACTTTGTGAAAGGCAGGAATATTAAAGACTCTATCTTACTCACCAACGAGATCCTTCATGATTTTAATAGGTCTTCTTCTGGCTCTAAGATATGTCTCAAGGTAGATATCTCAAAAGCGCACGATTTTGTGAACTGGAAATTTTTGTATTCTGTTATGCACAAAATGGGCTTCCCTTCCATTTGGATTGGGTGGATTGAAGAGATTTTTAATTCAACCTCCTACCAAATTCTAATTAATGGGGAGCCTACAAGGCATTTCAAACCTTCTAATGGTATTAGGTAGGGCGACCCATTGGCCCCCTATCTTTTTGTCATTGTTATGGAGGCCTTCTCTGTTATCATGAATCATGCTATCAAGGATAAGACTATCTCTCATGTTAAAGATTCTAAGAGTCTGAGTGTCTCTCATTTGGTGTTTGCTGATGATTTGATGATTTTTCTGGAAACCAATAAAGACAATGCAAAGAATATTCTGAACATTCTAAATTACTTTGGCAGCTTGTCTAGTTTATATACCAATCCTAGAAAAAGCAAGATTATTCTAAGTAAAGGATCTGATAGCACTACCAATGTTTATATTCTTAAGTTCAAAGTAGCTGATTTACCTTCTAAGTACTTGGTGTTGGATAAATTGGATATTATGATAAATCCCTTTGTTTAGATGATGACAAACATTTCATTCTTATTAATCTAACGAGCTACTTGAGTGTGCAGGATGACAAAGTAGCAAGGGAAAATCCAAGAGCTTACTTAGTTATATTTTCATGCAATGTAATCAATGTTGTAAAACTTGTACAAATATATAATGTACAAGTACTTAGATTTGCATGTAAATCAAGCGTTAGATTTTCCCTAGCCAAACACCATAGTTAGACATGTCATCCCATTTGAATAGAATCACCTTTGCACACTCACACATATAATTAGTGCTTAAATTGAAACCTTGAAACATGATCATTCTCGGTCGACAAACTCCTCGACCGAGACACTCTCGGTCGACCATCTTCTCGACCGAGAAAGATCCAAAGTAGCCGTTAGACACAACAGACAAGTTAGTTGGTAGTTGAAGAAAGACGTTGCAAATCACTTGTTCCAGAGAGCCTGTCAGTCGACAAAACTTCGACCGAGTAGGTGTCTCGGTCGACCATTTGTCGACCGAGATGGTCTCTGACAGCAACTGCAGAATAAATTAATTAGCCGTTGTTAAAGCAACAACTTTGTACCTAACGGCTAGTTAAGCACTTAGAAACCCCTAGAAGTTGTCTAGAACGTCCTTAAGCATACTTAGGCCATTCCTATAAATAGGACAAGCCATAGGACACTAGAATTCACTTGTTACACTTGAGAATACACTTGAGCATACTTGAGCAATCTTTTGCAAGCAATTTGAGCACTGTGATCATTGGCCTACATTCATCTTAGCTCAATCTCGTGTCCTATAGGCTAGATTCTCCTACCCACAGCAATCACAAGTTCACATACTTGGCTAGGAGATCTTACGCTTGATCTAGGCATATCAAGCCTCGGGCTTAAAGGATAAGTTGTAATTTCCTTTTCCTTTCTTGTTCCTGTTTATCTTTTGTACTCTCCTTGCTACTCCTAGGGTTGGAGGCTGCGGATTGGAGAGGGTTGACTTCTCAGGTGGAGAAGGGGACTTCAAGCTACTTCAAGAAGGCTATCGCAAGGGAAGCTACTTCAGAAGGCTGGTGCAACGGGAGTTGGTGCATCTACTTCAAGGGAAGGCTGCTTCAAGGTTGGCGATTACTTCTAGGTGAAGGCTGCTTGAAGGGTTTAGGAAAAGAGATTGTATTTTATGTAAATTCCTTGAAGAGGTAATAAAATAAATTTCTTTTCAAATCCTGGTTGGGTAAGCAACCGGGTAGTGGATTGACGGCTATAGTATTTGCTATAGTTGGAACCACTCTAAACCTTGTGTCTCCTTGTCCAATATTTTCATTGTGGTTGTTTGAGTTCAATAATTGTTAAATTATCTATAAAACTCTATTCACCCCCCCCTCTAGTAGTTTTCAATTGGTATCAGAGCAGGCTTCAAGGAACCCTAACCAGGTCTTGAAGAATGAAGGGTGGAGGTGACTACGACCGCAGACAAAGGAGCAACTTGGACCAACTTTCAACAAGCTGCAATTGGTGTTTAGGAACAAACCATACAACAATCGGCTGTCCATGGAAAGAAAAGAAGAAAGAGGTCCATAAGAACTGTTTCATTGCTACAACCAATGAGGAAGAAGAAGAAGAGGTAAGCCTTCTTGATTTATCAAAAGAAGAGCTAATTTCTAGTCTTGAATAAACTCACAATAAGTATATTGAGTGCAAGAAGAAATTAAAGAAATCTAGTAAAACAAACGATGAGTTAAATGCTAGACTTCTTGCTCTTACATCTGAAAATGACGATTTATATGCTAAATTGAATACTCTTGGTTTTGAAAAAGATGACATTGTTTCTGAAAACCGTACTTTGAAATCATCTCTAAGTAGTAGTGAAGTGAAGATTTTTACTCTAGAAACAAATTATGATCTTCTATATCAAGAAAAGGTTGAATTACTTGCAAAGTTAAATGACTTTCAAAAACAACCTATTTTGTGTACACATCTAGATTATGATAGTATAGTGAAAGAAAGGAATTCTTTATCATCTAATCTAGATCAAGCAAAAATAGACATTAAGAAAAGAATGGATGATATTGCCAAGCTACAACAACAAGTTCGTAGTTTGAATAATCATGGCATTCTTGATCAAATCCTAGATAATCCCTATCAACAAATTGGGAGAAGAGGACTAGGTTACAAGCCTAAAGGAAAATCTCATCAACAACCTAGTCAGAGAAAGTCACAAACCCAATCTATATATGTACCTAAAAGGACATCCTCACCCAATGACAACATAGGACACAACCATAGAAAAAGATATGAAGTTGACTCAATATGTTGTCATTACTATTTGCGCCTTGGTCACTATTCATTTTCATGTCCTTATAAGAGAAAAGATGTAGAGTTAGTTTGGGTTCCAAAACCTCCAAACTAAATGAACAAAATCAAAGTTGAGATATGACCAATGACATTAGTTGCATATTTCTATGTCTATCTCAACTCTACATAATTACAAATATAAATGAAATTAATATTAGTTTGTTCCCTAGATGATTTAAAGTCTAAGTCAAATGAAAAAGAAAATTCCTATTTTCATATATAATTTTTCGTAAAAGTATTTTCTGGTCTATACTAATTATAAAATGGAATTATCATTGTATGCTTTATACCATGCTTTCATCATTGGGTGCGCATAGAAAATTGTTTGCAAGCCAGCAAAATAACTTATCAGCTATATGTTATTGCTTGCAACAAAATCTCTAACTCAGTATTTTTGAAATAATTATGTCTCCAATTAAGTAGTATGCTTCAACTTGATATTTAAATTTTATGCAGATATTAGACTCAATATATTCAATCTGAAAAATCTGCAAAATTTGCCTCTTGGTCAAAATAAAACTTGACTAAGGGGCGCTATGGTCGTAGTCAAGGGCGACCTAAAATAAGCTTCGACAAAAATTGCTTATCTTGGAAATTCTCTCTTTTGGACCTAATCTTAATATAAATTTTTCTTGAAAATTAAAACATTTGCTGTCATTTAAGCCTTAAATTATCCCAATATTACTCCCTTAGAATATCCATATATATGCTCTACCAAAATGATCTACCATTTGCATTTAAAAATCAGCTTTAAAAATTGTACTCAGTAAGTCTGTCGGTCGACGAATTCGTCGACCGAGAACCTCTCGGTCAGCCCATCTCTCTCGACCGACAAATACTAAACAGACTCAATATCGGACGAACTGTCGGTCGACAATTGCTCGACCGAGACAACGTCGGTCGACAAGTGATCGACCGAGAAATAGCCGTTGGATACGACCGTTGTAAACAAACCGTTATGACCGTTTTTTTGACCGTTGGGGAACCAAGTGGCGCGTCTGCAACTCGACCGTTGCGGACACTCGGTCGACGAATCGTCAACCGACCAGGTCGCTGGAATGCTATAAATAGGAGCAAAAACGAGTCACTTACTCACACTTGCATTTCCTTGCCTCCATAGTCCATCTCTAGTGCATTTTCGTGCAAACCTTCAGCATTCTTATCCTCCAATCTTCCTTGCTTCTTCTCCACACTCAAGAAACACAAATGGCCTCATCCTCAGCTGTCCGTGGGAAGAAGAAAGTCGCCGGAAGAAAAAGAAGAGAAGATCGGGAAGCCACTCCGCCACTGACAATCATCAACGACATCGCCTTCGTCGACGGAGATGCTGGAGATCGATATCTACGGCTTTCCTCTAAAGCTCCTCTTCCCCGACGCCCGGTCGAAGCTATGGACTTCATCAACATAGTCGATCTGGAGAATCTCTTTGGAGTGCAAAAGTTGAAGGACTTCATCAATCCTTCTTTTCCTATCTATTCCACTAAGGTAGTCAACGAATTCTATGCCAATCTCTTATCCCACACCGAAAATGAAACCACATTCTTCTACACCATGGTCAATGGGTGTAGTTTTAAATTTTCCGAAGGGGATATTCTTGATATGCTAGAAATTGATATAGATGAATACCAAGATTTCCTTGACCTTACCACCGGCAATCCACTAAATTTATTTTCCCATGATGACCACTCCACTAGCCTTAGTGATATAAAAAGAGCCATATTTCAAACAAATACCACTTGTCATGAAGATAGGGGAACCTATTATGCAATAAACCTGAAACCTGCATGTAGGATAGTAAACCTCATTGGTTCCACAAACATACATCCTAGAGCCAATAAATCTGAGGTCCCTATTTTCCGCATGTGTCTAATTTATGCTATCATAAAAGAAATTCCTATAAACTTCATTCGCATAATACTTAAAAACATGCTTGAGTTTTCTGGCAATCCACCGTATGCCGATTTTGTATGCCAGATCACTCAACATTGTCTTAAGTTACAAATTGAAGATATGGGGTATACATGGGAGCGTAGACCACCAAAGATAAGTAAGAACACCGTAGAGAAGATGGGGATTGACTTTGGTCATAAAAGGGCAAGAGTAGAAGGAGAATCATCACATCAAGATATACCACCACCCCCTCCTCCTACTAATCTTTCTGTTGATCCCATCCAAAATACTCTCACTTATCTTGTCGGCTCCCAATATCATCTTAGTAACCAACTCAACTATACCCACCATGCCATGACATACTTAAATCAAAGAATGCAAAATCTTTCTCTGAGCCAAACCGATGAATATCCGCATTCCCTAAATCCTGGCATGCTCAACCCATTTAACCCTTCATACAACTACTATCAAACTCCACCTCCACCATCAATGGATCTTGCACATACTCAATTTTCCTCCATACAATTGCAAGATATAGCTGCTCACTTCCGATTTGACCGAGTTCCCACATTTCTGGAAGCATATGCGTTAACTATGACAGGTGCTTTGGATTGGCAAACTCTGGTCAAATATTATGGAGCTGAGCCATTCCTTGGGAAAGATCCGGACATCGATGTAATTCTTAAATCTTTCCAGTGAAGTGTTGAAGTTGTACTAGTTGTAATGACAATGATTGTAATTAATTGGTCATTTCTATATGATTGTAATATTTTCCAAGCTATTGAATGAAGTTTGCCATCTTTGCTTGATTCAAATGGTTATTCTTTTAAGCATATGAGACATCTTCAAAAAATATGGATTATAAGTTCATTATTGTAGAGCATAACAAATAAAGGGAGTAATAATTAAAACAGGCAACTATTAAAATTGTGGCTAAATTGACAAATGACAAAACAGTTCTCCAGAAACATCCTCGGTCGAGCAACTAGTCGACTGATAACACTGTCGGTCGAACAATTGTCGACCGACCGGGTTTCTGTTTTCCAGACTGCCATAAATTGCATACATCATTGTTAAATCATGGAGATCATCTACAACATTTTATATATTTACTTAGTACTCAAACTTTCATTTGAGATATCTATCTAAGGGGGAGCAAAGCATAAGACTTCGGGGGAGATCTTAAAAATAACTTTGACCATTTGATTGAAGAAGCTTACAAAAACATTGTAACCACCATGTGTAGCTGGACATTTTCCTTGATTATAAAGCAATTTATGAATTTATTCAAAATAGTATCTTGTACTTGAAGGAACTCTCTACCCAAATCAGGGCTTAACATCCCTTGCATTTGGATGGAGACATTTTTATGTACTCTAAGCTTAGAGGATTCTCATTTAATTTAGGGCTTAACATCCTTTGATAAATGAGAAATCAATATATATTCATCATACGCTTAAGGGACTCTCATATCATTTCAAGGCTTAACATCCTTTGCAAATGATTGAGAAACAAATTGTGGATAAATTAGACAAAAATCCATGTTTCTAATAGGATATCTAGTTAAGGGGGAGCATAATATTAAGGGGGAGAAGAAAAATAAAATATTCAACTTGGATATCTTTTTGAAATGACAAAGGGGGAGAAAGAATATAAAAATCCAAAATATAAATGAGTTTTCATCACATCTTGGCCAACACTCACTTGCAAAACATAAATGGCTACAAAAGGTAATTTTCAGGTATGAAACTCACATGAGTTATATTTCCTTATTTCATATTTTGGAAATGTTTGTCATCTTCAAAAAGGGGGAGATTGTTGGATAAATTGGATATTATGATAAATCCCTTTGTTTCGATGATGACAAACATTTCATTCTTATTAATCTAACGAGCTACTTGAGTGTGCAGGATGACAAAGTAGCAAGGGAAAATCCAAGAGCTTACTTAGTTATATTTTCATGCAATGTAATCAATGTTGTAAAACTTGTACAAATATATAATGTACAAGTACTTAGATTTGCATGTAAATCAAGCGTTAGATTTTCCCTAGCCAAACACCATAGTTAGACATGTCATCCCATTTGAATAGAATCACCTTTGCACACTCACACATATAATTAGTGCTTAAATTGAAACCTTGAAACAGGATCATTCTCGGTCGACGAACTCCTCGACCGAGACACTCTCGGTCGACCATCTTCTCGACCGAGAAAGATCCAAAGTAGCCGTTAGACACAACAGACAAGTTAGTTGGTAGTTGAAGAAAGACGTTGCAAATCACTTGTTCCAGAGAGCCTGTCGGTCGACAAAACTTCGACCGAGTAGGTGTCTCGGTCGACCATTTGTCGACCGAGATGGTCTCTGACAGCAACTGCAGAATAAATTAATTAGCCATTGTTAAAGCAACAACTTTGTACCTAACGGCTAGTTAA
Organism: Alisma plantago-aquatica; assembly: GCA_963693085.1. NCBI lineage: Eukaryota > Viridiplantae > Streptophyta > Magnoliopsida > Alismatales > Alismataceae > Alisma > Alisma plantago-aquatica. Next base: position 1,082,446,694 of record OY856413.1, on the reverse strand, counting down.
GCACTTAGAAACCCCTAGAAGTTGTCTAGAACGTCCTTAAGCATACTTAGGCCATTCCTATAAATAGGACAAGCCATAGGACACTAGAATTCACTTGTTACACTTGAGAATACACTTGAGCATACTTGAGCAATCGTTTGCAAGCAATTTGAGCACTGTGATCATTGGCCTACATTCATCTTAGCTCAATCTCGTGTCCTATAGGCTAGATTCTCCTACCCACAGCAATCACAAGTTCACATACTTGGCTAGGAGATCTTACGCTTGATCTAGGCATATCAAGCCTCGGGCTTAAAGGATAAGTTGTAATTTCCTTTTCCTTTCTTGTTCCTGTTTATCTTTTGTACTCTCCTTGCTACTCCTAGGGTTGGAGGCTGTGGATTGGAGAGGGTTGACTTCTTAGGTGGAGAAGGGGACTTCAAGCTACTTCAAGAAGGCTATCGCAAGGGAAGCTACTTCAGAAGGCTGGTGCAATGGGAGTTGGTGCATCTACTTCAAGGGAAGGCTGCTTCAAGGTTGGCGATTACTTCTAGGTGAAGGCTGCTTGAAGGGTTTAGGAAAAGAGATTGTATTTTATGTAAATTCCTTGAAGAGGTAATAAAATAAATTTCTTTTCAAATCCCGGTTGGGTAAGCAACCAGGTAGTGGATTGACGGCTATAGTATTTGCTATAGTTGGAACCACTCTAAACCTTGTGTCTCCTTGTCCAATATTTTCATTGTGGTTGTTTGAGTTCAATAATTGTGAAATTATCTATAAAACTCTATTCACCCCCCCCCCCTCTAGTAGTTTTCACTTGGGAGTTCCCTTGGTTATTGGCAAGATTAACAAAATAACTTGTGCCCCTCTCATTGATAAGATAAAAGCTAGACTTGAGGGTTAGAAAGTTAGGTGTTTGTCCATGGCTAGAAGACTCAAGCTTATTAACTCAACGATTGGTTCTATCTACCTCCATTGGTGCCATTCCTTTCCTATTCCTAAATCTGTCATGGAAGAGATTAATAGGCTATGTCGTGATTTCTTATGGGGTAGTAAAAATGACAAAAAGATGCTTCATTTGATCAAATGGGAGAAAGTTATTAGGCCCAAGTCTGAGGGTAGTCTCAACATTAGGAAAATTGAAGATGTTTCTTTGGCATGTACTCTTGCTAATGGCTAGGATATTGCAAACAAGAAGGATTCCTTGTGGGTCAAATGGATAAAGAAAAATTATCTTTTAAGGTCTTCTTTCTGGCTTGTTTCTGCTAACACCAACATGTCTTGGAGTTTCTTGAGAATTCTCAGTAGTAGAAACATTATGATTAATCATGTCTCTTATATTATTGGAAATGGAGAGAGTATTAAGATTTGGATGGATCCTTGGGTTCTAGGCAATCATTTTTTGAAGGATTGTGTTGGTGTTGACTCTTTCCTCAAACTGGGTCTGCCTACTGATTGCTACATTGCCTCTATTGTCTCTGAAGGTCATTGGAATGTCCCTCCATAGAGGATCAACAAGAAGCTAGCTGACTTCCTTGAGAAGCATCCCTGCTCCTCGAACAAAAAAAATATTATTCTATTCTGCAATAGTGATCATCCAAATATGAAAAATATATGGAATTATATCAAAGATAAGTTGAGTGAGTCTGATATCTTCAACTGGATTTGGAAATCTAAAGTCCCAAATAGGTATAAAGTGCATGCATGGAAAGTAGCTCACGATAAGCTCCCAACTTTGGATTATACTAGAAGAAGGGGTATTCATACTCCGTCTATGTGTTTTCTCTGCAAGTGTGATTGTGAGGACTCCACACATGTGTGCTTTCTCTTCCCTTTCTCGAAATAGATTTGGAATCATGTAGGCCCGGAGTTGAATGTTTATTTCGACCTTATTTCGTGGTCTGATCTGAGTAGAAGATCTTGCAACAAATTCATATTTCTAGCTCTATGCTCCATTTATTATATTTGGTGGGAAAGGAATACTCGTGTGCATGATGATAATGCTAGAACATGTGATGAGTTGTGGAAGTTGATTCTCAAATATTTTAATGCTTATCACTACCACTCTTCTTAACATGATAGGCCTTTGCTTTTGGTATTGACTTTGTCTGTCGGAGCTGTTGGTTGGAGTTCCTTACTCGTCTGTTGTCAGGAGGATGGATGGTCTCGTTGTCTTCTCTCTGTTGATGGTTCTATTGGACTTGTGGAGCCTGTCTCCCTATTGCTTCTCTCTGAAGTTCCCTCTTGTTTCTTAGGAAGAGTGTATACATATTTCTTTATTCTTTCTCTTCCTTGTATAGTTTCTTTTTTTGAGGATGTGCATTATACACATTTCTCGGCCTTGTACAGATAATATACCCTAAAATACAAAAAAAGCAAAAGGAGTTTTCAGTGGACCAAAAAAAAGATAACATAGAACTGATAGATGAACAAGAGTAACCAAGAAAATCACAAGGTGTTGTGGAATCTCAAATTCCTCAACTTTCACAGGAACCTAGTAGACCTAATAGAACACACCTTGAGCCCAAAATATTTAGATATCTTGTGACTCGAGAGGGTAGTGAATTGGTCATTGATGATGAGCCAATAACCCATCAAGATGCTATCGAGGGACCACAGTCTAAGAAATGGCTTGAAGACATGAGATCTGAGATGGAATCCATATACATCGACAAGGTATGAACCTTGGAGGATCCACATGAAGGGGTAAAAACCATAGGGTGCAAGTGGGTCTTCAAGAAGACGACTGGTGATGCATCCCTATTTTAGGGCTTCATCATGTGCCAATTTGTTCTTTATTCACATCTAAACATAGTAGAATGCAAGTTAAATTCCCTAATATGCATATTATTGTCAAATACACTTGTGGATGTTCTTTGTATACTTCTCACGTACTTGGACCATGCTTTTGATGGATGAGAGAGAAGGAAGGAGTTCTAGGAGTCCTCCACTCATAGTGGGGTGCAAAGAAGACCCCAAGCCTCCCTTAACCTACCCCTAAGGGCCAAGGGTCGACATCAAGAAAAGAAATCCACTATTCATGAAGATTCAAGTTGATTTTGATAGTGAAGATCCCAAAACGGTTTTGGTGCCAAGGAACGGTTGTGCTGGCCAATGCCAAAGTTATAGAGAAAATCCCAAAATTGCAAAGCTACATCAACATTGCCACCATAGGCATGCTACCCACCACGGTTGTGCCATGAAGATGCCAAAATGATCATGCTGCCTAGCATGGCCATGCTACCAGAAGTCAAAACAGGCGTGGTGAAGGGAACGACCTCACCTCCAACTCAGTCACAATGTCTGTGCTACCCAACACGACCATTCTACCTAGCCTCAACTACGGTCGTGCTACCAACCTCCATTTTACTACCTCAACATGTGATTTTTCCACTTTCTTAGAACGATAGTTCCACCCCACCACAATTGTTCCTACCCCTACCCACAATGGTCGTGCTTCCCAGCACAGCCATGCTACCACCTAGACCCTAGCATTTTCTACACTATTTTTTCAACAATGCCCCTACTTACCCTAGTGCTTCCACCACCGCCTATATATACATGGGTGGTATCCACAACACTAGGTTAGCTGCCATTACTCCTCTCCACCCATTCTAGAGCATTCATTGCACTCCCCTTGCATTTATGCTCACCACCCACCATTTCCACCTCATTTCCACCATAGAAACTTAGTTTTCTAGGTTTTCTACCATAATCCCCTTCATTTCCATGCCCAACATCCACCTTGGAGGAGGGAGGTCACCCTACATCATCAAGGAGGTGAAGAAGGAGGATCTACTTTGAGCTTCATGAAATCCTATCCCCTTCTTCTCATTTCTTTTATCTTTTCTTTGAGCATGTTTAGCTAAGCCCCTAGTGGTGGGTTGTTTGGGGTTAAAATATGACTTTGATACCATGTTGGGAGAAAATCATTTGTAATGAACATAATTTAATTTTATAATGATTTCCTCTTGCTTCTATCTCATTTACCATTATCTTGCATGTGATTTGTGTTTTACACATAAACTACTTGTTTTGTGATGCTTGATGACACTTAACTTCTGAGAAAATTGGAATGTATGTGGCAATCTTAGGAATGGCTCCTGGGTCCAATTAGTGGATCTCTAGCTAGCCCCCTTTGTTCCTAGATATAGATCCCTTCTTCTACAAGTGAGTGTGAGATCTAAGTAGCTAGTGTGAGTGTAATTGGTGCAATTGCCTAGAGCTTCCTAAAGGCTAGATGGCAAGTAACATGAGGTGAAATACCCTCATCTCTACTCCCATTCCTACCCTTGGCTCTCAATTTCCCTAATACCACTTACCCTAGAAACCTAGACTTGCCAAGTCCTACTAGAATAACACCTAACCTTAGTTCTCCAACTAGTAGTATAGGGTATATATATTCTAATAGAACATGTCTTGTTGTTTGGTTTGGTAATCTAGATGGATATGTGAGATTTGCATGATATTTTGACCTTCCCCCAACTAATATGAAGTTACATTCCCAAATGGCCCACCTATCCATCATATTGCTTAAAATCCACTTTTGCCTTCTTAGCTTGTTAATTCTAGTGTAGTCATTTTCTTTTGTTAATTCTTAGCTAATTGCCTAGTTCTAGATAGTTAGTTCTTACTTAAGTAGTTAGGGCTCCTTTGAGATTTCTTGTGGTAATTTAGTTAACTAGTGATAGCTTAGACTCTTTCTTTCATAATTGCTTAGCTTTCTAGTGTAGTGTAACTTCTTGCTTTAGCTTATTTTCTTGCCATGCTTAGTTTGATAGACTTAGCTTGCTTAGAGTAACCTACATTGTTTTATAACTTAGTTTCGTTCTTGCTCTTTCTTTCTTGCAATTATAGTGTAATCAAACCAAACCCAACCTTAAAACCCTCAAACCCTAATCTCCACTTTAGGAACATAGAAAATGCTAACTTAGATCTAGTACCCCCTCTCTCCCTGAGGATCGAGCCCTATACTTGCCTCTCATTTGTACTACAATAGTACCCTGTGTGCTTACATGTGTCCTGTTTAGTATTGTGATCGAGTCTTTTTAGGGTTTTTACAAATATCATAAGATCCGAAGTGTGTTCAAGTTCCGTGGGGCGCATCTAATCAAACCCAATTGGTCAATGTGTGCAACTCTCCCTTAGACACATAGATGACTGACATGGATGGAAAAGTTCAAACCTATAAAGACAGATTGGTTGCAAAGGGTTTCAGACAAGCTCAAGGTGTTGACTATGACAAAACCTTTTCTCCAGTGGCCATGGTTAAGTCCATCAGGATCATGCATGTTGTTGTAACTCATCATGTCTATGAGATTTGGTAGATGGATGTTAAAACTAAATTCTTTAATGGTAATCTTCTTGAGGATGTGTACATGACACAACCTGAGGGTTTTATAAATCCAAAGTTTGCAAATATAGTCTGAGCTACAAATGTCAATCTATGAATTGAAGCAAGCATCTTGGAGATGGAATCTTCATTTTGATGAGGCATTCAAAGAGTTTTTCTTTATTCAAAATGAAGATGAACCTTGTGTGTACAAGAAGTTTAGTGGGATCATAGTGACATTCCTCAAATCATATGTAGATGACATATTATTGATTGGGAATGACATCTCTACTTTACAAAAGGTAAAGGCATGGCTAGGAAATATATTTCTATGAAAGGCTTAAGAGAAGCATCCTACATCTTGGGGATAAAGATCTATAGATATAGATCCAAGAGGATTATTGGACTAAGTCAAAGAAAATACATTGACAAATTGTTGAAGCGGTTGAGCATGGAAAACTCAAAGAGAGGAAACCTACCTATGTGTCATGGTGTCCCCATCTCTAGAGCTCAATGTCCCAATACTTGTAAAGAAAGGGAACACATCAGTTTCATTCCACATGCCTTAGCAATTGGATCAATCATGTATGTGATGTTATGTACCCATCCAAATGTCTCATATGCCTTGAGCATGACGAGAAGATATCAGTCAGGCCCAGGTGATGCTCACCGGTAAGACTTGAAGAACATCCTCAAGTACTTGAGAAGAACTAAGGATTAGTCCTTGGTCTACGGCGGAGAGGAAGAGTTGGTAGTAAAGGGTTACACTGAGGCAAGCTTCCAAACTGATCAAGATGATTACAAATCACAATCAGGATTTGTGTTTTTCCTAAACAATGGAGTTGTAAGAGTTCCAAGCAAGAGACTGTTACAACCCCAATTTTTGTGTTCATTTGGTGAGAAATGTAATTTCTCATAATAAAGGTAAATGAACAAATAATGATATAATTTGTTTTGAATAAATGGATTTTGTTTACAATAACCTTGATGATTGTGTTGTGGGCTTTATTGGCTATTGGGCCCAATAACAAGGAAATTCAATTAATAAATGAATAATTGGGTTTTTGAGAAAAGAAAGATGTGGAAACCTCTGGAAGGCAAAAGAATGCAATTCAAGGATGTATTTCGTGCCTTTTGGGTTCCTTAGGTCCCAAGGAGTCCAAAGTTGCATAGAGAATGCAATAAGAAAAGAAAAGACCAATTAAGTATTTCCTTGTTAAGAAAGAAATTGAAAATAATGATAAAATGTGGAAAATATGTGAAAAGAGGTATAATTGAGTTATCCTTAGTGGGATTTTGTATCCCAAGGATTCCTAATATTAAAAGGAATATTGATGAGGAAAATAAAAGAGAAATAAAAAGAAATCCTGAAAAGGAGGTATTTTAATGAGAAATAAACAAGATAATGTGAAATAATGCATATTGATGCATGTAGAAGGATCATGAGTATTCCTTAAAAAAGAATTTCGAATTATTTGAGTTTCTTGGGATCCAAGGAGCCCCAATGAAGAAAGAGGAAAGAGAAAATACCCGATTTGCAAAATAAAAGGATAATGTGATACATTATTAAGGAATTTTGTGATATTGATAAAAAGGGAAGTATTTTCTATTAAATAAAAATAGAATTTCGTGACCAATGATTAAAAGGCAAGTATAATGAAAGTGAAAGAAATAATTCTCATATTTCTAAGTGTCCATGAGATAAGGAATATCAAAGAAGTTATGAGAAGAGAGAAGAATACTTCTCTTGGAAGGAATGTGATTCCTTTTAGAAAAGGGATTTCATTTCTTTGTCGGAAAGCCATCCTAGGAATTCATTGACCCTCCCCTATTAAAGGGATAGAGCCCAGGGTTGAGTTCTAGAGAAATCCCACGTCTCCCACTCTCTTCCTTATCTTCTTCTTGCTTCCTTAAGTCCAAAACCCTAACAGAGGGTGTAGATCTACCTCGGGGACAACAAAGGTGTTGTGTGTAGTGTTGATGGAAGAAGGATGCTCCCACGACTACCATGGAGTGCCCAGCCGTCGTCTCCTTGCTCTCATCCGCACCCAGCCACTGCAGGAGACTGTAAACCCACGGGAAAGCACAGGCTTTTCGTGCATGGAGCTGGCCGTCTCGGCCGAGAATGGAGGCCTGGTTGGGTGTGACAGGGGGAACCGGAGGCAGGGAGGTGGGTTCGGGAAAGCTCCGAGCCTTGAGGTGGTGGGGGCGGCCGTACGAGGCGCTGCAGGTCGGCGACATAAGGGTTTCGCGAGGTTGAAGACGGGCGGTTCCGTTTGGACAAAACTACCCCTCCGAGTACTGAAGAAATGAGTAACTTATCAAGGGTAGTATGTTCTTTGCATTATGTTTTGCAAACCGGGTCACGCTGCATGGATAGAAACGATGTGGCAACTCCTCATTGGCTCAAGTAAGTAGATTCTTGCAAAATTCATAATTAATTAACCGTAGCTCGAATGGATATGCATAATATATGAATTTTTCTCAGTAGAACACGAGGAATTTTTTAAAGGTATAATTGAATCCTGATTCCTTTTACAATTCCAAAAGTAGTGGAGGATATCAACTTTAATGTATTAATGTTTAAAGAACCCTATTTTGATATGATTAATCTGATTTGTAGGGCTAATTGGTGATTAAAATTGATATTATCCATTTAATGATAAAAGGGAACATTAGGAACAAAAAGGAATGAATTTTTGCATGTAATTCATTTAATTTAGAGTTTATGTCCATAAATAGGCTTTAATGGGCCTTGAAACCTTAATGTTGGTAATTAGGACTACTAATGGCTTTAATTATTCGATTTCATGTATAGAACTGAGTTTTCATAGTTATAAGCTATTTCGAGCATTAAATTTCCTAATTTGTGGATAAATACCCTAAATGTAGTAATTAGGGTTTTCTCATGAATAAAAGGTGGAATTAATGGCAAATCGAGTTCATATGTGATTTGGACCATAATGAACTATGAATTAATGATAAATGCATATAATGATCTTGTCATGGATTAAAAGGATAAAAATAGTGGCTTTAATGTAAAAGAGGCTTAATGAGCTTATTTAATGGTTAATTATGCCTTAAATCCGAAACTGAGGATTAGATGTTAAAATAATTAGGGTTTGTGATCAATTACGTTAAATTAGGGTTTAAAATAGTAATGTATGAAGGGAAACCCTAATGGCAATAGAAACCCTAAAAGTGAATTAGAAACCCTAGGAAGCGAGCTAGGTTTAATGGATCTTGATGACATGAATAATAAAAAGGGAATTACGTGATTATTTCAGGATCTTGTTGAAAATGCTTGCTTGCTTGGATTCTTATTTGCATGGATATTTCTGTTGAAATCGTCAGATCAGGTATGTGCTTAATTATGAATAACCGCCTTAGTTTCCCGAGAATTTTCCGAATGGTTAATCACATTGAATGCAAATTATCAGTTTGGATGTTCATACGTGTAAACGATAAAGTCACTATGATTATCACATTAATAATAGAAGTATGGATTCTCGCACTTACATGCCACCCTGATGGATGATGCCAAAGGTCAGGCCCAGATGGGTAGACCAATGGACACCTTGAGTGGTGACCCCAGGCACCAAGCTCGGGAATGAGAAGGTGGCCTATGATATTGCATGACTAGTGGGCACCATGAGTGGTGACCCCCAGGCACCAAGCTCAGGATTGAGAAGGTGGCCTTAAGTCATTGGCAAAGAAAACCCTAAGGTGGGTATGCCAGGGTTAGCGAAAAAGCGGTGGAGAATGTCATACTGAAAAGTGTAAATTGGCTTGTTAATTAACTTGATTGTGATAATTAGATTGTTATCCTTATGTGCAAACTTTTGGTTGTTCCCACATACCAGTATATTTCGATATACTGACCGACATTTTGCTTGTCGACGTTTTAGGAACAACAATTGAAAGAACAAACAGTAAAGTGACACATTGTAGAAATAAGAAATAAAGTGCAAGGAGGATTAGATAGAATAATTCAAGCTCTGGATAGATAGATTTCCAAAGTTTTCAAAACTAAGTAAAGTTTTAATTTTATACCAAATTCCAGTTAGTTAGTAGAATTTCATAATTATTATTTATTATTTGTTGAACCTTTGATCCTATTAATTGAATAACGGCTTTGACCTTTGGGTCCCCCTTAATTGGGGGTTACCGGGAGGTGGGGTCATTACAATTGGTATCAGAGCATGGGTTCCCCACTTAATCTTTAATAATTATTAAATTTTACAAATTCCATAGAACCGAGGGAGTTATTAGAGGATTGTCTGAAAGATTGAGGTGTCTAGAAAAGGATCACGTCCGGGGGCTGGAAATATTTTCCTCCGCACTGCTAGTCAGAATACGAGGACTCCCAGATTGTGTGACTGCCTAGCTGATGTCTTAGGATATGACTTGAAATAAGATACCTTTAGGACTCTCTCATCTTGTTAATCCCTTCTCAACTCAAATTCTGATAAGGACCTTAAGGATTAGGGTTTTCCTCTCTTCTCCTCACCCTCTTGAGGTATGGATAAGGTTGATAAGGATTAAGGGATCCTCCATAAAATTAATGAAAAGCATGTAAATAAGATGTCATGGACATAAGCTTAATAGAGTAAGCGTAAAAGAATAGATGCATGCTTAGGTCATATGACACAAGTTGTCATCGCCCTTAGGAGAGGCCTAAGGATAGACCTCTTGTTAGGAGGATGAGTAGAGAGGGTTAGTCTTGGAGGTAGAGACCTCCATTAAAGGTAGAGACCTAGCACATCCTTTGAGGATGATGGTAACCCTAACCCTAAGTGAAGGTTAGAGGGAGAGATGACATGATGAGTTAGATGTCATGGTTGACTAGGTGTTTGGATGGACATGCCTTTGGATTTCCATATGAACCATGAGAAGTTGATGATCGAGTACCTTTAGCAACCCAACCCTGGGAAGGGTCGTGCATGTTTGAGCGAAGGATAGCTCCTTCATGGATGAGGTTAGAGAAGAACCTATAGAAACCTTATGAGCTGTTGTAAGTAGGATATAGCTTGCACCCAGAGTACATCATTAGTACGAGTTGTAAGTTTAAACCGAGGCTAGAAGGATAGGATGGATGGCTTATGAGATAAGCATAAGGGGCTATGGATAATCATGAGCAAACATAAGGTTGAGCATAGGCTTCACCCACGCAGAGTTATGCCTGTGAGCTTGATCCTTCAAACCTCTAGTAGTATGGTTGGACATGGAGTTAACTCTAGAGAGAGAAAGCAGGACGCAAGCAAGGGGGTTGGAAGTTTAGATTCCGAGACATGAGGAACAACGGAAGGTTGAGGATGATGCGACCTAAGTGGATGATAGTGGTTGCCTCGTGCTTGATCCATGGAGGATGATATTATCTTAGTGGCCTTAGGGGAACCAAACCCTAAAGAGAGAGTGATGCTTCTAGAACCTATGTGCCTATGGTATAGGAGTTTACCTACTGATATGAGACAAAGAGTGCCGTAGACCCTAAGGAGGTTCAAGTAACCAGTTGTGGGGCTTTATACCTAGTTGGTTGTCCTTGAAGAGGACTCAACTTTGAGGTGTTGCTCATATAAAAGGATCATGGGAGTACATGGCATACCTTGGACATGCTTGATTCATGGTTAAGAGGTTGAGCATGTAGTTGTATATCCAAAAGTGAACCTAGGGTTCCTGGCTGAAGAGGGGAAGTGGTGTACCTAATGCTCATGATGGGAATTGAGTCTCTATAGTTTTGAGCATGGTACTCTTCATGTATAGAGGAAAAGGAAAACCCTTAAGTTAAAGGTAGGTTTGTTGAATCCCTCACAACTAAGTTGACCTAAGAGAACAAGTATGACCTAGCATGGTTTAATAGGTGACCTGCTTGTGCCTTAGTAGTTGCTGGGTTAGGCATGTTCATGTGAATGTAAACCCTAAGAACGGTTGTGACCTTGTTGTCAACAGTTGTAGTTTCCTCCCATCCTGGGAGAGAGACCCTTTGGTAGGGTGTATACCAGTTTTTCTGGTTTTGAGGTAACCTAAAGAAGTTTCATAGGATCTTGAGAAGCTAAGTGAAAAGTACATGGAATGAGAACGAACCTATAGACCCATAGATAACCATCTCTAAGTCCATGTGGATGTGTTACCATGGAGGTAACTGGTATGGGGATTGACCAAGGTAGGCAGGTTGCCATGACCCCTATGAAGGGATGAAAGTAAGTCATGAATGCAGGGAGAGATGATGAAGGATTGGGTAAGTTTCTAACTTGAACATGTACTATAATGGAATCCTAAGTCTATCCTAGGGTCAGGTAGGGATGAGACCGATGGAAGGAGTTTCCTAATTCCCTAGTTGCACAAGACCATATGGTTGGGAGGTAACAACTATCATTGTTTGAGGGCCATGGGTCAGGAGATTGATCACCTTCATAAACTCATGGGACCCAAAGGGCAGATGAGTAGGGAACTCTCTAGATGCATGACAGAAGAGGGATGACCCCAAAATTGCTGGAACCCTATAGACCTAGAGGAGATGACAAAGGATTGTGTGTGGATCCAAGTAGGTTCGAGACCAATTTTCCATGGAGGAAATTTTGATATCATGATGTTTGGGATGTAAAGACATGAGTTACACATTTCAACTTAGATTTGAAGTGTACTGGAAAGGTGGGATGTACCATCTCTACTCTTAGAATGGGAAGAACTATGTATTTGGACGGCCACCAAATGCTTATTTCTTCTTGTTATGGGAGTGAGAGATAGGACAGTACGCATGCCACACACTGAGGGTAAAGATGATGTGAGTTGGAACGTTGCTATAAGGAATGAGGACAAAGATGATAACATACCTTGGTGGAGTGAATGATACATGGATGGTTTACAAACACTAAGAGGAATAGTGTAGTCATCTTATGAGGATGTTTTATCAAGAGCTGTGTGGAATTTGCAAGTTAACCAAGGTTGAGTTTGATCACCATGTGGATGAGCTCAGAGTTTCTTGATGAAGACAAACTTAGAGTTTGAGATGAGATGATAAGTATAATGCATGGAGGTGTATGTCTTCGACATTACCTAACACCTAAGGATAAGGAGCGGTAATGAATGCTTTGGTTGAGATGTAGCTGCCTAGTTTAGCTGGAAGCTAGAAGAAGTTGAGGTTGTTAGTCTAACCATATATTGAGAAAAAGAGATAAGTTTGGCTAACACTCAGATATAATGAGATCTGTTGAACAAGATTAGTGGTTGTTTGGATAGCCAACCTAGTCCTTCATGTGGTAGAAGGATGGTTGTAGAACTCTGGATACATTTCTTTAGATAGTAAGGTAATAAAACCCTGATGAGAGTGGTTTAGGGCTTCCGAGGAATCGACCTTGAGGAATCTTGACATACAGGAAATCATGATCACAATACACCATAAAACTACAAATATAGTAAGTGATGGTAGAGCTTTGGATGTCTGATACATGTTGCATGTGGCCATGTGATGGAACTTCCACTTACGTGGAATTGGGTGCACCACTAAAAATCCTAAAGATGGTAAGTCTTTAAGTTTAGCCTTGCTTATACTAGATAGAAAACTCCACCCACGTATGCTAAGATATGTGGAAGTCTTATCGCAGTATAGTTAAGGGTCGAATCCTCAAGACAACGGTCTTGTTGTTGCCAACAAGATGGAAAACATTGGAAATTCACCTAATCACTCAATAGTTGGTATTTAGATCGAAAGGTTGATTTGGTTGTTTTAAACTAAGTACAAGTAAAGTAAAGAAAGCAAGTAAAACTAATGAGTTAAACTATGATAAAAGATCACTAGGGCGTGATCGGTTTTTCACCACCACTACACATCGATCAACGCATGTAAAGCAAAACTTAACCTGCAAAACGAGTCCAGTCAGTTAGTATCCTTGTAAACATAGCTTCCTTTCGGAGAACTAACTATGAGAAGTGCGGGAATGTTGCAACTCCAGCCATTCCCGAGCAAATGGTCACATTACTTTGCATCATTTCCCTCGCAAAGCGTGTTCCTCGACTTATCAAGGTTGCACTTTCATACGTCAACTGATTCCATTTCATAGTATGAAAGTGCAACAGATGATAGTGAGTTTACTCCACTTCTTGAGATACACTTCTAGATATCGAAACAGATGCATGGTGAATACATGCACCAAGAACCAACATACAAACGAGTTTCGAATCTAATAGTACAAACGTAGACAATTCATACTAAGAGATAAAAGATAACACAAGTTGGAGATCAAGCAACATGCATTCATTAAACGTTTGATGTCAAACTGACAAAGGTAAGGACTCTATATTACAACCTAAGGATTACATTTACATGTTATGAAAGCATGGGTAACGGGGCTACTCCCTGCACCCTAGTGAGAGAGACTACTCGCTCATGACTAGGACAAAGAAGGAGGCAGGAAGAGAGAGAGAGAGCATCATCCCCATGAAGGAGATTGGAAGGTCAACCCCTTTGAGAGAGAGAAATGATCCAACAGTCTTTAGAGGTTGCACGATGATGAGATCTTCCCTTCCTACCTTCTTTGGCGAAGAAGGAGAAAGCAGCTTCAAGATAGGGTATGGGTCTCAGACCGGCAGCCCCAGGGCGGAGGGTGGAAGTAGCAAGAGCTCTGGAATGATTGAGGCAGCCTTTGGGCGTCTGAAAAGAACTCCCCCCAATGAGAACCCCTTTGGGTCATATTTATAGGTTTAAGTGGAGCCCAAACGGTTTTGAACCCATTTGGGTGCTGGACTCGTTTGAGCGCTGAACTCGTTTGGGCGCTGAACGCATTTGGGCGGTGAACCCGTTTGGTTGTTGAACCTGTTTGGGCACTGAACCCATTTGGTTGCTGAACCCGTTTGGGCGTTGAACCCGTTTGGGCGCTGAACTCGTTTGGGCGCTGAACGCGTTTGGGCACTGAACCCGTTTGGGGTGCTAAACTCATTTGGGCGATGAACTCGTTTGGGCGCTGAACCCATTTGGGCGATGAACCCGTTTGGTTGCTGAACCCGTTTGGGTGCTGAACCCGTTTGGGTGCTGAACCCGTTTGGGCACTGAACCCGTTTGGACGTTGAACCTGTTTGGGCGCTGAACCCGTTTGGCGCTGAACAGTCTTGTAATTTCATTTTTTTTGTATTTTTCTGCAAGGATAAAGAAGAGAAAAGTTAATCTATTGATGTGTCAACAATAAGGTAAAGAGTTAATGATTCTATCTAATTTATCTAAGAAAGAGTATGAAAAACAAGGGAAAACCAATAAAATAACATCACAAAGTGAGAGGTTATAACCCCCCCCCTAACTTAGAGTCTAGCTTGTCCTCAAGTTAGATAGAGCTAAGACATGCAGTGGCGAGGCGATTTTATTTAGTTAGGGTTTCCATACTCTTGTTTCAATTCACAACCTGAGTTCTCCTCAAATCATATCGTATCTTATTGCGTGCTTTGATTCTTTTAGGTTTTTTAGAGATGCATGGGTCTCAAGTTCCTTCCGTATCTCATAGCTTGCATTGGGACCACTTTTATTTTGTGCATGTTGTTGACTCTAATCAGCTTTATACCAATCTGAAGAATCTATCGGTAACTAGAGTGGGTATGAGGGTTGGCTAAAGGCTTAAAGTGTAACTCTCCCTTTTTGTGGGAGAGGGCTTATCTATGCTTGTAGAGACTCACTACCGGGCACGACACATCTGCCTTCATGAGGGCAGCTGAATGTACCGGCCGGGTGAGCTCTTTATCAGCCTTTTCTTATATTTGGAGACCTTAGGATCCCACTACCGGGCACGACACATCTTCCTTCATGAGGGAAGCTGGATGTACCGGCCGGGTGAGACCTTTATTGGCTCTTCTTATAAGTCCTTATGCATGGCACAACTCTCATGTTTTTATTCAACACTCTGGCTTTTATTCGAAAAACTCACAGACTTGGGATTTGGGGATATTTTGGAATTTATTTTGGGCGGCCAAGCCTCTTTTATTTGAAGAGAGAAAAGTTGTTCTTAGAGTTTTTCAACATGCACTTATTGTGTGGTCCGCTTGCCAGACTTCTTAATTCGGAAGTTGCCTGATACCCCTCTCGTCCTTGAGAGCTCGGCTTATTTCTGCCTTGATGTTGACTTGTGGAGAGTCAGATATAGAAGTGAAATTAAAGCATAAAAACCAAAAGTGAAGGTGATTTATTAATTCTCCATTACGTGCCTATATGCCTTTTGAAGACAAATTGGATTCTAAGTTAGCTGAGGATGTCCTTTCAAAAAGGAGTGTTATTTATTATGCACAAGATTTATTTTAACTGGGATAATACTAAAAAGAAAGGCTAAATGTAAAGATGAAAAGAAAAGTGAGTTTTGTTCAGGAAAAAATGTATGAAAGAAAGGGAGAGTAGAGGGAAAATTGTACCTCGCCCTTTTCAAATGCACTCCCCCCCAACTTATCCTTCACTCTGTCCTCAGAGTGTCAGAGTGATAGGTTGAGAAGTATATTGACAAGGGCATTTAGGCTTCTGTGAGTCCTTTATTTGCCCCATGAGTTCTGAGTAGATTGGCTGCGAACTTTCCACGGAGAGTGTGGTAATCTATGTCTGTCATCTCCTCTACTGGTTTGTGAAGGGCCACGATGGCGTACATCTAGAAGAGGGCGTGGAAACCGCAGTCATTGGATTCGCGAATTTGTTGGGGGCACTTGTGGCTGAAGGCCGGGGGTTTGAAGTGTTCTTTACCATAAGCCCGTGTGTGCTGGCTTAAGAGATTGTGTAGTTTGTCAGCACACTCCTTTACTACTTCCTCCATTGGCATCCTTGGTGCCGTAGTATACTCTTTCTGGTCTGGATCATACTGACTGTCGGAACTGTTATAAATAGTTGTTAACTGTCGTGCAGGTTGGTTGCCAGTAACATCCAGTGCTCTTGATGAAGGAAAGGAAGCATGATGAATTTCGGAGTTGTGTGTTGGAGGTAAGATATGAGTGCTGCCGGCGTTCCGAAATTCTTCAGACCTAAGAGATCGTCCTTCATGTAAGCAGACGCCATGTAGACCATGTGATGATTTCGGCCGAGTAAGTATTGATAAGCGGTCATCACACTTACGGACATAGAACCTTTGATTTGTACGGTCTCTCGGAGGTTATCTGCCATAACCAAAATGTCTCCATCTAGAAAGACATGATCCTATTTTTCGGCATGTAGTCTTGACATGATAAGCCGAAGCTCATTGTCGGAGAGAGTCTTGCAAGCCTCAAGATCAAAATTTGGAAAAGTTGGTTCAATGGAAGATAGGGGCACCATTTGTGATGGGGATCTCTAGATGGGTGCCCCAGTTAATAACTCTATGACACCCTTGTCAGGAGCCAGGTCAAAGTTGTAAGGGTCCCATTGACTGGTCTCGGGGACCGTGGCTGGTTGTTTTTCTTTCTCCAACTCTGCTAAAGTTTGTCTGTAAGGTTTCTTCTGCGGACGTTGGATTGCCGAAAAAAGGTAGTGAGGGATGTCATCTGGTCCCATTGTAGGATCGTTAAAGAACCGTCTATCGCAGATGACTTCCATGGCATAACGCCCTTGCAGAGAGTGAAAATATTTGTTGATGAGGTATGTGAAGGGGACTTGTTGATTTAGCGCTAATATGTGTCGAATGACGTAAAAAGCGCTGTCCCCGGAGCCTTCAGCAGCTTGGACTTGTGGGTTGATTATCCGGAACCAGGGTTGGCTCCAACCCTGGTGGAGAGACGGGCATGCAGCCCAGATGAGTTTAAGAAGCCGGAAAGGGATGCATCTTGTCTCCCCGGCTTCAATTCCAACAAAGTTAATTATACCGGCTTTTAGATCACTGGCGCAAAAATTGTACACCTTGGCATCGCGGGCAACAGTGTCCACAATCATAAGCAACCAGTGACTAGAAACTTGGAAAGGGACGGTTATATATCTAGCTTTTCTTGCGATCCCCCTGTGCAACCTCTTAATGGAATTGTGTTGTAGTTTTTTGTGCAGTAAGCACAAACTCAGAGCGGGTGAGGCATTGAGAACTGGTTGTTGTTGCTTGGAGCTCCTGTAGATCTCGATAGAGTTGGCAAGGAGAGTACAGAAGATTGCCATCTTCATTGTTGACTGGGACCGAAGGATGGAATGGAAATCTTCACGTGTCAAGTTGCACTTAGCCTTCATGTTCTGGTATATAACATCCCCCTCTTCTTTGGCATCATCTACTGTAGTGTTTAGGATAAAGATATCCTGTGCGTCTAGGGTAGAGATGGCTGCCATGTCTAAATCGTGCATTGTGTGAGGTAGAGGTGGCGGCGGAGGTAACACTTGCATGTCAGGGGCAGAAATCTGTTCAGGATCATTCGTGTAATGTTGCAGATCTTCATCATTGTCAGAATCGGAAGGGGTATCTAGTTCTTCGTCTGTGTCTAGACATACTCGTTCTTGTTCTTCAGGATCAAGGGGTAAGGGAACCGAGGGTTCAAGGGTAAAGAGATGGTGAGGTGCGGAGACAGGTGGGTTGGTGTTGGCTCCCAGAATGCAATGTTCGAACTCGGCAAAAGTTGCTTCTTTTGCAGCCTCCCCCAAAGATCCCAAGTCAGAATAGTTTAGGAATTGGTCCCCATAAGATATAGTAGCGTGCTCATTGTGAGTAGGGGATTTGGGTTATTTATCACCGTCATGGTGATCCTATTGTTGTTTTGGTTCTATTCGTTGGTTGGGACCCTCCCCTGCATCATCTGGTTTATCAGAGTCATCACTTGAGGAGGTACTGTTATTGGAGTCAGCCGAAGAATCAGAATCTTCATCGTCATCGTCTTCATCTTCCGCTGATTTATCAGTTGTTTTCTTATGTGCTTTCTTCTTGCACAGACGATGGATGGATTGAAGCTCGTCGTATGCCACTTGCACGTGCTCGTGTGTTTCAAGCAGTGTGTCGTGGGTTTCTTTTAAATCAGAATAACGTGCTTCAGCCGAAAGGAGTCGTGCGGTGAGGTCAGTGACTTGAGCTCGTAGTTGATTAAGCTCATTGTTTGAGGACTCCTCTTGGCGATTGTGTAGATGTGTGAGGGTAATGTTGATGTCGTCCAAGCACGTGCTGAAAGCTTGGTGTTACTGCGTGAGCTCGCGGAGGGTCTCTGGCAGAGGTAAAGTCTGTGTTGAGATCCTCTCGACTTGCTGTGCCAACGCCGTATGCTGGCTTTGGACTCCAAGGACTAGCTCGGGCAAGGTTTTGTAGTGGCTATCGACGTGATCAACTTGCTTAGCCACTATATCTTGTCGTTGTTGGATTGCTTGGAGGATGCTTGGCATGGCGCGGTTTTGCTCATCAATCTTGGCGACCTATTTTGTTAAGCCCTGCACACAAGAAAAAATAGAATTTAATATGTTAGAAGGGTCGGTGAGGAGGTTTCGGATGGTGTCAAATTGGCGTCTGAATTCCTCACCGACGTTAGTAAAAGGGACCCCAGTAAAAGAAGGGTGGGGTGGCTGGGGTCGGGGTGGAATGGTGGTGGTAGTGTCGTGCGGAAAGGACCCTGTTGATGGTTTCGCGAACTACGAGGTGACTGTGGAAGGGGTCACTAGCGATGTCGGGGCGGCGGTGGATGAGAAGGGTAGTGATAAACCTGGAGAGAAAAGTGAGTCTGGTAAAGTTGATGGAAAGTCGGTGGAGGCGAAAGAAGTGAATTATGGCGTTGTAGCGGAAAAAGGGATGCCCGAAGGGAAGAAAGATGTTGCGGAAAAAGGTGGGAGAGTGGTTGATTATGGAAAAATGGAGGATGGTGGGGTGGTGGTTGGTGTGGTGGAAGATGGTGGGGTGGTGGTTGTTGGGATGGTGGATGGTGTAGTGGTGGTATCGAGATCAACATTTAGACTCATGATGAAAGAGTCTAGCGATGATGTTGTTATTTGTTCTTCTGGGAGGGAGGTTTCAGTTTCGGGGTGGGGTTTGGATGTTGGTGTCCCCGAAAGCTCTTCTTCCTTCAAAAGCCTTCTGGAAGGTCGTTTTGCAGGAATTTTTGTTGGTTTTGCTGCCGGGGCGGTTATACTAAGCTCCGTATGTCCCGTTGTTGCTTGCTTTTTGGCGATTTTGACCGAAGACATGAGTTTTGCGATCTCGTCGTTGGAGAATAAGAGCTTGTCTTTGTCATAATCAGCAAGATCTGGTAGTGGGAGCAGCGTTTTGAAGGATTTTGCTGTAGAGCAGAAGACATAGTGTAGCTTGCCATCCTTTTCTTTTATGATGAAGGAGTTCTTTAACATTTGCTCATTTGTAAGGATGTCGCCCGTTATTTGTTTGCATCTGGGTAGAAGTCTATTCATCTTAAGGTATTTGATAATTGATGTGATAAGACCACCCATGCATATTTCTTTTCCCAGGGCGTAAGCTGATAGTTTTTGAATTATAAGACATCCAATGTTGACTGGTAACCCATTTAGGATAGACCAGATAACAAAGAGGTCTGATATGGTTACATTTCCTCCTTCTGACCTGGGGAGGAGTGCGCCAGCAAGGATTTTGTGAAGTGTGCGCACTAGACCCGATTGAATGTTTGATGCTTTACATGTTTTTGCATCATAAACTAGTAGCCCCGTTAAAGATTTCCAGAAGTTGTGCTTGTTGAACTTGGGGTTGTCTGTGCCCACAGCCTTGGCTTTCTTCAGTTGCTCTTGGTTATCTATAAAGATTTCATTCAGCATATTTTCAGTTATGACCACTTTGTTGTTGAAGATTCTGGTGGATATTCTACAGTCACCACCGTCATGTGCTTTTTCCAAGGTATCCACTGCTTCTTTAGTGAAATAGGTGAAGAATTCCGTTGTAGGCTTGACGTATGAAGATTCGGTGACAAAGCAAAGTCGAGAGAGATTGGAATTGTCAAGCAAAGTGAGGATTCTATTATAGATCCCCATCTTCATAAGTATGCTTGGGAAAACGTACTTCGTCGGTTTTAGAGTTTGTTTAATGGATGGGAGGGTATGGATGTAAATATTTCCTGGTGGTGGTGTGGTGGTGGTGATGGGGGGGAATAGGAATGGTAATGGTGGCAGGGGTGGTGGTGATGGTGGTGGTTGGTTGGATGGAGGATAGTGGGATGAAATTTGCTAGGATCTATTCCCTTGCAGTGGCAGGGCGAACCTGCTTCCTTGCCCTCTTCTTTGGTTGTGGTGCTGAAGCGGTTTCTTGGGCCTTCCTTTTCCCCATGGGCTGTTTGGTAGGGGATTCTGCCTCCGGTGAAGGTTCATATTCTGAGGATTCGTCGGATGAGATTTCTTCGACTTCCTCTTCAGATGGTTCTTCATCTAAGCAGCGGTTGATGTGTTTTATATCATGCAAGACATCGAGCAGGTTCACCTCTGCTGGGACTTGTCTAGTCTTTTTATAGTGGTCAACTATTTGTTGAATCTTCGCCTGTTCAGCTATTAATTCCTCTTTTGTCCAGAAAGGATCGTCGGTTGTTCCTGTTGGTTGCTTTGCAGGTGAGGTCATTCTGAAATTTTTGTCAAGAAAAATAAAAGTTAGAGTTCTGAAATTTGTAGTTAAATAAGTTTATTAGAATAGAGCAGTATTATTGAGGTTTGGTTGAATCCAAACGGGTTGAAGACCGTTTGAGTCCAAACGGGTTGAAGACCATTTGAGTCCAAATGGGTTGAAGACCCGTTTGGCACCAAACGGTTTGGAGACCATTTTGAGGCTAACCGGTCCTGCGTCCAAATGGGTTGAACACCCGTTTGGCACCAAATGGTTTGGATACCATTTCAGGCCAAACAGCCCTGCGTCCAAACGGGTTGAACACCCGTTTGAAGCAGATCGTCGGGAAGGCGAAGAGCTGGGCCGTTTGGCGGCGAGGGATGGCGGTAAGGAGGCCGGAGTACGCTCGTCGGCGGTGGCGACGGCGGTAGCGAGAACCGCGAAAGCCAAAAGTGGAGACGGCGGTGTTATTCTACCTGTGGAGACGGTGGAAGAAGAAGATCTGGAAGAAAGCGGCGATGCGTGAGCAAAGAGCAGAGCCGCGTGTAGACGGAGGCGAAGCTTCAGTCGGAGGTGAGAACGGCAGTGGTAGTCGGATGCGTACACGGGAAAGATGAGAATCAGCAGCGGAACAGGAGTGGAACAGTGAAAATGAGAAAATGGGATTCTAGAAGAGAGAAAGGAGGGTGCAGGGTGTTATTTATAGGATTTGGGGGGGCGTCCTTAAAAATTCCCGAAGTCAAATGGTTTCGAGACCCTTTGAACTCCAAATGAGTGCGAGACCGTTTGAACTCCAAATGGGTGCGAGATCGTTTGAACTCCAAACGGGTGCGAGACCGCTTGAATTCCAAACGGGTACGAGACCGTTTGAACTCCAAACGGGTGAGAGACCGTTTGAACTCCAAATGGGTGCGAGACCGTTTGAACTCCAAATGGGTGCGAGACCGTTTGAACTCCAAACGGGTGTGAGGACTGTTTGTTTTGATTGTAAAATTTTTTTTTTCATAAGATAAACCTAAGGGTAAAGAGAGAGAAAAAGGAAATCCTGGGTTGCCTCCCAAGTAGCGCCTGGGTTTAATGTCGCTGGCTCGACGAGATTTTGCTCTGGCTATGCTGATATTATAGGATCTTGGATCTCTATAGTTTGTCTTGGCAATTTGTCTGCTGGAGTGTAGTATTTCTTTAATCTATGATCGTTAACGGTTCTTTCTCCCCTGTTTTCATCGAGGATAATGACTGCTCCTGTTGGGTAAATATGTTTGATGGTGAAAGGCTCTGACCATTTTGTGCACAGTTTTCCAGGAAACAATTTTAGTCTGGAATTGAATAGGAGAACCATATCTCCGATGATTATATCCTTTCTTTTTATGTGGCCATCATGCCACATCTTGGTTTGTTCTTTGTAAATTCTGGCATTTTGGTAAGTTGTCATTCGCAACTCTTCCAATTCTTGTAATTGCAGTTGTCTAGATTCATCGGCACTTTTGAGATCAAAGTTCAATTGCTTGATAGCCCACCACGCTTTATGCTCTAATTCGACTGGTAGATGACATGACTTCCCATACACCAATCAAAACGGTGTTGTTCCAATTGGTGTTTTGAAAGCTGTGCGATAGGCCCATAGAGCGTCAGGAAGTTTGGTAGACCAGTCTGTGCGGTGCCTATTAACAGTTTTTTCCAAAATGGCTTTGAGTTGCCTGTTAGAGACTTCAACCTGTCCACAAGTCTGTGGGTGATAAGGTGTGGAAACTTTATGGTTGACACCATATTTTCTTAATAGTGCTTCAAAACTCCGCTCCAGAAAATGAGATCCGCCATCAGATATTATTGTTCTTGGAACGCCAAATCTGGGGAATATTATTTCTTTAAACATTTTGATGACTGGTTTGGAATCAC
The DNA here is from genome assembly GCA_963693085.1 of Alisma plantago-aquatica. Taxonomy (NCBI): domain Eukaryota; kingdom Viridiplantae; phylum Streptophyta; class Magnoliopsida; order Alismatales; family Alismataceae; genus Alisma; species Alisma plantago-aquatica. The sequence goes on along the minus strand of OY856413.1, from coordinate 1,082,424,053 downwards.
AAGAAGTGGTCGGTAGAGCTTCTACCCATTTCGAAACGTAGTCCACAGCAACTAGAATGTACGTGAATCCGTAAGATGGGGGGAAAGGACCCATGTAGTCTACTCCCCAAACACCAAAGAGTTCGACTTCTTGCCACATATTCAATGGCATTTCATTTCGTTTGTTTATTCCTCCTGAGAGTTGGCATTTGTCACATGATCGCACATATTCATGTGCATCCTTTGCGATGGTTGGCCAGTAAAAACCCGATTGAAGAATTTTAAGAGCAGTTTTCTTAGAGCTCATGTGCCCCCCAGTAGGACCTGAGTAACAGTGCTCTAAAACTGGGATGATTTCTGTTTTTGGGATGCATCGATGAAAAAGACCATCAGCGCATAAAAGGAATAGGTAGGGCTCGTCCCAGAAATACTGCTTAGCATCATGAAGGAATTTCTTTTTGTCATGGGATGATGTAGATGGATGGATGATTCCTGTTGCCAAATAATTCACAATATCAGCATACCAAGGAAATCCAGTAGTAATCTTCATTAGTTGATCGTCCGGTAAAGAGTCTTGAATGGGTGTGTTATTGGTGTCTTTAACTTCAATACGACTGAGGTGATCTGCGATGACATTTTCAACCCCACTTTTGTATTTAATCTCTAAATCAAACTCCTGAAGCATTAATACCCATCTGATAAGTCGGGGTTTAGCATCTTGTTTTTCGATCAAGTATCGTATAGGAGAATGGTCAGTATATACTATGAATTTTGACCCTATTAGGTAAGACCGAAATTTTTCAAAAGCATAGATAACTGCCAGGAACTCTTTTTCGGTGGTAGTATAGTTATTTTGTGCCTCATTAAGCGTCTTGGAGGCGTAATATATGACATAAGGCTTTTTTTCGATCCTTTGTCCAAGGACTGCCCCTATAGCATAATCGCTAGCATCACACATAATTTCAAACGGTTGCGACCAGTCAGGAGCTCTTAGAATAGGGGCAGAGATAAGGGCATTCTTCAGAGTTGTGAAGTTATTAATGCATTCTTGGTCAAATATAAAATCTGCTTCTTTGGTCAGCAGGTGAGTCATTGGCTTTGCTATCTTTGAAAAATCTTTTATAAATCTTCTATAGAATCCTACATGACCAAGGAATGCCCTGACTCCTCTGATGTCTTTAGGTGGATTTAGCTTTGAGATGACATCAACCTTTGCTTTATCCACTTCAATCGCTTTTTCATATACTCGATGTCCTAGGACCACACCTTCAGTCACCATAAAGTGACATTTTTCCCAATTCAAGATCAGGTTGGTGTCCTCACATCTTTGTAAGACTTTTCCTAGATTGAGTAAACAATTATCGTAAGAATCTCCGTATACTGAGAAATCGTCCATAAACACCTCCATGACGGATTTTGTTAAGCCGGAGAAGATAGAAGACATACATCGTTGGAAAGTGGCGGGTGCGTTACATAGCCCGAACGGCATTCTTCTAAAGGCATACGTCCCAATGGGACATGTGAAGGTGGGTTTTTCCTGGTCCTCCGGGTGTATGGGTATTTGGTAAAACCCGGAGTAACCGTCGAGGTAACAAAAATATTTTTGATGAGCTAAGCGTTCCAGGACTTCATCAAGGAAAGGTAAAGGGTAATGGTCTTTCCTTGTGGCTTTGTTCAACTTTCTGTAATCTATAAACATTCGCCATCCGGTTACAGTCCTGGTAGGCACTAGTTCATTTTTGTCATTTAGCACTACAGTAGTGCCTCCTTTTTTTGGAACAACCTGAACGGGGCTGACCCACTGAGAGTCAGAAATAGGATAGATCATGTCGGCTTTGAGTAATTTGAGGACCTCCAGACAAACCACCTCTTTAAGATTAGGATTCAGCTTTCTTTGGTGTTCGCGTGATGGCTTAAATTCATCAACCATAGGAAGCATGTGCATACACAGGGCTGAATTTATGCCTGTTAGGTCAGTTATCTTATATCCTATGACCTTTTTATGCTTCCTCAACTCGTTTAGAAGCTTTTCCTCTTGATCTCTTGCAAGGGTGGAGCTGATGATAATTGGGCATAGTTTTTCTTTATCTAAGAAAACATGTTTGAGCCCTGTAGGTAGAGTCTTCAATTCAGGGGCTTTTGGTGACTCAGCTGCTTCTATAACCGTAACGACCTTAAGTTATTCAAAAGTGGCCTTTGGCACTTCTTCAGCCTTTTCTAGATGTTGGAGACATTGTTGAACTAATTCATTCGCTAAGAATTCAACCTCTGGATTGATTAGAACATTTTCAAGTTCATCAACTGGCTCGGAGATTTCCAACAGTGACATTTGTTGAATAGCATCAATGAGGAAGACCTCCTCTTGGATGTTGGGCCCTTTCATACTATTAAGAACTCGGAATTGAATTGCTTCTTTTTCGAGCCTAAGAATGATGGTACCAGCTTCAACGTCGATGAGCGCTCTGGTGGTAGCTAGAAATGGTCTGCCAAAAATGATTGGATACCTTAGGTCTTCTTTAATGTTCATGAAAATGAAGTCGCATGGTACATAAGAATCCTTGCCTATCCTTACCGGGATATCTTCAATGATCCCCAAAGGTGCGGTTATAGTGGAATCATCCAATTGGATAGTCATTGTTGTAGGCAGCAATTTAGTGAAACCAAGACGTTTGCACATTGAGTAAGGCATAATAGATATGCTGGCCCCAAGGTCAGCTAATCCCTTTTTAGAAGATGTGTTGCCAATGCAACATTGTATTCCGAAGGAGCCTGGGTCCTTCTTCTTTTTGGGAATCTTGTTTAAGATGATGTCTGAAGTGGTTTGAGCAAGCTTAACAGTTTCCTTCTCCTCGGTGATGTACTTTTGTGATAGTAAGGTCTTGAGGTATTTTGCCTAGGCTGGCACCTCAGAAAGAGCATCAAGGAGTGGGATATCAATGTATAGTTTCTTCATTGCCTCTTTGAACTTTTGGAACCTAGTGTCCATCTTTGTTTCTCGTAGTCTTCCTGGGTATGGGATTATTGGTTTATATTGCAAAACTTCAGGTTCTATGGACACTTTATCTTTGCCCTTTGTGCTTTCTGAAGGCTTCTCCATTCCTTGTTGCGGACTTTCACTTGTCATAAGAACCGATGTGTCATCATTATCAAGATTGATCTTGGTGGTCTCATGAAAAATGCGTCCAGATCTGGTGGTGACGGCATTCAACTGCTCATGTCTGTTTTGTCCGTGCTTAGGATTCGATTCAGGCTGCCCAGCAAACGTACATGCTGGGGGTTTTAATTGTGCGGCGATCTGAGCAAGTTGAGCTTTGACTGCTTTCTACTGAGCCTGCTGGTTAGCAAGCATAGTTTTCTACGATTGTAACATCTGCCTGGTCAAGGATATTTCATCTTTCGGTTGGGCAGGAGCATTTTTCGAAGGAATCGGTTGTTGTCCTTGCTGCGGTTGCTGCAGAGGCAGCGTTAGCTGAGGTTGCTGGGTGTGTAGATGTGGGTGAAGTGGGGGATGTGTATACTGATAATAAGCATTTTGATTCCTGGGGTAATTAGCCCTGGGGAAGTTGCTCCTGGGATTCCCTTGATTTTGGTTGAAATTGTTTGAGAATCCAGGTGGTAGCCTACTAGCAGATCCTCCTTGCGTTTGATGTTGAGGATTGGCAGTTCCAGTAGGATTTCCATACTGAAACCCTGGATGATTCCTTGGTTGATTAGGGTTGTAGTAGACTTGCCCAGGGATGGAGTGAATAGAGTTAACTTGTTCCGGTAGTTGCTCTTCCAACTGATCAATAGTGGGTTCACATAGTTGTGGTGGTGGATGCAGATCCATCATCACATTATATAGCATACCGCAGGAAAGGGTCGGATGGTCAGATGCATGACAAGCCTCACAGGATCCCATGACGGCTTTGACTTGTTGGACTAGCGGAGTTTTCTTCTTATCGATCTCTCCGAGAGAAGTCTCGAGAGCTTGCTGTTTATGAACTATGGTCTTTAGGACTTCAACTATTTCTTTCATCTCTATTGATTCTTCATCTTTGAAAACTTTGAGGACACCTTTACTGACTGACTGCCCCCAGTTGGACTGGTTTTCAGCTCCGAGAGTAACAATCTTCCATGCGTCCTCGTAATTTTTCCTCATGAAGTTTCCTCCAGAAGAGGAATCTAAAAACTGTTTAATAGCATCGCTTACTCCCCAGTAGAAGGTTTCTATTAGTTGATTCTGGGAGATTCCATGATGAGGGCATTTACGCAAAAGTTCTTTAAACCTTTCCCATGCCTCAGCAAGGGTTTCTGTAGGCAGCTGAGAGAAATGATTGATCTGCCCTCTGATTTCATAGGTCAGTGAGGGTGGAAAGAACTTCTCTAAGAACTTTTCCTCAAGAGGAGCCCAGGTGGTTATTATTGGTTCTCTGTCAAGTGAGTTATACCAACTCAAGGCCCTCCCAGATAGGGTGAAATGGAATAGATGAAGCATTATCGCATCATAAGTGACACCAGCTTGTGGAACTAGGCGGCACAATGCCTTAAACCTTTTCAAATGATCCATGCAATCATCTCGAGAACCTCCGGAGAAAGAGATACCTTGCATGATCTGGATCCACTGGGTCTGAATCTCGAAGTTTGGGATATTAATAATCGGAGGTCGGACCGAGTGGTTATCCTCATAGTTCTTTGGGACAGCGTAGTCCCTCAGTTGTTTGTTTCTTAATTCTAACTGAGCAACTTGGGCTGCTGCTGCCTCATTTTCAGCCCTGATGCGAGCTTGCTCTTCAGCACGAATCTCCGCTTGGATTTGGGCACGAGTTTCAGCGATGAGTTGTGCCCTTTGAGCGGCGATGGTGGCGTTGACCCTCTCCATTACCAAAGCAGCCTGGCGTTGTTCTTCAGCCATTTGCCTGGCCCTTTGGCGATTGAGTCGGATGCGGCGGTGGAAGCTTCTCTCTACCTCAGAGTCAAACTCTAGATCAGGGGAGAATCCGAGGTTATGTGCAGGTTGCATACACGATTTCTACCTAAGTAGAGAGAAACACCTTTAGATAATGACAAAACTATAATAGTTTCAAGAAGATATAGAGTTATGATGAAAGAAAGTGTAAAATCCTAACCAACTAGAAAGGTACTAAGCGAAATTACAACGTTCAGTTGTCCCCGGAAACGGCGCCAATTTTTGATGGAACTTCCACTTACGTGGAATTGCGTGCACCACTAAAAATCCTAAAGATGGTAAGTCTTTAAGTTTAGCCTTGCTTATACTAGATAGAAAACTCCACCCACGTATGCTAAGATACATGGAAGTCTTATCACAGTATAGTTAAGGGTCGAATCCTCGAGACAACGGTCTTGTTGTTGCCAACAAGATGGAAAACGTTGGAAATTCACCTAATCACTCAATAGTTGGTATTTAGATCGAAAGGTTGATTTGGTTGTTTTAAACTAAGTACAAGTAAAGTAAAGAAAGCAAGTAAAACTAATGAGTTAAACTATGATAAAAGATCACTAGGGCGTGATCGGTTTTTCACCACCACTACACATCGATCAACGCATGTAAAGCAAAACTTAACCTGCAAAAAGAGTGCAGTCAGTTAGTATCCTTGTAGACGTAGCTTCCTTTCGGAGAACTAACTACGAGAAATGCGGGAATGTTGCAACGCCAGCCATTCCCGAGCAAATGGTCACATTACTTTGCATCATTTCCCTCGCAAAGCGTGTTCCTCGACTTATCAAGGTTGCACTTTCATACGTCAACTGATTCCATTTCATAGTATGAAAGTGCAACGGATGATAGTGAGTTTACTCCACTTCTTGAGATACACTTCTAGATACCGAAACAGATGCATGGTGAATACATGCACCAAGAACCAACATACAAATGAGTTTCGAATCTAATAGTACAAACGTAGACAATTCATACTAAGAGATAAAAGATAACACAAGTTGGAGATCAAGCAACATGCATTCATTAAACGTTTGATGTCAAACTGACAAAGATAAGGACTCTATATTACAACCTAAGGATTACATTTACATGTTATGAAAGCATGGGTAACGGGGCTACTCCCCGCACCCTAGTGAGAGAGACTACTCGCTCATGACTAGGACAAAGAAGGAGGCAGGAAGAGAGAGAGAGCATCATCCCCATGAAGGAGATTGGAAGGTCAACCCCTTTGAGAGAGAGCAACGATCCACCAGTCTTCAAAGGTTGCACGATGATGAGATATTCCCTTCCTACCTTCTTTGGCGAAGAAGGAGAAAGCAGCTTCAAGATAGGGTATGGGTCTCAGACCGGCAGCCCCAGGGCGGAGGGTGGAAGTAGTAAGAGCTCTGGAATGATTGAGGCAGCCTTTGGGCGTCTGAAAAGAACTCCCCCCAATGAGGACCCCTTTGGGTCATATTTATAGGTTTAAGTGGAGCCCAAACGATGTTGATCCCGTTTGGGTGCTGGACTCATTTGAGCGCTGAACTCGTTTGGGCACTGAACTCATTTGGGCACTGAACCCGTTTGGTTGCTGAACCCATTTGGGCACTGAACCCGTTTGGTTGCTGAACCCGTTTGGGCACTGAACCCGTTTGGGCGCTGAACCCATTTGGGCGCTGAACCCGTTTGGGGTGCTGAACTCGTTTGGGCGCTGAACTCGTTTGGGCGTTGAACCCATTTGGGCACTGAACCCGTTTGGTTGCTGAACCCGTTTGGGTGCTGAACTCGTTTGGGCGCTGAACCCGTTTGGACGCTGAACCCATTTGGGCGCTGAACCTGTTTGGGCGCTGAACGGTCTTGTAATTTCGTTTTTTTTTTATTTTTCTGCAAGGATAAAGAAGAGAAAAGTTAATCTATTGATGTGTCAGCAATAAGGTAAAGAGTTAATGATTCTATCTAATTTATCTAAGAAAGAGTATGAAAAACAAGGGAAAACCAATAAAATAACATCACAAAGTGAGAGGTTATCACCATGCAAGCCAGGAGGTGAAGGACGAACACCAGTAACCCAGTGCTTTGACTTATAGGTTAAAGAATCTTTGAGAGGGAATGGGAATTCATCACTATAGATGTGGTGGTAAGTCTTTCCTAGACCAAAGAAGGTCAAGATGCAATATGGGTTATGGTAGATTGCCTTACCTAGATGCCATGAGATAGAAAGAATGTTGTCAAGGGGAAGATTCGGTTGAACTACTTAAGAGAGAAAGATGGTTCAACTACACCATGATGCAAGTTCAAAAGTTCTTGAGTATGACCTAAAGGTTCACTTCCATGAGGTGGGAGTAGATACATAAAGAACACGATGATAGTATAGTTTATCACCCCTAACTAATGATTAGTTTGATCCAGACTAGAGGGTCTGATGAGAGCAAGTGTGCTTGTTCAGGGTGATACAAAGAGACAGTTCATAAGATGTGATGTTAACCACCATAGCCTTTATCGGGATGTAAGAAGGAGGTTGTGTCGGTCACTGCTTCATTAAGATGATGTTGGTGAAGGAGGCCTCACGAAAGTCAGAAAAGAACCACAATGTGTGCAGATGAAGTCACTTTGATCGTGCAATGACTGAGAGAGGGCCCAGTGGGGACATGAGTCACGAGCCGATGCAAAGCAGACTGACATGCAATTCACTGTGGGAGAATATGTGATGTGAAAATCCGACCCCTCTAAGCTACAGCTGAGAAAGCTGAGTCCCTGATATATGGGTCCATTTGAGATGGATTGGTGGAGATGGTTGTGTTTAGCCTTGCCCCTCAGGATAACATGATGTGTAATGTGTTCCATGAGTCCGATCTAGAGCACTATGTGAGGTACCCAAGCCATGTGCTGAGCATTGCACCTATTTAGCTTTTGAGAGACTGAAATGTCCTGAGTCACCTATGAGGGTATGATATACCAAGGTAAGAAAGAACTCAGATGGAAGAATATGAGATGATGAAGGTTCTTGGGAAGCACCATGGAAAGGGTGAAGCCACATGGGAGCCCTGATGGACGTATGAAAGCCTTATCCTAAACTGTTTGTTTGCTTAATGGAATTTTGAGGACAAAATTCTTATAAGAGGGGAAGGATGTTACAACCCAAATTTTTGGGTTCATTTGGTGAGAAATGTAATTTCTCATATTAAAGGTAAATGAACAAATAATGATATAATTTGTTTTGAATAAATGGATTTTGTTTAAAATAGCCATGATGATTGTGTTGTGGGCTTTATTGTCTATTGGGCCCAATAACAAGGAAATTCAATTAATAAATGAATAATTGGGTTTTTGAGAAAAGAAAGATGTGGAAACCTCTCGAAGCAAAAAGAATGCAATCCAAGGATGCATTTCGTGCCTCTTGGGTTCTTTAGGTCCCAAGGAGTCCAAAGTTGCATAGAGAATGCAATAAGAAAAGAAAAGACCAATTAAGTATTTCCTTGTTAAGAAAGAAATTGAAAATAATGATAAAATGTGGAAAATATGTGAAAAGAGGTCTAATTGAGTTATCCTTAGTGGGATTTTGTATCCCAAGGATTTGTAATAATAAAAGGATTACTGATGAGGAAAATAAAAGAGAAATAAAAAGAAATCCTCAAAAGGAGGTATTTTAATGAGAAATAAACAAGATAATGTGAAATAATGCATATTGATGCATGTAGAAGGATCATGAGTATTCCCTAAAAAAGAATTTCGAATTATTTGAGTTTCTTGGGATCCAAGGAGTCCCAATGAAGAAAGAGGAAAGAGAAAATACCAAATTTGCAAAATAAAAGGATAATGTGATACATTATTAAGGAATTTTGTGATATTGATAAAAAGGGAAGTATTTTCTATTAAATAAAAATAGAATTTCGTGACCAATGATTAAAAGGCAAGTATAAAGAAAGCAAAAGAAATAATTCTCATATTTCTAAGTGTCCATGAGATAAGGAATATCAAAGAAGTTACTAGGAGAGAGAAGAATACTTCTCCTGGAAGGAATGTGATTCCTTTTAGAAGAGGGACTTCGTTTCTTTGTGGGAAAGCCATCCTAGGACTTCGTTGACCCTCCCCTATAAAAGGGATAGAGCCCAGGGTCGAGTTCCAGAGAAATCCCACGTCTCCCACTCTCTTCCTCATCTTCTTATTGCTTCCTTAAGTCCAAAACCCTAACAGAGGGTGTAGATCTACCCTGGGGACAACAAAGGTGTTGTGTGTAGTCTTGATGGAAGAAGGACGCTCCCACGACTACCATGGAGTGCCCAGCATCGTCTCCTTGCTCTCATCCGCGCCCAGCCATTGCAGGAGACTGTAAATCCGCGAGAAAGCACAGGCTTGCTGCGCATGGAGCTGGTCGTCTCGACCGAGAATGGAGGCCTAGTTGGGTGCGGCAGGGGGAACTGGAGGCAGGGAGGTGGGTTCGGGCAAGCTCTGAGCCTTGAGGTGGTGGGGGGCGGCCGCACGAGGCGCTGCAGGTCAGCGACAGAAGGGTTTCGCGAGGTTGAAGACGGGCGGTGTCGTTTGGACAAAACTAACCCTCCGGGTACTGAAGAAATGAGTAACTTATCAAGGGTAGTTTGGTCTTTGCATTATGTTTTGCAAACCGGGTCACGCTGCATGGATAGAAATGACGTGGGAACTCCTGATTGGCTCAAGTAAGTAGACTCTTGCAAAATTCATAATTAATTAAACGTAGCTCGGATGGATACGCATAATATATGAATTTTGCTCAAAAGAACACGAGGAATTCACTAAAAATATAATTGAAGCTTGATTCCTTTTGCAATTCGAAAAGTAATGGAAGATATCAACTTTAATGTATTAATGTTTAAAGAACCCTATTTTGATATGATTAACGTGATTAGTAGGGTTAATTGATGATTAAAATTGATATTAGCCTATTAATGATAAAAGGGAACATTAGGAACAAAAAGGAATGAATTTTTGCACGTAATTCATTTAATTTAGAGTTTATGTGCATAAACAGGCTTTAATGGGCCTTGAAACCCTAATGTTGGTAATTAGGACTACTAATGGCTTTAATTATTTGATTTCATGTATAGAATTGAGTTCTCATAGTTATAAGCTATTTTGAGCATTAAAGTTCCAAATTTGTGGATAAATACCCTAAATGTAGTAATTAGGGTTTTCTCATGAATAAAAGGTGGAATTAATGGCAAATCGAGTTCATATGTGATTTGGACCATAATGAACTATGAATTGATGATAAAAGGATAATGATCTTGTCATGGATTAAAAGGATAAAAATAGTGGCTTTAATGTAAAAGAGGCTTAATGAGCTTATTTAATGGTTAATTATGCCTTAAATCCGAAACTGAGGATTAGATGTTGAAATAATTAGGGTTTGTGATCAATTACGTTAAATTAGGGTTTAAAATAGTAAAGGATGAAGGGAAACCCTAATTGCAATAGAAACCCTAAATGTGAATTAGAAACCCTAGGAAGCGAGCTAGGTTTAATGGATCTTGATGACATGAATAATAAAAAGGGAATTACGTGACTATTTCAGGATCTTGTTGAAAATGCTTGCTTGCTTGGATTCTTATTTGCATGTATATTTCTGTTCAAATCGTCAGATCAGGTATGTGGTTAATTATGAATAACCGCCTTAGTTTCCCGAGGATTTTCCGGATGGTTAATCGCATTGAATGCAAATTATCAGTTTGGATGTTCATACCTACAAACTATAAAGTCACTATGATTATCACATTAATAATAGAAGTATGGATTCTCACACTTACATGCTACCCTGATGGATGATGCCAAAGGTCAGGCCCAGATGGGTAACCAATGGACACCTTGAGTGGTGACCCCAGGCACCAAGCTTAGGAATGAGAAGGTGGCCTATGATATTGCATGACTAGTGGGCACCATGAGTGGTGACCCCCAGGCACCAAGCTCGAGATTGAGAAGGTGGCCTTAAGTCATTGGCAAAGGAAACCCTAAGGTGGGTATGCCAGGGTTAGGGCAAAAGTGGTGGAGAATGTCATAATGAAAAGTGTAAATTGGCTTGTTAATTAACTTGATTGTGATAATTAGATTGTTATCCTTATGTGCAAACTTTTGGTTGTTCCCACATACCAGTATATTTCGATATACTGACCGATGTTTTGTTTGTCGGCATTTTAGGAACAACAATTGAAAGAACAAATAGTAAAGTGACACATTGTGGAAATAAGAAATAAAGTGCAAGGAGGATTAGATAGAATAATTCAAGCTCTGGATAGATACATTTCCAAAGTTTTCAAAGGTAAGTAAAGTTTTAATTTTATACCAAATTCCAGTTAGTTATTAGAATTTCATAATTATTATTGATTATTTGTTGAACCTTTGATCCTGTTAATTGAATAATGACTTTGACCTTCGGGTCCCCCTTAATTGGGGGTTACTGGGAGGCAGGGTCATTACAGAGACAATTGTAGATTCTACAAGAGAGGTTGAGTATATTCTTGCATCGAATGCAGCAAAGTAGGATGTATGAATCAAGAAGTTCATTATAGAACTTGGAGTCATTCCAAGCTTCAACGACGCAATCGAGCTATATTGTGACAACAATGGATCTATTGCACAAGCTAAGAAACCCAGATCACATTAGTACTGAAAGCATATACAAAGTTGGTTCCATATCATACGAGAGATCATACAACAAGGAGATGTAACTATTTGTAGAGTACCAACTGAGAACAATATTGTTGACCCCATGACAAAGGCACTTTCAGAATAGAATCATGATGGTCATGTTAGATCTCTTTGGATAAAATTTGTGAGTGATTAGCTCTAAATGCAAGTGGGAGTTTGTTGGTATGTAAGCCCAGAGAGCTAATCATGTGATGATTGTAATGGCATAACTTTTAAATGATTTGATTATTAAATAAATGCAAGCTTCCAATTTATTTTGTTTAATTTAGTTTTGAGATAATGATCTAACATTATAAATGTCTAGAGAATTATATTACTCAATGATGTATGTCTTCAAGTACGTGACTTGGAGAAATGATATCATACAAATGTTAAGAGTACATATATATTCTCATTATATCCCTGATCAGTTGTTATTGTGGAAGGTTGATAGACAACAATGAGACACAAGATCAGAGTGTGAGTTGGTTGATGATAGAGCTCATTAGTCATGATATGGAACTACGAACACATAGTCAGCTCTCATAGTGATGGTGGTGTTTGTGGTTCTTAGACCTGAAATCACTACACTCATGACATGTCGTTCGATATGCTTTGACATTATTTCCTAAAACATGGGTTGTTATAACAGTGATGATTAAGTGTGTGTGACACATGGGGACTGATTGAGTGATAGAGATGGGATTTGTCCCTCCTAAGGAGTATGATAGACAAGGCCTCTTGATTAGCGATACTAAGAAATGCATGGTGCAGATGTGAGTCAATATATGGTGTTGAGCTCACCTATATTTCAGATAGTTTGCTCTGTTTCAAGAAATAAGATTGAATGCTGAAGAGGGTGACTGCTCCATGCCTAGAGTTAAATCTAGACATCAGTGACAAAGGAATTATACAAACATTGTAACACCAAGCACAAATTGTAGATTGAAGTTGTTCCCCAACTTTCCATTCACTTGGGTAGCACTGATGTGTGACTAGGCACCACTCTTTGCTTGTGATGTCATAAGTTAGTTATAGACACTCACTGCTAAAGTGATATGGGACCTATAGGGTCACACATGTAGGTCTCGACCAAGAAGAGGGGTTTAATCTTGAATGATGATTGAATTGATTATTATAGTGGTTAGGTATTCAATTCATGCAACAGATCAATTGGCTACACTGCTAGATGATCGTATCACCCTATGAGATGATAGTATGGAGTTCCAGACAATCGTCTCAAGAGTTGACATGGGCATTTGGATTGTCAGGCTGATAAGAAATTGAATTGGCTAAGTTCTGCTCAAACTAAGGTGTGAACCGACCAGTTCATTCTGTTGAACTGATTGGCTTGGCTCTGGTAACCAGATGACCATCTGGATGAGAAAAACGCCCATCTGGCATGTGCAAGATCACTTAGTTTAGGGGAAATTTGATTGCAACAAGGAATTAGTGTTGATGTCATGTTGTGCATTAATTGGATTCAAAATTGCCAAATTCATATGTGATTGGGAAACTACAAAACGACCATCTTGCAGTGTGAAACGACCATCTCACATGCCATATGAATGTCTTGGTTTCCATATGGGAATTTTGGTGGTTGAAGGTTGTGAAAATTCTAGATCTTCCAGTCCCTTCCACTCTCGCACATTCTGGGAACCCTAGCCCAAACCCCACCTATAAATAGAGGGGTAATGGGGGCTTCCCAGAGCACAACACAGACATTTAAGAATCATTTTCTTTGATAATTGTTGTCCTCTCTAGTTGTGGTAACCTAGAGAGCCCAAGCAAGTTCTACCCAACTAGGGAGGGATAGCTACAGGAGAGGACAACTGAGGATCATTGTTGTGGGAGAGAAAGTTGGTGACTAGTATGCAAATGGGAGGGACAACTCCTTCCTACCCATCCTAGTAGGATGACAGGAGTTATAGGTAGTCTGTGTGGACTTCTCTAGAGGAAGGAGTCCTTTGGCTACTACTAGGAGGACAACATTAACACACAGTCCGTGGTGAGATCACAGGAGATATAGAAAGAGTTTTCTAGTCTATTATTTGTGGTGGAGTCCAGGAGCTGCATAGACACCGTCAAGAGCAATTAAAAATATTTGTGCATCTACAATGATGAGGAGATGTTGCTAGACTTTCTCTAGGACCAGAACCCTTGAAACCATCCTTCCCATCTTATATTTAATTGGCATGATCAGTAGGTTTATGGAGAATATGGTAGATAATTTTTTTTCTTTTCGTTGCCTACTTTGTAGCCATATTTCCCTATAATTTTGAGGTCAATGATGATTGTACCTTGGTGGCAGGGCTTCATACACTGGTGTCTAGCATTGTGACCTATATACCAAGGCATGCTAGGTGCTTTGTAGTTTGACTTTATATGTCACTTTGGTGGATCGTACTGATCAAGAGTGTGGGAGATCATAGGAGTTTGTCTCTCCTAGATCTTGTGTGGCACTATTTTGAAGTTTGCAGTGGACAGTTGGATTTTGAGTGGTATACATAAAATTCCCCAAGGCTTAAAAGACATAAAAGAATCGTGTAGTATATCTATTTAAGGTTAAACATGTTTCACGTTGGATGTTTACCCTTGCCTTATTTCTTTTACTTCTTAGTTGATATATAATGTGGTAGAGAAATTGATTGTTTTACATGTTCTTCATATTCCTTCTAATCATGTATAATGCCTAGCTTATCTGTTGTAGCTACTCAACTTACTTGACCTGTATAATTAGTTTAAATAATTCATTTATCTCAATCCTCTCATCCTATTTAATAATGATATATCCTATTGTAGAAATAATCATTGGTTGAGAGTTATATCAATCGCTGGGACATGGGTCTCATCTCATGGGTCACCACATCTTTTTAGGTGGTCATTAGTGGCATGGTCAAGATCATGTTTTTGAGGAAGAGTAGCTTGGAGATCAGTAGATGTGGAAGGTTGGAAAGTTTCTAGTATTGTAGTAGAGTCCTAGTGTCGTCCCTATACTCTCAGGTCTAGGAAGGGTTGTGTTTTATAGATGATTTGGATATTGATAATTGGTTTTGGAAGTATGCCTGAGGTTGTACATGTGGCATGTATATGTGAGCAAGATCTCTTTCGTGTACATTGGTTTCAATTTTCCTATTTTTATGGTAATGTGGTTGTTTAGTTATTAGTCGCACACTTTGTTTTGAGTAATCTCATTCATTGTGACGATGAGTGTCACAAGGTGTGCATTTTACATTATTGAACACGTGTTCACCATTAAAATTTGTGAATTCAACATCAATAGGCACAAATGCACAAGAAATAGGTGTGTATTCACCATTAATAGACGCATAATTACCATCAATAGGCACGCATTCACCATTAGTAGATTTGAATTCAAAAGTAATGGGTATATACATAGATAAAGTAGGCACATATTCATTGTTACTAGGTCCATGTTCACCATTTGTAGGTAGGCATGTATTCATGATTAACAACATGTATTCACCAATAAGGCAAACTAAAAAATTCATAGAGTAGGTGTGCATTCACCATTAGTATAGATGTATTCACCATTAATAGGTCCATATACAAGATTAATAGGGCATGGGAACAAATATGAAAAATAGGTGTGTATTTTTTTATCATTAAAGGTATGTGTGTATTCACCATTAGTAGACACATACTCACCATTTGTAGGTGTGTATTCACCACTAATTGGTGTATACTCAACATTGATGGATGAAAATACACATAACGTAGACATTTATCCACAATTTATAGGTGTGTATTCATCATTAATAGGTGTGTATCCAATATTAATGGGCACAAAAACACATAAGTTAGGTGTGTATTCATCATTAGTAGTTGCATATTCACCTTTGGAAGGCATGATACACCATTAATATGCATGAATTCACCACAATTTTATTGACCCCATTGCCAAAGACCACCTTAAAAATATGTGGTGACACATGAGGTGAGACCCATGTCCCAGCGAAAGATATAACTCTCCACAATGATTATTGATTACAACAAGTTAATACATTAAGCATATAGAATAGTTTTAACACATTGAATAGACTAAGTTTCCTAGACAAGTTAAGCATGCTAAATCGATAAGCATAACAACAAGCATGATTAACATAGTATGTAAAGGACATAGATAAGTCTATCTCTTCTGAAAATTGATTACTTTGATTGTATTATCTGTATATGAAACAAGGCACGATAGCATCCAATGTGAATCGTGTTTAACCGTAATTAGATATACTACACGGCTATATTACATCTTTTATTACACCCTAGGGAATTTGAGCCATACCACTCAAAGTCCAATTGACCACTACGAAGTGCTATTTAGTTTCGTATAAGATCTAGGAGTGTCGGTATCCTAAGACCTCTTCCCCTTGGTTAGCATGAGTGAACTCTACAGTGACATATTAGTCAAGATGCCTATAGCGACATATAGTCAAGCTACTAACACCTAGTTCGTCATTGGTACATGTCATGACACTAGAAACTAGGGTATACAAAACCCAATCATTTGAGATGCAACTGCAATTGTCCTCAATCACATCACATAAACAAATATTCAAGACAAGACCATATCCGTTCTCAATTCAAGACATGACCATTGTCATCCTCCATAACCTAGAATTAAAGTATGTCAAGGACACATAGTCTCTTGCACCCTCGCATACTCAATAGTATGCACTCTGAGTTTCCCTTAGGAATACTTGTTTCGCCATCCAACAATTTCTAACATTGAAGATGGTTCTACGGTGTAGGACACTATATGATTAGAGTTTCACTTGATTAGTTATTACCAATTGGGTGAATTAAGGATGCATCAAACAAGTTGACATACAAGCCCTAATTATATCACTATGAAAAATATGGTCTTTAACTACAAAAAAATGTAGCGAAAACCCCAAAATTTGTAGCGAAAAGCTTTAGCTACATTTATCCTTACATTTAGAATATGAAGCTAATACCCGTAGCTAATTGTTTAGGCTGCATTTTTCAAAGTTGTAGTTAGTTATTCCTAAGGCTACAAATTCATATGTAACCCTAATTGTAGCTAAAAAATGTCCTTACATATAAAAATATAGTTTGCATTGTAGCTAAATATATGACTACAATTCAATTTGTAGCTATAATATGTAGGGAGAGATGACATTGGTTACAATTTGTATATGTAGTTCATGTATAGAAAAAATTAGCACTTACTACACATGTAATTATAGCTAGTGTGTAGTGAAATACATCATGTACTACACATGCATATGTAGTAAGAGACATTATGTATCCAGTCAGTCGCTTACCAATATAGAGGGGTTTTCAAAAAGATAAAAGATGAATGTTAATAAAGATCCGAGTTGTTTTTACAATGTCAACAATGATACTTTTATTTATATTTGAACAATGATTACACATGGGGAGGACATTAACCTGGCCCCTATTTTACAATATGTATGGAAAAAAGATACATGTATATAATATCTTAATCAGACTGCCTCTATCCACACTGCAAACTCTATATGCCACATGATCATGTACATCTTCTTCTATCTTGATTTTTATTTTGTATTAATTTATCCAATTGTATCATCAACGAATATGATAACATTGATAAACTCATAAGAAGATAAAGACTGCTAAGGTATTGCTCTTCTTGATTGAAAATAAAGAACTTCTTCGTGCTCAGCTTTTGATAGGTCATAGGAATCTCCTGTAGTTGATATTGATATTCATGGAGATTCTTGAAAGACAAATCATTCTCATCATCAACGGGAAGTTCCAATGGGTCCCCAAGTTTGAGGTTTTCATATATCTCAGCACATATTTTGTGAATCTGAGACTATATATTGGATAACTCCTTTGTCCTCTCTTCCTTTTGTTGTGGCAGTTGTTCTCGTACAAGAAATATGGCAACCATCTACAAATTAACCCGCAGTAACATAATTTGTGTTATGAGGGTGAAAGTAAGAGAGTATGACACTAATTTTGAGAAAATGACGTGCACTGGAACAAACCAATGAAATTATTACATAGTTTACCTTTCACATGCACATGAACACCAGATTATGATACTCCAATCAAGGTTATTCAATGGGTTATTTTGTCTAGGATGAAGATGTGATATGAAGGTCTTCTCTACAATCATTATTGGCATCAAATAACCTAACCTACAAAAAAGGTCATAGCAAATAATCAAGTTGCCTTGCTAAAAGTTATACATATCAGAATTTATATAGGCTTAGGAGGATCCTTCTTGGCTAGAATATCAAGCATAGTAGGTTCATTATATGATGATTCATCTGAGCTATCACCTTTAGATGAGCTGGTTTTAGGATTCTTCTTCTGAGGGGCTCAAGTGTAGCCCTTCTGGGCCACACCAATGCCTCTTCAGTATGGGAATCAACATGATCAAGAAAAATAATGGGAAATCACATGTTGAACAAGCATAGTTCTGCTCTATGTGATTCATGTTCTGCATTTTTTTCTGCTAAGCTCAAACCTCCAGTATGTCTGAGTTTGGCACCGTATCTAGTTAAATAATTATTATCTTTGAATTCTTTACTGCATAAGAAACATTAAAATCATTTTTAGATGTTGTAATGCAAAATCAAATATTATACAGTACTTTTAGCTTATAATAAAAATGTTTGTTCTAATTTAAATGTTTGCTTAACTCGAAGTTAGAATGTCAATAACACAACTGTCTTGTGAATAAAATATATCCCAATGAAGAAGAAAGTGGAGCTTAAATGGAGTAAGGTTATAGTTCATTCTAGAGGGGAGAGAATGAACGAAAAAGGAGTTAGTTAGAAGGGAAAGGTAAATATGATATACATGTGAGGGTTGATAAACATAAACTGATTCACCTGTATGCATACAATTACACTTTCTTTACTTTTATACATAAGTTATAGATATGAGTATTTTTATGCTTAAATATGTGTTGTAATGAGTTAAAAGAAGAAATGCAAGTAGTATCGCTGATTCCGATGTTGTTCAAATTCCTACTTCCTGTAAGCATACAAAAGAGTAATCAAATCATCATTGGAACAGAAGGGATGTATTTTTTTCTGTAAACAAATACATCCCAACACTCCAACTAGTGATAAACTGATGAAGTTCAATTTACAACTATTCTTTATATTAGAGTAGAGAAGAGGCATCCAACCCAATAAGGAGCTCATAATTAACAAATGAAGGAGTTCATACATCATGCTCCAAATCAAGGGAACCTACACACATAGGCTTAAACATTCAAGTAGAGAAAAATAGGTCCATATATGAATAAGCAAATAGTACAACAAATCTAAAGATAACCAAGCTAATTAGAGAAGATTCTTAGACTAGTCAACAATAAATAATAATGCATTAACTGAATTGAGTTAAACCTGGACTAGTTCTGACTCAAACAGATGATTTTTTTAACTATGGATAGGAGAAGATCTTAGATTTATACTTTGATAGATAGGGATGAATGATTACTTCAGATTTGTCTATGTCTACTAATTTAGCATGTATGTCAAGTTACTCTTGAAACTTTGAGAACCTTCTTTCTAGTTGAGTGCCCTAAAAATAGAATTTATTTTTCGGTCAGAATGTATTTCCAGAATTAGCATTTTTAATATTATACACAAAGAAAATCATATTACTTATGATCTATGTTTGATGTTAGTCAACAAAAAAATAGTCATGATTGTTACATATCTTTAAAATATTCTTAAAGGACTATTCTTAAAGGAACTTCCACACAGACCCTGTGTGTTGCCACCCTATAGCCTAACTTCATGTAGTTTTCAGAACCCAAATTAGAGTTGTTGATGGACTTAGAGAAAGGAACTTGGAGGATTGATAGACTGGATGAGATGTTATCTGCTGATGATCAAGATACTATGCTTAATATCCCCCTTTGCTTGGAAGACATAGATTCACAATATTGGTTTCCTACTAAGGATGGTGTTTTTATGTTAAGACATCATATCAGTTAGGTACCAATTGTGGAACTATGGACTGGCTGAGACAAATCTCTAGAACCGTTGACCTCTGGGAGCTTATATGGAAAATTAGAGCCCCATCGAGACTTCATCAATTACATGGAGATTATGTTCAAATGACATGTCTATTATGAAAATATCATTCGAGAAGCATATTACTATGGACTTCAGTTGTAGTTTATGTAATCATGAAGTTGAATCTATATACCACATCCTCTTTGACTGTATTTATGTTATGAAGATCTGGTTCAATAACTGCATCTGGTTTTTAATATAGGATATTCTGAGAATTGACATCATTGGCACGATGTCATGGATCTAGAATCGGTTGCACAAGGAAGACTACAACATTCATTATCTACTTTCTTCCAGCTTGGAAATCAAGGAATGAAACCCTTCTTACACCTATACAACCTAATCCAGATCTTAATGTTATGAGGTTGATGCAATGGATCAAGGATCATGATATAGTCAGATCCAGATTCAGTAAAAGAGAACATAAATGTAATAGAGAGGCCAGCTGGTCCCCCCCCTTAAGCATCCACAGTTCCTACAACAAAAATATCCTAACCTATATCTAGTATTCAATGTTAAGAGAGGCAACTATGCTCCTATTTTTTGATCATGATGTACATCCATATTTCATCTTGTGCTTGATATTGTCATACATAACCAATGTTATTTCTATATATCATATAGACATTAACCCAATCATTTGGGACACATAATCTACATAGAGACAGACTATGTAAGTCATAACAAAGGAAGGCTTCTAGTATAAAAGGAAGTACGAAAAATGTAGTTTGAATTTTATTTGTTGAAGGTGACCTATATATACTATTGTTCACTGAACTGTACACCATATAGTTGTGTTAATATAGTAGGTTTCGTGAAACATCTTGGGATTTATCAATTAGCTGACTAGTTAGCCTAGATGTGTTAGTATAGTAGTCCTTTAGTATGTTATCTTGGGAAGTGACTATGAGCATCTATGACTGATGGTTGTCTGCCAAGATAGCTCAGTGGAAGGCTGCAATATAGTGCAAAAAGAGTAAGGTGTATTACTGGATTGGTTGAAGCTAAAGATGCCATTATGGCCATCAAGTAGGTGCATAACTGGATCTCTCCAAAGTACAGTTGGAACATGATGTTGTTAGCTTAATAAATGAGCTCATCATGAAGAAGTACAGTTATAACGTGATGTGTTACAATTATCACATTGATCAAAAGGAATTTTGTTGTGATGAGCAACAAAGGGATGCTATATACTCTAATTCCCAAATAGAAACAATATGTTCTACGCATAAGCTATGTACACACTTAATCTCTATATATAGTATGATTTAAAATTGAAACAAATAACAAACCAAGTTGCCCCTTGACATGGGAACCGAGAAATAGAGCAATGCAAGAATAATACATTTGTTTATCTATAGCACAGGCTGGTCTACTATGGCTGGAAATGGTTCCCAGTGGGGGAAAGCTATGTGTCCTGGGGATTTACTTGGTTGGGTATATCTAATGTGGCTCTACTTACGAGTGGTTCTCCTGTTAATACAAAGAAGGCTTGCCTTTTTACCTAATAACTTCTTGCAGTCTCTATGTCCTGATGTTTAGACATTGCACCTAATCCACGATGTAAACACCAGATACAAAATCCAAAAATAAGGTTGATCTGTATCTAGAATGCATATTAGCTACCTTATAAATGAACACATACATGTTTATTTTCTGCACTAGTCAATTATTGTGATTCTGTAAATTAGAGGAACTTTTATTCCCTCTCACAAGAAAAATCGTAAGAAGGTTCCGCTCAGTGCATGAATGTGCACCCATGCTAATAGGACCACATTCATATTGAACTTTTGCCCCTTTGTATCATGCTCTGTTATTTCAAGCCAATGGAACATATAGCAAATGTAGACATACCAAATACTTTATATAAGAAAAAGGTCCATTGTATAAAATCAAACTAAGAAGGAGAGAAGCACAAAGAGGAAATCATAACAGAGAATAAAAAATGATAAATCATCTTTTTGGTGTTTCGATGCTACTACAAATCGTCTTCCTTTCTTGTACTTCAGCATGGGATGTAGAAAAACTACTTACATAATGGAGTAGTGCTCTTCCAGTTACGAAGTACCACGAGCCTCTGGGAAAAAAGAACAAAATGTGTTAAATACATAGAGAATAATGAGCGCAGTGGCTAGAGAGGTTTATTTATGCAACCCTCCATTACTTTGATAGAAGTTGAGTTGGAAAGGAAAGAAATGGGGAGGATCAGGAGAGAAATCAGGTGAAGAGAGGTCAGTCTCCTACCGTGACGGCCCTTCTGGTAAAGATTTCAGCCATAGAATCACATTCATGGAGAGGTCTCTAGTAGGGGTAGATTGGCGGAGGCAGCCTGGCAGCCTTGTAGGGTTGCAATGGCGATGGATGGAGAGAAAAACACTATCGAGGGGTTGATGACAATGATGACTACTCTAATTGATTTAGGAAAAAGGTGGGTGGGAGGATTCAACCAAAACTGGGAAGGTACCAGGTAGTGGTGCGTTACTCATTTTGGGGTCACTGCGCGACATTGTTTTCAAAAAGTAATTTTTGGCATAACTTTCATTGATATTTAACTGCATTTTTTATTTACATTTTCTTACGTTGTAACAAAAAGTACCTTTAAACTACATATAGAATAAATATAGCTAAACTATATGTGGAGAATTCATGTTTTTCTCGTAGTGTATTTTCTAGCAAACATGTAACTATAGAAAGTTCAGAAGATATAAAACATATGAGGCATAAATCTTGATCACCATACCACATGATACTATTCTTTGCCATCCATGAGACTATACAATTCATCATACCACCACTGGATACATATCCTTATTACAAAGTTCTACGATCCCAACCCTTGTCATATCATAAAGAGGATTACATCTCCATCAGGGCTCAACCATGCCCAAAGATCACTAAGACCATCACATCATTCCTTGCAAGACCATCATTATCTTTCCATGCCTTATTGCAAGGCTTAACATCCCATTACCAAACATATGACATGTGAGTATGACATAGCAAGGAACTATGATGTTCATGCAGCAGCATATTAGGGTTTCAACAACAATAAGAGGGTATTCCATTATTATATTAATCATTCAAGAGGAATGATCATCATCAACCCCCATCAGTTAATTGCATTAGGGTTAGGTGTAGCAACCTATGCTACATTAGGGTTACACATCAACTCATAACGGTGATTATAAATTATGTTCATGCGTGGGCAAAGGTAAGGCTATATTGTTAAGAGCATTGAACCATCAAATTCACACCACAAAAACCAAAATATCACACCATGGGCTTCAACCAAAACCATCGGATGTTGAGGATTCAAATTCTAACCATAGGATCATGTTCTTCATTCAAAACCATCGACTGAGGTGTAAATATAAACCCTTAAATCATTAAATTAAGAAAACCATCAAATTTGGACTTAGAGGAATCATGATATAAGACCCAGTCTCACCATCGGTTGTGATTTATAGAACCAACATCCATTTTGGTGTCCAGGGCTACCATCAGTTGTGACACTCAGTGTCACCATTGGATCATGGAGTCGAGACTTCTGTAGGTTGACACCATCGAGTGTTGAACCAGTAGAGCCATCGGTTGATGATCATAGGTCATTGGACCATCAAGACTTGAGCAATCAAAAGATTCCAAAACATAACTAAGGTGTGACCATCAGTTGTCATAGGAAACACAAGTAAAATAGCACCAAAATCTAGCCCATCGATTCTAGCAAGAAGATTACCATCAAATCTTGTACAAGGTGGAAAATAACTCAAAACCCTAAGTATAACCCATGGTTTGAGGGGTACCAAGAAACACCGTTTGACATGTAAGCAAGGTATAAGTCTTCCTATACCACAGCAAGGTTGTGCACAAAGTTTTAGGTTCATCTATTGCTATAAACTACTCAAGGAATAGAACTTAAGCTTACACCGTAGGCAAAGGTAGTTTCTTTATGCTTAGAACTTCATTTTAGAGCAAGAACATGATAAAGCAAGATAGTAGTAAGCAATAAACATGAAGAGAGTTATAAAAATCACCTATAAGAAGAAGAACAAGCTCCAAACAGAAAGGTAGATCGAGCAAAGGAGGAATAAAACCCTAGCTTAGCACTCCACACAGCCAAGCAAGCTTCTTCTCCAGGAAAGAGAGCAAATCTAGTTCAAGAAAGCAAGAAAGAAAGGTTCTTTAAGCTCTAGAACAAACTTTACCATGAAAAATCATGGTTCTTTCTAGGAAGAAGGAATAAGGGGATAGGGTATCAAGATAAATGAAGGAGACAAGGAATAACTTAATTGCCTAGGTCAAGAACCAACAAAGAAAGCTTCACAACTTCAAAAGGAGGGTAGATTGAAGATCTAGTCAAACATACAATGAGTTCGAACACCTTCTTCTTCATTGGGAACATTCTTTTCCACCAAGCAAGCAAGGAAGAATATTTAGACATAAAATAAGAGATAAAGATCCATAGGGTTCATTTGGGTGCAAAAGGAGGGGTATATAAAGCTTTGACTTAGAAGGAAGAGAAGCTTGAGGTGTCCTACTAGGTTTTCCATGTGTCCATGACCTATAACCATCACGTCCATGCAAACAGAAGCTCCATTGGTTGTGGGAGTCTTCTAAGCCATAGGATATTGGCTTCCCAGGCCAGCCATAGAGTTTCATCATGTGGTGACCATCAATTCTTGAAGCACTAGGTTACTACGAGACAAACCATCGATTAATCACCGCTTCCAAGGAAACCATCAATCCAAGGGACCCTAAGAGAGAAAACCAATGACCTACCACCTCTAGAGATCACCAAAAGTTGTCCCCATGTAAGGATGACCATAGTATTTCACTCATCCATGGAAAATATCAGTTGATTTCCTCTCAAAGTAGCTCATCCATGAGAGCCAAAACCCTAACTTACCCTAGAAGGGTAACACCATCAAACCAAGGTACATCTAGGTGCCCCATGGCCCAACAAGGTCAAGTATGATAAGAAAATATATAAGAAATGTAAATCATGTGACAATTTGCAAGAAAAATCTCAGATATGGGTAAACTGTAGAAAAGTCCAAAATGTGCAAAAAATTGCATAACTTGTACAAAAAATGTCCAAACTGAAACTCAAGCTTGTCACATGATATCAAAGAACCTATTATGATTTGATTAAGGTTTTAAGCACTCAATTATGATAATGAACAAGGTTCAACATTTTAAGCAAGGTCAGGGGTCTTACAACCATAAACCCCTAACAAGGATTTCACCATCAAATCCTACGCAAAAAGAAATGAGTACTTCCTATGAATCTCATCTTTTAGCTGCCACAAGGATTCCTCCACACCAAGGTGATGTCACAAAACCTTCAGTAACACTATATCCTTCTTCTTCAACTTCTTCACTCTCCAATCCAGGATCAACATAAGATCCTCAACATAGGAAACATCATCATCCAATTCAACCTCCACTAGGTAGATCGTCTTCTCTGTATTTGGATGACACTTCCATTGCATGGAAACATTAAAGACAATATGAAACATCTGCAACTTTGGTGGTCACTCTATCTTGTATGCCACCTTTCCAACATGAGCCAAGATAGGGTATGGTCCCATAAACCTAGGAGCCAACTTACCCTTCTTACCAAATTTCAGCACACCCTTCCAAGGAAAAACCTTAAGATACACTATATCTCTCACTTGGAACTCTAATAGTCTGTCGTACAAGCTCAGGACCCAAAAGCTGATACTCATTTGTCACATACCAACAAGGTGGTGACTGACAACGCCTCCCATAAAAGGCCTCATATGGTGGAATATCTATACTCCTCTGATAGTTATTGTGTAAGCAAACTCTATCAAGATTAGGTATACATCCTAATTGTCAGGAAACTACAAAACACATGCCCTTAAAAGATCCTCTAAAGTCTGAATAGTCCTTTCAGACTGGCCATCTGTCTACATGTGAAAAGTTGTACTAAATGTCAGTTTTGTTCCCAACACTGTATGCAGACGTTCCCAAAACCGACTCATTAGTTGTGGACCTCCATCAAATACTATGGTAATTGGAATACCATGCAAACAAACTATCTCATCAACATATATATGTACCAACTTCTTTGTTGTATACATCATCTTAAATGGCAAGAAGTGAACTGACCTGTCCAACATCACCCATATGGAATCATGACCTTTGGTTTTCCTAGGAATACCAACCACAAAGTTAATGGTAATATGATCCCATTTCCATTGTTGTGTCGGAAAAGATTGTAGCATCCATGTAGGCTTCTAATGTTCATTCTTAACCTACTAGAAGAATGGACATCTAGCAATGAACTCTACCATGCCACAAACTCTGCCACGCCAAGCTTTAGACATGGCCACCAATACAAGTCTTTCAAATTATAGTACTTCTTGGTACTGCCAGGATGCATGACATACATCGAGGAGTGATCCTCCTCAAGCACCATCTTCCTTAGCCCATCAGCATTAGGAGCCATTGTCCTATTGTGAAAGCAAATTGTCCCATCATCTGCCTCATGGAAACCATCATGCTTCTCAAAGCCAAACTCTGATTAGATATTTGTAACATGATATCGATCTGATGTGAATCATGGAATTGCTACCTCAAGGTAGGTTTGACCTGCAACTGTACCAATAACACTGCCAGCAAGGAAACATCTAGCTAGACGATCATCTGACGAATTGACACCAACATGTCTTGCTTATGGAACACCAAGGAGCATAATTATACCTTGTCTATAGATGATGACGTAGACGACTTCCTTCTCAACACATCAGCCACCACATTCACCATTGATGGATGGTAGTCTATTGTGCAATCATAATCTTTTATCAACTCTATCCATCTTCGTTGCCTCATTTTCAGATATGGCTTCAAAAAGATATACTGTAGATTCTTGTAGTCTGTGAAGTTTTTAGACTTATCTTCATAAAGGTACTTCCTCCAGATCTTCAAGACATGAACTATAGTTTCAAGTTCCAGGTCATGTGTTGGGTAGTTCTCCTTGTGTTTCTTAAGCTGCCATGAAGCAAAAGAAATTGTGTTCTTGTCATGTATCAGCACACATCCCAAACCATTCTTTGACGCATCACACAAGATGATGTAGCTTATTCCCTTCTCTGGAAGCACTAGGACTAGTGCACTGGTCAACTTCTCTTTCAACCATTGAAAGGAAAACTGACATTTGTCATCCCGAACAAAAGGAATGTCCTTCTTGGTCAACTTAGTTAGGGGTAACATTACAACACTGAAATTCTTAATGAACCTCCCATAGTAGCTTGCCAAGTGTAGGAAACTCTGAATCTTTGTCAGTTTCTTACACTTCTCCCACTCTAGAACAAACTCAACCTTATTAGGGTCCACACAGACACCCTTAGTAGATGTTACATGACCCAGAAAGGACACTTCCGTCAACTTAACTCACACTTGCTTTACTTAGCATACAACTTGTGTTGCCTCAACAATGTCAACGCCTAGCGAAGGTTCTTCTCAAGCTGCTGATTGTCCTTGGAGTATATCAGGATGTCATCTATGAACACGACCACACACTAATCTAGATACAGTCTGAACACCCTGTTCATCAGGTCCATAATGGTCGATGGTGCATTTGTTAGCCCAAATGGCATAACCACAAACTCATAGTGACTATACCTAGTCCTAAAAGCAGACTTGGGTATGTCATCAGTCTTGATCCTCAAATGGTGGTAACCTAACCTTATGTCTATCTTGGAGAACACTATAGCACTTCTCGACTAGTCAAAAAGGTCATCTATTCTCGGCAATGAGTATTTGTTCTTTATTGTGACCTTGTTCAACAATTGGTAGTCTATGCACAATCTCATGTAACCATCCTTCTTCTTTACAAACAACACGGAAGCACCCAAAGGGAAGTGCTCGATCTGATGAAGCCCTTCTCTAATAGTTACTTACAACTATTTCTTCTACCCCTGCATCTTTATTGGTGCCATCCTATACAATGCTTGCGCAATGGGTTGTGTTTCGGGAACAAGTTCTATTTCAAAATCAATCTCTCTAGAAGGGGACACAAAGAAACTCCTCAGAAAAAACATCCTTGAACTCTCGCACCACTGGTACCTCCTGGATATTAGGACCTCTTGCCTTGGTATCCACAACATGAGCCAGAAAAGTTTCACAACCCTACCTCATCAACCTCTCCGCTGTCATAGATGACACCAAACGCATGGGAATAATCTTCCTATAACCTTGGAAGATCCACGAGACATCTACATCCTGGAATGCCGCCACTTTGGAACTACATTTCAAAACAACCTTGTACTTCTCTAAGGTATCCATCCCTAGGATCACATCCAATCCATGCATATCAAGCAAAATAAGGTCAACTTGAATGTTGTGTCTCCATACAAAAGTTTGATAGGTTTCTTCATTTTGAGAAGTTGTCCTTGTTGTTGTGTGGTTTGAGTCTCTCCATACATAAGTTTTGAGTCTAAGGATTTGACAATTGTTTCATTTTTTTGAAGAGTTGCTCAATTGATTTATTGACATAACTCTAAATGATAACACAAGCCATGGAAGTAATTCCTCCTAGTTGGAAGAGATTATACCTCCTTCAAAGCTATTCCAAATAGATCCCCTCAACAAGGTTTCATAATGAATCAATGATTTTCAAGAAAGCATACGTAAACACCAACTTTCATTGACCTTATTCTTATTGGTGGAAAGTTTTTCTCGATGATATTAGATCACATTTTGAATGTAAATAGATTCTTTTACAAATGTCATAGAGCTTATGATTATTGAGTCAATCATTTCTTAGAAAGAAAAACAAATAATCTTGCAATTGGAGCTTTCGTGGTAGTTACCATCACAAGGCTGTAAGAAGAAGTGGAATCATTTGATATTCGTAGGATACAATTGTATTATGTTCTAAGCATTCACGATTTTATGCCGCTGGATAAGTGAGAAGTACATTATAATGTTGATTGTGATGACAGTTCTATCCAATCTTCATTTGGGCCGTCTAGCTGCAGTTCTCTTGGGAGTTTGGGCCACACTTCCCTCTTCCTGACCCCAAACTTCAGCCCATACTTCATGTGGAGAATGACCGACACCTTGGGCTCGACGCGATGGCTTTCAACAGGCCTGAACTCGTAGTTGTAGATCAGGGCTGCAGCGACGGCCTTCATTTGGTTCATAGCCACGTCCTTGCCAGAAACTTGTACGATGACTCGTGCCTCAGCCGGCCGCGCTCATTGATCCACCCCTCAGGCCGGAACTCCGCCGCATCATCGCCCCAAACGCCCTTCATCCTCCCCATGGCGTACATCGGCACCAGCACCTTGAGCCCCGGATGGAACGCGTGCCCGGACGGCAAAGGTCTCCGGGACGATGGGTGCCTTGTGATTGAACGTTAAGGACGGGTACAGCCGCATGTAGGTAAAACAACGGCGCGAGCTCATCGGGTTCGAAGATGACGGGACCCGGTTGGGAGTGGTCGGGGCGGAGGGAAAGGAGCTCGTGGAGGATGCTGGCTTCGGCCTTGGGGTGAGTGAATAGGAGGTGGAAGAACCACGATAAAGCCGCCCCAGTCGTGTCTCGGCCGGCGACCATCTGGTTCAGGGCCGTGTCGCGGAGGAAGGCGTTCGACCTAAAGTTGAGCACTTCCCGGACCTTCCCGTCAAGCACCCCCTTACCGTCAAGGTATGATGTCAACATGTCTGGTGTCGGACCACTTTCTTCCTCCTCTCTGTCGTTGACATCACCCTTTTCCGCCCCCCGCTACGGACTTAAGGCCGCCACTTCGGTATTCATCCTCAGAGGTCTTGCATAGATCCTCGCTCCTCTTATCGACGCAACTATGCACAAAGTCGTCGATGATAGTCCAGGCGCGCGCCATCCTAGCCTCCTGTCCAACCCCGAGCCACCGCATGAGCCTCCAGAAAGGCATGGGTACGACGTGCCTGACAAGCACTACCTCCCCGACGGCGTCCACCGCGTCCGCGAACTCAACCGGTGGGAGCCCCGGTGTGAGGCACCCCGGGTCGGTGCCGATCACGAACATGCACGTCACATCGAAGGCAAACTGCAGGAACAGGTCGTGGAGGTCAACGACCTTACTCATCCCGACCGCAGCGTTGAGCAGATGGAGTAGCCCGTCCTTGATCTTCCTCCGGGTCGTCCTCGACAAAAACCGTTGGAACCTCTTCTCCGCCATGAGCGCGTGAGCCATACGGTGTATCAGTCACCTCTCCAGCACTCTTTCATAATTCCACCCACTGAGAAGTGTATCAATCATCGACTAGATAGGATTGGCTAACGGGGTGTGGAGAAGAACTAGCGTATGTGCACAGGTTTGAGTGCATATGTGGCTGGGGAAGATGATGCGTGAAGGGGAAACATATAGCACTATTACCAATATTCATCAGATTAGGACATAAGTTTGAGGATTATACTTAATACAAAATTCACTCCCAACTTTTTTATTCTTTTATTTCAAACTCTTTATTTTCTCACATTCAATCACATAAACAAACTTTACAAAGAAATTAAACCTTGATTACTCAAATATGATCTCAACATTAATGATACACATCTAGAAATTCATTTTGTTCCTCACACTTCCACATACAACATGATAATCAGGTATATACTCTATCATTAAGGAAACAAAGATACAAATCATCATTTACAATTCACTCTCAACTCTATACAAGGACCTAGAGTGACACAGACCGACTAAACTTAACTAATCTCATGCTTAACTCATGTGGCAGATCTATGCTGATGCAATGACATCTTCAGTCTACGAGTTATCCCTAAAAAATTGTGATTAGAGGGGTGAGCCTACTCGCTCAGTAAATGAGTACTTCAAAGAAACAGTCTAAAGCACTGATATAATTACAGATATACTGTTTTACAATTGATATCAATTATAACAGCAGTAAGCTTTAAAGAGACTAATCATTCACATACATAAATATGGCAGAATACTCTAGACATCTACAAGAATGAATCAATATGAACATACTTGATTAACACAAAGAAAACTAATAATCCAAAAACATACAAAGAATAATTGAATAACTGTACACACTTGGTTAACCTCTCATTCATCATATAATGCATGAGTAGTAATATACAAATATCTAAATATTTTTCTCATTATTCTATTTGTAATCTTTCATTAACTTTGACTTGACTTGACTACTGAACTGACTACTACTATGTTGGCCAACTAAACATAACTGATTGATCTGACTATTGTACTCTTTATCTGAACTCAGTTGAACTCAAATAACTTTTCTTTTTTACTTTTCCCCTAAACTCACTTAGATTGTACCATCCAAGAAAAAGCCACTACTGCGTGACTTACCGTACAAGTCTTAAGGTAAAATTGGGACCTTAAGACTACTACTAACTACCTCAGTCTGCAGCGAGGTTGTCACGTCTGGCCTAACTACGGCTAAATAACGTTCATAAACGGTGGCCCCTTGTCCTGGGTACTCAGGAGGGGTGTCTCTAGGCTAAAAAGCCTCAACTCTACGTAATGTGGTTCCACTAGAGCTGACACGCAAAATGGAGTAATTGTCAGAAGAAGTAGGTCCACAAGGGTTGTATACTTCAACTGGTGGGTACCACTGGATCTCCAATTTTTATTAGATACCCCTACTACTCATATAGTACCACCAGGATCTTTGGTTATTGTTGGGTACTATTCTACTCAACTGAAGTAACACCAATATCCAATCAGTTGATGTTAGATACTCAGTTTCAGACTACTTCTTCCAATATCTCATAATCCATAGCCTCTTTCACCCTTCCCGGTATAGACCTCCAGGGAGGGTTCTACGGTGTTCAGGGCATCTACTATTACTATTGTAGTTTTACTAACTACTTGAGCTATTGGAATGAATTCATTGATAATATTTAGTTGAATGCATAACATATTGGTTACCCTTATCTTAGGGTTTCTCATTTCTTAGATGCTTAACATACTGATTACCCTTCTCTCAGGGTTTCTCATTTCTCATGTGCATAGAAGAATTCTCATATGTTCAAACAGATATCATGTCTAATGATATAAACATTTACATTCAACATTTCTCGTATTCATACATGACATCAACGACATCCCTATCTAGGGAAATGCCTTTTCTATTTTCTTAAATTACCATAACAACTTATGAATTTCATGTCAATAACTCATCTAGAGATATTTGCATCACAAATCAAAATATGTATGCATATAAAATGATATTCAGCTAGAAACTCGAATTATCACATAACTCATTTCAATCAGTCATGCATATGAAACCTTGGTACGAATTTAAGCAGGGTTTCCAATATATTCATTAAAATATCATCCATCAAGAATAACATTAAATAAATGAATCTTTAACAATAAAAGAATCACATCAGTTGAATTCATGAATCTATTCGCAAACTTCCAACTTTCCATTCATTTGGGGTTTCACCCTCTTGACTGATATATCAAGCAAACATTGATATCATCAAATGAAATTCAAGATCTTATCTGACATACATGTACAACACATTTAGATAAAACAATCTTTTGTAACCAAGGAGATTCAACTAGATAATATTCTTTATTCAATTATATAACAAATTTCGTCATAGCCAAAAACCCTAGATTTTGCTATTTTCATATAAACTCTGCAATTACTTTAGGAATTCTCATTTATATAATGTGTATGCATTTCTAGTATGATTTATCAACCGGAATCCAGCACAATAGAGAAATAATCTATTTCATATCATCTTGTGAAAGCTAGGTCAAAAGGGCAGTTTAGGGTTAGTGGTCGCATACAAAACAAGTAAATATTATTGATCATTTAACTCATTTTTGTACAATCTACTATTTAAAGGAAGTCCCCACTCACCCTAAGTTGTGAAAATACCTTAAAAATGCAGCTCATTTTTGAAAATATTGAATTCATATCAAAACCCTAACAAATCACCAGATTCTTCTTCCTTTCAACCTGAAAACCCTAGAAATGGGGGGATTATGAAGAAAGAGTGAGAAAATGGGAAGATTTGATACCATTTTGAATCAAATCAAAGGAGGGACTAAATATTGACATGTGAAAGAAGATTCACCATGAAAGGCTATGAAAAGAAGCTAAATTTACTTGAACCATCATATCTCAGATAGAAAAACCCTAGATGAGCAATTTCACCACTTTCTTCTATCAAACCCTAACTCTCCCTCTCTCTCTAGGATTTTGTTTCTCTGGAATGGATCACGAAATATGAGAGATACTTGGGTTCTAGCTTGATCATATAGAGCAATTTAGGTGCTTGGGTAATTTACACATTAACCCCTCACTATACTTTTTCTTATTTTAGCAGATTTTTCTATTATAAAAAGTTATTGTAATTCGTTTATTTTAGAGGTCAAACATCCTTTAAAAATTATGCAAATTTATCATGATGTGTGAAATGTAATTTCATAGCTCCACTATAAATTTCAGATCATTTGTAAATGTCAATAAATAATCAAACACTACACTACTAAACATCACTCTCTCAACATTTCGGTCGAAGTATAGTTTGACCGAGTACCACATTCAAAGAAAACCCAAATTTTCTGAAATTTTTCTCCAATATGTATGATTGAGTTATCCATATCATATCCAATATTAAATTAAATACAAAATTCGTAGAAAATATGAAAAATCATTCATCTTGATCAAATTCCATGTTCATGTACTATCAAAATCCTAATTTTTGCCGATTAGGGTTTACATTTCTCAAACCCTAATTCTTCAAACTAAAATCATAATTAGAGTTTCTTCTTAGGTTTGAAATATCATAATTGAGCTACTATCATTAATCAAGTCTAAATGATGTTCAATCTAATCAAGCATGTAGTAATTCAGGTAAACCCTAGTTTACCAATTAAGCAAAAATGTGGTCATTACAATTCTCACCCCTTAAAAAGTTTCATCTCCGAACCATAAATACGTGAACAAAGTATATTCAAAGTTTGTTTTAAGCTCTAAAATATTATGTGTCACTATACTATTGTATTTCATATTTCAATGTTATTTTTAATATTGAGTCATTTGTTTTCTCTTCTAATCACAACCTATTTTAAACCATACTTCTTGATGATAGCCCAAGAATTTTTTTTCCACAATCAGTTATAGGAAAGAGATAGATAAACAACTATTTTTTTTCCATACCCTATTGAGATGTTACATCAGTACTGGTAATCTGATCCCACTATCTTAATTCATACACATCAATATGTACTTATTTTTGTACATCACATCAGAGTTATTAAAGGCAATTCACCTTTCTATTTTGAATTTCAATATTTTGCCACTCTAATAAAAAAAGCACTCATGAACTGCAAGACTAGAAGTAACAACAATTTTATAAAACTGAGTCAGACTACTGATATGAATGATTGAAACCATTAAACTCATTCCAATTTAGTATATTGCTCGCATATGTACAATTGAAGTCATATGTAAAACAAAATTTCATCCCTTGATATGCCTTTAACAAACTATACTTCTTTAAAACAAATTCATACATTGTTGATTTCCATTTGTTTTCTCTGATTTCTCTTCTTATGCATTACAACTTCTTCTTACTTATGTTTCTCATTCTGATCATCTAGAATAAACATCCCTAACATAACATTCAAGGTTGGAATATATTATTCATCATTCTTGCTACCACTACAAATTTTTTTCTTTTAGATTACACTTTGCTCATATTACACTTCTCCTTTTGTTCAAATCACACTTAGGAGAAGTGGCGATCGGGGGGTTTGGGGGAACGAATCGGGGGGAGGGACGGGGCCAAGCCCAGAATGTATGGGTGACAAATCGGCCATAGGAGTACTCTGGTACCTACACCAGGGCAAAACATGTCGAGCATACGATGATGCCACCCATTTTATATTTCAAATCTATTTCTTGTCTTTCGTTCATACTCATTTCCATATTGTTTATCTATCTTTCACATTTGCAACCTTAAACCCATGAATATTGTAACTGTTATTTTCTTCTCATATTGATGATATCAAGATTTTATTTTATAGAGATGTTCATGCTTAAGGTCAAATCATTATTGACATCCCTTTAACTGTTACAACCCTAAAATATCTAGGGTTCGATCCTTATTAAAAAAACATGATGTTATTGTGACATTATTTTACTCCTTTATTTTGATATGCAAACCTTAGCTCTCTTGAGGCTTACAAAAGTCTTCCTTGTCTTTACCACTTGAATTTTCTTTGTCTTACTTGACCATTTTGATAGATTATTTTCTTGATCTACCCTTCTAGAGTTTCATCATCATATTATGTGTCATTAGTATATTCACTAGATGTGTCTCTCATGACAGTTGTGTATCATTTATGATTTATTTCCTTATCACTTCATCCCATACCACACTCTCTAAGGAGGATATAGAAAAGAAGTTGATTTTGAGACATAGAATTATAATCTTTGAGTATTCACTTAACATAATTCTCATATTAGTCATCATCAAGGAGACTAGACTATTTCACATTTCCTCACATCTCACAATCTCTCTCTTTTATCATCTATATTACTCCCTCATGTTTCAGCCCCTTCTTTATTTTTCTATCACCGACTACCTATTGTCTACTCTATGCTATGCCATTATTTACTTTTACTTATCTCTTATGATCATGTTTCTCACTCTTTTGTATGATTCCAAATTCCATGTCATATAAACCTTCTTATCATCCCTTTACTTTTAGCTACTTAAAATTCTAAATCAATATTCTCCCTACTAGTTTCATCTTATACATAATACATTACATTTCCTTCATTTCATCACATGGCTCATGTAGGGGTTAACTATAGTTTCCTTTCAATCAATCTTTTATATTTTGAATACAATTTACCTTTATATGAGTTGTTCATTCATTTAGCCACACCTTTGTTCTTCTTTTCAGAACTAGTTCCATTTCATCACTAGGAACTTATTGAATACACTTGATTTCAACTAGGTTGCTACTAAATAGATACTCTGAATCAAAAGCTAGTAAAGATGAATACTTTTAACTATATGATAAAAGTACACATTCCATGCTCCTTGTTATATCATGCAACCCTTCTTTCTAAATCAAACTCATCATTTTCGTCACTATCATTCTTTTTTTGTTATCCAAGTCTTATAATTTACATGTTTATCTAGTTTTTTTCACTTTCATTTTTCTAAACTTCACTTCTATGTACTTATTGCATACTTAACTCTTTTCTCCTAATTTCCTTTTTTTGTAGAGTACATAAGTACATTTTACTCGATTATATGATCCATTCATTCTAATTGATTCTTTCTATCTTGGCTTTCCATGTAGTTTTCTCTTATCTTTTAGTTCTCTTTATCCATCATTTCTTCTTCATTTTTTATGTTACATACTAATGTATGTCTTGTATCTATATCCCTCTTCCTTCACTCCCAACTTGTGGTTTCTTATCTGAGGCCCCAAAGTTGGATCTTAGATATCAATTCCAATTGATTCTTAACTATTATAATATTTCCCTTATATTTTAACATCTTAGTGTATCTACATTCTCACTATGATATGGGTCTAATTTATCCATAGTCAACTCTTATTATATTGTTAATAGGAGTCGTCAGATCCCAGTATCACATCCTTCCAGCCAAATCTGCAGTCTTGAAGCCAAGAGCTACTCAGGATTAACCAACACCTATATACCTCAAACATGTGGAAAGAATACCCAATTAGGATAGACTCATTTAAATATATCTTCTGGTCTACTTGATACAAAGAATATTGAATCAACTTCACGATACACAACATTCTAAAAGAACCATATATATTCTACAAACTGATAATCTGAATTCATATATATATAAGAGCATTTCAATTGATCTCCAATCAAAGAAGCAATATAAAGCAAGAGTTGCATCACATTCTATTCTTATGCTCAATTCATTCATTTCTTTCCTGTCTTCTAACACTAATATTTCTAGGGTTTTTCTCTAGCCCATCCTTCTTCTACATACCTGACATGGGTATCAAGAGTAGAATAGACAGAGCAGCTTGATACTAGTCAACCTAAGTAATCAGATACCCGACTAGGGTATCTAAATACTTAGACCTCCCAGAGATATAGACACATCACCTCCTAACTACCACACTAATAACTCTGACTTTCTATCCTAATGGTCCCTGACAACTCAGCCTAATCTCTAATACCAAGTTGTTACACCCACATCTTACAATTACTACTAATCATGAGATTAGGGCATAAGTTTGAGGATTATACTTAATAAAAAGTTCACTCCCAACTTTTTCTTTTCCTTTATTTCAAACTCTTTATTTTCTCGCATTCAATTACATAAACAAACTTTACAACGGAATTAAACCTTGATTACTCAAATATGATCTCAACATTATTGATACACATTCAAAAATTCATTTTGTTCCTCACACTTCCATGTACATATAACATGATAACCAAGTATATACTCTATCATTAAGGAAACAATGACACAAATCATCATTTAGAATTCTCTCTCAACTCTATACAAGGACCTAGAGTGACACGGACTGACTAAACTTAATAATCTCATACTTAACTCCTATGGCAGATCTATGCTGATGTAATGACATCTTCAATCCACAAGTTATCCCTAAAAATTGTGAGTAGTGGAGTGAGCCTACTCGCTCAGTGAATGAGTACTTCAAAGAAATAGTCTAAAGCATTGATATAACTACAAATATACTATTTTGCAACTGATATCAATTATAACAACAATAAGTTTGACAGACTAATCATTCACAAACATAAATATGGTAGAGTAATCTAGACATCTACAAGAATGAATCAATATGTGAACATGCTTGATTAACCACAAAGAAAACTAATAATCTAGAAACATACAAAGAATAATTGAATAACTACACACACTTGGTTAACCTCTCATTCATCATATAATGCATCAGTAGTAATATACAAATATATAAACATTTTTCTCATTATTCTATTTGTAATCTTTCATTAACTTTGACTTGACCTGACTACTGAACTGACTACTACCATGTTGGCCAACTAAACATAACCAAATGATCTGAATACTATAATCTTTATCTGAACTCAATTGAACTCAATTAATTTTTCTTTTCACTTTGCCCCTGAACTCACTTGGATTGTACCATCCAAGCAAAAGCCAATACTGTGTGACTTATAGTACAAGTCTTAAGGTAAACTTGGTGTGATGACCCGACATCGAATCATGCCAAATCGCCACTAGTAATAATTGTGAAATAATCATAACCAGCGGATTAATGAAAATCACTAAAAATTAAAATCATTTTGCAAAGAGATCCATTACCAGGAAACTCTTAAGGAAAGAACCAAAACTTTATAAATATCATGGTTCAGATTGTACATACATTGTATCATCTCATCTCGAGGATAACATATAATAGTTTCTTTGCCAAAACCTATACATAAGCAACATAAAACCTCGAGACAATCAAGCTAAAATCTCAGATTTTTCATAAAACCAATATGTACTAACTCCCAAGGACCTAAGAGTACAGAGACAACACATATGACTTCTATCTACAAGACATGACAATTAGTACACTCAACCTAAGCTGTTACTACTGCCCCTACTATTGTCCTTCCTCTGTAGAATGGTCTCTTCCTCCTCGTGTACGTCCACCTAAAAATTTTGGATCCCACGAGGTGAGACAATTGCCCCCGCGAGAGATATAACTCTCCGCCAACAATGTCATTAACACAGGTAAACATTATAAAACTGAGCAGAGGTTTTTTTAGATGAATAATCAAGATTAATCACTATTTATAAGCAGAACAGAGCAATCTCATCCTTTGAAGCATTGCATCTATCTATGGTAGAGCAATAAATCATCTATTCACTTTATAATGATTATGAAGAACATGTATAACATCTATCTATTTAAGATGTGTAAAAGAAGTGAACATCAACTAGTGTTTTCCGTATTCGATCCTTAAGTAAATACACTATATGGTTAATTACATATTTACAATCACACTTATGCCCTGACGAGATGAGGTATATCGCTGATACTCCAACCGACCACCGCTTAGTAAAAATTGGTACCATACAAGGTCAATGGAAGTATCGGCTGCCAAGACCTCACCCGTCTCGGTCAGTACGAGACAACTGGAAGGACATCTTGTGTCAACTACAATTATCTTACCAGGGTATACTGGTATCTTCACTATAGAGCTACAGTCAGAGCATGCACTCTCTTCAGGGAGATTTCAATTATCCATCCCCATATTATAATAAATAAGGAAGATTATACATCAATTCATCATTTGGCTGGGAGATTCTCATCAATCCCGATACACTTAATGAAGAAGAATTTACACATCAATTCCTGACTTGGTCAGGAGATTCACATCATCCCGATATAAAATAATTGAGGAAGGTGCTACTTCAATTTTTCATTAGGATGTATGGATATATATTCATCCTTCACCCCCACATATATAAAAATCTTCTCTCCAAGTTAAACTCATTTCACCATTCAGCAAATTCTAACACTGAATGGATCTATTGTCAGGGAAACTACATGATGAGATTCCACTTGATTAATTAGGTGCATTACAATATCTTTTAGCATCAACCAAGTTAAAAATATGAATTATAACAGATCCTACAAAGAAATATGTAATACAATTATCAAGTACTTTCATGATCTTTGAAACGCATTGAATGTGTAACACTTGGGATCTCAGTCCCTTATCACATTACTAGGGATTCTTTTCCCTTAGCATTATCATCATCATGATTACTAAATATGGGTATTCAAACCCTTATTTCATCACTGAACAATGTCACCTCTCATCAGGTAACTATTACCTCTAGGTCCTTGAAATGCGTCTCTTAGCACACCAATCACTAAGATTGTTAATCCTACAGTTTAAACCTTTTTTAAATTTCCAATTAAGGCTAGTATAGAAAGGGTCAAATCCCACAGGACAACTTATTAAGATTGTTTAATCCAAACTCAATTCTTGAAGAACTTTATTGTTATTTTTTTGGTATTTTTAGATTTGGAACAAGAATTTAAAATTCAATTGGGGTGGTTGTTGATTACGCTAAGAAAGAAAATTGCAGAATTTAAAATGCACTAAATAAGAATTTTATTTGCCTTGAAAAAGGTAAACAAAGATTGTTGTTAGCACAAGAAGCTATTGTGAATTGAAACATTAAAAATTAAAGAAAATAAAAACAGTTAGTGATTGAAATCAGGGGGAGAGAATCAAGGCTTTAGAGGTTTTCACCACCTTAGCCTAGGAAAACAACTAATCCTTAAACGACAGATTCAATGAAGGCAAGTAAATTAAAAATCCACTAAAGATGATCTCCACATGATCCCATTGGTCCTGGTGCTCATGTTTCTTAGTTCATCATCCTAAAAAGAGAAAATCCACGCTCGTTTCAAAACTCGCAATTGAGATTGTTGTTCTAAACCCAAATTTCCAAGGTCATATCCATTCGGATTAAATTTTGATATTATCAATTAATTACTTTGATATATCAATTAGTTATCAATCTCAAGGGCCATATGGAATCATTAAGAAAAAGACAAAAACATGGCTAAGGGGTTATTCCCTTTGCCTCGATAAAAGACTACTCACTCATGGAGAAGGAGCAAAAAGAGATAGATGAAGGAAGTGATCTAGCCATATTCGAGTCTTATTACTACTGATCCTCGGTTAGAGACAATGAAAATGGTTTTCTCTTCCTACCTTGCTCGATTGCTCAAGAGAGGGGAGGAGAAGGTGATGAAGAACTAGGTCTAAACAAAATGGAAATAACAGAGTTTAAATAACACTTAACCGAGATGAAATACTACTTTATTGCTTTAAGAAAGAGATTACAGAAATGAACTGCTCCAAAACTCCTTCATACAAAAAGTGATGATCAAAGGAGGAGGAAGTGCCCCTCCTTTTATAGGAGAAGGAGGGGGCAACTTTTACATTAAGGTTAGGGAAATGGTGGCTGGCAGTTGGCTTTTTGGGTTGTCTGTGCGGTGCCAACCGATTGGTTCAATGTTGAGCCGATCGACTGGTGCCTGGGGGAAGTTGGCAGCGAAGGGATGAATCACCAACCCCAATTTAGGGTGCCGGCATGATCTGTACCCGCTCGGCTGGGCTGGATTTCATCCCATTTTTAGGGATTCGATTGAGCATTTAATCTTGGGAAGTAATTCGCTCTGGTCGGTCGTCTGAACAACTACGACGATCAATGTTAGACAATGAAATGATCGGTTGGAGACATGAGACGATCGGCTCTGGACAATGAAATGCTCGATTGGAGACATGAGATGATCAACTCATGCTCTAAACCTGTGAGAAAATGCACATAATTGTCTGATTTATGTTAAAAATGAGAAAGTATGGATTTGTGCAATTTCAGGGGATGAAATGAATATCTTTATTTGACAAGCTTAAATAAATTTTGAAAAAGGGTGCTCAAATAGCACGCATCAAAATACCGTGGACTTAAAGCTTTGCTTGTCCTCAAGAAATTAAAATATCAAAATGATTCAAATATTTTGAAATAACAAATTCATCCTCTCTTGATTAGTAATTCCTCTATCCTTTTCATGGTCAAGAACCCCATCTCATAGAACCACAAATTGGAAGCACTATGTTTCTTATGAAAACATTTTTCATAACTTTTTTTTAAACTTATACTTTGTAGAAACAGTCTTAATCCTACTTGTGGTTGGACACTCAAATTTTTTTAGAAGGGTTAATTATTGCACGGGAATAGAGAAATTTGAGGTGTGAAGGAAGAATCCCTCCTCTATTTGACTTGGGATATATTTTTTATGGACTTGTGGTTACATTGACCACAATTTTTTATGTGCACTTTTTTGGCATCTTTTGGCGGTACAACCCTAGTAAATTTATGAGGGGTATGGAAGAAAAGGAAGAGGGAGCATTCCACCCCGGACTTAGGGTTTGGCATGTGTATTACTTTTCCCGTACAATGAATACCCTTTTTTTTAGATGAGTTTTGTTGCATAAGTTAGAAAAGACATGTAGCTACATCATATGAGAGTAAAATGGATAAGTTAATCTAATGCTAAAAAATAAGAAAATTTGCAATTGATTCTATTCGATACTCTAAGGCTTGCCATCATTTTCAAGAATTAATATCATGATCACAGGGAACTTGATATTTCAAAGCATTTGAATAATTATGAGAATGCAAAGGTTTTAACAAATTTCATTTTTGAAAATAAAATGTAAACATTCAGCCCACTAGATAAAGGCCTATGTTTGAAGGGAAAAACAATGCAATACAATGTAAAATGCAGAAAAGAAATACTAAAAAAGGAAGATAGAGGGTGGATCACGTACCACCCACCCCCACCCCGAACTTAGAATTTTACTCGTCCCAAGCAAACTCTTAGACTGAGATGGAGGGAAGAGGATCACTGTAGTGGATGGTGTTGCTGTGGGAGGAGTAGTAGTTTCCCCAATAAGGAGAGTTGGGATCTGGATAGCTCTGCTGGGCTCCGTACTTCTCATATGATGGTCGGTTGGGGGCATAGTGTCCGTAGTCCACATGCCAAGACTCCTGTGAACGTTGCATCAGGTACATGTGATTGAGTTGGTGGCCCTATCTTTGCTACTTGCATTGGATCTCATCTAGCTGGGTTTGGACCTCGTAGAAGCCGTAAGGGCCGGCGTCGTCGTCTGGTCTCCGCCTGGTGTGACATCTGGAAGGTGGCGGCGGTGGTCCAATGTCCTCGTTGTGGGCCTCTAAAGAGAGGCTCCTCCTATGGGGTTGTGGCTCGGGGATGGTGTCTGGGTCTCAGTGCTCCAGATTGAATCTCTGGATATGTCCCTATTGGTCAGTCATCTCATTGACATAGTTTGTTGTCGCAAACCGCACATGTAAAGGGAGATGGAGGACCACCCGAGTGTCCTTGACTAGAAGATAATAAATGCCCTCTGTAACCAAGCGAGTGAACCTACTATTCTTCAAATAGTGAGTGTGGATGAGGTGTTTTTTTTGCTCAAGTGGTGGAAAGGCGATGTGGATGTAGCCCAAAAATACAGTGAGCTGGGTGACATAGTGGCCGATGCAGAAAGAAGAGGAAGTGGCATGACTGGCTTGGGTACTAAAGTGCTCAAGGATAGCATTGCCCTAATTGAAGGATTCTTCATGTAAAAGACACCAGAGAGCATAAAGTTCTACCTATTTTATTGCTCCCTGAGTACCTTCCTGAATAAAGATGGTGCAGGTCAGGATGTGGTGAAGGTAACATACCATCGGGTTGTGGATACAGGAGGCCTTAGGCCCACTAGGAATATGGGGTAGTAGCCCAGTGATCTCAGCCCAGAACTTGTCTTTATCGTAGTGGTCTGGGTAGGAGTTATGAGGACACTCCATGAAGCATTCTGACCAATAATCACATCTGCCATCGAGGATGAGAGAAGTGATTTTCCTGGTAGAGATCTCTACATTTTCCCCAAAAATATGGAATTTGCAACTCGAGTTTCCGAAAGAATAGTGGAACCTACGGAAAGTGCTCAAAAACTCAAGGGTGAGATCACAATAAATGGAGGTAACATGGTAGGGAAAGATAAGGATCTGTGGACGATGTTGTCAGTAGCTTCACAGATTCCTAATGCATTGAGGGTAATGGTGCATGCCCAACGGGGAAGGCAAACACCGATCGTGTACATATCTTCATAATGCTGGCGATGTTTGGTGCTGGTGAACTGGATGTAGCTACTCAGAACGGGGGCTATGCAGGGTGAATGAGGGGTGGTGGATTCTGGGTCATTGGTGGCCTTTTGAGTGCACTCCATCTCGCGGAGAAGCTCATCCGCCTTATCGATGTCACGGCGCATCTCTTTGGGCATGTCAGGTGAAGACTCACTGGTGGGGGAGGGTGTGCAGAAATGAACTCTGGGAACAGAGTTGGCACGTCAAGGAGGGTCCCTGGAGGAGGATGTGACGACCTTACCCTTGTTCTTACGAAGCCAGCCAAACATGTCTGCTGTGGGGGATGAGATAGTAGGTTGGCAAGCAAACCGATCGTCGGGTGAAGGTGACTCGAGTGTCTCATTTCTGAAATGAGCATCTGGCTAGGTTGAGTCAGGTGTGTGGTGCCTGACACGATCAGCTCAGGGTGACAAGAGGTGATACTTGTGCTGGTCAGATCAAATGGAAGAATGGCGAGCGGAAACAACAGAATGGGCAGCTAGTCGGGAAGATGGTCGGCCAGTTGAGTAGGCTAAGCACTCGTCTAGCATGGTGGATGGTCTTATGATCAAGAAGACATACGGTGGCGATGGCTAGGTGGGCGGCTGGTGCTTTAGTGGAGTGGAAGGTGGAAGGGGTGGCTTGCGAGTGACGGCGGTAGCTAGCCAAACGGCCTTAGAGGTCGTCGAGCGGCTGCTACACCAGGCGAGTGGTCGTGGAAGGGGCTAACCAGTGGCGGAACAGGTAGAGCCGAGCATCTGATGCTCTAGGTGAGTGTGATGGAGAGTGGGTGGTGTCGAGGTGGAGGGGATGAAAAGAGTGGTGAGTAGCAGGGTCGATCGTTGGCAGTAGCTAGGCCGATCGTCGGCAGTAGCTAGGCGACCGACGGAGTCCGGCACCGATCATCCTGAGTGTGAGGCGAGCTAATCTATGTGAGGGTACAAGAGTGAGATCTTACAAGGGTGGGGCAGTGGCTAGGTTTAGAGAGTGAGTTGGGGGGGGGGGGTTGGCTCACCTTGGAATGAGTTTTATAGAAAGTAAATCCTCGAAACCAATCAGCTTGTGTTGAACCGATCGACTTGTATGCCTTGTGTGCTGGCCAAGG
The DNA here is from genome assembly GCA_963693085.1 of Alisma plantago-aquatica. NCBI lineage: Eukaryota > Viridiplantae > Streptophyta > Magnoliopsida > Alismatales > Alismataceae > Alisma > Alisma plantago-aquatica. The sequence goes on along the minus strand of OY856413.1, from coordinate 1,082,379,577 downwards.
TCGAGTAAAGATGGGTCGCCTTGATCAAAGGGAGAAGAGGGGTGGTTGCATTGCGGGAATTGTGACAAGCAGGGGACTCGAGCTGAGCAATTAGAGTCTGAGCCGATCGCCTGTGCCGTCGAGAATTCCAAGATGATGGTTGGATCGATTGGTTGGTGAGCAGAACCGATTGGTTCGCTGCCCAGAAAGGTAAAAAATAGAAACAAAAACAAAAAAGGGGAAAGGAATGAAAAGGGAAGATAGTGTTGGGTTGCCTCCCAACTAGTGCCTTGTTTTATGTCGTGTTCCAACAAGAGATGGATCAGTCTATTGGGATTTTGAGGGAGTTGTGGGGTCAGATAGGTTCATGTCTTCCAAAGGTGAACATTTGTTTTAATTTGAAGCGACATGGTCTTCAGTGGTGATGTATCTTTTAATTCGGTTCCCATTAACCTTAAATTCACCTAAAACTTTATCCCAAAGAAGAAAGGCGCCATGTGGATAGACACACTTGACAATGTAGGGGCCATACCATCTTGACTTAAGTTTTTAGGAAACAGTCATAGTATGGAATTAAAAACTAAAACCCAATCCCCTTCTCTAATGTCCTTACAGTTGATGTGACCATCATGCACATTTTGGTTTGGTCTTTGTAGATTCTAGCATTTCCGTAGGCACTCATTCTAAGTTCATCAAGCTCATTCATTTGGAGAAGACATTTTTTCTCTAGCAGCAGAAAGGTCAAAATTTAAGCTATTGATGGCCTAGCTGGCCTTGTTCTCTAATTCTATTCGTAAGTGACATTGACTTGCCGTAGATCAGTTTGAAGGGGGTAGTACCAATGGGTGTTTTGTAAGTAGTACAGTATGCCCACATGGCGTCATTGATTTTCAACACCCAATCTTTCCTAGTGTGCCCAATAGTTTTCTCTAAAATGGATTTGATTTGTCTGTTGGATACTTCAACCTGCCCACTGTTCTGAGGATGGTAAGGAGTGGTGACTTTGTGGTAAACCCCATATCTTTTCAATAGAGCCTCAAAACTTTTCTCCAAAAAATGGAATCCCCTGTCAGAAATGATGGTGTGACGGACTCCAAATCTAGGTAAAATAATGTCTTTAAAGAGTTTCTTAACAGGTTTGGAGTCACTGGTTTTAGTGGGTATGGCTTCAACCCATTTTGACATGTAATCGATTGCGACGAAAATGTAAGCAAACCCATAAGAAGAACAAAATGGGCCCATGTAGTCGATCCCCTAGACGTCAAAAATCTCTAATTCATGCCAAGAGGTCAGGGGCATTTGGTCACGCTTGGAAATGTTACCCATCCTTTGACATTGGTCACATGAGAGCACATAATCATATGAGTCTTTGAAGATGGTGGGCCAAAATAATCTGCATTGTAGGACCTTTCTGGCTATTTTTTGGGAACTCATATGTCCACCATAGGGGCTAGAGTGACATTGTTCTAGAATGTCAATGCTTTCTTCTTGGGATACACAATGATGATACAAACCATCGGCACAAATTCTGAAAAGATAAGGTTCATCCCAATAATAATTTTTTACATCATGTAAAAATTTAGCTTTAGGGTGTTCTGTATATTCGGGTTGCAATACACCTGCAGCTAAATAGTTCACAAAATCGACAAACCAAGGGAATTGGGAGTCTACCTTGAGTAATTGGTCATCAACTAAAGATTTATTTATGGGATTGTCATCAATGGGGCTATAGATAAGTCTACTTAGGTGGTCAGCCATGACATTTTTAGACCCCTTTTTATCTAGAATTTCTAGATCAAACTCCTGCAACCCATCTTATGAGTCTAGGCTTGGCATCCTTCTTGGTCATGAGATAGTGAATGGATGCATGATCAGTGTAAATAATAACTTTTGAACCAACAAGATTTATCGAATGCATAGACAATGGCTAGCATTTCTTTTTCAGTGACATCGTAATTTCACTGAGCCTCATCTAAGGTCTTGGATGCATAATAAATGACATGGTGTTTCTTATCAATTCATTGTCCTAAAATGGCACCTACAACATAGTCACTAGCATCACACATGATTTCAAAGGGTAGGGCCCAGTCAGGTCCATGAATGTATGGAGTGGTTGTGAGAACATTTTTCAAACATAGAAAGCTCTCCATGCATGCCTTATCAAAATGGAAAGGTACCTCCTTTTGAATAAGATTGGTGAGAGGTTTTGTGATTTTGGAAAAGTCATGGATGAATCGTCGATAGAAATCGGCATGTCCTAAGAAGGCTCATATGTCTTTGACTAAGGTTGGGGGTGGAAGATTGGTTATCCCTTCAATTTTTTCTTTGTCGACCTCTATGCCTTGGTTTCTAACCTTATGGCCAAGAACGATGCCCTTCTTAACCATGAAGTGACACTTTTCCCAATTAAGGACCAAGTGTGACTCAATACATCTGTCAAGAACAAGGGTGAGATTCCTAAGGCATGAATTATAATTATCTCCATAGACAGAGAAGTCATCCATGAACACTTCCATGATGGTTTCGGTCAATCCTGCAAAGATGGCTGACATACACCGTTGGAAGGTGGTTGGTGCATTGCACAAGCCAAAGGGCATTTGTCTAAAGGCATAGGTACCAAAGGGACATATGAAGGTGGTTTTCTCTTGATCTTCAAGATGGATAGGAATCTGATAAAATCCTGAGTAGCCATCTAGATAACAGAAATATTGTTGATGGGCTAAGCATTCAAGAACTTGGTCTAGGAAGGGAAGTGGGAAGTGGTCTTTCCTAGTTGCTTTGTTGAGCTTCCTATAGTCAATGCACATTCTCCACCCTATGACAGTGCGAGTGGGAATGAACTTATTCTTCTCATTTTGAATGACTGTAGTCCCTCTCTTTCTTGAACTGGGCTGACCCATAGGGAGTTGGAGATGGGATAGAAGATTCCGGTAGTCAAAAGTTTAATCACCTCTAGATGGAAAACTTCCTTCATGTTTGGGTTGAGTTTTCATTGTGGATCTCAGGGTGGTTTGTGGTATTCTATCATTGGGATTTTGTGGATGCAGATGGATTCATCAATTCCAACTAGACCTTCCATTTTGTACTCGAAGGAAGCTCCTTTTTTCCTAAGTTCACCCATAAGTTTGTTTTCTTGTTTGAGGGTAGGGTCAAAATTTATGATGATAGGGCACAGTTCTAGTTCAACAAGAAAGATATATTTCAGGCCTATGGGAAGAATCTTCATTTCTAGGGCCTTTGGCAGTTTAGGTTTTTCTTCTATGGTGGAAATCATCTTAAGGTCCTCAATTTCAGCATCGGGGATCTCCTCAAAGTTATCTAAATGAGCCTTACATTGATCTAATTGTTCATTATCAAAATCACATTCAGAGGGGGTAATGAGGGATGTGTGTAGGGGGTCATCAACTAACTCCCATTCATGTCTTAGTTGGGATAATTTATTAATGCAATCAAGGAGGTAGACCTCTTCCTCAGGACTAGGCCCCTTCATACTTTCAAACACCCTAAACTCTAGGGTTTGATTCCCTAATCTTAACAGAATGGTGTCGGGTTCAACATCAATCAAAGCTCAGGCAGTGGCTAAGAAGGGATGTCTGAAATTGAGAGGGTAGTGTAGATCTTCCTTTATGTCCATGATCACAAAATCACAAGGAACATAGGCATCTTTTCCAACCTTAACTGGAATGTCTTCTTTGATTCCCATGGGTTTGGTCATGGATGAGTCCTCCAGTTGGATAGTCATGGCTGTGGGTAACATGTATACTAGCTCCTAAATCAGCTAGCTCCAAATACATGTATATGATTCCCATGGGTTTGGTCATTGAATCCTAGTCTTTTGCAAAGCCTGTAGGGCATGATGGATATACTAGCTCCTAAATCAGCTAGGCCCTTTCTACAAGCATTGTCACCCAAGTAGCATCCTATTCCAAAAGAACGTGGGTCCTTCTATTTTTAGGCATCTTACTTAGGATTAAGTCTGAAGTGGTCCTAGCAAGTTTAACAATCTCATATTCTCTAGTGGCATACTTCCTAGTCAAGAGGGATATCATGTATTTGGACTAGGTGGGCATGTCTACCAAAGCATCAAGGACAGGAATGTCGACATGTAGTTTTTTCATAACATCCCTAAATTTCATGAAGCGGGCGTCAAGTCTTGTTTGTTTAAGGCGAGCTTGGTAGGGAGGTCAGGGTTTGTAGATTGGTTCTTTGTCTTCTACCTGAGGGGTTTTGGGGATGGATGGTTTAGGTGTAGCTTCAGGTTCAACAACTACCATGTCCTCATCCTCAAATTCTAGAGGTGGGTCCAAAGGTTTTTCTGGAGGAGGAGGGGAGTGTGCCTTTCTCGAATGAGTGGAGACAACCTTGAGTTGTTTGGGATGTTTGGGGTTGTTTTCTGGATGCCCTAAAAAAATTTTGGCAGGGGGTTTCTATTGGGCGAACAAACAAGCTAGATGGGTGTCAGTTGCCTTTTGATGAGCTTGTTGGGCAATGTTGATTTGTTCCAAGGCAGTTATACTTTCATCAGCTGAGAGGGTGGGGGTAGGAACATTTGGTGACAATTGAGGAGGTGGCTGATTGACATTTTTAGGGGGAAGGTTTAAGTTTTGGAATTGTTGTCCTTGATATGGTGGTCGGGTTGGGTGATTTCCTTAGTAGTTTCATTGGGTTCCAAAGTTCCTTTTGTTGTTGTATGGGAATCCACGTGGTGGTCGATTGTTGCCTTGTGGGTAGGGAGGCCTTTGTTGGGATTGGAGTTGGTTAGAGTTTTCGGCACCTGCAAAGTTCCCATATTGGAAACTAGGGTGGTTTGTATTATGGTTGGGGTTGTAGTAACCTTGGCCTAGTATGGTATGGATTGAAGTAAGGTCTTCTAGTTGTTTTCCCATTTCTGGCTGCATGGGGGTGTTGTAGAGGTATTGACAGTGCAGGGTGGTGTGATTGTATCCTTAGCAAATGCCACAAAGAGAGTCCACAACTTTTATTTGTTGGGGGTGACTCCCTAAGGGTGCCTAGGGATGACTCTAACTGATCCTGTTGTAGGGCAATTAATTTGAGGCTTTCTGCTATACTTTGGATGTCAGGATTAACTTCTGCCTTGGTTACCTTAAGGATTCCACCAATTCCCCATCTAGCCCTTATTTTAGAAGCTTGTTTGACCACCTCCTATGCACTAGTCAGACTTTGGTGCATGAAATTTCCTCCATATTAGGAATCTAGAAAAAAATTGGTATCATCATCAACACCACAATAGAAGATCTCTATGAGTTGGGCTTGAGAAATATCATGGTGAGGGCATTTCCTAAGTAATTCTTTGAACCTTTTCTAGGCTTCTCCAAAAGATTCTCCTGGGGACATGGAAACGTGAGTGATTTGTCCCCTGAGTTCATAGGTGAGAGAAGGGGGGTAAAATTTCTCAAGAAAGTTACTCTGTAGAACTTCCCAAGTTGTGACATGTTCTTCACTCTCGATGGTATTGCACCGACTACTAGCATGGCCAGAGAGGGAATACTTGAACAATCTAAGGTGGATAGCATCCTCAGAGATGCCTGGGAATTTTTTCAGAGAACAAAGGTCAATGAACCTTTGAAGGTGATCTTGGCAACTTTCCCCATTGTTTCCTGAGAAAGGATTAGCTTGCATCATGGTGATCTATTGGGTTCGGATTTCATATTGGGGAGCAATGATGTTGGGAGGCATGATTGGGTGTTGGGCATAGGTAGATTTGGGAATAGAAAAATCTTTTAGTTGTTTTTTCCTTTCATCTTCCCTCCTATTGGCTTCTAAGGTTTCTTGTTCAACAATGTAGGCTGCTCCTAAAGCAGCTTCTCTAGCTGCTTGGTCGGCTAAGATGTGCTCTCTTTGAGCCACTAACGCCTGGTTGATCCTACAGGTGACTTCTTCTTCGTCCAACATATTTCAATTTTTATTTTGATGGTTTAGACGGTGGACAGTTCTATCTATCTCCGGATCAAACGATTGAAAATCGGCGTTTGAGCGTCGCATGCACAAAATAAGCAGTTAATCGTTTACAGAATAAATGAACTGCCAGAATGGAAAATTGGCAGAAGGAGGAGTGGCACTTCTGGAATGTTACTCAGAAGGCATAAAAAAGAAGAAGAAAAAGTTTTTCAAAAGGTTTGGGGTTAGAAAAAAAACAAATCCGTTGTCCCTAGCAACAACGCCAAATTGATATGCATCGCTTAGCACACCAATCACTAAGATTGTTAATCCTAGAGTTTAAACCTTTTTTAACTTTTCAGTTAAGGCTAGTATAGAAAGGGTAGAATCCCACATGATAACTTATTAATATTGTTTAATCTAAACCCAATTCTTGAAGAACTTTATTGTTATTTTTTTGGTATTTTTAGATTTGCAACAAGAATTTAAAAGTCAGTTGGGGTGATTGTTGATTATGCTAAGAAAGAAAATTGCAGAATTTAAAATGCACGAAACAAGAATTTTATTTGCCCTGCAAAAGGTAAACAAAGATTTTTGTTAACACAAGAAGCTATTGTGAATTGAAAGACTAAAAATTAAAGCAAACAAAAATAGTCAATGATTGAAATAAAGGGGAGAGAATTGAGGCTTTAGAGGTTTTCACCACCTTAGCCTAGGCAAACGACTAATCCTTAAATGAAAGATTCGATGAAGGCAAGTGAATTAAAAATCCACTAAAGATGATCTCCACATGAGCCCATTGGTCCTGGTGCTCATGTTTCTTAGTTCATCATCCTAAAAAGAGAAAATATACGGTCGTCTCAAAACTCTTATGCAATTGAAATTATTGTTCTAAACCCAAATTTCCAAGGTCATATCCATTTGAATTAACTTTTGATATTATCAATTCATTACTTTGATATATCAATTAGTTATCCATGTCAAAGGCTATCTAGAATCGTTAAGGAAAATATGAAAACCATGGCTAAGGGGTTATTCCCCTTGCCTCGATAAAGGACTACTCACTCATGGAGAAGGAGCAAAGAGAGATGGAGGAAGGAAGTGATCTAGCCATATTTGAGTCTTATGACTACTGATCCTCAGTTAGAGATAATGAAAATGGTTGTCTCTTCCTACCTTGCTCGTTTGCTTAAGAGAGGGGAGGAGAATATGATGAAGAACTAAATCTAAACAAAACGGAAATAACAGAGTTGAAATAACACTTAACCAAGATGAAATACTACCTTATTGCTTAAGGAACGAGATTACAGAAATAAACTGCTCCAGAAATCCTTCATACAAAAAGTGATTATCAAAGGAGGAGGAAGTGCCCCACCTTTTATAGGAGAAGGAGGGGGCAACTTTTACATTAGGGTTAGGGAAATGGTGGCTGGCGGCTGGCTTTTTGGGTTGTCTGTGCGGCACCAACTGATCGGTTCAACGCTGAGCCGATCAGTTGGCAGTTGGGGGAAGCCGACAGTGAAGGGAACAATTACCAACCCTAATTTAGGGTGGCAGCGCGAGCTATACCCGCTCGGATGGGCTGGATTTACTCTCATTTTTAGGGATCCGATTGGGCATTTAATCTTGGGAAGTAATTTGCTCTGGCTGGTCACCTGAACAACTACGACGATCGGTGCTAGAAAATGAAACAATCGGTTGGAGACATGAGACGATCAGCTTTGGACAATGAAATGATCAGTTGGAGACATGAGACGATCGGCTCATGCTCCGAACCTGTGAGAAAATGCACATAATTGTCAGATTTGTGATAAAAATGAGAAAATGTGGATTTGTGCAATTTCAGGGGATGAATTGAATATCTTTATTTGAAAAGCTTAAATAAATTGCAAAAATGGGTGCTTAAATAGCACGCATCAGTCCTCAGACCAAGGTATACATTATACCAGTTGCACAAGTATATCACACGGTTCACAAGGCCCATTCAAACTGTCACGGAACCAGAATCCCAGTCCCATGAACCAAACGTATACCAAAGGTGTAATGTGGAAGCGTAAAGCTTAGCACACATGAACAGATAACAAGATACAAGCACCAACATAATCTCAACAATCAACAAGATATATTAAGCAACATTATTATATTACATGATTTGAATTACATATTCAAGAGTCACTTTGTACAAGTCTGCTCATGTATACTATATCTGGATCTTACAACAAGTACACCTAGCATAGCTCACCAAGCCCATCAACCTTCTAGCCATCTCTGAACCTAAAAAAAACATACGAGAAATGGATCAACACACGAGGTGTTGAGTATGGGGCCGAAAGATACACATATATATAAGCTTTGCATAATTTTGAAAAGATTTCAAGATTAAACGAACAAGAATAAACATTTTAATTGTTTAACAAATGCGAAATCATATTTTATGTCATTTCACTCCATTATACCAACAATATCAAACATGTTTAAGGCCTTTGACCAACTTCCCGTCGGAAGGGTCCGTAAGGGTGCTCAAGCTTAGCTAACCCTTTTATACGAGAGGGACCTCAAGGTCGTAACCAAGAGCCCTTTATCAACAATATTATAATGGAGTTCCATATATATATGTGTTCAAGTTATAAAACAGACGAAGAAAACATCGAGTATGACATAACAATACTACATGGCAATATTTGAGCAAATAGACAGACAAGCATATAATATATGTCTTTTCAAGCAAGAAAGTGGAGTCATATAACTAGATAAGGCCCATAACTGATTCAGAGATTCAAAACCTACATATCCTTCACCATCTAGCCACATGCCAAACCTGATTAAGAACAAGATTGCATATACACATTAGATTCTTATCATTAACCCTAATTAGATGCATTTTAGGGTTTTGGCCAAGGTGGGTTCCAAGTTGCTTATTAGTTCATTAGGTGATCTTATACTGATTTAGAGTCCATCATGTGGGTGTGCTTCAAGTTTCATGCCATTATGATGTTCCATGCACTTTCTATGATCATGTCAAGGTTTAAGGCATTTACATGTATTCTAGGGTCAAAAGACTCACAATAGAGTAATCAAGTCAAAGATCATCAATGAATAAGAGCCAAGCATAAGGTATGGTTTAGATCAGCAACATAAGGTCATAAGAAATATATAACAAGATTAGGTGGATGTCCATTACAAGCAAGATATCGATACATGAATCATATTCAAGAAACATAGAAACTTTGATCAAGATCGTACATTAAAGTCCAAGGATAGGTCACATCGTGCAAAAAGGGAGTAATTCTTAAGCAATAGGGGTGATAAGGACCTCTTACATATCAAAGATGTACTAAAGGTTTTGATTTCATGATTAGGCAGATAGATGATCATTAAAGGTTCAAGCTTTATCACCTAGGTGCATTGAATGAACTCAACATGGATAAAGTTATCATTTTCAAGAAATCAGGGGATTAAACATTAGAATTAGGACCTAGAACCATGCCCAAACGGTAGGTCTCGTCGAGCTGATCAATTTGGTATATAGGTTCGCTATATTTGGCCAAGGGAAAAGAGAGTTATTATTTCTTAAAGTTTTAAACTCAAAATCATAGTATACCAACATACCCTGAAATTATGTGAAGGATCTCAGCCTTTCACCCTTGATCCGATGGCCGCTCTCTTGTATCTGATCTAGGCCTTTGGTCTTGGGCCTAGGTGCTTGTTGGGCCGTTCTCACCTGAGCGCCCTCAACGCATCGTCTAGCTCATCCCCTTCGCCCGACAACACCCCTGCGCGTGCACCCTCTGTTTCCCGTGCAGAACAGGGGAGAGGCAAAGGATGGTGCCCCCGCCTCCTCAGTGGTCAGCCCACCCAGAATAACCCACCAAGGAGCAGGTCGAGAGCTAGGTCGGTGCTCCACGGACGCTAGACACTAAGGTGGGGCCTGAGGACTCATCTTTGGCTTCCGCCACTTCTCCATGGCAGATTCAGGCAGAACCACTCATGGAGGAAGGAGGGAGGTTGGGCGATATCGGCAGGGAAGGAGGGTGTGGAGACGGCCGAGCACGCTCTTCCTACCATTGTGAGGCTGACGGTGGTGTATCTCTCCGTCGAGGATGCCCAAACCACATTCGGCTGTCACACTGCTGTCAAACAGAGATGAAGGAGGGAGATGGTGTTTGGAGGCCAGACCTAGCAGGAAGGAGAAGGATGCAGGGTTTTAAAGAGAGGGTTTTAAAAAGATATAGCCAGAGATCTAGGGTTTAGATGAGGGAAAAAAAACAGAGGCATCCTTCCTCAGCCGCCTCCAATGTTCGATTTGGAAGGGACAAAGCAGAGAAATTACTGCTCTTCGCTACTTTCCTGAAGGGGAAAGGGGATTAGAGAGGCACAAGAGTAAAGCATGGGTCGCGTGCCTAACTAGGCCCATTAAGGCCCAAACTCACAAAGGTAAATAAAACATGTACAATTTTGGTCAATTTTCAAATACCCATATCTTGGGCTAGGATGGTCCAAATGAGGAAATTTGTGTACCGTTGGGAAGATAAAAGAACACTCGATATTTTAAAACACATTGTAGAGCAAGGTGATCATACTAATCAGGTTCAAGATATTTTACAAAGTAGTGAAACATTAAATAGTGAAATTAAGATCAAGAGAGAAAATCAAATGTACACGTGAAATTGATCATTCGAGGAACAACATTGTCATCAATATCGAGGTTTTGTAATCTTTCTCACTTGTATCTAGAAAGAGCATCAAGCCACTGAAGCTAAGACATATATGTGTCCAACAAGACATGTTAACCACAATTTTCTACCCGTAACATAAATTTCTACCCATCTTAAGGGTAACCACTAGATTCCTTTATATACAACCACTAACCCGAGTATGAGGCTCATCATGGATATCACACATCATATACATCATCTTAGGTCTTGGGACATCTCCCTCACATATATATCAAGCGTCAATTATTCAATAGCCTCTTTCTCTAGGGTTAGATATTTTCATAGGATATCTAGGGTTCAACATTTTCAAGGAAACCACACACTCGGTCACTCAACTCATATACTTAGAAGCATTCTAGTTAGGGACTCATCATCAAGTATTTCATCATCCATATTATTCAACATTTCAAATATTTTGGAGTTTAGGTACTCTAACCTTTTCCCGATACGGGTCAACTCATATCAACATGTCTTCCTATTCATATGTCCCATGCTAGAGGTCTTCCTTTGTATAGAGATTGAGGTTCGTGTTGGTCTCGAACCATATATCATATTTCCACACATACAAGACTAGGTACAAGCAAGCATGTCCACCCACTAGCTATGCTTAGCACATCAACCAAGTGGTATGTATCATACAAGGTGCTAGGTTTAGCTAGGGTTGCATGGTCAAACTCATCTCGTATCATCAAACATACTTAACCTTCCTCAAGCATCTTGGGTCCTATACAACATCAACATCATCATCAATATCATAATCATCATCTTAGGTTTCTAGGTTGTTCACTTGCCTAACCTATATCATGGCTCTAGACAACTCTAGAGACTATCACTATCATCTAAACTCTCTCATCTAGACTTGATGTTACATCTCTTTCTTCTAGGTTGCATGGAAACTCACTGCCTTTCTGAGTGTGGTAACATTTTTCATATGTACATATAATAATACTTGAAATATGTTTTCTCCAACGTTTTAAACAGGCGATGAAAACCACCATACTCCATTCGACTAAGACCAAAACCAAAATGAGTTACCACACTCATTAGGCAGTCTAGTATCATGACACCTAGAGAATTAGCAAGAACATGGTGCACACTTGTGTAGACATCCTAAGCACATGTCGCGAATCATGACTAGGGAGGTACTTTACACAAGTCTACACCTAGTTCTAGAACATCTAGGTTCTAACCTAAAGGCTAAGTCAACCTAATCGAAAAGGATATTTCATTAAGTTTCTAGGGTTGAGATGTAAGGTGAGTTTAGTTTGTGTTTCATGTGAGCAATGTTTGGTGTAGTTATTGTTCATGCTCTGATACCATCTGTCACGGAACCGGAATCCCAGTCCCATGAACCAAACGTATACCAAAGGTGTAATGTGGAAGCATAAAGCTTAGCACACATGAACAGATAACAAGATACAAGGACCAACATAATCTCAACAATCAACAAGATATATTAAGCAACATTATTATATTACATGATTTGAATTACATATTCAAGAGTCACTTTGTACAAGTCTGCTCATGTATACTATATCTGGATCTTACAACAAGTACACCTAGCATAGCTCACCAAGCCCATCAACCTTCTAGCCATCTCTGAACCTAAAAACAACATACGAGAAATGGATCAACACACGAGGTGTTGAGTATGGGGCCGAAAGATACACATATATATAAGCTTTGCATAATTTTGAAAAGATTTCAAGATTAAACGAACAAGAATAAACATGTTAATTGTTTAACAAATGAGAAATCATAGTTTATGTCATTTCACTCCATTATACCAACAATATCAAACATGTTTAAGGCCTTTGACCAACTTCCCGTCGGAAGGGTCCGTAAGGGTGCTCAAGCTTAGCTAACCCTTTTATACGAGAGGGACCTCAAGGTCGTAACCAAGAGCCCTTTATCAACAATATTATAATGGAGTTCCATATATATATGTGTTCAAGTTATAAAACAGACGAAGCAAACATCGAGTATGACATAACAATACTACATGGCAATATTTGAGCAAATAGACAGACAAGCATATAATATATGTCTTTTCAAGCAAGAAAGTGGAGTCATATAACTAGATAAGGCCCATACCTGATTCAGAGATTCAAAACCTACATATCCTTCACCATCTAGCCACATGCCAAACCTGATTAAGAACAAGATTGCATATACACATTAGATTCTTATCATTAACCCTAATTAGATGCATTTTAGGGTTTTGGCCAAGGTGGGTTCCAAGTTGCTTATTAGTTCATTAGGTGATCTTATACTGATTTAGAGTCCATCATGTGGGTGTTCTTCAAGTTTCATGCCATTATGATGTTCCATGCACTTTCTATGATCATGTCAAGGTTTAAGGCATTTACATGTATTCTAGGGTCAAAAGACTCACAATAGAGTAATCAAGTCAAAGATCATCAATGAATAAGAGCCAAGCATAAGGGATGGTTTAGATCAGAAACATAAGGTCATAAGAAATATATAACAAGATTAGGTGGATGTCCATTAGAAGCAAGATATAGATACATGAATCATATTCAAGAAACATAGAAACTTTGATCAAGATCGTACATTAAAGTCCAAGGATAGGTCACATCGTGCAAAAAGGGAGTAATTCTTAAGCAATAGGGGTGATAAGGACCCTCTTACATATCAAAGATGTACTAAAGGTTTTGATTTCATGATTAGGCAGATAGATGATCATTAAAGGTTAAAGCTTTATCACCTAGGTGCATTGAATGAACTCAACATGGATAAAGTTATCATTTTCAAGAAATCAGGGGAGTAAACATTAGAATTAGGACCTAGAACCATGCCCAAACGGTAGGTCTCGTCGAGCTGATCAATTTGGTATATAGGTTTGCTATATTTGGCCAAGGGAAAAGAGAGTTATTATTTCTTAAAGTTTTTAACTCAAAATCATAGTATACCAACATACCCTGAAATTATGTGAAGGATCTCAGCCTTTCACCCTTGATCCGATGGCCGCTCTCTTGTATCTGATTTGGGCCTTTGGTCTTGGGCCGAGGTGCTTGTTGGGCCGTTCTCACCTGAGCGCCCTCAATGCATCGTCTAGCTCATCCCCTTCGCCCGACAACACCCCTGCGCGTGCACCCTCTGTTTCCAGTGCGGAATAGGGGAGAGGCAAAGGATGGTGCCCCCGCCTCCTCAGTGGTCAGCCCACCCAGAATAACCCACCAAGGAGCAGGTCGAGAGCTAGGTCGGTGCTCCACGGACGCTAGACACTAAGGTGGGGCCTGAGGACTCATCTTTGGCTTCCGCCACTTCTCCATGGCAGATACAGGCGGAACCACTCATGGAGGAAGGAGGGAGGTTGGGCGATATCGGCGGGGAAGGAGGGTGTGGAGACGGCCGAGCACGCTCTTCCTGCCATTGTGAGGCTGACGGTGGTGCATCCCTCCGTCGAGGATGCCCAAACCACATTCGGCTGTCACACTGCTGTCAAACAGAGATGAAGGAGGGAGATGGTGTTTGGCGGCCAGACCTAGCAGGAAGGAGAAGGATGCAGGGTTTTAAAGAGAGGGTTTTAAAAAGTTATAGCCAGAGATCTAGGGTTTAGATGAGGGAAAAAAAACAGAGGCATCCTTCCTCAGCCGCCTCCAATGTTCGATTTGGAAGGGACAAAGCAGAGCAATTACTGCTCTTCGCTACTTTCCTGAAGGGGAAAGGGGATTAGCGAGGCACAAGAGTAAAGCATGGGTCGCGTGCCTAACTAGGCCCATTAAGGCCCAAACTCACAAAGGTAAATAAAACATGTACAATTTTGGTCAATTTTCAAATACCCATATCTTGGGCTAGGATGGTCCAAATGAGGAAATTTTTGTACCATTGGGAAGATAAAAGAACACTCGATATTTTAAAACACATTGTAGAGCAAGGTGATCATACTAATCAGGTTCAAGATATTTTACAAAGTAGTGAAACATTAAATAGTGAAATTAAGATCAAGAGAGAAAATCAAATGTACACGTGAAATTGATCATTATAGTGGCCAAATTAGAAAAATATCAGCTCTCCAAATATGAAATTGACATCAAATTCAGTAATGGGCCACTTTATGAGAGAGGAACATATCACTTGAAGATAGAGAAAAGGTCAGGTTATCACACAAACATCTTGTCAGTTCTCACTAGGAAACAATTATCTTTTTAGGTCATCAGACCCTATAGGCATTATACTTGTGGTACAAGTATTTAACATGGCTCACAAGACTTATTTAAATCTGTATTATATGAAACATTATAAATCATACCTAGATATTCTTATCCTCTCATGATTCCTGCATGGTTAGCACTTCATGATAAAAACAATAGAAAGTACATAACATCACCATGCAATACAAGAGAAATACAACCTTCCCATTATTAGGGTTAGGGTTTCCCATTCTAACCGATTAGGGTTTGAAGTACATATCATCACCCTTTATTATGGTTAGGGTTTCAAACCATATTATCACCCTTCATTATGATTAGGGTTTCCCCTTATTAACCAATTAGCGTTTCAAGATCATATAATCAAGAATCAAACCCTGATTCATACTCCACTCATATTTGGAGTATCAATGTATGCCCGTTACATGAATATCACACAAGTATGAGTTTCTCTCTCATCCTTACTAGGATGTTGATTACATCATACTTTGTTAGGTTGGCTCAAACCTTTATTTAGGGTACATTGGCCTACTTAATCAAATACATTAAACTCTTTACATCATAATGTATCATTTGAGATAGCACACTACATGTGTTACTCAATAAAAGTATATTAGATTGAGGTTCTCCCACTATATCGGGCATAGGAGTGTATATGTACTTGACACCATATCGTGCTTCCATATCATGTTTGAGGTATATCCTCATCACCATATCGTGTTCCTATATTAGGTTGCTTCATCATTAGGGTTTTCATATGGGGTTAAATCCTTATGCTTATATCCCATCAAACCTTCATGCTATCATCCTACCCTTCATCATGTGATAAGTGATATGCTAGATATTAGGTTAGTCTAAACCAAACCATATGTACAAACCAATAGAGTTTGGGGTTCCAATGTATATCAGGCTTCACATTCCATGTTAGGTCACAACACTATATCGGATTAGGGTATCTACTCAACACCATATCTTGTTCAAGGTGAATATTTTACCCCATACCATGCTCAAGGTGTATGTATGTATCACTCATATCACCCATGAGGTACAAACTCATTACTATCTCATGTTTGAGGTGGGCACTTAGATCACTTCATATCGGGTTACTCATAATTTAGGGTTCGTTATCTCAAGTTAGAGGTACTTAGCACCATATCGTGTGTAGGGTGAGTGCTTGACCTCAAATCATGTATAAGGTATATGTTTGATACCATATCATGCACAACGTGTGCACTACATCATCATATCATGCATAATGTATATGCTTCATCATTATATCGTGCTAGTGATATGTTCACTTCACCCTATCGGGTTACCATATTGGGTTAGGGTATCTACTTGACACCATATCATGTATACGGTGAGTGCTTGACCCCATATCATTCACAAGGTGAGTGTATGTGTAACTCATATCATCCATGAGGTATAACTGATCACCATATCGTGTTTGAGGTGGGTACTTGGATCACCTATATTGGGCTGCTCATAATCTAGGGTTTCTCATCATCTTGGGTTTAGAGGTGCTTCAACCCGATATTGGGTTGTACCTTGATGATGTCATAATCATCAACCTATAACTTTTAGAACTCATAGGATCATCAATTATTTAAGAGAATTTGAAACTGAAAGTAGATCAACAAGTATAATAGAATTGAATGTGAATAATAACATAATTGGGTTCAAGTTATATAACCCGCCTCAAGAACAACTTCAAAACTCCAAGCTCCAAAGATTCTCATTCCTAAGATTTAATATGAAATTCAAAACACCTATATAGGAAAATAATCACCATGGATAAGTATTTAGTGAAGAAGAAAAGAAAGGAAGATCTCAACCCTAGATCCATGCTTTAATCCGAGGTTGAAGGTGATCATGGCCTCACCTTAGGGTTAAGACTTTAGCTCCTTCTCTCTCCTTAGCACCATGCATGATATCTCACCTCTCATACATGATATCCCCTCACTTGTGGCCGATATCACTTCACTTGTGGCAAGTATCACTTCACTATTGCCAATATCACTTGCTATGGTTGATATTACCTTGCTATGGCCGATATCACCTTGCCATGGCCGATATCAGGGCTCTATGAACGATACCCCTTCACTTATGCACATTACCAAGACTCTATGAATGATATATAAGAGAAAGAGGGTGAAAACGTTCACTAATAGGTGAAAAGAGTGGTATATATTGTTGAGGTTCATGAAAAAGAGTGAATATGAGGTGTCATCACTTTAAGCTACTTGGTGCCACATGTCCATGCATGGTTGACATGTGTACATGCATGCACTCTTATTTATCTTAACATGAAAACCACTTGAGGATAATCTAGAGATAATATCTCTGCCATCACTTATCTCTTTGGATAAGATATATCAACTCAATCACCACTTTATTCACAACCCGATATAACTTTTCCAAGGAAGTTGTAAACTGATACACTTCACCCCCTTGAGGTTCTTAACCCATCATGCACAAGGCCAAGAGTTCACAAACCGATATGAGGCTCCCTCTATGGCTCCTTGGCCGATAGGCACTCTCATATCAAGTCTACAACTCAATACAACTCCTGTAAGGGCTTCAACTATGCATCATCTCTTGGTCTTTTCATTGTCAAGAGTACCATCACTTAAAGATGATTCAAACATGGTGTATCCTTATTTATTTATCCTATAAATGATACATAGAGGGAGTAGGGACACTCTAGAGGTGGTAATTTGCATATCAACTGTAATTTTGGGTAAATTACAATTTGAACCAAAATTGGTACACAAGGCACTAACATTATTCAAACAAGTTCAAACTTGTGATTTAGGCTTTCCACAAGCCACCACCTAGCATAATTGTCTCTATTATGATGTTAAAACACTTAAGGCACGTTCCATATGTGACATATTGCAATATAACCCCTCATCTTGGGCAAATTGCATTTTGGTCCAAAACAAGAGAACATTGCTCAAACATCATTCAAACATGACCAAACTTGAAACATAAGTTTGTCACCTGATAAAAAAACACTTTAGAGAATTATGTTAAGGTTCTAAGTAACTTATTTAAGACAAACAAATAGGTTTATCCCTAAACCTAGGTTAGGGATGTTACAAGTTATAAACCCTTAACAAGGATTTCGTCCCTGAAATCCCAGATGAAGGGAGACAATTGTTATTCATGCATCATATCATCAAGCCTTCACATAACATATTAATGTCATGGATATGCCATAGAACTTTGACCAATATAAAGTCCTTCCATTTAGGATTATCATAGAATTTGTCATACATGACACATACTCAACTATCCTTTTCATTACTGATTGCAGTGTCAATTCTGTGTGAGGTAACACTTTCTAAGTCAGAGAAGTACTATACATACTTTGTATGACTCATGTGTCAAACCTCATTGATTTGTCACCTTCTCAACTTACATCTTTATGTAATAATATTCTTGACCTTGGGAGTCTTCCATACCCCTCACTTAGTTTAGCATTTCTCCTCCAAGGAAAGACTAGAGTTACATTATGTCACCCATTTGGGACTACAAGTCTTATCATGTTCTGTTGTGCCACTCTAATATGTTGACACAACACTAAACTTACACTACTACAGAACACGCCTTTGGCGTCGGTTGTTTAACCCTCTTTGGCGACGGTTTTCAAGCGACGCCTATGTGGGCGCCGCTATAGGTCGAACTCTTCGGCGTCAGTTTTCTAACCGATGCCTATATGATCTCTAGGCTTTGGTTATATATAGTTGGCCGACGTCTATAGGGTTCGCGCCACAAAAAAAGGCACCACCTAGGACACTTTCGGCGTCGGTTCACAACTGAACAACCGAGGCCATACTCCCAGACGACACGGCCGTGTTTCGCTGCACGACCGTATTTAGTACTATAGGTGTCGGTGTTATACAAATACGCGACGCCTTTTCCACCACGGCCGTGCTTTCCTGCACGGTCGGGTTATTTGTCGCATTCGGCGTCGGTGTTTATCCAATAACCGACGATGTATTCCTGAGGCGTCGGTGTTCTATAAATAACCTGTTGGGTTTTGTGGAGAAAACATGCGCGGCGGAAGCAATAAAATCCACGTACCCAAAACAGGATCTCGTCGACAACAACGTATTTAGAAAGAGTGTTTACGGGATATACCTTATCGCGGAGCAAGTCCGGCGATATCCCAAAGCACGACGGTGCAACACTGTTTGTCAACACGGACGAAACTTCTCTCTCGTTCGCTGTAGTAGGTTGCTCCGGCGGCGCTCCTTTGCGGCAGTGATGTCCGCCGCTCGTAGCGTGTACAGGAGGTCGTCGACGTCCTCCGAACGCAGGCGTCAAGGCGTCTGCGTCTCTACTTCGTCCACGCGGATGGACGGAACTCCACGTCGCGCTTCCTAAGCCGGAGGGAAGAAGTATGTCTCTACGGCGGCGTGCTAGCGGGGCGTTGCTCTCCTTTCTCTCCTAAGGACGATGACGGCTAGGGTTTACATGCGTGAGCATAAACTAAAAGCGTCTATCTATCTTATATAGATATCGGCCGTCAATCCTCCTTTAAATAGGATACGAAGGGAAATAGGGTTTCCTAAACCCATCAGTAAACAGAAACTTTGCGTTAATTAAAATGCTCATGGATTAATTAGAATATTCCGGAATTCATTAATTAACCAAATAATCGCATTAATTGATTAATTAATATTCGACTCCATGCAATCGCTTGGGATGGCTCTATGGGCATACATATACCAACAGACTCCCACTTGCACTTAGAGCCAGTCACTCCAATATCATTCTAATCCATTACATAAACATTTTAGTAATCAATGTGATTCGGAGCAATTCCAATCAAATCCACAATTATACTCCTATTCCAACACATCCTATGTGTGTGACCCGGTAGGCTCCAAATTACGTTGGCAGTGATATCAATAATCATATTATGATTTCACAAGCAATGATTGGTATCTAGCAAGACTTCATTGCCACCCAAGTAATTGGAGAAGTTGGAGAACAACTTGACCTATCATTCATGACTGGTGGTACAGTGATTGTATAGTTCCTTTGTCGCTGATATCCAGATTGAACTCGAGTCATGGAATTGTTATCCTTTTCAACGTTCAATCCATGTTCCTTGAACTAGAGCAGACTGTCTGAGATATATGTAAGCTCAATATCACATATTGACTCACATCAGCATGGCCATGCATTTCTCAGTCTCGCTTATCAAGTGCCTAGAATATCAAACTCCCGTAGGAAGACAAATTCCATCTACATCACTCACAGTCATCCCCATGTGTCACAGTGCACCCAAGCACCATCTTTATAGCAATCCTTATTCAGGACCACGGTGGATGATGTCAAAGTACACCGAACTACATGTGATAAGTGTAGTGACTTCAGGTCTAAGAACCACAATCACCACCATCATTATGAGATGTGACTCTAACTACCAATCATGGTATCCATGTGTCACTCTCAAGGTGGGTCTGTCTGATACATTGTTCTCTAACAATATCTATGTATTTGGATTGATATCTCCATATCATGGATAATGAGATTATTCCATCAACCAACATACATTCTAATCTTATGTGTTATTGTTGTCTATGGATATTTCCACAATAACAACTGATTAGGGACATAACAAGAATACATACTCTTAGCATACATATGATCTCATTGTTCAGGTCATCAACCTGAAGACATATATCATTGAGTATATTATTCTATAGACATCTATAAGTTTTATGGTCATCTCACAATATAAAACACAAACATATGGATTGGAAACTTGCCTTTATTGATATGATCAATGTAGTATTACAAATCATTTACATAGTATCCCATTACAATCATCGAATGATAGTCTCTATGGGCATACATACCAACAGATTCCCACTTGCACTTATACCCAATCACTCATGAATCTCAATCCAAGTGATCGAACATGTCCATCATGTTTCTGCTATGAAAGTGCTTTTGTGAGTGGGTCAGCCACATTGCTTTATGTAGGTACTCTGCAAATCTTCACATCTCCTCGTTGTACGATCTCTCGTATGAGATGGAACCACCGTAGAATATGTTTGGAACATTGGTGCGATCTTGGTTCTTTAGCCTGTGCAATTTCTCCATTGTTGTCGCAAAACAACTCAATTGCATCACCAGCGCTTGGAACCACTCCAAGTTCAGAAATGAACTTCTTGATCCACACAGCTTCCTTTGCAGCATTAGATGTGGCAATATATTCGGCCTCTGTTGTAGAATCTGCAACCGTCTCTTTCTTGGAACTCTTGTTCAGGAAAAACACAAATCCAGATTGCGATCTATAGTCATCTTTGTCAGTTTGTAAGCTAGCATCGGTGTAACCCTTTACCACGAGCTCTTCCTCACCGCCGAATACCAAGAATTGATCCTTAGTCCTTCTCAAGTACTTTAGGATGTTCTTTACGGCTGTCCAGTGACATTCACCTGGATCTGACTGATACCGGCTCGTCATGCTCAAAGCATACAACACATCAGGACGAGTACATAACATTGCGTACATGATAGATCCAATTGCTGATGCATATGGAATCTTACTCATGCGTGCCCGTTCATCACATGAACTAGGACACTGGGCTTTAGAGATTGTAACCCCATGGGACATGGGAAAGTTACCTCTCTTAGAACCCTCCATGCTAAACCTCTTTAGCACCTTGTCAATGTATGTGATCTGGATTAGGCCTAGAAGCCTTCTAGATCTATCTCTATAGATCTTGATCCCTAGTATATAGGATGCTTCGCCTAAATCCTTCATAGAGAAAGTCTTCGCTAGCCAACCTTTTACTGTCTGAAGAGTAGGGATGTCATTTCCCATCAATAGTATGTCATCCACATACAATATGAGAAATACGACTATGCTCCCACTAACCCTTTTGTAAACACAAGGTTCATCTTCATTTTGACTAAAACCAAACATTTTGACTACTTCATCAAAACGTAGATTCCAGCTCCGACATGCTTGCTTCAATCCATAGATTGACCTTTGTAGCTTACAGACTTTATTGGATTCCTTTGGATCGATAAAACCCTCAGGTTGTGTCATGTACACATCCTCCAGTAAATTCCCATTAAGTAATGTTGTTTTAACATCCATCTGCCAAATCTCATAGTCATGATAAGCTGCAATGGAAAGCATGATCCTGATGGATTTAACCATGGCAACTGGTGAGAAGGTCTCGTCATAATCAACACCTTGAATTTGACGGAATCCTTTTGCAACCAATCTACCTTTATAGGTTTGAACATCTACATCCATGTCAGTCTTCTTCTTGAAGACCCACTTGCACCCTATGGGTCTTACCCCTTCGGGTGGATCCACCAAGATCCATACCTTGTTGGTGTACATGGATTCCATCTCAGATCTCATAGCTTCAAGCCATTTCTCAGATTCTGGTCCCTTAGTAGCGTCTAGATAGGAAGTTGGCTCATCAGCTATGCCCAATTCATCACTTTCTTGATTCACGAGAAATCCAAATCTCTCAGGCTCAAGTAGTGTCATACTAGACCTACGAGGTTCCTGTGTTACATTTGGAACTTGAAATTCCACAACAACTTGTGAGTCTTCATGTTCCTTATGTACCTCCTTAGGTTCTCTACTTTCTTGTTGGTCTCAAACTTCTTCGAGCTCTACATTCCTCCCACTAATTCCTATGGAAATAAATTCCTTTTCAAGAAATACAGCAGTCCTAGCAACAAACACTTTGTTGTCAGTTGGTGTGTAGAAGTAGTATCCCCTAGTTTCCTTGGGGTATCCAACAAAATAGCATTTTTCTGATTTGGGTCCAAGCTTTTCAGGAAATTGTTTCCTAACATAAGCTTCACATCCCCAAATCTTTAACATAGACAAATTGGGACGATTCCCATTCCATATCTCATATGGTGTCTTTTGAACCGATTTGGAAGGCACACGGTTAAGTGTAAACGCTGTAGTTTCAAGAGCATATCCCCAAAACGATATTGGAAGTTCGGCTGAACTCATCATTGATCGTACCATGTCTAATAATGTACGATTCCTTCTGTCTAACACACCATTATGTTGTTGTGTACCAGGTGGAGTCCATTGTGATACAATACCACTGTCTCTCAGAAGGTCCTCAAACTCTTGGCTTAAGTATTCGCCACCTCGATATGAACAGAGTGCTTTAATACTCTTACCAAGTTGCTTCTCTACTTCATTCATGAAAGTCTTGAACATTTCAAGAGTTTCTGACTTGTGTTTCATAAGATATATATAGCCATACCTATTGTGGTCATCAGTGAAGGTAATGAAGTATTGATAGCCCCCTCTAGCATTTGATCTAAAAGGTCCACATACATCAGTATGTATGAGCCCTAGCAGATCACTGGCTCTCTCACTGTGTCCAGTGAAAGGAGTTTTGGTCATCTTCCATAATAAACATGCCTCACATGTCTCTAATGTTTTAAAATCAAATAAGTCTAGATAACCATCCTTATGGAGTCTAGATATGCACTTCTCGTTTATGTGCCCAAGATGACAATGCCATAAGAATGTTTTGTTTGAGTTTTCAAGTTTTAACCTTTTAGTATTTACATTATATATGCTAGTCTCAAGTTCTAACAAGTAGATACCATAAGACATAGGGGCATTGCCATAAAAGATATCATCTTTAGATATAGAAATGATTCCATTCTTAATGTGAAATTCAAATCCACTCTTGTCCATACAAGATACAGAAATAATGTTTCTATAAATGGCAGGTACGTAATAGCAATTCTCTAATTCTATTACAAGGCCCATAGGCAAATATAAACTAATAACTCCAACTGCGGTGGCAGCAACTCTTGCTCCATTAGCAACCCGCAGCTCGACTTGGCCCTTTCATAAAGGCTTACTTCTTACTAGATCCTGCATATTAGAACATATGTGAGATCCACACCCGGTATCCAGTACCCATGATGAAGAAGTATTTAAGTTTATCTCAATAACGTATATACCTGAAGTGGAGATCTCTATCCCCTGCTTCTTCTTCCTCAGTTCCTCCAGGTAGAGAGGACAGTTTCTTTTCCAATGTCCAGGCTGGTGACAATGGTGACAACTGCCTTCTTTGGAGATCCCACCTTTAGCTTTGAGCGCGGATGACTTTGGCTTCTGCCCGGCTTTAGAACTTTTCTTAGCCTTGCTTTTGCCTTTTGACTTTCCCTTTGCCTTGCTGATCACCATCACAGGCTTGGGCTTGTCTTTCTTCATCTGTGCTTCAGCTGTCCTCAACATGCCTAACAATTCTGACAACGGCTTATCAAAATTGTTCATGTTGTAGTTCATGACAAAATGATTATATGATTTAGGCAACGATTGTAGAATCACATCCGTGGCCAACTCTTGACCTAAGGGAAATCCCAGCTTGGATAAGCTTTCCACGTACCCAATCAAGGTGAGTATATGGGTGCCAACTGAGTCTCCCTCTTTCATCTTGCTTTTGAACAAAGCCTTTGATACATCATATCTCTCCTGTCTTGCTTGATGTTGATACATGTTCTTGAGATGTGTTACCATATCCATGACATTCATGTTCTCATGTTTCTCTTGCAACTCATAGTTCATTGAGCACAACATCATGCACTTGACATCGACGGCATCATCAAGGTGCTTCTTGTCAGCATCCTTTTCAGCCTTGGGCGCATTTACGGCAGGCTCCTCTGGCTCTGGTGTTTCAAGGACATAGAGCTTACGCTCATGTGTGAGAAGAATTCTCAGCGTCCTAAACATGTTTTGAAAGTTGGTTCCGGTAAGTTTGTCCTTCTCAAGGACCGATCGCAACGAGAAAGTGTGAGTGTTGGTTTCCATTTGATTGCTACAAAAGAAAAATTTGCATTTAGTCCAAAACATTTTGACTTGTAAAGATTTGATAAATGAGATTAATTAGGCCTTTAATTAATTACACTCCCACTATTTTATTCAAATTGATATCCCTCACTATCAACTCGGAAGATTGCAATGCACAACCTTCTAGTGAGCCAAGACCCAAAATAATTGGATCAATGCCCATCCAACGCTGGCGTCAAAGACCAAATACTAAGGTAGGCAACTTTTACAATTGCATCATATGCAACTCTTGGATAGATGAACATGCACAACTCCTTGCCATGATGAATCTGTGTGCCTCTAGGTACTTGATCCTATCAAGGTTCCCTTGTTAAGTCCAATCCATAAGCCAACACGATGAGTGTGCACCCTGCGGAGGCAGACCCACACACCCACCTTCACACTCCCACGAGATAGACAGTGTACCACGCGGAGGCGTGCCCACACATAGTCGATCAAGCTTTTCATGTGTGTTGCTTTATGGAAGGCAACTAAAACTTAATATTATTAATTGAGGGGTTTTATTAATACATATACATATCCAAACACCACGTACTTATAGTACATATCATGTACTACTATATCCACAACCACAAACGATAGACATGCAATCACAAATACAAATACATCGGATATGGCCATACTATTGTAATCCTTTGGAGCAACAAAGGATTACAGTCCACCTATGCTCTTATGCATCTCATGCAACACCTATGAATCAACCTGTAAGCATGTAATGATCAACATTACAACTTCATGGATGCTTCGTGAGGTTGGAACTTCAAGTTGCTTCTTGGAATTGGATCTTCTTGTTGATTCTCCATGGACGCTCCTTGGAGTTGGACCTTCAGGTTGCTTCTTAGAATTGGATCTTCATGGTGCTTCTCCATGGACACTCCTTGGAGTTGGATCTTCAAGTAGCATCCTTACATCAAGTTTACAAAAACTAAAACTAATCCTATCTCTATTACATCATATGAGTACAGATATAAAAGGAAAGAATTAATTACACTTTGAAATAAGAGATGAGGCTCGGCATGCAAGTCGAATACTTTATACAAAGGATCCATATGTAACCATTATACATCCATAGCATTCATAAACAAACATATCCACAAGATTGACATCCATATTCATTCACAACATTCACAAAAGGGGATACTAGGCCATAACCGTGTATGCATTCACCACATAAAATAGATTTTAAAGGCGACGTGTATGCTATCATAGGTATATCTACATATACATATATACATATTAAAATTGCAGTACTTTTAATGCGGGACACTCCCCATTAAATGATTTCTTGACTCCCACACAGACTTTGCAGGGTACATAGGGGCAGCGCCCCTGTGCGGGGGTCGAGGGGTCTCAGGGGAAGAGCCCCTAAAAGGTCTACGGAATTTCACTTCCGTGCACTTAGGAAAATCTATATTTTCCATAGTCGACCCCGTCCAAAATGTCAAAAATAGTAGCCTACGGCGTATGTGGAATTAGGTTTAGATTTGCACATTAACAGGTTTAATTCGCATCGTATGCAACTTAAAAACAATATGCATCGATTCGATCATATCGAAACTAATCCAAATACGCCATAGATCGACGCTGCTCTGATACCACTGTTGGGTTTTGTGGAGAAAACATGCACGGCGGAAGCAATAAAATCCACGTACCCAAAATAGGATCTCGTCGACAACAACGTATTTAGAAAGAGTGTTTGCGGGATATACCTTATCGCGGAGAAAGTCCGACGATATCCCGCTGCACGACGGTGCAACGCTGCTTGTCAACACAGATGAAACTTCTCTCCCATTCGCTGTAGCAGGTTGATCCGGCGGCGCTCCTTTGCGGCAGTGATGTCCGCCGCTCGTAGCGCGTACAGAAGGTCATCGACGTCCTTCGAACACAGGCGTCAAGGCGTCTGCGTCTCGACTTCGTCCACGCGGATGGACGGAACTCCACGTCGCGCTTCCTAAGCCGATGGGAAGGAGTATGTCTCTGCGGCGGCGTGCTAGCGGCGCGTTGCTCTCCTTTCTCTCCTAAGGACGATGACGGCTAGGGTTTATGTGCGTGAGCGTAAACTAAAAGTGTCTATCTATCTTATATAGATATCGACCGTCAATCCTCCTTTAAACAGGATACGAAGGGAAATAGGGTTTCCTAAACCCATCGGTAAACAGAAACGTTGTGTTAATTAAAACGCTTGTGGATTAATTAGAATATTCCGGAATTCATTAATTAACCAAATAATCACATTAATTGATTAATTAATATCTGACTCCATGCAATCACTTGGGATGGCTCTACGGGCATACATATACCAACATAACCGACGCCTATACTTTATTTTTTTTTTCTTATCAGTTTGCAGGTCTGTTGTGGCTGGTCAGCAGGATGAGAACCTGTAGTTCAGTTTCCTGAACTGCAGGTTTACGACATCCATTGATATCAGCCTACAAACAGGCCACAAACCTGCAAAATCAACAAATATTTTTTCACACAAGTAGATACATTCAGACATCAATTCAATTCTCACATTCACACATGTAGAAACATTCAAATACATGTATAAACATTCAGAAATATTCATTTACAAAATATCATTCAGGATCGCTATCAGCATCCCAATTATATCTTACAGTCACCACTGCTTGTATGGCTTTTGCCCATTCTTCTCTTACTTCATTTATTGCTTCCATCGTATATGGAGCATGTACATTTTTTAAGTGTTTACCTATAGTGTGGTCAGTTTTAAACACATGCAAAGAGAATGATGTATATATATAAGTAATAATATAAAAACAAGATTGATATATTTCATACTAACTAATGAGACTATATATAATACCTCATGTATGGTATTAATCTCCAATGCGGCATGTCGGATAATCATCTGCATAAATCGCATCACATAGTATGCGCATGCCCAACCATTGTCTTGTGTAGCGCACTATAAATTGAAACATACAAAATATTAAAAAATATAACTAAGCACAGTTCACATAAATAATATATACATTGGAGTCGGGAACATACTTTTACGTTCTCCCAAATTATTGGCTAGTTCTTTTTCCTTGGGACATTTCCTCCAGCATTTTTGAATGCATCTAAACCCCTACATGTTAATGTAACACAGTAAATTGCATAATTAAATAGTAATGTAATAACATATGTTAACGAATATAAAAATGAAATATTTCTCACGAGAATAATGGCATTCTCAATATGTGTCCAATTTTAGTGTTCAATGTACTTCCCGCAGGATCTAGATAATAAACAGTGAATGTCCCAGGGACAATAACTAGTAACTCCCAATGTCTAGCGCTATAGGTAAAAAAGTTAAAAATTAATAACTCAAAATGCACAATAAAAATGGAATTTTCTTAAGTCCAAATTATAAATAAAGTAAACTTACTTGACATTGAATGGAGCTATTATTATCGTCTTATTTTTCTGACCAAAAATTGTAAAAGCATTTATACAGTATTGTTGAACACTATCAGGGTCTTTAGCTACCATACTAATCAATGATGGAATCAAAAATCCCACAAGATCAAATGCAAATTGTTTGCAGTGATCTTCGACTAAGTAGCTACAAAACATGTATTATGTATGCATTAATATATAAGAAACCAGATCACCGGATCTTACACAAGGTATATGTATGTATAAACAAGATCGCACCTTATCCATGTCTCTATCATTGATGTATTTAGCCAATCATTCATAAACAGCTCAATAATATCTTGTATAAATAAAGAGCTATCGTATGATTGACCTGTATAATCTTCTTCTAAAGAAACAACTATAGGGCAATGTATATTATGTGCCCGTAGCCAACATGCCATTCCCCTACAAGCAGGACCTAACGGGTATTTTAGGTTAGTTGGAACCCAACTTGGTAATGCAGGAAGTGGAGGTGGAGGCCTAGGTGCTCCGGGTGTCTTCTTTTTAACCTGTATATATAATTTCAGATCAGTTGACCTCATATATACACATTAACAATCTAAAGTAATGTAAATTTATCTTACATTTTCAGTAGTGTAGATGACATCTGCTTTGGGCCACAATATCACCCCGCCTTCTGCCTCACCAAGTGTATCAATATCTGGGTGGGCATATGGCAATGCAGCTTCCCTCCAATCGGGTAATACACACATCGGTCTCACACGAACGTAGCCATGCGGCATTGGAGTCCCATGAAACGTTTGCCCCAGGAAGGGACGGGTAAGCCCACACCTCTGCAACAACATAGTCTTGCATTCTTAAGCGGCATGGCTTCAATGCCTACAAATTTACGTAAAGAATGTTATACATATATACATATCATCTTGAAAACATGTCATCTTGAAAAGACTAGCTACAATGTCATAAACAATACTTACAGGAGACGTGCTAGGCGATGGGTCTCCAGGATTACTCGCAGTCTGTGCATCAGGAGAAGAGTGGGTCGCCATAGGCTGATTGGAAGCCTAAGATGCCTGCCACCGCACTATTTCTTCCTTGACCTTCTCAGCAACTATATCATTGACCTTCTTAGCAACTATATCCTCGACTCTCTTATTCTCCTATACATGGATAAAAGAAACATTAGCTTCTTATTATTGAATTCCCTTTTGCAGTAACATTCTAAAAAAAGAATAGGTTACCTCTTCTTGTGAAAGTCCCGCTCTGGGTTTGCGCTGGGATGGCCCAAAGAATGCTTTGATGCCCACATCAGCGTCTGCACCCCTAACACGTCCAGGATGCTCTGGGTCACCCAGAGCAACTGTCAATTCATCCCTAGCGCCCTGAGGGATGAATCTGCCGGCGGGAAGGAGTATGTCTCTACGGCGGCGTGCTAGCGGCACGTTGCTCTCCTTTCTCTCCTAAGGACGATGACGGCTAGGGTTTACGTGCGTGAGCGTAAACTAAAAGCGTCTATCTATCTTATATAGATATCGGCTGTCAATCCTCCATTAAACAGGATACGAAGGGAAATAGAGTTTCCTAAACCCATCGGTAAACAAAAATGTTGCGTTAATTAAAATGCTCGTGGATTAATTAGAATATTCCGGAATTCATTAATTAACCAAATAATCACATTAATTGATTAATTAATATTCGACTCCATGCAATCGCTTGGGATGGCTCTACAGGCATACATATACCAACAGACTCCCACTTGCACTTAGAGCCAGTCACTCCAATATCATTCTAATCCATTACATAAACATTTTAGTAATCAATGTGATTCAGAGCAATTCCAATCAAATCCATAATTATACTACTATTCTAACACATCCTATGTGTGTGACTCGGTAGGCTCCAAATTACGTTGGCAGTGATATCAATAATCATATTATGATTTCACAAGCAATGATTGGTATCTAGCAAGACTTCATTGCCACCCAAGTAATTGGAGAAGTTGGAGAACAACTTGACCTATCATTCATGACTGGTGGTACAATGATTGTATAGTTCCTTTGTCGCTGATATCCGGATTGAACTCGAGTCATGGAATTGTTATCCTTTTCAACGTTCAATCCATGTTCCTTGAACTAGAGCAGACTGTCTGAGATATTTGTAAGCTCAATATCACATTTTGACTCACATCAGCATGGCCATGCATTTCTCAGTCTTGCTTATCAAGTGGCTGGAATATCAAACTCCCATAGGAAGGACAAATTCCATCTACATCACTCACAGTCATCCCCATGTGTCATAGTGCACCCAAGCACCATCTTTATAGCAATCCTTATTCAGGACCAAAGTGGATGATGTCAAAGTACACCGAACTACATGTGATAAGTGTAGTGACTTCAAGTCTAAGAACCACAATCACCACCATCATTATGAGATGTGACTCTAACTACCAATCATGGTATCCATGTGTCACTCTCAAGGTGGGTCTGTCCGATACATTGTTCTCTAACAATATCTATGTATTTGGTTTGATATCTCCATATCATGGATAATGAGATTCTTCCATCAACCAACATACATTCTAATTTTATGTGTTATTGATGTCTATGGATATTTCCACAATAACAACTGATTAGGGACATAACAAGAATACATACTCTTAGCATACATATGATCTCATTGTTCAGGTCATCAACCTGAAGACATATGTCATTGAGTATATTATTCTATAGACATCTATAAGTTTTATGGTCATCTCACAATATAAAACACAAACATATAGATTGGAAACTTGCCTTTATTGATATGATCAATGTAGTATTACAAATCATTTACATAGTATCCCATTACAATCATCGAATGATAGTCTCTATGGGCATACATACCAATAGATTCCCACTTGCACTTATACCCAATCACTCATGAATCTCAATCCAAGTGATCGAACATGTCCATCATGTTTCTGCTATGAATGTGCTTTTGTGAGCGGGTCAGCCACATTGCTTTCTATAGGTACTCTGCAAATCTTCACATCTCCTCGTTGTACGATCTCTCGTATGAGATGGAACAGCCGTAGAATATGTTTGGAACGTTGGTGCGATCTTGGTTCTTTAGCCTGTGCAATTTCTCCATTGTTGTCGCAAAACAACTCAATTGCATCACCAGCGCTTGGAACCACTCCAAGTTCAGAAATGAACTTCTTGATCCACACAGTTTCCTTTGCAGCATTAGATGTGGCAATATATTCGGCCTCTGTTGTAGAATCCGCAACCGTCTCTTTCTTGGAACTCTTCCAGCTTACAGCTCTGTTGTTCAGGCAAAACACAAATCCAGATTGCGATCTGTAGTCATCTTTGTCAGTTTGGAAGCTAGCATCGGTGTAACCCTTTACCACGAGCTCTTCCTCACCGCCGTATACCAAGAATTGATCCTTAGTCCTTCTCAAGTACTTTAGGATGTTCCTTATGGCTGTCCAGTGGCATTCACCTGGATCTGACTGATACCGGCTCGTCATGCTCAAAGCATATGACACATCAGGACGAGTACATAACATTGCGTACATGATAGATCTAATTGTTGATGCATATGGAATCTTACTCATGCGTGCCCGTTCATCACATGAACTAGGACACTGGGTTTAGAGATTGTAACCCCATGGGACATGGGAAAGTTACCTCTCTTAGAATCCTCCATGCTAAACCTCTTTAGCACCTTGTCAATGTATGTGATCTGGCTTAGGCCTAGAAGCCTTCTAGATCTATCTCTATAGATCTTGATCCCTAGTATATAGGATGCTTCTCCTAAATCCTTCATAGAGAAAGTCTTCCCTAGCCAACCTTTTACTATCTGAAGAGTAGGGATGTCATTTCTCATCAATAGTATGTCATCCACATACAATATGAGAAATATGACTGTGCTCCCACTAACCCTTTTGTAAACACAAGGTTCATCTTCATTTTGACTAAAGCCAAACATTTTGAGTACTTCATCAAAACGTAGATTCCAGCTCCGAGATGCTTGCTTCAATCCATAGATTGACCTTTGTAGCTTACAGACTTTATTGGCTTCCTTTGGATCGATAAAACCCTCAGGTTGTGTCATGTACACATCCTCCAGTAAATTCCCATTAAGGAATGTTGTTTTAACATCCATCTTCCAAATCTCATAGTCATGATAAGCTGCAATGGCAAGCATGATCCTGATGGATTTAACCATGGCAACTGGTGAGAAGGTCTCGTCATAATCAACACCTTGAATTTGACGGAATCCTTTTGCAACCAATCTACCTTTATAGGTATGAACATCTCCATCCATGTCAGTCTTCTTCTTGAAGACCCACTTGCACCCTATGGGTCTTACCCCTTCGGGTGGATCCACCAAGGTCCATACCTTGTTGGTGTACATGGATTCCATCTCAGATCTCATAGCTTCAAGCCATTTCTCAGATTCTGGTCCCTTAGTAGCTTCTAGATAGGAGGTTGGCTCATCTGCTATGCCCAATTCATCACTGTCTTGATTCATGAGAAATCCAAATCTCTCAGGCTCAAGTCGTGTCATACTAGACCTACGAGGTTCCTGTGTTACATTTGGAACTTGAAATTCCACAACAACTTGTGAGTCTTCATGTTCCTTATGTACCTCCTCAGGTTCTCTACTTTCTTGTTGGTCTCAAACTTCTTCGAGCTCTACATTCCTCCCACTAATTCCTATGGAAATAAATTCCTTTTCAAGAAATTTAACAGTCCTAGCAACAAACACTTTGTTGTCAGTTGGTGTGTAGAAGTATTATCCCCTACTTTCCTTGGGGTATCCAACAAAATAGCATTTTTCTGATTTGGGTCCAAGCTTTTCAGGAAATTGTTTCCTAACATAAGCTTCACATCCCCAAATCTTTAACATAGACAAATTGGGACGATTCCCATTCCATATCTCATATGGTGTCTTTTGAACCGATTTGGAAGGCACACGGTGAAGTGTAAACGCTATAGTTTCAAGAGCATATCCCCATAACGATATTGGAAGTTCGGCTGAACTCATCATTGATCATACCATGTCTAATAATGTACGATTCCTTCTTTCTAACACACCATTATTTTGTGGTGTACCAGGTGGAGTCCATTGTGATACAATACCACTGTCTCTCAGAAGGTCCTCAAACTCTTGGCTTAAGTATTCGCCACCTCGATCTGAACAGAGTGCTTTAATACTCTTACCAAGTTGCTTCTCTACTTCATTCATGAAAGTCTTGAACATTTCAAGAGTTTCTGACTTGTGTTTCATAAGATATATATAGCCATACCTACTGAGGTCATCAGTGAAGGTAATGAAGTATTGATAGCCCCCTCTAGCATTTGATCTAAAAGGTCCACATACATCAGTATGTATGAGCCCTAGTAGATCACTGGCTCTCTCACTGTGTCCAGTGAAAGGAGTTTTGGTCATCTTCCCTAATAAACATGCCTCACATGTCTCTAATGTTTTAAAATCAAAAGAGTCTAGATAACCATCCTTATGGAGTCTAGATATGCGCTTCTCGTTTATGTGCCCAAGACGAAAATGCCATAAGAATGTTTTGTTTGAGTTGTCAAGTTTTAACCTTTTAGTATTTACATTATATATGCTAGTCTCAAGTTCTAACAAGTAGATACCATAAGACATAGGGGCATTGCCTTAAAAGATCTCATATTTAGATATAGAAATAATTCCATTCTTAATGTGAAATTCAAATCCACTCTTGTCCATACAAGATACAGAAATAATGTTTCTATTAATGGCAGGTACATAATAGCAATTCTCTAATTCTATTACAAGGCCCATAGGAAAATATAAACTAATAACTCCAACTGCGGTGGCAGCAACTCTTGCTCCATTAGCAACCCACAGCTCGACTTGGCCCTTTCGTAAAGCCTTACTTCTTATCATATCCTGCATATTAGAACATATGTGAGATCCACATCCGGTATCCAGTACCCATGATGAAGAAGTATTTAAGTTTATCTCAATAACGTATATACCTGAAGTGGAGATCTCTATCCCCTGCTTCTTCTTCCTCAGTTCCTCCAGGTAGAGAGGACAGTTTCTTTTCCAATGTCCAGGCGGGTGACAATGGTGGCAACTGCCTTCTTTGGAGATCCCACCTTTAGCTTTGAGCGCGGATGACTTTGGCTTCTGCCCGGCTTTAGAACTTTTCTTAGCCTTGCTTTTGCCTTTTGACTTTCCCTTTGCCTTGTTGATCACCATCACAGGCTTGGGCTTGTCTTTCTTCATATGTGCTTCAGCTGTCCTCAACATGCCTAACAATTCTGACAACGGCTTATCAAAATTGTTCATGTTGTAGTTCATGACAAAATGATTATATGATTTAGGCAATGATTGTAGAATCACATCCGTGGCCAACTCTTGACCAAAGGGAAATCCCAGCTTGGATAAGCTTTCCACGTACCCAATCAAGGTGAGTATATGGGTGCCAACTGAGTCTCCCTCTTTCATCTTGCTTTTGAACAAAGCCTTTGAGACATCATATCTCTCCTGTCTTGCTTGATGTTGATACATGTTCTTGAGATGTGTTACCATCTCCATGACATTCATGTTCTCATGTTGCTCTTGCAACTCATAGTTCATTGAGCACAACATCAGGCACTTGACATCGACGGCATCATCAAGGTGCTTCTTGTAAGCATCCTTTTCAGCCTTGGGCGCATTTACGGCGGGCTCCTCTGGCTCTGGTGTTTCAAGGACATAGAGCTTACGCTCATGTGTGAGAACAATTCTCAGCGTCCTAAACCAGTTTTGAAAGTTGGTTCTGGTAAGTTTGTCCTTCTCAAAGACCGATCACAACGAGAAAGTGTGAGTGTTGGTTGCCATTTGATTGCTACAAAAGAAAAATTTGCATTTAGTCCAAAACATTTTGACTTGTAAAGATTTGATAAACGAGATTAATTAGGCCTTTAATTAATTACGCTCCCACTATTTTATTCAAATTGATATCCCTCACTATCAACTCAGAAGATTGCAATGCACAACCTTCTAGTGAGCCAAGACCCAAAATAATTGGATCAATGCCCAGCCAACGCTGGCGTCAAAGACCAAATACCAAGGTAGGCAACTTTTTCCAATTGCATCATATGCAACTCTTGGATAGATGATCATGCACAACTCCTTGCCATGATGCATCTGTGTGCCTCTAGGTACTTGATCCTATCAAGGTTCCCTAGTTAAGTCCAACCCATAAGCCAACACGATGAGTGTGCACCCTGCGGAGGCAGACCCACACACCCACCTTCACACTTCCACGAGATAGATAGTGTACCACGCGGAGGCGTGCCCACACATAGTCGATCAAGCTTTTCATGTGTGTTGCTTTATGGAAGGCAACTAAAACTTAATATTATTAATTGAGGGGTTTTATTAATACATATACATATCCAAACACCACATACTTATAGTACATATCATATACTACTATATCCACAACCACAAACGATAGACATGCAATCACAAATACAAATACATCGGATATGGTCATACTATTGTAATCCTTTGGAGCAACAAAGGATTACGGTCCACCTATGCTCTTATGCATCTCATACAACACCTGTGAATCAACCTGTAAGCATGTAATGATCAACATTACAACTTCATGGATGCTTCGTGAGGTTGGAACTTCAAGTTGCTTCTTGGAATTGGATCTTCTTGTTGATTCTCCATGGACGCTCCTTGGAGTTGGACCTTCAGGTTTCTTCTTAGAATTGGATCTTCATGGTGCTTCTCCATGGACACTCCTTGGAGTTGGATCTTCAAGTGGCCTCCTTACATCAATTTTACAAAAACTAAAACTAATCCTATCTCTATTACATCATATGAGTACAGATATAAAAGGAAAGAATTAATTACACTTTGAAATAAGAGATGAGGCTCGGCATGCAAGTTGAATACTTTATACAAAGGATCCATATGTAACCATTATACATCCATAGCATTCATAAACAAACATATCCACAAGATTGACATCCATATTCATTCACAACATTCACAAAAGGGGATACTAGGCCATAACCGTGTATGCATTCACCACATAAAATAGATTTTAAAGGCGACGTGTATGCTATCATAGGTATATCTACATATACATATATACATATTAAAATTGCAGTACTTTTAATGTGGGACACTCCCCATTAAATGATTTCTTGACTCCCACACAGACATTGCGGGGTACATAGGGGCAGCGCCCCTGTGCGGGGGTCGAGGGGTCTCAGGGGCAGATCCCCTGAAAGGTCTACGGAATTTCACTTCTGTGCACTTAGGAAAATCTATATTTTCCATAGTCGACCCCGTCCAAAATGTCAAAAACAATAGCCTACGGCGTATGTGGAATTAGGTATAGATTTGCACATTAACAGGTTTAATTCGCATCGTATGCAACTTAAAAACAATATACATCGATTCGATCATATCGAAACTAATCCAAATACATCGTAGATCGACGCTGCTCTGATACCACTGTTGGGTTTTGTGGAGAAAACATGCGCGGCGGAAGCAATAAAATCCACGTACCCAAAATAGGATCTCGTCGACAACAACGTATTTAGAAAGAGTGTTTGCGGGATATAGCTTATCGCGGAGCAAGTCCGGCGATATCCCGCTGCACGACAGTGCAACGCTGCTTGTCAACACAGACGAAACTTCTCTCCCATTCGCTGTAGCAGGTTGATCCGGCGGCGCTCCTTTGCGGCAGTGATGTCCGCCACTCGTAGCGCGTACAGGAGGTCGTCGACGTCCTCCGAACACAGGCGTCAAGGCGTCTGCGTCTCTACTTCATCCACGTGGATGGATGGAACTCCACGTCATGCTTCCTAAGCCGGCGGGAAGGAGTATGTCTCTGCGGCGGCGTGCTAGCGGCGCGTTGCTCTCCTTTCTCTCCTAAGGACGATGACGGCTAGGGTTTACGTGCGTGAGCGTAAACTAAAAGCGTCTATCTATCTTATATAGATATCGGCCGTCAATCCTCCTTTAAACAGGATACGAAGGGAAATAGGGTTTCCTAAACCCATCGGTATACAGAAACGTTGCGTTAATTAAAATGCTCGTGGATTAATTAGAATATTCCAGAATTCATTAATTAACCAAATAATCGCATTAATTGATTAATTAATATCTGACTCCATGCAATCGCTTGGGATGGCTCTATGGGCATACATATACCAACATAACTGACGCCTATACTTTATTTTTTTTTCTTATCAGTTTGCAGGTCTGCTGTGGCTGGTCAGCAGGATGAGAACCTGTAGTTCAGTTTCCTGAACTGCAGGTTTACGACATCCATTGATATCAGCCTACAAACAGGCCACAAACCTGCAAAATCAACAAATATTTTTTCACACAAGTAGATACATTCAGACATCAATTCAATTCTCACATTCACACATGTAGAAACATTCAAATACATGTATAAACATTCAGAAATATTCATTTACAAAATATCATTCAGGATCGCTATCAGCATCCCAATTATATCTTACAGTCGCCACTGCTTGTATGGCTTTTGCCCATTCTTCTCTTATTTCATTTATTGCTTCCATCGTATATGGAGCATGTACATTTTTTAAGCGTTTACCTATAGTGTGGTCAGTTTTAAACACCTGCAAAGAGAATGATATATATATATATAAGTAATAATATAAAAACAAGATTGATATATTTCATGCTAACGAATGAGACTATATATAATACCTCATGTATGGTATTAATCTCTAATGCAGCATGTCGGATAATCATCTGCATAAATCGCATCACATAGTATGTGCATGCCCAGCCATTGTCTTGTGTAGCGCACTATAAATTGAAACATACAAAATATTAAAAAAATATAACTAAGCACAGTTCACATAAATAATATATACATTGGAGTCGGGAACATACTTTTACATTCTCCCAAATTATTGGCTAGTTCTTTTTCCTTGGGACATTTCCTCCAGCATTTTTGAATGCATCTAAACCCGTACATGTTAATGTAACACAGTAAATTGCATAATTAAATAGTAATGTAATAACATATGTTAACGGATATAAAAATGAAATATTTCTCTCCAGAATAATGGCATTCTCAATATGTGTCCAATTTTAGTGTTCAATGTACTTCCCACAGGATCTAGATAATAAACAGTGAATGTCCCAGGGACAATAACTAGTAACTCCCAATGTCTAGCGCTATAGGTAAAAAAGTTAAAAATTAATAACTCAAAATGCACAATAAAAATGGAATTTTCTTAAGTCCAAATTATAAATAAAGTAAACTTACTTGACATTGAATGGAGCTATTATTATCGTCTTATTTTGCTGACCGAAAATTGTAAAAGCATTTATACAGTATTGTTGAACACTATCAGGGTCTTTAGCTACCATACTAATCAATGATGGAATCAAAAATCCCACAAGATCAAATGCAAATTGTTTGCAGTGATCTTCGACTAAGTAGCTACAAAACATGTATTACGTATTCATTAATATATAAGAAACCAGATCACCGGATCTTACACAAGGTATATGTATGTATAAACAAGATCGCACATTATCCATGTCTCTATCATTGATGTATTCAGCCAATCATTCATAAACAGCTCAATAATATCTTGTATAAATAAAGAGCTATCGTATGATTGACCTGTATAATCTGCTTCTAAAGAAACAACTATAGGGCAATGTATATTATGTGCCCGTAGCCAACATGCCATTCCCCTACAAGCAGGACGTAACCGGTATTTTAGGTCAGTTGGAACCCAACTTGGTAATGCAGGAAGTGGAGGTGGAGGCCTAGGTGCTCCGGGTGTCTTCTTTTTAACCTGTATATATAATTTCAGATCAGTTGACCTCATATATACACATTAACAATCTAAAGTAATGTAAATTTATCTTACATTTTCAGTAGTGTAGATGACATCTGCTTTGGGCCACAATATCACCCCGCCTTCTGCCTCACCAAGTGTATCAATATCTGGGTGGGCATATGGCAATGTAGTTTCCCTCCAATCGGGTAATACACACATCGGGCTCACACGAACGTAGCCCTGTGGCATTGGAGTCCCATGAAATGTTTGCCCCAGGAAGGGACGGGTAAGCCCACACCTCTGCAACAACATAGTCTTGCATTATTAAGCGGCATGGCTTCAATGCCTACAAATTTACGTAAATAATGTTATACATATATACATATCATCTTGAAAACATGTCATCTTGAAAAGACTAGCTACAATGTCATAAACAATACTTACAGGAGACGTGCTAGGCGATGGGTCTCCAGGATTACTCGCAGTCTGTGCATCAGGAGAAGAGTGGGTCGCCATAGGCTGATTGGAAGCCTAAGATGCCTACCACCACACTATTTCTTCCTTGACCTTCTCAGCAGCTATATCATTGACCTTCTTAGCAACTATATCCTCGACTCTCTTATTCTCCTATACATGGATAAAAGAAACATTAGCTTCTTATTATTGAATTCCCTTTTGCAGTAACATTCTAAAAAAAGAATAGGTTACCTCTTCTTGTGAAAGTCCCGCTCTAGGTTTGCGCTGGGATGGCCCAAAGAATGTTTTGATGCCCACACCAACGTCTGCACCCCTAACACGTCCAGGATGCTCTGGGTCACCCAGAGCAACTGTCAATTCATCCCTTGTGCCCTGAGGGATGAATGTGCCTTGTTTCCTCTGCTCGTGCAGCTCCCGCTAATCACCATCAACACACATGATTAGTTAACACCACAAATAATCAATATTCAAACGATTTCTCTAAGAGTTGTATTTTACCATTTTCGTAGCCGCCTCAGCAGTTACGGGCTTCTTTATTTCACCCTTCTTGTTTTGCCTCCCAGCTATCCAGATATCATGGCGAGGCATGGTTGTGGCAGACTCCTGAGTAGTAGTAGACTCCTGAGTAGCCGCAGACTCCGCCTGTAGTCTTTGGCGAACGCTTGCATAGCCCTTTGGACCCATAGTGTGGTCATGCACATTCAGTGCACGCCTTGCTTTTTGTGCGTCACTGAGGGCCTAGTTAGTATGCACATTAATGATTTGGTTAGAAGCACTAAATGTTAATCTTGAATAGGTGAATACAATGTATATTAATTAAACTGGGAGTGATGCCTAATACCTTGAATTCTTCAGATTCTCTTGAAGCAACAAAATTGTCCCAATCTTCTTTGTCCAAGAAGTTCCACTGCTCAAGGGCTGACTTCTTCTTCTTATCACCATCTTTTATGTATTCTCTGTTCAGATTTGTCCTATAGTTCCTAAGCATCTTTCCAGCGCGTTGCATCACGCTTTTACGATGCAGTTTCTCATCCAATGCAAACAGATTCTGTAAAATAGAATTCTTATTAACTAGTATCCAAAAAAAAAATTGCAAATAATATAATTTGTAATCTACAAAATAGAATTGCAAATAATAATAACTCACGCATAAATCCTTCCATATCAAGTCTTTCTTCGCCTAAGGAACTTTATGCCAATTATCATACTTAACACCACAATGGCTTCGAGTGACACACCCAAGATAGTTTACAAAATTATTATGGTTCACTCCAATTGCATTTCCTCCATTATCAAACTCAACAACCAATTTGGATCCACTGCCACTCAGCGCTATTAACTTCTTCATCAGAGTGATGCCCCTTTTCTTGTTAAGTGTTTGCTGCTGCGCATGAAGCTGCTTCAGTGGGTACATGTGCATCATCAACCTAAAATTTGA
This sequence comes from Alisma plantago-aquatica, assembly GCA_963693085.1. Lineage (NCBI taxonomy): Eukaryota > Viridiplantae > Streptophyta > Magnoliopsida > Alismatales > Alismataceae > Alisma > Alisma plantago-aquatica. Next base: position 1,082,338,808 of record OY856413.1, on the reverse strand, counting down.
CAAAAATATACACACTTAATTAGCACAATATAGAAATATGGGATATATGACATAACTAGAAGATAATAAATTTTATAGAAATACAGGATATGATTTTTAGAAGTTACATTGGTATCCTCGCCATGCTCGTCATAGACAGCATGCTCATCATGGACTTCATGCTCATCATGGACATCATGCTCATCATGGCCAGCCATCTGAAAATGGCATTAAAAAGGCAAACATTTAGCATTTGTATTAACTAGAAAAAGGCAAACATTTAGCATTTGTATTAACTAGAAAAAGGCAAACATTTAGCATTTGTATTAACTAGAAAAAGGCAAACATTTAGCCAACAAACTTGTGATATTTTATCAATAAAATTGTGATCTTTTATCAATAAAAAAATATAAACATACATGTCTAGGCCAACAAACACATGTGATTTCATTCTTATATATAATATTTGTGTACCACCTATCCCATCCTTGAACACCTAATCTCACTAGTAAGTGTATAATGTGTATTGGGTTTTCAAGAAAATTTCGGCAGCATTTCCCCGTTGTTCTCTAAGTACATATGTACTTAGAGAACAAACGGGGAAATGCTATCAAAATTTTCTCGAAAACCCAATACACATTATACACTTACATCCTAAGTGAGATTAGGTGTTCAAAAACAGTCCCAAACCGGGGACTATCCAAGATTTACTCCTAATGAGTCAATCTTGGACGGGTTTCTAGGCCAACAAACACATGTGATGACATTCTTATATATAATAAATGTGTACCACCTATCCCATCCTTGAACACCTAATCTCACTAGTAAGTGTATAATGTGTATTGGGTTTTCAAGAAAATTTCGGTAGCATTTCCCCGCTGTTCTCTAAGTACATATGTACTTAGAGAACAAACGGGGAAATGCTACCGAAATTTTCTCAAAAACCCAATACACATTATACACTTACATCCTAAGTGAGATTAGGTGTTCAAGAACAGTCCCAAACCAGGGACTATCCAAGATTTACTCCTAATGAGTAAATATTGGACGGGTTTCTAGGCTAACAAACACAATAATAGATATGCAAATCATATCATTAAGAGCATGGTTTCATGTTAGGTCATCATGGTGTTAAAATAGCATAAGAGTATTAGATTTAGAGTGTACAAGACATAATAGTGACTACTGATTTTGTGGGGTGATATCAATTCATAGGATTTATAGATTCAAATTTAACAAGTGTACAAGTTGCATCATTTTAAATTTAATACTCTAAAGGTGACTATGTCATAGCACATAAAAGATGGCATTACAAGGAAAGTAAGAAAACTAGATCAATTAACACTCATCTCAAGGGAACATTCGTTACTGAAGGGACCAGGAAAGAGTGCTTTTAATCACTAGGATCATACAATTAGCAATGTTGAGTAAGTCTATGTGATTAAAGATCAAGCAGTGTAATAAAACAAGGTTTACCACTGTTTGGGCGAGACAGAGGGTAGGCGAGTAGGCAGGCAAGTAGGCAGGTGAGCAGGCGACGGGCAGGGAGATGGCGGGCAGAAGTAGATGATCGATTAATTCCTAAAACAATACAAAAATAAATAAAAATCAGTACATAAATAAACACAAATCAGTAAATAACTTAATTTTTTAAAAAAAATACATAGTAGCATTGTGCCTTGGCGCAGCCCAAGCATCGCCCAGGCATCCCAGAGGCCTAACTAGGCTGGGCGCCTGGGTTTGGGACCCTAGGTGAATGCCTGGCCGCCTAGGCGCGCCTGGGTGCCGCCTAGGTAGGTCGGCAGGTACCTGGGCAAGCGAGCAGGGCAAGGTGAGGTCGACAGGTCAGCGGCGAGGTGAGGTCGAGCAAAGGACCGCCGGTGCAGGGAAGGCGCGGCGAGCTCCAGGACCGCCGACGTAGGGCAGGCAGGTAGCCACAGGGCGCAGAAGGAGCAGGCGGCGCACAAGTAGAAGGAGCAGGGAGATGGCGGCACAGAAGGAGCAGGCGACGCACAAGAAGACCGGAGACGGCGGCGCAGAAGGAGTAGGGAGCGGCGGCGGAGCGACGGCGGCGCAAAAGCAGCAACAACGGCGGGTGGGGGTTGCAGTTGGGCGGCAGCAGCACCGGGGAGAAATTCTAGCAATGAAACATAAGAAAGGGCACAGTGGCCGATCGAGAGTCTATTAAGTTGGTAAAAGGCGTCAGTTATAAAATACAACCGACCCCTAACGTCTTCGGCGTTGGTTCTACGTACATAAGCGACGTCCAATTAGACAAATTTTGCCCTAAATAGTATGGCGGGAACCATTATCGGTGTCGGTTATCAACGGATAACTGACACCTAAGATGGAACTTTTCGCGCAATTTTTCATCTTATATAGGCGGTGATTTTTGGTAAAACACCGACATTGTATGTGCCAAATTTTTTTCGCTCGAAAATTGGATTTCGCAGGCGATTTTAGGCGTCGGTTGTTTATTATGCAGCCGACGCTGAATACAAAGCGGTACTCATGTCTGGCTGGTCTTCGAATATAGACATTGGATTTACTAAATAGCCGACGTGTAATGTTATAGGCGGCGGTTTTTTAAATAACCGACATCGAGAAAAGCGACATTGAATGTTGTTTCTGTAGTAGTGTTACTTATGACTTGTACCAACTATCCCTTTAGCTATTTATTTTCATGTCATAAGGAGAGGCTACTTATCAAAGAAGAAATATCTCAAAGGTGACTCTAGATGTTATATGTATAAGCTGCCTTAACAGATCTAGATAGGGATATTCTAAGGAATTATATTTAGCTTGATAAGATTTTCCCAAGACGATTCTACAATTGTTCCTTCAATTAATACATCCTTATCGATGTTATGTTTATGCAGAGCATAAACTCCTAACATATGATATCCATACTATAGTATGTAACTAGACTAATCTCAAAGTTGTCCCTTCTAGGTAACCAAACATTAATCATCTTATCAGGACTCATGTTCTCATTTTCTCATACCATTGAAAGTTCTTTGTTACTAGGATTCTTTACCTTGGTATCCATTACATGTGCCAAAAACACATCACATCCTCATTATTTCCATCTCTATGTTGTTATTACCAAAGCCAAACATATAGTTGGACCTTTCCTTCACCTTGGGACATTAATTATCACATATAACTTTATCTTGGAACCAAAATCCAAGACTAGCTAATACTTTTTAGAGTACCCATCTATAGATTACTTCTATTCCATGCACATTAAGTGTCATAAGACTTACTTGATTGTCATGTCCCTACAAAGAAAGAACACAAGGAAACCTATTCCTTATAATCGCCCCATCATTATATAGGGTTGTTTATCAAAGAAAAGAGATCATCACCTTCTTTGATTATTGCATGAACTTTCAACTATTCATGTGCCATTCAATCTTGTTTCATCTTAGGTTCCTTGCCATCAGCATAGGAATTATAAAGATGATTACATGTCATCATTCCTTTCTTTGGTTATTGTCTAGTATGTTCATCAATATTTTTTTATTTTATTTATATTCACATCATGGAAAGATCTATATTCTTCACAAATTATTTATTGAACATGGGTCATCTCCCTTATTACCTTTCTCTTATCATGAGAATTGTACTTTTTACTTTCTCACGCTCGCAGATTGGTTTGAGATAAACTCAGTTTCTATTTCATTGTAGTTAGGATGTGATAGAAATATCCATGCCATATTTTTATTTTCATTATGCTCTTTAGATTTTCTCAAAAATGACTACTTGATCAGAGTAATCAGAAAGATAACAATCTAAGAATCCAATACTTACCTTGCCTTCAAGTAGATGAATACATGTCCAGTGTGTACAAGTAATAAATATAGGTAGTATGCACCTTTTTTATATTATATACTTTACTTTTCATATCATCCATTATCATAGGACTTAGTATCCCTGGATTTCTCTAGGCATCTCTCTTACACCTCATCCTTTTTTATACAGATAAAAGTAATTATAAAACACTTTAAAGATTACTAGACAGACTATAAGTTCTCATCGTTTTTATCTCTTCCTTATGTCCTCATAGGACTAATCAAAGGAAGCTCAACAACAACCACTTTTCTTGTAACTAACAGATAAAGTTAGGAGAAGGCATGTCAGAATGAAACAATTTCATCTGACATGTCTTGACTCGTGGATCGATTACTGCCTCTGGCTGATTCATTGCATAGAATCTCATCATTGCCTATTTCCAATGTCGTGCTCTATCGTTTGGTGTAGATGGACCTATTTGGGATGCATGTCTACGTCCTCGTGTGCCACTGCTAAATTGTTTCCTTTGAGATCCTTGTTGACTCTGCCTCAGTGGTTGGGTCATTCCCTCCTTTCTTTTCAAACAAAATGATCTAATATGCCTAACTTGTCCACATCTATGACATGTCTTATACACACTCGATGGTCTTGTCGTCCTTATAACCGATGTAGAAGCTAAAATATGAGTTCTAATTGGTGGATCATTAGGTCCTTTTCCCTTTCTTGGTAGCCACTTCCCTGGTGCACAAGGTGTTTGTTGTAATGCTAGCACCAAAAACTTCCCCTTTTTAGAGCTACTAGGCATTTGTTTTCGAGTTTGGGCAGATCTTTTCTTAATTTCTAACTCATGATCCTTTACTAGACAGTCCTTTATAAAATGTCCTGCTTGCCTACACATGTAGCAAACTCTGATTCTGTGTCGTATCATAATCCTTTCGACATTTTCTACTGCTCCAACATAACAATGTCGATCATAAATCCTACTAGAGCCCAAAATTTCATCATTGGTGTTATGACCCACTCCAAAGTTAACTAATAAGTACAATGATAATAGCATCATCATGTTAATTAAGTTAAGTGCTCATGTTGTAATTAGTTCTTTGATCTAGTGTTATAGTCTAATTAGCATGATTTCGTGCCTTGAGGTTGTAGAGGATCTTGCACTTGAAAGTTTGCAAAAGAAATCATGCAATTTGGACCTACGAGGCAAAAGATATGATGTTTTCAATTTCTTGGGCTTAATCTACAATTTTTCCATTAATTGGTCTTCTTACCCCTTTAGTGGGTCAACTACCCCTTTCCTTATCCTCTCTTCTTTACCCAAATGACAGGACACCATCTAAGTGGCACCCAATCTTCTCGATCGACCAGCAGCTGAGGGGAGGTAGGGTGATTTCTCGAGCCCTTAGCTTGATTCGACAGTGCCCACCCTTCCGTCCTCCTTCCTACTTCATTTCTTCACCCTATCCTTGCCCTAGTAGCGCCCTAGTGCCACCCTACCTAGCAGTAGTGCCGACCGACCAGTAGCAGGTGTTCGTCGACCAAGCAGCAACGGTGACGGTCGATTAGGGCCTTGGGAGGGCCGTTTCAGTGGCGCCCAACTTCACATCTCCTTCCTCCACCTTTCCTTATCCTTCTTCATCATAATCATGCCTAGGGCGGCGCCCCTATAGCTATAGCTAGCAGTAGTTGTGCGGGTAGCGGCCAGGAGCCCAATTGGGCGAGAAAGCAGCACCTAAATCACCGCCTCGACTCCATCCATGAGGATAGAGCAAGCATCTGCATCCAATAGCCATAGTTAGCACCTTGCCCAGCCTCCTCTTCAACTTGTAGTGAGGTGAAGAAGCTGCTACTTGTAGGAGCAGGGCTGAACCAGAGCCGCCTTGGGCGTGAGGCAACACCAAGGAATGACACTGAAACATACTGAATTCTGGGCATTTTGCCTTTTGATCCTTTTTTCCATCTTTTTCGTTCATTTCTATCCTCTTTGGCCTTTCTATTTAATTTGTGGACAATATGATGGCCTAATGAACATTTGTTCACCTTTTCTCTCAATATTTGGGTTTATGCACAAATACCTCAGTGGAAGCTTAGTAGTGGGTCAAATATGCAAAATATCCACTTAAGTGATAAATAGAATAAATAAATTCGTCCTAGAACTTTCTAGTGCTTTTTAGAATATGAAAAAGAAAGAAAATCAAGAAATATAAATAAAGGAGATGATAAATGCAATAGTTTGGGATAATATGGGTAAAAGAAGGTGATGAGGAATATATTGTTCCAAAAATCCTAAACAGAAACCCAAGAAGATAATTTGGATAATAAATATATCAATTTTTTTTTCTTGACTTAAAGGTTGCTTAATGGCCAAGTATCATCTAATTTGGATAATAAATAAATACATAATGCCTTTATTACAAGATAATGGGAAATAAGCCTATAACATAAAATAAAATATTTAATATCCTCAAAATGGAAAAATAACTCCATATTCATAATCTAAACATAAAAATAAGCCTTTGGGAAAATTTTCATTTAATTTGGTCAATGCTTAATATTTTATTTTATTCGGGAGAGAGAAAATGACTTAAAGACAAAAAATATTAAATATATATTGATAAAAATTAATTAATGTCAAAAAAGCGTTCCTAACGTTTATTATTGCTTATAGGCCAAGTTTTATATTTTTAGAAGGTTTCTAGATGCCTCTAATAAATTAAAAGGTCAAATAAGTGATAAAATTTAAATGAATTAAATAAAATAATAAAAGTCTTCAAAAAATATATTAATTCCAAACTCATGTTCTACATGTTAAAATAGACCTTTGTATGAATTTTGAATCAATTTGGAAAATATTTGATGAGACGATAAATTAAGGAGAGAGAAAGTGTACAAAACTTTCAAATCAATATTTAAAATAACAAACGACTTCAACAAATAGAAATAATACCAAATTCACGACTAACATACTTAATATGAGTTATGGATGAAGTTTTGTAATTTTTGGATAATCATAGAGTCATAAATAAATGAGGAAAGAGAAAATGTGTTTTGAATTATTTAACACACTAAATATTCTCAAAATGCAAAACTAATTTTATATTTGGATTTTACACATCAAAATAAGTCCAGATGTCAATTTTTATTAATTTTGGAAGTCGTTTCACTTTCAAATAGGAAAAGAGAAAAAGTTAAATGATTAAATAAGAACTTTAGTCAGATTTGTATTTGGCAACCTAGTAAATGTCACGCACATGGACCGTTGGATCTTAATCCAACGGCTCGTGGATCATCTCCTACCTTGAGTAGGAGACCAGCACAAATGAATAGTAAATTTCAAAAATGTTTATTTTTTGGATGGCCATATCTCTCTCGTTACTCAACCAAATCGCGTGATTTTTGGCTTGTTGAATTCCTAGTTCGATTTCGCACCACATTATCTCAAAAGTTTTACGTTTGGACGAATATTAGAGAAACACCCAACTTGGGCACCGCCTCTCTCTACCCCCATCTAACCAAACCCAAGTCTAGGTTACCTTGCCTATATATAACAATGCCCCTAGGTCTTCCGACACATTACCAACTCACCCGTACTTTTAATTTCAAGTTTCGTCGACGTTTTGACCCCTAAGGGCGGCTGAAGCACAAGAGTTTGTGGCGCCTATAGCTCTCTTCTCCCTCCACCTTCAGCCAAATAATGGGTACACCCATGTTCGTCTCTTCTCTAGCTTTTATTTCCATATCTAAGTTTTGATTTTGGTTTAGAATCGCAAAAACGCCCAAATCCAAGCTCTTAAGCCATCGGCCATGGTCGGGTGCTCGTTGGGGAAGAAGGCCACTCGTCGATTTACGCTTCTACACCTAATCTTTCCCTTCTTTCCTATCTAGCTCGCGCGCATGGCAACATCGTCTTTTTGCTTGTTCTTTTGCTACTGCTGTGAGTGTGCATGCCTACGTGGCAAGCTATGGTTGGCTGATATTGTAAAATTGATATCTTTTTACTCGATTATCCAAATTTAAAACCAAAATATGTTTTGGAATCGGGAGAACGAGATCTATCTAAGAAAAATAATTTTGTGGTCTGATTTTAAGTTTTTCGAATATGTATTTTTCGAGTTTATTTAATTAACTAATAAATATGGAAAATACCCTAAAAAGTCAGTAACTCAAAAATATACAAATATATATATTATTTTGATCATAAGAATGTAACCAAGCCATTAATGATGTTTTTGAGATCTAAATCGATCGTTTGTGGAAAAGTCGATGGTTTTGAGGTTTTAAACCTTTTTATGAAAGAATTTATCATTAATACATGTATATGATTATGTAATTAGGAAAGTGGATCTGATCTCGTGTAAAATTTATGAAAAGTGATTCTAGGATTCTAAAGAATAAGGTATGTTATTAATACACTTCATTTGGGAATTCTTTGTTCCTTAACCTATGCTTTCCATAATGAGGCTTATTTGCACTTTGTATTCTTTTCTTTTGAATCTATTGCTATACTTGCCTCATAATCATTTTGGAATATTGTTCTTGGGTCTTGGTACCCCTTTGACATGTTCTATTTGGATGATGCTATTCCTTGTCATTGTTTCTAGCATGTTGATTTTATTAGACTAATTAACTAGTGTAGTGGTACTTGTATGTACAACCACCCATAGTTGGGGAATGTGTTATTTATCCCCTGGGGAATGTGATACTCTCCCCCGCACACAAAATGTATGTAGGTGACTGGGAATGTGTTACTCTCCCCTCACCCTTTTGGTTGAAGGTCCGGTAGGTGCCTCAACCCTACATAGTTAAGATAGTCAATATTAATCATACATGCAAAACCTTGGTTATATATTATTTATGGCAAGCATCTATTGAAATATTCTTTTATATATATGGCCTCATTTTCTTAATTGTATCATCATATTATGATGACCCTTAGCCTACTTTTACATGCTTTTCTTATCTTGCCATCTTAGAACAGTTTTTGTAACACATACTTTTATTTTCCTTCCCTCTTGCTGGGTGCTTTCCCAACCACCCAGGTGTGAAGCAAGGTGATGAATAGGACTTGAAGATCTTGGCTTTGGCTTGGACTTAGATGATGGAGTTATGCTTTGGGAGATAAGGTTGTCGTAGTCTAGTTCCCTCTACTTAGATCCTCTTTTTGTATAAAGCATGTACACCCTTATTGGGGAAAATTTTTATGTACACTTTATTTAAATTGAATATAGTCAAAATTTTATCTTCCACTGTTGTCCAAATTGAGTTTTGTTTACCATTATTTTTAGTAGAGAGGTGGATTAATTGATTTCACTTCTTTACAGCATGGTATCAGAGCCAATGGTAGTCGGATCTTTGACTATTTCAGTTTGTCTCCCTAATTAGAACCCTAGACTTGCATAGTTTCCTTTAAGTGACATGTTTGCCTAGCTTTGATCTACCTTGACGATAGGTTGACTTAGGAACCAATAGTTTCACATTAGAACGTTGATGAATAAAATCCTAAAATACTTGTAATTAAAATATGCATAACTTGATGTTGTTTAGGTTTGCCTTTAGGCAACTATTAGGGCATGCAGTTGAAGCAAGGGTGTCTAGAAAGGATCAGGGTTTCGGGGGCTGGCAAAATTTTTCTCCGCACCACTAGCTTGGTATACGAGGACTCCCGTGCCCATATGATACCGGCTTGGCCTGCGCTGATACGAATTGCTCGAAATAGTTTTCTTTTAGGCAATAGTGACCTTAGACTTCTATGTTGTATATCTTTGGGAACCCTAAGTTTCATGTGTATGATGATTTGTTTGAGGTTGGTTACCAAGATAATTTCTTATATCCTTTGAACCTAGACCTTAGAGTTTGGGTGTTTGTGAGAATATCAGAGTGCGTAGTGGAAGCATGATGGATCTTGATAATGGTTTAGTTAGACTTATCCTTTAACCCTAGTGTAGTAGGTCAAACCCTTTAAGGGGTGGAGTATGGTTAGTTGATGATGTTTGAGTGGTTAGATTTCATGGACGAAATCCTCTTTAGGGGGATGGAACCCTATAACATCTTGATGTATCTTTAGAAACCCTAACTCCATAGATAGGAGGTTAGTATGCTCAGATCCATAGTTTTGACCAAACATGTAATAGTGGTAACCTTAACATGTTTGTTAATATGTAATGAACATATAAATTATCATCTAAGGAATAATGCATGTGCTTGAAACCTAATGTACATCCAATGCACATAATATGAATATCAATGCTAATTTTCAATAAGTAAGATGTTAATAATGTCATGAACCTATAAACCCTAATGATATGATGAGTAAGGTTATAATTCATAATTAATGCACGCTAAGGATGAATAAGTGAAATAAAATGGTTATGTGACCTAAACCCTAAGTTGTAATAATCTAACCCTAATCTATACATCTTTAATGCCTTTCATGATATGTTAATGATGTTAACAACCATAATCAGTTAACATACTTTGATACACATAAATGATATATATGATCATCTAGTCACATATTAATTAAGCCATCAATATGAATGCATGTTACCTTGTTAACTGATATACATGTTATTAGTCACTTAATGTGAATCAAATCATTAATATGACATATGTTCCACCTTGATCATTAAAATACATATAATGGATTCAGTATGAATATGAGATGATTGGAATTCACATAAATGTGCAAAATCAATAATATAAATGAATAAATATGAATAATTATTAATGATGACATTAATGTGAGCAATAAAGATAATGTGACAATGTGAACATGTTTAATATGAATATAAGTAACTAATGTGACATTAATTGGAATAATTGTATGCTTGACCACGAATTGGATAGAATGTCTTATATTCATGTAAAATAATTGGTTATAATTACTAAAGTCATAATATGAGGATAAGGAAGTATAAATCCGAATTATTAAGGACAATGATCAAATATAATAATGAATGTGGAGATAATTGAGTAACATCTAATTGTGCATAATAATGAAATATAACCCTTTTGGCAATAAAGTGAATATGACATAACATAATTAAAATAATAATGATAATGTGTTATCAAAATGAATATAATGTTAATAAGTCAAAAATATAAATAAAGTTAAATCTCTTAAAAAGAATATCTTAATAATGGACCCTAGGTGATCCTTGAGAACCCAACCAATGTTGAGCTTATATGAAGTTTATGAACCCTTAGGTGTAGTTGAAGTATAAGTTTTGGTGGAAGTTGTATGGTTGGAGGAACAACCTGAAGTTTTATGATGTGAGGTTGCACACTCACCCTTTCCTAATTTCTAGTGATTTCGGGGACGAAATCCTCTTTAAGGGGTGGAGTGATGTAACATACTGAATTCTGGGCATTTTGCCTTTTGATCCTTTTTTCCATCTTTTCTGTTCATTTCTATCCTCTTTGGCCTTTCTATTTAATTTGTGGACAATATGATGGCCTAATGAACATTTGTTCACCTTTTCTCTCAATATGTGGGTTTATGCACAAATACCTCATTGGAAGCTTAGTAATGGGTCAAATATGCAAAATATCCACTTAAGTGATAAATACAATAAATAAATTTGTCCTAGAACTTTCTAGTGTTTTTTAGAATATGAAAAAGAAAGAAAATCCCGAAATATAAATAAAGGAGATGATAAATGCAATAGTTGGGGATAATATTGGTAAAAGAAGGTAATGAGGAATATATTGTTCCAAAAATCCTAAATAGAAACCCAAGAATATAATTTGGATAATAAATATATCAATTTCATTTTCTTGACTTAATGGTTGCTTAATGGCCAAGTATCATCTAATTTGGATAATAAATAAATACATAATGCCATTATTATAAGATAATGAGAAATAAGCCAATAACATGAAATAAAATATCTAATATCCTCAAACTGGAAAAATAACTCCATATTCGTAATCTAAACATAAACATAAGCCTTTGGGAAAATTTGCATTTAATTTGGTCAATGCTTAATATTTTATTTTATCCAGGAGAGAGAAAATGACTTAAAGACCAAAAATATTAAATATATATTGATAAAAATTAATTAATGTAAAAAACGTGTTCCTAACGTTTATTATTGCTTATAGGACAAGTTTTATAATTTTATAAGGTTTCTAGATGCCTCTAATAAATTAAAAGGTGAAATAAGTGAAAAAATTTAAATGAATTAAATAAAATAATAAAAGTCTTTAAAAAATATATTAATTCCAAACTCATGTTCTACATGTTAAAATAGACCTTTGTATGAATTTTGAATCAATTTGGAAAATATTTGATGAGACGATAAATTAAGGAGAGAGAAAGTGTATAAACTTTCAAATCATTATTTAAAATAACAAACGACTTCAAAAAATAGAAATAATACCAAATTCGCGACTAACATACTTAATATGAGTTATGGGTGAAGTTTTGTAATTTTTGGATAATCATAGAGTCATAAATAAATGAGGAAAGAGAAAATGTGTTTTGAATTATTTAACACATTAAATATTCTCAAAATGTAAAACTAATTCTATATTTGGATTCTACACGTCAAAATAAGTCAAGATATCAATTTTAGTTAATTTTGGAAGTCGTTTTCACCTTCAAATAGGAAAAGACAAAAAGTTAAATGATTAAATAAGAACTTTATTCAGATTTGTATTTGGCAACCTAATAAATGTCATGCACATGGACCGTTGGATCTTAATCCAACGGCTCGCGGATCATCTCCTACCTTGAGTAGGAGACCAGTGTAGATGAATAGTAAATTTCGAAAATGTTGATTTTTTGGATGGCCATATCTCTCTCGTTACTCAACCAAATCGCATGATTTTTGTCTTGTTGGATTCCTAGTTCGATTTCGCACCACATTATACCAAAAGTTTTACGTTTTGATGAATATTCGAGAAACACCCAACTTGGGTGCCACTTCTCTCTACCCCCATCTAACCAAACCCTGGTCTAGGTTACCTTGCCTATATATAACCATGCCCCTAGATCCTCCGGTACATTAGCAACTCACTCATACTTTTAATTTCAAGTTTCGTCGACGTTTTGACCCCTAACGACGGCCGAAGCACCAGAGCTTGTGGCCCCTATAGCTCTCTTCTCCCTCAACCTTCAGCCAAATAAAGGGTACACCGAAGTTCGTCTCTTCTCTAGCTTTCATTTCTTTATCTAAGTTTTGATTTTGGTTTAGAATCGCAAAAACGCCCAAATCCAAGCTCTTAAGCCGCCGGCCATGGTCGGCTGCTCGTTGGGGAAGAAGGCCACTTGCCGATTTACGCTTCTACCCCTAATCTTTCCCTTCTTTCCTCTCTAGCTCGTGCATAGGGCAACATCATCTTTTTGCTTGTTCTTTTGCTAATGCTGTGATTGCGCATGCCTACGTGGCAAGCTATGGTTGGTTGATATTGTAAAATTGATATCTTTTTACTCGATTATCCAAATTTAAAACCAAAATATGTTTTGGAATCGGAAGAACGAGATATATCTAAGAAAAATACTTTTGTAGTCTGATTTTAAGTTTTTCGAATATGTATTTTCGAGTTGATTTAATTAACTAATAAATATGGAAAATACCCTAAAAAGTCAGTAACTCGAAAATATACAAATATATATGTTATTTTGATCACAAGAATGTAAGTAAACCATTAATGATGTTTTCGAGATCTAAATCAATCGTTTGTGGAAAAGTCGATGGTTTTGAGGTTTTAAACCTTTTTATGAAAGAATTTATCATTAATACACGTATATGATTATGTAATTAGGAAAGTGGATCTGATCTCGTGTAAAAGTTATGAAAAGTAATTCTAGGATTCTAAAGAATAAGGTATGTGCTTAATACACTTCAGTTGGGAATTCTTTTTTCCTTAACCTATGTTTTCCATAATGAGGCGTATTTGTACCTTGTATTCTTTTCTTTTGAATCTATTGCTATACTTGCCTCATAATCATTTTGGAATATTGTTCTTGGGTCTTGGTACCCCTTTGCAATGTTCTATTTGGATGATGTTGTTACTTCCCATTGTTTCTAGCATGTTGATTTTATTAGACTAATTAACTAGTGTAGTGGTACTTGTATGTATAACCACCCATAGTTGGGGAATGTGTTATTTCTCCCCTGGGGAATGTGATACTCTCCCCCGCACACAAAATGTATGTAGGTGACTGGGAATGTGTTACTCTCCCCTCACCCTTTTGGTTGAAGGTCCGGTAGGTGCCTCAACCCTACATAGTTAAGATAGTCAATATTAATCATACATGCAAAACCTTGGTTATATATTATTTATGGCAAGCATCTATTGAAATATTCTTTTATATATATGGCCTCATTCTCTTGATTATATCATCATCTTATGATGACCCCTAGCCTACTTTTACATGCTTTTCTTATCTTGCCATCTTAGAATAGTTTTTGTAACACATACTTTTATTTTCCTTCCCTCTTGCTGGGTGCTTTCCCAACCACCCAGGTGTGAAGCAAGGTGATGAATAGGACTTGAAGATCTTGGCTTTGGCTTGGACTTAGCTGATGGAGTTATGCTTTGGGAGACAAGGTTGTCGTAGTCTAGTTCTCTCTACTTAGATCCTCTTTTTGTATAAAGCATGTACACCCTTATTGGGGAAAATTTTTATGTACACTTTATTTAAATTGAATATAGTCAAAATTTTATCTTCCGCTGCTATCCAAATTGAGTTTTGTTTACCATTGTTTTTAGTAGGGAGGTGGACTGATTGATTTCACTTCTTTACAGACACTGTTAGCTCGTCTTTGAGGTCCAAGCACAAGGAAACGTTGAGCGACGCCCAAATCAAGAAGTTGTGTGTGTGCTACATTTGAACCAGGGGAGTCCCAAGGTTGAAGATGATCTGTTGACGCCCAAAAACTGGCCGCTGGATGTGTTTCCAGTCGAATTGCGGTCACCTCACCCATTGTGAGTAGAATCTCACTCCCAAATGCAAGTATAACTCAAATAATCAGACGTTTCAGGTGAAATTGGTGTTATTCACAGATGTCAACATTTACTCAGGTGCCGGGCAGTGCCGACGTCGCTTAGTTTCTAAATTGCATGAATTTTCTTATTACACTTGCACAACACTAGTCAGTTGATTGATGTGTGATTTGGATTATTATTAATGCACTATTGATCAAAACTTAAATTGCTTTATTAAATGTTGAACTCAGTAGAACATGACCAGTAACGGCACAGTTTGGGTATAAATCCAGGCTGTACATTTTTAGTAAGTTAATAGATGCTCGATTTCAAAAAAATGACAATGACATGAAAGGGTTCTGCACACTCTCGGTCATATTTAATGTGAATTTATTAATAAGTATATGAATCGACACGTTTCTCAAGGATATCATAATAAATCCTCAGTTATTATCAATAATTCGTGTCATGATAAGTAATTAACTCTTAATTGGGTTATGTGATGCACAACTCAGTATTAGGGTTGATGTGCACATTTTTGAGGAATTATAGATAATTTACAAATGTTATTGATGATTGTTCATATGCCGAGTAATCAACCCTTATCAGTATATTAAGATGTTTAATTGCCTGATTTCAGTATGTATGTGCCAAGTTGACAAGTATTCTATTTATTTAAATCTGCATGCAAGTATAGTATGTTGATTTCTCAGTAAATTACAATGTTTGAGCATATTGCACTGCCAAGTTACAAATGATATACATGTTGTATTTATAAGTTTTAGATAAATAGACTCGGTACCATAGAGATACCAAAGCCAAGAATAAGTAAGAGAGAGATGCAATGTAGTAAGAGCTTTTCTAGAATAATAAAAAAATAGATTTAAGGGCCCTGACACCGTATAATCCTTATGTGAGGTATGCGCCTTAGGGATGAAATGACCTACCCTGGTGGTGCGTCCAGTATATGGGGGTTAGAACGCACCCATAGAGCGTGTGGGGAGATAAAGCCCTTGAGGAAGTCTCCTAAGAGAAGATAGGTTACCCAACATGAACTGGAAGTCCCGGTTGTAACCCAGAGGTACCCACAGAGCGTACCAAGTTGAGACCCACAGAGCGTTTCAGACCCTCTGCCTGTGTACTCATCCTAGAGGAGGAGTCCAGTTTATGGCACCATAGGAGTGTCGCGGCCAGAGAGCCAGTTTCCTGTTGTAGACCAAGAGAGTAGTCAGACTTAGCTATCCCGGGGTGTCAGTTAAGTCTTGTATGGTGGTATCATAGTTCACTATGAGTCTTCATATGTAGATCACACTGCATATGATCAGGGCATAAGATAAAATATGTTCACATAAGTTCACAGAGTTTCTTATAAGTTAAAGAGTTAAGAAAGATCTGAGTTAGTTTCACAACAGTTGTCCTTTAAATGATATTTTAGTATTCTCTATTGTTTAATCGTATCTACAGTTTTGCAGCAGTTGTTATCTTAATGAAATGTTGGCATCTCTTATTGTTCAAATTATATTGCTTAGATCTGCTCAGTATAGTATTATCTAATATTTATTTCCAATTAATAAACATAAATGAGTTATATGCGATGGTTGGGTGAAATTCTATTCACTGAGCCAGTAACTCACCAACCTACTGAAACATTTTTCAGGTTAGCTTCAGCATGAGGCAGCTAAAGGATCGTATCATCCAAGTTCTTAGAAGGTAGTTTGTAGTCAGATAGAGGTATCTTAGTCCTTTCCCCTCGGTCCTTGGCCATGTGGTATGGTAGAGAGAGAGGGAGAGAATGAAATGTAATATGTAGTTTAGTTTTCAACTAACTATTGTACTTTATATTCTGCAAGTAAGATGTAATATGTTGTTTAAACTCTGAGGTATCATTCAAGATTTATAAATAGTAAGTTTGCTTCTACAAGTCTAAGTAAGATTTCAGTATTGTCCAAATTATAAGATTCTCCTTTAGGTAAATTTTAAGTGATTAAGAAAAGAAAAAGTTAAGGGTGGTTTACCGAGGGTGACTCCCCGATCTCCGGGGTCATTAGAGATGGCACGGGGATTGGGGCATCACGGTTGGGTACTGGTAATCTAGGTTGTATTGCTAGTTTCTAATCCTCTATATGCATCAATGCTATCATAACCAGTCCATTGAGAGAATTAAAAGTAGGGTTATCTATCATGGATGGATCAACCTAGGGATTCTATGGTAGTCGTTCTTCTCTCGGTTGATCCCTTGCACCTACTCCTGGTACAACAACATTGCTCTCAATAATGTGTTCCTCATGTTCTCCAGACATCTTTAAGCTTTACTCTATCTTCTTTAGAAGAAGAAGTCACTATAAGATGTACTGGAGGACACTAGAACCGACTCAACACATTAGTCCTATGTCTCTATAGACTCAGTGAACCTTAGGCTCTGATACAAAAACTTTGTGATGACCTGACATTGAATCAAGCCCAATCGCCACCAGTAACAATTGCTAAATAACCATAAGCAGTGGATTAATTAAAATCACTAAAAATTAAAATCATTTTGCAAAGAGATCCATTACTAGGAAACTCTTAAGGAAAGAACCAAACCTTTATACATATCATGGTTCACATTATACATACACTATATCATCTCATCTCGAGGATAACATATAACAATTGCTTTTCCAAAACCTATACATAAGCAACATAAAACCTCGAGGAAATCAAGCCAAAATATCATATTGTTCACAAAACAAATACGTACTAACTCCCAAGGACCTGAGAGTACAGAGAAGACACATAGGACTTCTATCTACAAGACATGACAGACAGTACACTCAACTTGAGTTGTTACTACTGCCCTGCTGTTGTCCTTCCTCTATAGAATGTTATCTACCTTCTCATGCACGTCCACCTAAAAATTTTGGATCCCACATGGTGATACAATTGTCCCAGTGAGAGATATAACTCTCCTCCAACAATGTTATTAACACAGGTAAATTGTATAAAACTGAGCAGAGGTTCTTTTAGATTAATAATCAAGATCAATCACTGTTTATAAGCAGAACAGAGCAATCTCATCCTTTGAATCATTGTAGATATCTATGATAGAGTAATAAATCATCTATTCACTTTATAATGAATATGAAGAACATGTATAACATGTCTATTTAAGATGTATAAAAGAAGTGAACATCAACCAGTGTTTTCAGAATTCGAACCTTAAGAAAATACGTTATACGTCTGATTACATATTTACAATCACACGTATGCCCTAAGGAGATGAGGTATACTGCTCCTACTCCAACCGACCACCACTTAGTCGAAATCAGTATCATACAAGGTCAATGGAAGAGTCAGCTGCTAAGACCTCACCCGTCTCGGTCAGTACGAGACAACTGGTAGGACATCTTGTGTCAACTGCAATTAGCTTACCAAGGATAACTGATATCTTTGCTATAGAAATACAACTTCTACATGCACTCTCTTCAGGGATATTTCAATTATCCTTCCCCATATTATAATAAATAAGGAAGATTATACATCAATTCCTCATTTGGTCAGGAGATTCTCATCAATCCCGATACACTTAATGAAGAATAATTTACACATCAATTCCTAATTTGGTTGGGAGATTCACATCATACTGATATAAAATAAATGAGGAAGGTGATACTTCATTTCTTCATTAGGATGTATGGATATATATTCGTCCTTCACCCCCACATATTCAAAAATATTCTCTCCAAATTAAACTAATTTCACCATTCAGCAAATTCTGACACTGAATGGATCTATGGTCAGGGCAACTACATGATGATATTCCACTTGATTAATTAGGTGCATTATAGTATCTTTTAGCATCAACCAAGTTACAAACATGAATTATAACAGATGCTACAAAGAAAGATGTAATATATTTATCTAGTACTTTCATGATCTTTGAAACACATTGAATGTATAACACTTGGGATCTCAGTCCCTTATCACATTACTAGGGATTCTTTTCCCTTAGTGTTATCATCATCATGATTACTAAATATGGGTGTTCAAACCCTTATTTCATCATTGAACATTGTCACCTCTCATCAGGTAACTATTACCATTAGGTCCTCAGACCAAGGTATACATTATACTTGTTTCACAAGTATATCACATGGCTCGCAAGGCCCATTCAAACATCTTGTCAGTTTTCACTAGGCAACAATTATCTTTTTAGGTCATCAGACCCTATAAGCATTATACTTGTTGTACAAGTATTTAATATGGCCCATAACGACTATTTAAAATTGTATTATATGAAAAATTATAGCTCATACCAGGCTAAGTTCATCATCTCATGATTCCTGCATGGTTAGCACTTCATGATAAAAACAATAGCACTTCATGATAACATCATCATGCAATACAATAGATATACAACCTTCCCGTTATTAGGGTTAGGGTATCCCATTCTTACGAATTAGGGTTTGAAGCATATCATCACCCTTTATTATGATTAGGGTTTCAAACCATATTATCACCCTTCATTAGGGCTAGGGTTTCCCCTTATTAACCAATTAGGGTTTCAAGATCATATAATCAGGAATCAAACCCTGATTCATATTCCACACATATTAGGAATATCAATGTATGCCCATTACATCAATATCACACAAGTATGAGTTTCTCTCTCATCCTTACTAGGATGTTGATTACATCATACTTTGTTAGGTTGGCTCAACCCTTTCTTTAGGGTACATTGGCCTACTTAATCAAATGCATTGAACTCTTTACATCATAATGTATCATTTGTGATAGCACACTACATGTGTTACTCAATCAAGTATATTAGATTGAGGTTCTCCCACTATATCGGGCATAGGAGTGTATATGTACTTGACACCATATCGTGCTTCCATATCATGTTTGAGGTATATCCTCATCACCATATTGTGTTCCTATATCGGGTTGCTTCGTCATTAGGGTTTGCATATGGGGTTAAATCCTTATGCTTATATCCCATCAAACCTTCATGGTATCATCCTACCCTTCATCATGTGATAAGTGATAGGCTAGATAATAGGTTAGTCTAAACCAAACCATATGTACAAACCAATAGGGTTTGGGGTTGCAATGTATATCATGTTTCACATTCCATGTTAGGTCACAACACTATATCAGTTTAGGGTATCTACTCGACACCATATCTTGTTCAAGGTGAATGATTTACCCCATATCGTGCTCAAGGTGTATGTATGTATTACTCATATAACCCATGAGATACAAACTCATTACTATCTCATGTTTGTGGTGGGCACTTAGATCACTTCATATCAGGTTACTCATAATTTAGGGTTCGTCATCTCAAGTTAGAGGTACTTAGCACCATATCGTGTGTAGGGTGAATGCTTGACCTCAAATCATGTATAAGGCATATGTTTGATACCATATCATGTACAACGTGTGCAATACATCATCATATCATGCATAATGTATATGCTTAATCATTATATCGTGCTAGTGATATGTTCAGTTCACCCTATCGGGTTACCATATTGGGTTAGGGTATCTACTTGACACCATATCATGTATAAGGTGAGTGCTTGACCCCATATCATTCACAAGGTGAGTGTATGTGTCACTCATATCGTCCATGAGGTATAACTGATCACCATATCGTGTTTGAGGTGGGTACTTGGATGACCTATATTGGGCTGCTCATAATCTAGGGTTTCTCATCATCTTGGGTTTAGAGGTGCTTCAACCCGATATTGGGTTGTACCTTGATGATGTCATCATCATCAACCTCTAGACTCTTTCTCTTACTATTCTAGTTCATGGAAAATAGTCTAAACAACTTTTAGAACTCATAGGATCATCAATTATTCAAGAGAATTCGAAATTGAAAGTAGATCAACAAGTATAACATAATTGAAGGTGAATAATAACATAATTGGGTTCAAGTTATATAACCGCCTCAAGAACAACTTCAAAGCTCCAAGATCCAAAGCTTCATGTTCCTAAGGTTGAATATGATATTGAAAACTCATCTATAGGCAAATAATCACCATGGATAAGTATTTGGTGAAGAAGAAAAGAAAGGAAGATCTCAACCCTAGATCCATGCTTTAATCCAAGCTTGAAGATGATCATGACCTCACCTTAGGGTTAATACTTGAGATCCTTCTTTCTCCTTAGCACCATGCACGATATATCACCTCTCATACACGATCTCCCCTCACTTGTGGCCAATATCACTTCACTTGTGTCCATTATCACTTCACTATGGCCAATATCACTTGTTATGGCCGACATTACCTTACTATGGCCGATATCACCTTGTCATGGCCGATATCAGGGCTCTATGAACGATACCCCTTCACTAATGAACTATACCAAGACTCTATGCATGATATATAATAGAAATAATGTGAAAACGTTCACCAATAGGTGAAAGGCATGGTATATATAGTTGAGGTTCATGAAAAAGAGTGAATATGAGGTGTCATCACTTTAAGCTACTAGGTGCGACATGTCCATGCATGGTTGACACGTGTACATGCATGCACTCTTATTTCTCTTGACATGAAAAACACTTGAGGATAATCTAGATATAATATCTCGGCCATCACTTATCTCTTTGGATAAGATATATCAACTCAATCACCACTTTATTCACAACCCGATACAACTTTTCCAAGGAAGTTGTAAACCGATACACTTCACCTCCTTGAGGTGCTTAGCCCATCATGGAAAATTACAAGAGTTCACAAACTGATATGAGGATCTCTCTATGGCTCCTTGTCTGATAGGCACTTTCATATCAACTCTACAACTCGATACAACTCATGTAAGGGCTTCAACTATGCATCATCTCTTTGTCTTTTCATCATCAAGAGTACCATCATTCAAATATGATTCAAACATGGTTTCTCCTTCTTTATTTCTCCTATAAATGATACATATAGGGAGTAGGGACACTCTATAAGTGGTAATTTGCATATCAACCCTATATTTTGGGTAAATTACAATTTGAACCAAAATTGGTACACAAGGCACTAGCATTATTCAAAAAAGTTCAAACATGGAATTTAGGCTTTCCACAAGCCACCAACTAGCATCATTCTCTCTCTTATGATACTAAAACACTTAAGGCATGTAGAATATGTGACATATTGCAATATAATCCCTCATCTTGGGCAAATTGCATTTTGGTCCAAAACAAGAGAACATTGCTCAAACATCATTCAAGTAGGACCAAGATTGAAACATAAGTTTGTCACCTAATAACAAAACACTTTAGAGAATTATATTAAGGTTATAAGAAACTTATTTAAGCCAAAAAAATAGGGTTAGCCCTAAATCCAAGTCAGGGATGTAACACATGGGACCTTAAGACTACTACTAACTACCTCAGTCTATAGCGAGATTGCCACGTCTGGCTTAACGGCAGCTAAATAGCATTCGTAAATAGTGTCCCCTTGCTTCGAGTACTCAGGAGGAGCGCCTCTAGGCTAAAAAGTGTCAACTCTACGTAATGTGTTTCCACTAGGGTTGACACGCAAAACAGAGTAATTGTTAGAAGAAGTAGGTCCACAAGGGTTGTATACTTCAACTGGTGGGTACCACTGGATCTCCAGTTATTATTGGATACCCCTACTACTGATATAGTACCACCAAGATCTCTGGTTATTGTTGGGTACTATGTTACTCAACTGAAGTACCACCAATATCCAATCAATTGACGTTAGATACTTGGTTCTAGGCTACTTCTTCCTAAATCTAATAGTCCATAGCCTATTTTTCTCATCCTGGTACAAACCTCCATGAAGGGTTCTACGGTGTTCAGGGCATCTACTATTACTATTGTAGTTTTACTGACTACTTGAGCTATTGGACTGAATTCACTGATAATACTTAGTTGAATGCATAACATATTGGTTACCCTTATCTTAGGGTTTCTAATTTCTTAGATGCTTAACATATTGATTACCCTTCTCTCAGGGTTTCTCATTTCTCTTGCACATAGAAGAATACTCATATGTTCAAACAGATTCATGTCTAATGATATAAACATTTACATTCAACATTTCTTGTATTCATGCATGATATCAACGAAATCCCTATCTAGGGAAATTCCTTTTCTCTTTTCATAAATTACCATAACAACTTATGCATTTCATGTCAATAACTCATCTAGAGATTTTTTCATCACAAATCAAAATGTGTATGCATATAAAATGATATTCAGCTAGAAACTCGAATTATCACATAACTCATTTCAATCAGTCATGCATATGAAACCTTGGTATGAATTTAACTAGGTTTTCTAAGATATTCATTAAAATGTCATGCATAAATAATAACCTTAAATAAATGAATTTATTACAATAAAAGAATCACATCAGTCGATTCATGAATCTATTCGCAAACTTCCAACTTTCCATTCATTTAGGGTTTCACCCTCTTTACTGATATATAAAGCAAGCATTGATATCAACAAATGAAATACAAGATATTATCTGACATATATGTACTACAAATTTAGATAAAACAATCTTTTGTAATCAAGGAGATTCAACTAGACAATCTTCTTTATTCAATTATATAACAAATTTAGTCATAGCCGAAAACCCTAGATTTTTCTATTTTTATATAAACTCTACAATTACTTTTAGAATTCTCATTTATATAATTTGTATGCATTTCTAGTATGATTTATCAACTAGAATCCATCACAACAAAGAAATAATCTATTTCATATCATCTTGTAAAAGCTAGGTCAAAAGGGTAGTTTAGGGTTTGTAGTCGCATACTAAACAAGTAAAGATCATTGATCATTTAACTCATTTTCATACAATATACTATTTAAAGGAAGTGCTCACTCACCCTAAGGTGTGAAAAGACATTAAAAATGCAGCTCATCTCTGAAAATCTCCAATTCATATCAAAACCCTAGCAAATCATTGGATTCTTCTTCATTTCAACCCGAAAATCCTAGAAATGGGGGATTATGAAGAAAGAGTGAGAAAAGGGAAAGATTTGATACCATTTTGAATCAAATGAAAGGAGGGACGGAATATTGACATGTGAGAAAAGATTCACCATGAAAGTCTATTCAAAGAAGCTAAACTTACTTGATTTCATCATATCTCAGATAGAGAAACCCTAGATCGACAATTCCACCACTTTCTTCTCTCAAACCCTAACTCTCCCTCTCTCTCTCTAGGATTTCTTTTCTCTAGAATGGATCAAGAAATATGAGATCTACTAGGGTGTTATCTTAATCATATAGAGCAATTTAGGTGCTTGGGTAATTTACACATTAACCCCTCACTATACTTTTTCTTATTTCAGTAGATTTTTCTGTTATAAAAAAGTTACTATAATTTGTTTATTTCATAGGTCAAACATCCTTCCAAAATTATGAAACTCATCATATCTTAAATGTAATGTAATAGGTCCACTATAAATTTAAGAACATTTGGAATTAATAATAAATAAATAAAAATCAAACACTACACTGTTAAACATCACTCTGTCAGCATTTCGGTCAAAATATAGTTCGACTGAGAACCACATTCAAAGAACACCCAAATATTCTAAACTATTTCTCCTATATGTATGATTGAGTTATCCATATCATATCCAATATTAAATAAATCGTAGAAAATATTAAAAAATCATTTACCACACTTCTATCCTGGTCAAATTCCATATTCATGTACTATCAAATCCCTATTTTTTTCCTATTAGGGTTTACGTTTCTCAAACCCTAATTCTTCAAACTAAAATCATAATTAGATTTTCTTCTTAGTTTTGAAATATCATTATTGAGCTACTATCATTAATCTAGTCTAAAAAATGTTCAATCTAATCAAGCATGTAATCATTCAGGTAAACCCTAGTTTACCAATTAAGCACAAATGTGGTCATTACAATTCTCACCCCCTTAAAAAGTTTCATCCATGAAACATAAATATGCAAACAAAGTATATTCAAAGTTTCTTTTAAACTCTGAAATCTTATGTGTCACTATACTCCTGTATTTCATATTTCAATGTTATTTTAAATATTGAGTCATTTGTTTCTCTTCTGACCATAACATATTTTAATCCAGACTTCTAAATGATAGCTGAAGATTTTTTTTTCCACAATCAGTTATACAAAAGAGATAGATAAACAACTATTTTTTTCCATACCCTATTGAGATGTTACCTCAGTACTGGTAATCCGATCCCACTATCTTAATTCATACACATCAATATGTAATTATTTTTGTACATCACATCAGATTTATTAAAGGCAATTTACCTTTCTATTTTGAATTTCACTATTTTGCCACTCTAATTAAAAAAGCACACATGAACTGCAAGACTAGATGTAACAACAATTTTATAAAACTGATTCAGACTACTGATATGAATGATTGAAACCATTAAACTCATTCCAATTTAGTATATTGCTCGCACATGTACAATTGAAGTCATATGTAAAAAAAAATTGCATCCCTTGGTATGCGTTTAACAAATTATACTTCTTAAAAACAAATTCACATATTGCTGATAGCCATTTGTTTTCTCAAATTTCTCTTCTTATGCATTACAACTTCTTGTTACTTATGTTTCTCATTCTGATCATCTAGAATAAACATCCCTAACATAACATTCAAGGTAAGAATAGATTATTCATCATTCTTGTTACCGTTACAATTTTTTTTCTTTTAGATTACACTTTGCTCATATTGCACTTCTCCTTTTGTTCAAATCACACTTAGGAGAAGTGGCGATCGGGGGGTTTGGGGGAACGAATTGGGGGGAGGGATACATAAGAGAAGCTGATTTTGAGACATAGAATTATAATCTTTGAGTATTCACTAAACATGATTCTCATTTTACTCATCATCAAGGAGACTAGACTATTTCACATTTCCTCACATCTCACAATCTCTCTCTTTTATCATCTATATTACTCCCTCATGTTTCATCCACTTCTTTATTTTCTATCATCGACTACCTATTTGCTACTCTTCCCTATGCCATTATTTACTTTTACTTATCTCTTATGATCATGTATCTCACTCTTGTGTATGATTCCATATTCCATGCCATATAAATGTTCTTATCATCCCTTTACTTTTATCTAGTTAAAATTCCAAACCAATATTCTCCCTACTAGTTTGATCTTATGCATAATACATTACATGTCCTTCATTTCATCACACGGATCATGTAGGGGTTAACTATAGTTTCCTTTCAATCATGTTTTTATATTTTGAATATAGTTTACCTTTATATGATTTGTTCATTCATTTAGCCGCACCTTTGTTCTTGTTTTAAGAACTAGTTCCATTTCATCACTAGGAACCTATTGAACACACTTGATGTCAACTAGGTTTCTACTAAATAGAGACTTTGAATCAAAAGCTAGTAAGAATGAATACTTTTAACCATATGATTTTTTTTTAGAAAGTTGGGAGGCAATCTTATTCATCCCGCCCTCCCCGTGTGAGCCAAAAATTGCAACTTACAAACACTAATTAAGCAAGAAAAAGTAAACATGGTAGTACTACTACCATTACAAGGATCTACTTTTAATAAGTCGAGCACCTCTACGGGGGGTTGAGTGTACATAGCGTACATTTTGTTGTTTTTGAAGGCTATCTTAGCTAGCTTGTCAGCAACTACATTCCCTTCTCTACCATTGTAGGCCACCCTCCAATCCAGTTTCAGACGACACTTGATTGGGCGGATGATAAAAGTACACATTCCATGCTCCTCGTTATATCATGTAACCCTTCTTTCTAAATCAAACTCATCATTTCCATCACTTTTTTTTTCATCTTAGTTTCTTATCCTAGTCTTATAATTTACATGTTTATCTAGTTCTCTTCACTTTCATTTTCTGAACTTCACTTCTATGTACTTATTGCATACTTAACTCTTTTCTCCTATTTTCCTTTTGTTGTAGAGTACATAAGTACATTTTACTCGATTATATGATCCATTCATTCTGATTGATTCTTTCTATCTTGGTTTTCCATGTAGTTTTCTCTTATCTTTCCTTTATTTTAGATTGGATAAAGTGCCACAATTCGTTATATGGTTCAGTTCTCTTTATCCATCATTTCTTCTTCATTTTGTATGTTACATACTAATGTAAGTCTTGTATTTATATCCCTCTTCCTTCATTCCCAATTTGGGGTTTCTTATATGAGGCCCCAAAGTTGGATTTCAGATATCAATTCCAATTGATTCGTAACTATTCTAATCTTTCCCTTATATTTCTACACCTTAGTGTATCTACATTCTCACTATGATGTGGGTCTGATTTATCCAAAGTTGACTCTTATTATATTGTTAATAGGAGTCATCAGATCCTAGTAACACATCCTACCAGCCAGACCAGGATGAACCTGCAATCCTAAAACCAAGAGCTACTCAGGATTAAGAAACACTTATATACCTCAAACATGTGGAAATAATACCCAGTTAGGGTAGACTCATTTGAACATAACTTCTGGTCTACTTGATACAAAGAATAACTGAATCAACTTCATGATACACAACATTCTAAAAGAACCATATATATTCTACAAACTAATAATCTGAATTCATATATATGTAAGAGCATTTAAATTGATCTCCAAACATAGAAGCAATATAAAGCAAGATTCTTATCACATTCTATTCTTATGCTCAATTCATTCATTTCTTTCTAATCTTCTAACCCTAATATTTCTAGGGTTTTTCTCTAGCCCATCCTTCCTCTACATACCTGGCCAAGGCATCCAGAGAAGAATAGACAAAGTAGCTTGATACTGGTCAACCTAAGTAATCAGATATTGGGCCAGGGTATCAAAAAGATAAGACATCCCAAAGCAATAGACACATCACCTCCTAACTGCCACACTAATAACTCTAACTTTCTATCCTAATGGTCCCTGACAACTCAGCCTAAGCTCTGATGTCTAACATTACACCCACATCCCACAATTACCACTAATCATGAGATTAGGGCATAAGTTTGAGGATTATACTTAATACAAAGTTTACTCCCAACTTTTTCTTTTCCTTTATTTCAAATTCTTTATTTTCTCGCATTCAATCACATAAACAAACTTTACAAAGGAATTAAACCTTGATTACTTAAATATGATCTCAACAATAATGATACACATCCAGAAATTCATTTTGTTCCTCACACTTCCATGTACATACAACTTCATAACCAGGTATATACTCTATCATTAAGGAAACAATGATACAAATCATCATTTAGAATTCTCTCTCAACTCTATACAAGGACCTAGAGTGACAGAGACTTACTAAATTTAACTAATCTCATACTTAAATCCTGTGGCAGATCTATGTTGAAGCAATGACATCTCTAGTCCATGAGTTATCCCTAAATATTGTGAGTAGAGGGGTGAACCTACTCTCTAAGTGAATGAGTTCTTCAAAGAAATAGTCTAAAGCACTGATGTAATTACAGATATATTGTTTTGCAACTGATATCAATTATAACAGCAATAAGCTTTAAAGAGACTAATCATTCACAAATATAAATATGGCAGAATACTTTAGACATCTACAAGAATCAATCAATATATGAACATGCTTAATTAACCACAAAGAAAACTAATAATCTAGAAACATACAAAGAATAATTGAATAACTGCACACACTTGGTTAACCTCTCATTCATCATATAATGCATCAGTAGTAATATATAAATATCTAAACATTTTTCTCATTATTCTATTTGTAATCTTTCATTAACTTTGAATTGACCTGACTATTGAACTGACTACTACTATGTTGGCCAACTAAACATAGCCGACTGATCTGACTACTATACTCTTTATCTGAACTCAATTGAACTCAATTAATTTTTCTTTTTACTTTGCCCCTAAACTCACTTAAATTGTACCATCTGGGAAAAATCCACTACTGCATGACTTACCATACAAGTCTTAAGGTAAACTCGGGACCTTAAGAGTACTACTACCTACCTCAGTCTACAATGAGGTTGCCACATATGGCCTAATGGTATCTAAACAACATCCATAAACTGTGGGACCTTATTCTGGGTACTCAGGAGGGGTGCCTCTAGGCTAAAAAGCCTCAACTCTATGTAATGCAGTTCCACTAGGGCTGACACACAAAATGGAGTAACTTTCAAAAGAAGTAGGTCCACAAGGGATGTATACTTCAACTGGTGGGTACCACTGGATCTCCAGTTATTATTGGATACCCCTAGTACTGATATTGTACCACCAGGATCTCTGGTTATTGTTGAGTACTACGCTACTCAACTGAAGTACCAATGATATCCAACCAGTTGAAGTTAGATACTCAGTTTCGGGCTACTTCTTCCTATATATGATAGTCCATAGCCTGTTTCACCCATCCCGATGCAGACCTCTAGGGAGGGTTCTATGGTGTTCAGGGCATCTACTATTACTATTGTAGTTTTACTGACTACTTGAGGTATTGGATTGAATTCACTGATAATACTTAGTTGAATGCATAACATATTGGTTTCCCTTCTCTCAGGGTTTATCATTTCTTAGATGCTTAACATATTGATTACCCATCTCTCAGGGTTTCTCATTTCTCATGCACATAGAAGAATTCTCATATTTTCAAACATATTTCATGTCTATTGATATAAACATTTACATTCAACATTTCTCGTAGTCATGCATGGCATCAATAACATCCCTATCTTGGGAAATGCCTTTTATATTTTCTTAAATTATCGTAGAAACTTATGCATTTCATGTCAATAATTCAGCTAGATATTTTTGCATCACAAATCAAAATGTGTATGCATATAAAATGATATTCAGCTAGAAACTCGAATTATCACATAAATCATTTCAATCAGTCATTCATATGAAACCCTGGTATGAATTTAACTAGGATTTCCAAGATATTCATTAAAATATCATGAATCAACAATAACCTTACATAAATGAAAATATAAAAATAAAACAATCACTTCAGTTGAATTCATGAATCTATTCGCAAGCTTCCAACTTTCCATTCATTTAGGGTTTCACCCTCTTTACTGATATATCAAGCAAGCATTGATATCATCAAATGAAATACAAGATATTATCTAATGTACTATGCATTCAGATAAAACAATCTTTTGTAACCAAGGAGATTCAACTAGACAATCTTCTTTATTCAATTATATAACAAATTTAGTCATAGCATAAAACCCTAGATGTTTCTATTTACATACAAACTCTGCAATTACTTTAGGAATTCTCATTTAGATAATTTGTATGCATTTCTAGTATGATTTATCAATTAGAATCCATTACAATAGAGAAACAATCTATTTCATATCATCTTGTAAAAGCTAGGTCAAAAGGGCAATTTAGGGTTTGTAGTCACATACAAAATAAGTAAAGATTATTGATCACTTATCTCATTTTCATACAATCAACTATTTAAAGGAAGTTCCCACTCACCCTAAGGTGTGAAAACACCTTAAAAATTCAGCTCATCTTTGAAAATTTCAAATTCATACCAAAACCCTAGCAAATCACTAGATTCTTCTTCCTTTCAACTCGAAAACCCTAGAAATGGGGGATTATGAAGAAAGACTGAGAAAAGGGGAAGATTTGATACCATTTTGAATCAAATCAAAGGAGGGATAGATTCTTGACATTTGATATAAGATTCACCATGAAAGGCTATGCAAATAAGCTAAACTTACTTGATTTCATCATATCTAAGATAGAGAAAACCTAGATCAGCAATTCCACCACTTTCTTCTCTCAAACCCTAACTCTCCCTCTCTCTCTAGGATTTCGTTTCTCTGGAATGGATCATGAAATATGGGAGCTAGTTGGGTGATATCCTGATCATATATATAAATTTAGCTACTTGGGTAATTTACACATTAACCCCTCACTATATTTTTCTTATTTTAGTAGATTTTTTTGTTCTAAAAAAGTTAATGTAATTCATTTATTTAAGATGTCAAACATCCTTTAAAAATTATGAAAATTTATCATAATGTCTGAAATCTAATGCCATAGCTCAACCATAAATTTCATATAATTTGGAATTAAACCAATAAATAATTAAAAATCAAACACTACACTTCTGAACAACACTGTCAGCATTTCGGTCGAATTATAGTTCGACCAAGAACACCTTAAAAGAACACCCAAATATTCTGAAATTTTTCTCCAATATGTATGATTGAGTTATCAATATCATATCCAATATTAAATTCAATACAAAATTAGTAGAAACTATGAAAAATTATTTACCACACTGCTAACCTGATCAAATTCCATATTCATGTACTATCAAAACCCTAATTTTTTCTGATTAGGGTTTACATTTCTCAAACCCTAATTCTTCAAACTAAAATCATAATTAGAGTTTCTTCTTAGGTTTGAAATATCATAATTGAGGTACTATCATTAATCAAGTCTAAATGATGTTCAATCTAATCAAGCATGTAATCATTTAGGTAAACCCTAGTTTACCAATTAAGCACAAATGTGGTCATTACACCGCAGGATTCTACTAATCAAAGAGAAGGAGTTCCTGGATATGTAACCACAAGTTGAGCAGTCTACACACCCATTATTGGGCATATACAACACTCGAACACCTTCTCAAGCAACCTACATCAAAACATAGTATGTATTGTGGTATTTGTTCTTGTGGGGGTCATCCCACTCACTTTCACGCAGTGTGACTATAACCCATCAATGATATGAAATCCCTCTCGAGGATGACAAATCAACACCCTAGAATATTCTAGATATCCTCTCACGTCTAGAATATTCAGAGATGTTAGGAGCAGGTGTGATCTGGGTAGAACCTGGTAGCAGCCCGACCATGCCAGGCTGGCCCCGGTTGTGCCCATGTCTACAGTTCTGCACAAATTACCTAGAATCATACTCTTCTCAGATTGTGATCCAAACTACCTTCTCTTATCTATTTCTACAATTAATCTCTTGATATAGGTAGAAATTGAAGTTCAAGCAAGAAAGAGATCAACCAAACTAGCAATCATAACCAGAAAAAGAAGATAGAACAAAAAACATACTAGATCTGAAATAAAACTACTTTCTTAAGGTAAAAGTACATAAACATGCCCTAAACATGATACATAGCCAAGAAGGAGATCAAATAGCCTTGGACAAGCATAGTTGGCACCGAACAAAGATGGAAGAA
Organism: Alisma plantago-aquatica; assembly: GCA_963693085.1. Lineage (NCBI taxonomy): Eukaryota > Viridiplantae > Streptophyta > Magnoliopsida > Alismatales > Alismataceae > Alisma > Alisma plantago-aquatica. The sequence goes on along the minus strand of OY856413.1, from coordinate 1,082,306,922 downwards.
CATTATTTGTATGAAACTAAAAAGAACAGTAGAAGAAAGGAGAAGAATAAGAGATTTAGAAAGTAGAAGAGAGGTGGCTCTCACTCCTTAGCCTCTGTATGGGTCGGATCTCATCTTTGGGTCATCCTCCTTGATCTTTTGAACTCCTTGGTCTCCTTTATCCTCGATTCTTCTGCCAAGCAGCAACTTGGTGGGTGTATGAGGTGGAAGATGGCTGCAAATGGTAGGAAGTGGGTGAATAATTGTGGAAAGCGGTGGTAGATGGAAACAAACTAGAGGAATAGATGTAGGGTGAGCATTTCAACCCTTTTTAGACCTTAGAACTCTCCCACGGGACTGTGGGAATCAATAATGTATGGAACCACAACGTGGAACCAAAACAATATCCAAACCCCTGTCCAGATCGCAAGGGGTGAGTATTTAAAGGTGAAGGTGGAAGATGGTCGCGACACCTACCTTGGTCGCTACCCTAGTCTTGACTCAATCGTTCCAAGCTGGGCACGGTCATGTTGGGGGTCATGGTTGAATGGATGTTGCAGTCGAGATGTTTGTAGTGGTCAGGGAAGATGTTGTGGTCGGGGCAGACGTCACTGTCGAGACAGATGTTGTCCCTTGTTCTCAGCCCAACTGTGGTAGGTTGGGTACAGTCATTCCAGGTGTCTCGATCACGAGGGATGTTGTGATCATGATGGGTATAGTGGTTGCAGAAGGTATTGCGGTCATGACAGGTGCCACTATTGAGGTAGGTGTCGTGGTCACAATAGGTGCAGCTATCGAGACAGGTGTCATGGTCACGAACGGTGTCAAGGTCGCGACAGGTGCTATGGTCGAGGAAGGTGCAACTGACCCTTATCCTTGGCACGACTGTTCCGGGCTCAGGGTGTCTATGACAGGTATCGCCATCCCGTTTAGTGTTGCAGTCGTGATGGATTGAAGCCTAGTTGTCACAAAAACTATGTGTTGGGAAGAAATCTTAGAGAATAGGTGTCATTTTAGGTTTGGTGTTTGCATGTCCCAAAATTGGCTAACTGAGCGACATTATCTCTGAAAGATATATAAATTATGAAAAGATAAGTATCTAAAGTTATTTTGGGTATATTAAGGCTAAAATGACACTAAACCATAAATTAATGCTTAGCATAAATGCCTGAATTTGTGTGTTATCAACCACCCCAAGCTTAAACCTTTGCTTGTCCTCAAGCAAGACTGTGCTCAAAGAATAAAAAGTTAACATCCAAATTAAGCTGGCGATAAATGCTAAGGTTAAGAAAAATAATTTAAAACATCAATTCTCTTGACCCATGTCATTTTAGAGCAAACCCCCACCAATCGAGCACAATCTTGCTAATGTATGATCAAAGAGCATCCATGCAAGATTAAGTGAATTCACTGCAACCCATTACTCGTGGGGGTTTGAATCATAATTATACAACATTAGAGCATTGTCACATAGGTGATCCGGTGGGTGATGAGTAATGAACTATTATCATGTATTCATGTAGACCAATCAGGTACAATACACCTCCCACTTATTCAGGTCCTAAGAAGCAACAAAAGAAAAAATACTCTAATGACTTCTGAGGATCCTGATCTACGTCAGGTTAGTCCATGTAACAAGCAACAGTCCCTATAGTCCAAGCCAGTTGGCCCAGAGCAGTGAGACAAACTCCTCATATTGTGCTTGAACCAACCCTTCAATTGGGATGATCTCATAGGTATCCTAGGGGTTCATAGTGACTCTGTAATGAGCCTTAGGGTGGCACTACCAGGCATGACATACCTGTGTTCATGAGCGCAGTCATACACCAGTTGGGCACTATCCTCAACTCTCCTAAAAGAGAAAACAACGCTCATTTATTCACACTCAGGTTTTTATTCTCTGCATTATATTTTATAGGCTTGGGTGAGAACTATTTTGATATTTTTGGTATTTTGTGGGAGGCCAAGCCTCTTTTGCATATTTTTAATTTTCATCTTTTTTACTCAATCTAAGGTGAGAAGCGTGAAGACCATCAAGGAAAAACACTTTGACTTGATTATAGCTCAAAACTCATCATTATCCTCTTGATACCTGTATGAAAAGATAGTTATTATGATTCAAGGATCCTTAGAGTAGAGGCAAGTTCGTGAAAAACACATCTTAGATTTTTGATCAAACTCTAGCTTCTTTCCAACGATACTAAACCTTGGATTTTTTGTTCATAACATAGATCAAGAGGATAATGTTTTAAGCTATGAAAAAGGCACATAACCTTAGATTAATTACCAAACTTAAGGAAAGAGTTAATGAGCAAGTCAAGCAAAAGATCAAGAAGTTTAAGATGAAAATTGTGCATTTAGGCATAAATATAAGTATTTAGTTCTTAGATTTGCATTACGTAGACTTAATTTCAAAGATACAAATTACAAAACAAACTCTTAAAAAATTTTAAAATTTATACTAAATGTAGGGAGTACGCATGCATATATGAAAAATGAAGAGATAGAAGGGTGAATAGACCTGCCACCCCAAGCTTAAAACTTCGCTCGTCCTTGAGCAAGCTTTAAACTTGGTATAGTAGGGAAGGAATGCATGGATGCACGAAAAATAATTTTATTCACATCCTAGTATGATGCATGTATGTAATGATATGTAAAAAAATTTATAGGAAAGAAACTATCTAAGAAATAAAATGAAAAAGGAATTTATTTTAACAAAAAGAGAATAGAAAGGAGTAAGAGAAAGGGGGTGGTTGCCCCCACGATACCGACATTGGGATCCCAAATCCTAAGTTTTGGAACCAATGTCACCTATTTCTGACCGACGGGTTCCTCCATATAATAGGAGTAGAATAGGTAGAGATGTGGGCCCTTCTATGTCTGAAGTAGAGGAATATAATATGTTGACTTAGTGAATTAATCCTTGTGTTGAAATTGTCTTGAACTGCATTGAAATGAATTCTTCGACAAATCATCCTCAAGGTACCTCTCAATGTATGAATATGAATAGGAAGGCCCTAGAATTCCCACACAAGATGAGATGGACACGAGAGGCTGAAAGTCTTCAAGAGGACTCCTCTATTCTCTCTCCACCTCTAAACTTGAGGTTGGATTCCCGGATAAATTCTCATGTAAAACCTGAGTAATCCAATCATCTTCTGAACAAGAAGTACCCCAGGTGAATTTGTTTACAGTTCTACCACCCCAAGTGTGTCACCTTCTATGGGGTTTGGGGTATCTTCATGCTCAACAGCCATCTTATGATGGATTTTCCATCATTCTCCTTCAATGCCAACCACCCTTTGAAAAGGGATGGTGTCGAATGTCATCTCATGCTATTCCAGTTCTTCATTATCAGTATACTCACTCCCCCAAACTGAGTAGTCATCGTCATTCTCCTCAAACAAGTTATTCCAAACCATAATAGTGTGTTGGTTGACGCTAAGTGACAAGTCTCAATGTGAGAGTTATCACTTTGGTTTGGGATAAAAGTCCAATTAGGTTTCCCAAATTGATCCTCAAGTTGTGAGGTTGTTGTCTGCCCTGAGGAGAGTATAAGTGATCATCATCAAACCATTCTTGCAGGTGATGTGTATTTTCCATTGGTTGCTTAGTTGAATCATATGGATAAAATGAAGGGTTTCCCCAGTCATAGAAAAATCCAGGTGAATCCAGTTGATAGCCTGAATAGGATGTTGAGGTAAGTTCCATATCTGGCCCAATGGTATGGTATTGATGATTGATGTCTTCATTATTGCGCTCTGGCACTTGTAACCATACGTTAACCAAATTGATGATGTTTTGAAGCCTCCTGCCCAGTTCAAAATCCTTAACATGAAGTTGTTGGACTTGAACAGTAATGATTTCAAGATTTGTCAATCTCGCCATGCACTTGTGTTGGAAACCCGTTGTATCAAACTGATACACTTGGATGAATCCTTGTTCAACAGTCTGAAGTAAACTTCTACTACGGTCCACGATCTCGGTGGCTACTTGAGGATGATGATCCTACTTTTCGAGTAGTTGCTAAAGCGGATTGACTTGTTCTTGGAGATGAGGAGCTGAGGATGTCAGTGCATCGACACTTTCTCTAGCGAGCTCTACTGCTCTGATCAGTTCTCTATCCCATGATAGCACATAAGTCATGGGTTGATCGGCAATCTTGGCGAGTATAGCTCGACTAGCTGTAGGGCATGTCTTTCAATTATTTTCCAACAGTCAGAGCTGTGGAAAAATTCAGGAGGACAGATGGACAAGAGAACCTACCGTGCTAAAGTAAGGTCCACGGCTGAAAAAGTATAAGAAAATGGAAAGCTATTTAGTATATATGAACAAATATGTGTAAAACAAAAACAAACTATGCATATATATAGGCCTAAGGATGACTGAACAAAATATTTGGGCGTGTAAACATGGAAAACTACATCCCCGACAATGGCACCAAAAAGTTTATCATCCTAAATCGCCCGTCCAAAAGGAGGCAGACCCAGAAGGAATTAAACTTTGAATTTTGTAACTCAAAACCATCAAGTACCCCAGTGAATTTATTATGAGTTCAAAGTAGATATAAAGGGTCAAACATAGGGACGTGGGGACATTTAGGACTCTTAAGATCTCACTCTTAAGTCAGATAAGACAATCTAATAGTTGATAAAAGTATGAAACTAGAACTAGTCTAGCATATTGTCATGAAATAAAATAAAACAAAGAAAAGAGAACAAAACAGAGTCTGTAGGATTAAATTGATCAAAGAGAAGGAGTTCCTGGATATGTAACCACAAGTTGGGTAGTATATGCACCCGTTCTTGGGTGTAGACAACCCTCAAACACCTTCACAAGAAACCTACATCCAAACATAGTACGTACGGTGGTATCTGTTCATGTGGGGAGGGGCATCCCACTCACTTTTGCACAACATGACTATAACCCATCAATGATATGAAATCCCTATCGAAGATGACAAATCAATAACCTAAAATATTCTAAATACCCTCTCAGGTCTAGAATATTCTAAGATACTAGGAACATGTGTGATATGGGTAGAACCTGGTACAGACTCGACTGTGCCAGGTTGGCCCTGGTTGTGCCCAGGTCTACAGTTCTGCACAGATCACCTTGAACCATCCTCTTCTCAAATTCTAATCCAAATGACCTTCCCTTATCTATTTCTACAACAAAACTCTCGACATAGGCATAAATAGAAGTTTAAGCAAGAAAGAGATCAACCAAACTAGTAATCATAACTAGAAAGAGAAGATAGAATAGAAAACATACTAGATTTGAAATAAAACTACTTGCTTAAGGTAAAATTACATAAACATGCCCAAAATGGGCTACATAGCCAAGAAGGATCTCAACTAGCCTTAGACAAGAATAATTGGCACTGAACAAAGATGGAAGAACATCACTTGTACAAAATGTATTGAGAACAATATAATAAAAGAGAAGAGGAATATATTTAGCCCATATAGGAGAGGTGTCTCTTTCTCCTTAGCCTCCATATGGGCCATATCTCATCTTTGGGTCATCCTCTTTGATGTTCTAATCTCCTTGGCCTTCTTTATCTTTGATTCTACCCCCAAACAACATCTTGGTGGGTGTATGAGGTGGAAGATAACTGGGAAAGGTAGAAAGTGGGTGAATGATGGTGGAAAGTGGTGATAGATGGAAGGAAACTAGAGGAATGGATGTAGGGTGAGTACTTCTGCCCTTTCAAACCTTGGAACTCTCCCACGGGGCTATGGGAACCAAAAATGTGTGGAACCACAATATTGAACCAAAAAATTCTCCAAACCCCTCTCCAAGTCGTGAGGGGTGAGTATTTATAGGTGAAGGCGGAAGATGGTTGCGACATCTACCTTGGTCGCTACCCTAGTCTCGGCCCGATCGTGCCAGGCTGGGAACGGTCATCCCAGGGGTCATGATCAAACATATGTCACGGTTGAGATGTTTGTAGAGGTTGGGGTAGACATCGCGGTCGAGACAGATGTTGTCTCTTGTCCTCGGCCTGACCAAGCTAGTTCAGGCATGGCCATGTCGGGTGTTTCAGTCATGGTGGATGTAGCGATTGCGATGGGTATAGTGGTCGCAATACGTACCGCGGTCATGATAGGTGTCGCGATTGAGGTAGGTGTCACATTCACAATAGGTGTCGTGATCGAGGAAGGTGTAGATGTCAAGATAGGTGTCATGACCGTGAAAGGTGTCGTGGTCATGACAGGTGGTCGGTCAAGGTAGGTGCAACTGACCCTTGTCGTTGGCACGGCTGTGCCAGACTCGATGCCGTTGTGCCAAGCATCTCAGCCACATCAAGTGTCACAACGTGATGGATGGAAGCCTAGCTACTGTAAAAACTATGTGTTGGGGAGAAATCTTTGGAAATAGGTGTCTTTTCAGGTTCGGTGTCTGCATGTCCCAAAATTGGCTAGCTAAGTGATTTTATCTCTGAAAGATATATAAAGTATGAAAATATAAGTATCTAGAGTTATTTTGGGCATATTTACGCTATAATGACACTAAGTCATAAATAAATGCTTAGCATAAAAGCCTGAATTCGGGTGTTCTCACTCACGAGACAAGTGTTTTGTTATGCGAGACAACTGTCACATAATTCATAGGTTCTAGAACATTCATGATTCCATACCCTTCTACTCTCACAACGGTCGGGAACCCTGACCCTAGCCTCTACTATAAATAGAGGGGTATTGAGGGCTTCCCAAGATAGACCATTGAAAATCAGTTGCTTTGACAATTGTTGTCCACTCTAGTTGTGATAACCAATTAAGAGCCCAAGCAAGTCAAACCCATCAAAGGGAGGGATAGAAAGTGACAGAACAACTGAGGATCAATTGTGGGAGAGAATGTCGGTGACTAGTATGCTGGAAGAAGGGGACAACTCATTCCTGTTGGCTCTGGTAGCGCAACATGGAGTTTTCAATGGTCCGCATGGACTACTAAAGAGGCGGGAGGCCGTCGTCGGTTGCTTGGAGGAAAATATTAGGCAATAGTCTGTGGCGAGACTACAGGAGTCGTTGTAGAGCTTGTTCCAATCTTTTTTCCATGGTGAAAACCAAGAGCTGCACAAACACCATGCAAGAGAAACTACAAGACAATTGTGTATCTAAAACTTCAAGGGTAATGTCACTAGACTTGCTCCCGGACTAGGTATAACTTTACAACCCTTCCTTCCTAGATATATTATTGTTGACACGGTCTTATAGTTTAGGGGAATCGGGCTTTAATTCTTTTTATTTCCCTTGCATTATTTGTCGCCCTCATAAAGATTTTATGGGGTGTGCTTTATGGGTTGTGTTTTGTTTCCGCTACCTTATTTTCCTTCCTTCTCAGGGTTTTATTGGTTGTGTTTTGCAAGCATGATAGTAGGAAGGGCGTAATGGGTAATTCGGGTAGCATTTGTTTGAATCTGCTAATCTTCTATGCCAGCAAAGGAGGAATTATGTGCACCATGTATACTCTATAAAAGTTACAAAAGATATAGTAATACTTATGATTAAGCAATCTATTGAAGCCAACTCATGACTTTAGTTCGTATATAGGCAATGATAAGGGGATAAGGAAGAGATCCAAACTTCAGACTCCCATGTGTCTCTCGAGGACTCATTCATTTCCCACTAGTGAGAGAGTGTATCAGTCACCTCTCAAGGACTATATCATTTCCACCATAGAGAAGTGTATTATCAATCAACAATTAGATAGGGTTGGCTAATGGGCTATAAGGAAGAACTATCAGATGTGTACTAAGTTTGAGGATATGTGGTTGGGGAAGATGATACGTAATGGATTCAAATTTTCTGGGGTTCAAATCTATTGTCTCGAGGTTGTCGTTTCAACGTATTCCTGTTGATCCCAGTCATACGCACACTTCATCAATTTTTTTAGGGGTGAAATTTTAGGTAAATGAATACCGAGGAGTTTATGTGACACAACCAGGACAGCAAGACAAGTACCCATCTTCTATCTCCACTTCTATGTCCACATCATCTGATTCCTTGACTTGTCAGACCCATGGTGGTTTGTATGACCAAAATCAAATGTCCTGGACATATAGAATGTGAACTTGGGAAACATATCCAGATATTCCCCCATTTATGGATTTGAAATTGTTGGTGACAACTTCCATAAGTAAATTTCTCTTTTAGATAACGAGGACTTATGACCAAGTCTTTTTTCTGGACTAGTGAAGCCACATGTGTACATGCACATGTCATGTTGAGAATGTTTAAATTATATTAGATACAATGGAGATAGATAAATCCAATAAAAAAATGGTGGGAAACTGTGTTTTATTTCCAAGACTTAATAATCATTGTGTAGATAATTATGGGTTTTCAATTATAACATGGAGAAAGTGAAATAAAAAAAATCCATGTCAAGATTTATATTATCGTGAGAATGAAATATAGTGTAAATTGAAGTAGAGAGAGAGAGAGAGGAGAAGGAGTAGGATGAGGTTAGGATTGGAGTAGGGAAGAGTGATAGAGAATTTAGAAAAGGAGATATAGAATACGTGTGAGGGAGGGTGAGGGTTGAATCGTGGATTTATGGGTGTGGCTTATGGGTACATGAAGGAAAAGGGAAAATGAAGAGGGAATAAAAGAAAAGTTGAGAGATATTTTGGGAGGAGGGAGAGTTAAGAATTGTGCAAGGAATTCAAATTTAAAACTTATGGTTTGTTGAACAGTTTTACAAGAAAAAAATATAATAGTACAATTATGAATAAGTTCAATTATTTATTCTTTTTGTGGTAATATAGATATAGATATAGATATAGATATAGAAAAAATAGAAATATAAGAAAGAAACAGAAAAAAGAGAAAAAAAGTTATTTGCTTAATCTGATTTAGATGACTATAATTATGATAAAGTTTGAGATATTTGATAGCTACATAATAAGTAATGAAATTTTCTCTTGTTATGCCTTAAAATTGACAAAACGATAAACATAAAATGACTTATGTGGTGTTAAGAAAGGCGAGATGTGATCATAGATAAGAGATTCAACAAGGAAAAGTGAAAGAAAACTAATAAAAAATAATAAAAAAATGATAAGAGAGGGAATAAAAAGGAATGAAGTAATCAATTATTATTACAGAATAACTGTTATAGTAATGAAAAAAGTGGTGGGATGTAGGAGTTGAATGTATAATGGGTATTTAATAGTGGAAAGTGAATATATGAGAGATAGAGCAATAACAAACGTGGGTTATCTGGGATTTTTCCAATTCTAATTTAACTAAGATGATGGGTGGGGAATATATTTCCAATAGATACTATTTTTATAGGGGTCGATGGAGAAGAAAATATAGTATAAATTGAAGTAGAGACATAGGGGAAGAGGATGAGGATGTTAGGATCAATGTTTTCAGAACCAACCTGGCGGTCGAACCAGTATTGACTCAGGCCGAATTGAGTCGGGTTCAACCGGAGTGATTGAACCGGTTGGACCGGAAATGATGTCACATAACATTAAAAAATTGAATCGGAAGAACCGAACTAGTCACTATGATAAAAGGCAATTAGCGGTCAGACCGGTCAAACCAGTTGCACCAGGCATATTATATATATATATATATATATATATATATATATATATATATATATATATATATATATATATACATACATACATACATATAAATATATGTATAGAATACACTTGAGTGTACAAATCGCACGGATACACTCAAGTGTGTTTTCATATCAAGACTATTTTTTGCAAGATGTAAGCCATTGATCTTCATTTTCATACTATAATTAGGCTACATACAAATTTTGAGCCCATTTGGATGAGTGTAAGTCACTTATCCGAGGGCAACAAAATTGACACACAAAACTAATTTGAAATGTATAATTTTTGCGGTCTTTATAACATGACCTATAAATGTCCAGATGTGCTCAAATTTTTTATATGAGTTATTCACAAGATGATCAAGAAGATCAATGGATTAGATTTTTGAAAAAGATATTGCATCATGAAAAACTACTTGAGTGTATTCTGCTCCGAATACACTCGAGTGTATTCTAGCTTGACTCTCTCTCTCTCTCTCTCTCTCTCTATATATATATATATATATATATATATATATATATATACATATATATATACATATATATACACACACAAATAAATATAAATATATATATATATATATATATTATATCAATATATATGAATATATATTGTATCAATATATATATATATATATATATATATATTTGAATTAATATATATATTTGAATATATATATGTAAACATATATATTGTTGTATACATGTATACATACATATATATTATATCAATATATATAAAAATTTGAATACATATACATTGTATATATATGTGTATATATTTTATCTATATATATATTTGAATATATATACATTATATATATATATATATATATGTATACATATATATTATTATGTAGATGTGCACGTACATACATACATACATTATATGTAATGCATATATACAAATATACATATATTTTACATATACACATATATATATGCATTCTACCTTTTATGTATATTTTCTATGTAAATTCTACCTTATATACATATATGCATATATGTAAATTCTTATATGTATTTTACCTTCTATTTTCTCCTCTCTTTGAAGCACTGGTTCAATCCGATTTGGTCCGACCGGCTAGTTGGACCGGTTGGACCACATTTCTGACCGATTGGACCAGAAAAAGACACATAATCAGTTTTTTAGGCTTATGAACCGGTCAGCTACCAGTTCACCGGTTTGACCGGTCGGACCGGCTGATCTGGTTTAGTTTTAAAAAAAACTGGTTAGGATAGGAGTAGGGATGGGTGGTCGACAATTAAGGAAAGAAGAGATAGAATACGTGTGAGTGAGGGTGAGGGTCGAAATGTATTTTTATGGATGTGGCGTAGTGCGGTCATGAAAGGAAAGAAAAAACAAAGAGCAAATGAAATAAAAGTGGAGCAATCTTTTGGGTGGTGGGAGAGTTAAAGAATAGTGAAGGAAATTTGAATTTTAAACTGCTGTTTTAATGGAACACTTTCTGTAAATATAATGTAATAGAACAGTTATGAATGAGTTGATTATTTATTCATTTATTATCAATATAGATATAGATATAGAAAAGAAAGAGAAATGCAAGGATAAAAAAGAAAAAATGATAAGAAAAAAAAGTAATTTTCTTGGTCTGATGATTTTAGATAACTATAATTGTGATAACATTTGAGATGCATGGTAGGTACATAAAATGAGAATGGTTTACTATTTTTTTAATGAATTGTTTTTGTTATGTCCTAAACGTGAGAAGATGATAAAAATAAAAGGACTTATATGGTGTTAACAATGGTAAGACGTGGTCAAAGAGTCAATAAGGAAAAGTGAAAGAAAACTAATAAAAAGAATAGGAAAAAATGAGAAGAGAGGAAACAAAAAGGAATGAAGTAATCGATCATTATTAAAGTGTGGGGTGTAGGAGTTGTATCAGCATCGCTGGGGTTTGGCCTCCTTCCCGGGTCTCCTGGTTGGTGCAACCTTAGTGCTCGTTGCTGGTAGTTGTGTTTCTAGTCCAGTTTTGTGGTGTTGTGTCTATGTTGTTACTTTGTGGTCGAGCTCTTTTTCAGGTGATCTTTTGTTGACTTCATGATGGTAATCTCTGCCAGCGGCTATGCAAACTCCTCTCCAGATGTACTCATAGGCTCATGTAGATTGATGAATTCCATCCCAAATAGTTGTTTTGGACAACCACTACAAGAGGTGGACGGTGCTAAAATGTACCTATCACATCCCAATCTGAGTTGTGTGCTATGTCTTTCCCCAAAAGGAGTTGCTGCTTGGTTACTTGTTGAGAGATGTCTATCTTGTAGATGTCGTATTGCTTGCTTTTAATGATATTGAGCTATTTTAAAAAAAATTGTTTTGATTTTGATAAAAAATGTGAAAAAGTTAGTTGTGTTTATCCAAACGGATCTCATCCTCTCTCTCTATCTCCATCTCTATATATCTCTCTCTATATCTCTCTCTCTATCCCTATAAAAATATGTGATCATGTAGTTGTGTTTACCCAAAAAAAGACTATCATTAATAGCTTGTATTCACCATTAATAAGGCATGGGCGCAAAAGCATATATTAGGTGTGTGTTCACAATTAATAGAGACATATTCACACTGGCTCCTGTAAGACTAGGGGGCACGCCCCCAAAGATTTTACAAAATTAATAAATATGGTTGGGTTGAAAATTGTTAATTAATCTTCTTTACTACATTGACCATTTCTAATTTCCCCCCCAAGAGTTTTCCATTGAGGGTTCCTTTATAGTTTCCAAGTTAAACAATACAATAAAAAAATGGTATTGTTTTGACTCCTTTCTAACATTTACTCACTAAATGAATGCAGTTGTAGATTCCTTTGCAGTTTGGGTTGCTTTTTACAATTGTGAAGATAATTTCTTGTGCTATTGCCTATTACATTTTCTACTCTGTTTTGATTTTTGAAAATATAATGAATGTGGTTGGGTTGAAAGTTGTTAATTATAAGATTTATTGTGTTGACAGTTTTCAATTTGATAACCCCAAGAGTTTCTCATTGGTGGTTCCTTTATACTTTCCAATTTAAATAATACAACAAAAAATCTCTATTGCTTTGATTCCTCTCCAAAAATTACTCGATAAATTAATGCCTTCATAGACTCCTTTTCAGTTTGGGTTGCTTTTATAATTACGAAAAGAATTTCTTGTGTTATTTCCTATTATAATTTCTATTCTATTTTAATTTTTTAGTGCAAGTTTACTCTCTATCCTCCGGTCTTTTGATAATCATACTTATCCAAAATAGTAAACATAAATAAAGAAACTATTGACCTCTATAAATCTATTTGTAAACATACAACATTAATCGTGTCAAACTCCATGTTTTATTAAATAAGCCCTGGATATTTTCTAATAGAGTTCCACTTCATTGTACAAACGTTGCTTTCAGTTTTGTTTAAGGACCAACACAATCTTTGAAAATAGGTTGCCTCTACCTTTTTCGAACACACATAGGTGTGCACAACAACACAGATAAAAGAGAAATAAAGTCAATTATTATGCCCAGTTCTTGGCTGATATTTTTCATTATTCATTGTCCATGTATTGTGAAGTGATGGACACATCTTATAAGTCATTATATAGTTAATTTTATTTATTTATCATACATTTGGTTTTGTATAACTTATTTGCTTCTATAATTGTTGAAAATTTGTATATATTCACTTGACGTTGCAATATAGCATAACTTATAAATACAAACCATGTCTTGTAATGAACACATTGTCTGGACCATCATATTGTTATATTGTGAAGATATTTTAATTATTTACAGTATACACCCTTGTTAGGTGATTTTGAGAAAACATCATGTCTAAGAATAATATTATACACTCTTTTATCAAGAAGTTCGACATTGATTCTATTATCGAGGACTTCATGAACGTTAAAGAGAGAAACACAATATTTTAAAGTTTTAGAGTTATATTGTGTAACAAATTTTATTATATTTTATTTTTTTATTTAATTTATCATTGCACTTGAAGTAAAAAAAAATCATTTGCGTCTTAGTTTTTTTGAAATTTTGAAATAGATACACTTGTCTACTCTGTAGTATATTATGCCCCCCCCAAATAATGCTCTCCAAGATCCTCCATTGCATATTCATCATTAGTAGACACATATTAACATTAATAGGGATGGGCACAAATAAAAAAGATAGGTGTATTTTTTATCATTGAAATTAAGTGTATATTCACCATTAGTAGACACATAATCACCCTTTGTATTTGTGCATTCATCACAAATTTGCGTGTACTTAACATTAATGGATGTAAATACACATATGGTAGACATGTATCCATCATTAATAGGTGTGTATAAATCATCAATACATGTGAATTCAACATTAGTTTCCACCAACACACATAAATTAGTTGTGTATTTATCATTACTAGTCTGATATTCACCTTTAGCATGCTTGAATTCACCATTAATATGTGTGAATTCAACATCAATGGGTGCAAATATACATAAAGTAGGTGCTTATTCACCATAATCTGGAACATACTCACCATTAGTGGGAGTGTATTCACCATTATAGGAGTGAATTCCACATTAATGGGTGCATATATATATATATATATATATATATATATATATATATATATATATATATATATATATATATATATATATATATATATATATATAAACTAGGTGCATATTCATCGTTGATAGATGCAATTTCAACATTAATTGATGCATATACACACAAAGTATGTGCTTATTTACCATTAATTGGCATGTTATCACCACTATAGCTGCCAATTCAACATTAATGAGCGAAAATACACATAAAGTAAGTGCATAGTCACCATTCATAAGCATGTATTCACCATGAGTAAGTGTGTATTCACCATCAATTGGCATAAATTCAACATTAATCGACATAGCTAAACATAAATTAAGTTCATATTTTGCATTAGTTGGTGGTTATTCACCATTAGTAGGTGAATATTAACCATTAATAGGTGAGGATTCAATCTTAGTAGGCAAAAATACACATAAATTAGGTGCATACGGAGCTGAAATAGACACAGATGCTTAGAGCAAACAAACAATGTGTTGATGGTTACTAGGAGCGTATTCACCATTAGTAGTCACCTATTCACCACTAATAAATGTATACTCAATATTAAAAGACACATACTTTATGTTGCAACAAATCGCCCACAGCTCTTGCATATCCCACAAGTGGGGCCCTAGACAGATGACTCATCAGCTGCATCGGTAAATGGGTATGTCCGCCCCTAGTTACATGGCTAACAATGATTGAGGGTGAGTGGGGGTAGGATCAAGAAGAAGGTCCCTATACCAAGGCACAATGGGCTGCATCAATTAGTGGATGCAAGTCTGCTCTCATTGTATGGCAAAAAACAACAATAACAGGTGAGTAAGGGATCACTATCTTTGTGTTGGGTTTTTGGTGGGAATCTCAACGTCTTTGGGTGTGGGTCAGGGAGTGTCAGCGTCTCAAATTAAAGAAGGGGTTTGGGGTTTGGAGGTAGTATCTATTCCCCATGACTATATTTTGGTCCCCTCCTTTCATTCACAATTTCTTTTTTTCATCTTGAGATATTGTGTTTGGTAAGTTGCCTCATTTTGAGAAGTTGTCCTTTCTATTGTGTGGTTTGAGTCTCTCTATCTAAAAGTTTTTACTCTCAATATTTGTCAATTGTTTAATTTTTTAAGGAGTTTTTCAATTTATTTACTAACATAGATCCAAATGATAACACAAGCCAGTTAATTAATTCCTCCTTATCAAAAAAACATTTATACCTCCTCAAAGCTATTCCATATTGAAGGATCCCTATACAAGGTTTCATAATGAATCAATGATTTTCAAGAAAGCTACATCAAATTCCCTTGACCTTATTTGTATTAGAGAATATTTTTCCTTGATGGTACATCATCTCATTTTGAATGTAACTAGATTCTTGTGCAAATGTCATAGAGCTTATAATTATTGAGTCAATCATCTATACTATATAAGAAAGCCCGTCTAGGGTGTTCTCTGCAATTTTTTTACATCCGTTTTTCTAATTGCAAACTAATCCTTTGTTCTGTATAGAAATAGGCATCCAAGAGATTCTCCATCTCAGCTTTATTCTGTAATGTTTACACTATTTTTGGTGAGAAGGTTCACAAAGTCGAGCAACTATGACCTACTAAACTTCGAGAAAGTGTCTCCAACTCCTCATCAACCTCATTGGCTAGGATTTTGCATGTAGAGAGTTGGATGTGGTTGAGAGGAGAAGTTTTTGGGGTTCTGTAGTACGGTGTTCCCAAATTAGACATTCTTTCTGGAGAAGCGCCTTCATCATGTGAACTGCATTTCAATATGTAAGGTGTGATCACGATTGCATCATTGTTGTTTCTGTGGCGCTGTCGATATGATAGAGGAGAACCCATCATCTTTGAGTTGTTGTTGTAGTAGTATAATATAAAGGATAGGGAACAAGAAAGGGGGGATCGAGGGGTCAAATAGGGGCCATGGCCCTCCAAGAAAAATGAAAAAGAACCCAATACATATTTATATAAATATATACACTTGCAACTTGAAGTTAAGTATATAAAATGTCAATGCATAGACAATCACTAGTAGCTTCTGGCATAGGGATCATGGGTGGTGCCCTATCTTGGACCATGGGAGTTTGAATCTGGATGGCTGCTATTTTAATTTTTCGTCTCAAAATATGTATTATATATATATATACATATATATATATATACATATATATATATATGTGTGTGTGTGTGTGTGTGTGTGTTTGTTTATATATGTCTGCATGAATTATTGCAATGGTATAGTGGCTTGTGTCTATTTTCTTGAGGGATTGGTCCCTGGATCAAATGGTCTTGTATACATTTTTTTCTCAATTAAGTTTAAGAGTTGGATATATAAATCTATATGTAAGACATATTTTGGTCCCCCCAAATCCTGGCTCCAACCCTGGGAACAAGGCATGAGTTTGGTAGTGCAAGTGTACTTGGATGTAGTGACGGCATCGATGGTGTTTTTGGTAGTTGGTCTGGTTTGGTGCTTCTAGAGAGGATAGGAAGGAGGAGAATGTGGCCTACTCTGTGGGATTTGCCTCTACTACTACAGCATCGCTGCGATTGTAGTTGAGAGTGCTACTCCTCCAAAACTACCAAAAAGGTGACAACTTGGAGGACGTCTAAGACAAATTTCTACTTTGAGGATCTTCATCTGGGTTTCCAAGGTTTTTGTTGGGCTTGTGTTTCTATTTCTTCTCTTCCTCTCAAGTGGACGATATTAATAAAGGGGGAGCATGTGTAGGAGGGCGAGGATAGTAGTTGGAGTAGAAAAAGACAAGATAGGTAATTCCTCCATGTCAATGGTCCCTCTGCTATCCTGTAAGAGCCTTCACTATAATAGTCAGGTCTCCTTTCCTCCGTATTATGACCAGTTGCTCACGTAGTCTCTTCCTTGACCCCTCTTCTTTGTATTTATCTAGATGGTTCCTCCATGCTCACAACTGTGTGGTCCTTCTTTCCCATCCCGGTTGGAAGGTCTTACTGATGTAATAGCTCATGCTAGGGAAGACTAGATAATGAGTCAGCGATGACCTAGGTTCCATCTTGGCTGCACATGGCACTTTTAACTACAAACATCCCTTGGTCCTCTACTGCTTTGTTTTTTCTCAGTGAGATTGATCGATTGGCTCACTTGCTATTTTTGTTACTGGGACATACGTCGTTAGTGATCATAGAAAAACACTAGATATCCTACAAAAAAGGTAACCCCTGATGGACAGCGTTACTATTATGTTTAGAAACTTGGGCTAGACTGTGAGGAGTGAAGTATCCAATACATCACCTTGAATTTTGCAGACATCATTCTTATCCACATCAAAATCTTTCAGTAGGATTTTCTCTTTCTTTGCCAAATCAACATAGTTTGGTCATTACTCAATTAACATATGAATATCAAGCTCACATGACTACTTTATAACCAATAAGCAAGAAAAGCTAACTCGAGATTTATAGGTGTAGACTAAGGATAAAATCATGAGAGGCCTATAGGATGACTTTTGTGATTTATCTCATATGTTGATTTGCACATAAGCAATGTCAACTTCTTCGGGATGATCAAAGGATTCAACAAGGTGAACTGATGTTTGGGCATTTTATGTCATTGGAGGAAGAAACTTCTGATATGGAGGAAGAGCTCAAGAGGCTCTAGTTTCTTTTACAAGTTTGCCACACATTTTCTGTGCTGCCATTATCAATGGAGAAATGTTCTTGGTCTACAAATTTTTCGAATCCTATCTGCTCAACTTCCAATAAGGGCATACATATTCCAATTTTCTTCCCATTTGAACCTAAAACTACTTAAAGAAGTTAACTTATCTCATTATTATGAATATATCAAATTGTGTACTAGATAATGAGTAATGCCTAAACTAATACAAACCAATATACAAATTCAAGGGTTTTTCGGGCTCGTCTTGTCTTAGATTATTGGTACTATAATTCTTTCCACATATTATCTTAGGCTTCAAGATTATGCAAAATATACAATTTCTAGAGATGGACAAGAAATTAATGTTTGGGCATAAATGATTGTTTACGAGTATGTTTTTGTTTTTCTAAACCATTTGAGGAGAATTAAACCTATTGAAGCATTCTCCACTTGACCCTTATGGTCAAGAAATAAGGAAATTTTGAATCTTTAGATAGTTATGGTCTCCACCATTTAATACAAGTAACCAAATACCTTGTGAGTGTAAATGATATGTATATATGTCGGTGGTGCAACACACCATGCTCATCAACCTAATTGAATTTTCTAGCCTCTAGAATCTGGATTTAGCCTCACCTCCATAATTGTGATCTAGGGGTGGAACAACAATGCCTATGACATCTCTTCCTAATTCCTTCAGCTGTCAGCTTCTCAAAAGCTCCCAAAGGCCAAGTTCGGCCCTTTCAAGGTGTGTCAAGTGTTATGAAATCCTAATCCAGTCACCCACAAGGACTATGATGCTAGAGATAGTTGAGATCATATGGTGAGTCCTAGAACTATGTGGGAATACATTAAATAACCCTCAAATTCCACCATCTTGGAGTAATTTCATTTTCCTAACTGACCCCAATGGAAAATGACCTACATCGATATGCATCTCTTATTTGACCTAAACAAACTCATTTAAATTGAATCATACCCAAAGCTTCTTACATTATAGATGTAATTTAATATGTATAACCCAATTTCAGACATAAAATTGGTCTAAACCTAGCATTTCTTTGCTACAAATTGTGTGAGAGTTAGAAATTGGCTTATGTGTGTATAACTCAACAAATGTGGTAAATATCAAGTCACATGAAGGGTTTAGATAAATATTTGAATCTTGATCCAAATATGTACACATTTAAGGTTACCCTTTTGTGAAATTTAATCACTTGACGAAAGTAAGCACACATACATAAATTACTCCCATGTATTGTATACTTCCATCCAAATGATTTGTCTATGTTTCTTATGTATGAAGTTAAATATAATTATATCTAAAATGATCTACATATGAGTTTAGTTTTATTGAATCCATTATAGACAACTCTAAAGTAGAATGATATAAGACCCTTGACCTATCTAAACAGTTGATCTTGCTTTCTTTTGCTTAATAAGATGCTTAAACCTTAATATGATCATTTTATGTGACTTAATAACATGTGAATTGTTTATGTTTTTAGTTTGGTCCAGTTTGCATGATGTTTGAGCTAGTTATGCTATGGGTGTGCTTGCTTGGACCAAGTTTCAATGTACCCATGATGAGGGTTTACCTTGAAGTTTGTCACATGTTGGTTTTGCCTCTTGTGTGTTAGCATCATGAGAGAGAAAATGATGCATAGGGGCTCCTTTTTAGACCTTAGTTGATGAGGTGGCATCATGTGTTAATGTTAGGGTTTGCATAGATGCATGACTTGATGTGGTGTTGACCATGTTTGTTGATCTTTAAGTGTAGCGTCTGATGTGTTATCCTTAGTCATGTGGTTGGAGTGATTGAAGTGATTACTTGGGTTGTTTTTGTAGTGGCCGACATGCTTTGTCCTTGATCTTGGTCGCTAGGTTTTGCCTTGTGTTGGTGTTGTAGGGACCCTTTGCTTGGGTGACATGGGTAGCAGTCACTACCATGTGGTTGCCTTGGTTTTATTTGACCATTTGGGTGTAGCAGATAGTCTTATTTTGATCACCCTTCCTTGAATGCACATCTTGGGTTCTTACATGGCTGAGCTTTTGGTGGGACAAGTGTCTCTTGAGGTTCTAGTATCTTGACACCTGTTACAACCCTGATTTTGGGTTCAGTTGCCGAGAAATGTAATTTCTCATATTAAGGATATTTAAACAAATAATGATATAATGTATTTGGAATAAATGGATTTTGTTTACAATAGCCTTGATGTTTGTGTTGTGGGCTTTATTGGCTATTGGGCCCAAATAACAAGAAAATTGAATTACTGAATGAATAATTGAATATTTGAGAAAAGAAAAATGTGGAAATTTCTAGAAGGCAAATCCAAAGAGGGATTTCGTGCCTCTTGAGTTCCTTGGGTTCCAAGGAGTCCAAGGTTGCATAAAGAGTGCAATAAAAAAAGAAAAGATCAATTAAGTATTTCTTTATTAAGAAAGAAATTGAAAATAATGATAAAATGTGGAAAATGAGTGGAAAGAAGCATAAATGAGATTTCTTGGTGAATTTTCATATCCATGAGGTTGTTAATATTAAACGGAATGCCAATGAGGAAAATAAAAGAGAAATAAAGAGAAAACTTCAAAAAGAGTTATTTTAATAAGAAATAAGCATGATAATGAAGAAATATTGCATATAGATGCATCTAGAAGGATAATGAATATCCAATAAAAAGGATTTCAAAATAATAGAGTTTCTTGGAATCTAAGGAGTCCCAACAAAGAGGAAGGAAAGAGAAAATACTAAAATTGCAAAATAATAGGATAATGTGATACATTATTAATGGATTTTGTGATAAGGATAGAAAGGAAGTATTTTCTAATAAAATGAATATAATTTCGTGCCAATAAATTAAAAAGCAAGTACAAAGAAGATAAAAGATATAATTTTTGAAATCCTAATAATTAAAGAAGAAGGATTATCGAAGGAAATTAGCAAAGAGAGAGAGAGACTTGCTTAATAGTGAAGGAAGCACTTTCCTAATTATAAAAGGGCTTGGTTACTTTGAGGGCAAGCCTACTGGGGCGTGGATACTCACCCTATAAAAGGGGGTAGAGAGCCCTGGTCGAGATCCAGAGGAGTTCCACGCAATACCACCCCTTCTCCTCCTTCTTTTGTCTGAAACCCTAACGATGGAAGTATAACCATTTCTCTGGAGCTTAAGGATCGTGGAGGAGCTACAATGGGGTCGTGCTGCTCCCACGACCTCAAAGGAAGCACTCGATAGTCGTCCCTCCTCCTAGAATGTGTGCAGCAGTAGCAGCACAGTTGCAAGAGCAGCCACGCTGTGCTGCCTTATGTGCGGATGACTGGCCAGTTTGGCCATGGATTAGGGGCACCTTGGGTGCGCATGGGCGCGGTGGAGGTGAGGGATGGTTTTCTGATGAAGCTCGGGCCTGGAGTTGAGCGCAAGAGCCGCGCCAAGGCTGCAAGATGGCGGCTGCAAATCAACTGCCCGAGGAAGAAGAGGGGTAAAGGGTGCATTGGACCGCTCTACCCCTCCGAGGTATGAAGCAGTGACAACTTAAGCGGGGACAAATATGTAATTTGGTTATATTTCCAAATCCACAACGTTGCATGAGCTTGACGATGTGGCACAACCCAATTGGCCAAGTAAGTAAAATCTTGCTAAATTCATAATTAAAGTTTGGTAACTCCGATTAGGACAAGTAATATATGAATTTTTCTCAGGAGAATGAGAGGAATCCAATAAAAATTATATTAAAGATTGATTCCGTTCCTAATTGCAAAAGTACTATAAGTTAATGAAAAGTGCATTAAAGTTAGTCTAAAAACCCTATTTGTGATTAAAGGTTGAATCTAGTATGCATAATGGGTTAATTGAAGTATTAATAACTTGTTGAATGATAATGTTAGATTCAAACCTGATCTAGATGAAATTTGCATGATTTAGGGTTTTCACCCTATATGAGAATGATTAAGTATTTAGAAAACATCCAAGAAGAATCTCTCTCTCTCTCGGGTCTGACCTAACCGCTCCGGTGATTAGGGTTCCGCGCATGGGATACCTTTCTCCCTTATGGGTCTTCTCTTACAGGTTCAAGGACTGGGCGATCTGTCTGGTACTCTTCCCGTAATGGCAGAGGAGCTTGCAGAGTGCTGCACTCGACTTCAGTTGACAGCAGATGAGGAGGAACCATTGGATTTGCAACAGCAGGAAGAGGACGAGGGAGCGGTGCATCTCGGACTGGAGGTGGTTGCTCGCCTAATGACAGACAGATCATACAACTTCTGGGCCATGAAACGCACCTTTACACAAGCTTGGGGTCTGGCTGAGAAAGTCGTCTTTAAGCAACTGGAAGGAGGCAATTTCGTGATATAGTTTCTGGACTGGAGGGATAAATAGAAGGTTGTGGACGGAAGTCCATGGAATTTCGACAATAGGTTGTTACTAATCAAAGACATAGAGGCCGACGAACAACCGGGGAAGATAGTGATTGAACACAGTCTGTTCTGGATTCGGATCTACGGGCTACCGATGGGTTGTCGATCAAAAGAAGCTATTCGGAAGATCGCCGAAAGAGTCAGGGGCTTCGTCGATCTGGATGTGGATGAACTGGGCTGGGACTCGTCGGCGCGTGTGAGAATCAAAATGGACATCGCAAAACCTCTCAAATGAGTCGTGAGAGTCTGCGGTAATCATGGAAAGATTATGGACCTGGAAATCAAATACGAGAGATTGGCGATTTCTGTTACCATTGTGGCCGACTAGGGAACGCGGAGAAGGATTGCGAGGAGCGCGAGGAAGGAGAAGACAACGGCAGTCAGTGGGGGGCCTGGCTGAAGGCGTCCCCAAGGAAGCCAAGAGTGCCGCTGCAGGAGGAGATCTATGGTAACTCGAGAATCAAGAGGAGCATTCAGTTCATAAATAAACCACGGACAGAGCAAGAAAGGAGCTCGTCGCAGACCATGAGCAAGGAGCAGGTGTCGCACTCCGGGGTGCACGACCGAGAAGGACGCGATGATGAAGGAATACAACCGCAGGGGCCAACAGGGAGTCATAATGGAAGCAATAATGGATCGGACATCGATCTGAACGACATCTTCAGGGAGCGCAGAGGTGCAAGTCCCACAGACACACGACGATCGCCAGGCGACGGAGGGGTGGATCAACCTGAAGGGAGGGCCGGCGAGGAGGAAACATCAGAAACCACGTCTGCAACGAAGGGCCGAGCAAGAAGAATATCCCACACTAAAGCCGAGATGCTAGCACTGCGGGAGCCAAGACCAAGTACTGAAGAAGCAAACATTGACAATGATGCACATGGGAAGGTACAGGAGATAGCAATCGAAGTGAAGGGAAGGCAGCAAAGTAAGGGAAACCAGACAGAGCAAGTCCTGGGGTAGAGCAACACCAAAACAAGAGCACAGAAAGAAAGAGTGATTACTAGTAACCTGGCGGGCACAGGGAAAGAAGAAGCAAGGAAGACAAGGAAAAGAGTTCCTTGGGTCTACAAGATGAACAGAGCACAACATTTAGGCATACCAGAAACTGAAGTTAAATGGACGTCGGTGACAAGTAAAAGAGGCAGACAGTCAGAGTATTGCGACATTGAGCTAGATGTTCCAGATGGTGCAGGAGAAGGAGGAAAGAAAGCAAAAATCGCTGAAGGTAATGAAGTCACCATAGGGGCTGATTCAGTCCAAGTAGAGGAGGTTGGGACATACCGGCCCCGCGAAAGTCAATGAAAATCTTAAGCTGGAATTGTCAGGGTCTGGGCCGCCCTGACACGGTGAATGCCCTCAGGTCTTGGTGCTAGAGGGAGAGCCCAAACATAGTCTTTTTAATGGGGACTATGATCTCTAGTTCTGATCAGGAAGTGGTCAAGAGGAAATGTGGTTTCACACAAGGCATTTGCATTGATAGAAATGGAAGAGCAGGGGGTGTCAGTTTATGGTGGAAAGACATTGAGCTAAAAATTACGTCTTATTCTCAAAATCATTGTAGCTGTGAAATTTTCGGGGGAAACACAGAGGGAATCACGAGGGCAGTGGGCATCTATGGCTGGGCTGATCAACAACAAAAATACAAAATGTGGAACCTGATATGAGAATTGAAGGAAGAATCTGATCTTCCTACTATTTTCTTCGGGGACTTCAATGAGATACTTTCGAATTCAGAAAAGAAGGGGGGACCACCCAAGCCCGTTCTGTTCATCCAGGACTTCAGGAACGCTATTGACGACTGTGATCTCATAGACCTGGGGTACAGTGGTAGCAATTTCACATGGCAGAGAGGACTATCACCAGAAACTCTTATCCAGGAGAGACTTGACAGGGCCCTAGCCTACCCGGCTTGGGCGGCCAAATTTTACAATGTCAGAGTTGTACACCTCACCAAATATGAATCAAACCATGTGCCAATTATTATTTATACTGAAAAGAGAAGCAAAGGGAGGGTAAGGAGGCATCAACATTTCTTTTTTGAGCCTATGTGGACGGAAGATGAAAAGTGTGAATAGATTATTAGAACAGTTTGGGAGGAACACCACCCATCTGGGTTGCAAGAAAAGATGGACTGGTGCAGCAGTAAATTAAAATAATGGGCCTCAGAAAGGTTTGGGAAAATGAAGAAGAAAATCAAAGAGCTTGAAGCACAGTTGGGGGAAATACAACAGTTACCACCGGATAGAGGGAACCTTGACAGATGTACTCAGCTAGCAGTAGAACTTCAACAATGGCACCGACATGATGAAGCTTACTGGCATGCAAGGGCACAGACCAATGAAATGAAATCTGGTGACAAGAATACCTCATACTTTCATCATAAAGCATCACAAAGGAGGAAAAAGAATAGAATAGAAGGGCTGAAAAATGAAGATGGTCAATGGGTAACAGGGGAGGAAGATATTGAGAAAGTCATTCTAGATTTTTTCCAAGGTCTTTTCCAGTCATCTAATCCGTCAGGATGGGAGGAGGCGACCAGAGGTCTTGCTGAAAAAATAGGAATACAGGAGAGAAAGGCGCTTGAGAGGGACATCTCCAACGAGGAAATGCGGGCGGCACTAAAGAATATGCATCCAAATAAAGCGTCGGGACCTGATGGCATGAAAGCCCTCTTCTTCCAGAAATATTGGCACATTATAGGTGAGGACGTCTCCAACTATATCAAAGGCTGGTGGAAATCTGAGCGGAGCATTGCTGATTTAAATTCTACTTTGGTGGTTTTGATTCCGAAGATACAAAAACCGACAGAAATCACTCATTTCAGGCCCATTAGTTTATGTAATGTCAGCTACAAGATAGCCTCCAAAGTCATGGCCAACAGACTTAGACCCATTATGGATAAGATCGTCTCGGAAAATCAAAGCGCCTTCATCCCGGGACGTCTCATCACAGATAATGCCCTTATTGCTTATGAACTGTTTCACACGATGAAGGGAGAGAAAAGGAGGAAAAAAAGACATATAGCTTTAAATCTTGACATGTCAAAGGCTTATGACAGAGTAGAATGGAACTTTGTTGATTTCGTCCAGATGAAGTTGGGGTTCGGAGAGAGGTGGAGAGCAAAGGTTATGGACTGCATGTCAAATGTAAGTCACTCTTTTGCCATTAACGGGGAGCGTACCAGAAAGAATCAACCATCCAGGGGACTTCGCCAGGGTGACCCTCTCTCACCTTATCTCTTTATTTTGTGTGTGGAAGCTTTTTCTACTTCTCTTATCCTTGCTTCACAGCAAAAATGTATTCACGGATTACGGGCAAGTCGCCATGGCCCCCGCATTACTCACCTTTTCTTTGCAGATGACTCGATCCTTTTTACCAAAGCAACTAAAGAAGATTGTCTGAAATTAGCTGACATCATCAGCCAGTATGAACGGGCATCCGGTTAGGAAATTAACTTATCAAAAACTGAAGTTGCTTTTAGTAAAGGGGTTGAGAGAGAAAGGAAGGACGAAATCCTGAACTTGTTGAAAGTGAAGGAGGTTGACAGACATGGTAAATACTTGGGGATCCCAACTGCGGTAAGAAGGTCCAAGAAGTAGGTTTTTGAATATATCCAAGAGCGGGTGTGGAGGAAACTACAGGGGTGGAAGGAGAAACTTTTATCTAAATCCGGAAAAGAGGTCCTCATAAAAGTTGTTGCACAAGCTATTCCTTCTTATATAATGAGCATCTTCCAACTTCCAGCTTAACTCCTAGATTCCATTAACAATATCATTTCAAGATTTTGGTGGGGAGGAAAGGACGCAGAGAGGAAAATTGCATGGATCAGCTGGGAAAATTTATGTAAGCCTAAGAATCAGGGAGGCTTGGGTTTTAGGAATTTACACATCTTCAACCAAGCTCTCTTGGCAAAGCAAGTATGGCGCCTTTTCCATAGAAAAGATACTCTAGTCTACAGGGTACTAAAGTCCAGATATATTCCATTATCCTCAGTTCTCCAGGCAAGGTGAGGTTTCAGTCCGAGATTCACATGGCGCAGCATCTGGAACTCAAAAAGCATTATTTTGGAAGGCATGCAATGGCGAATCGGAGATGGTTCAAATATTGACATCTGGACAGATAGTTGGATTCCCAATATACATGGCAGCATTCATGACACTTACAGAATCAGTTGTAATACAATACAGAAAGTTAGCCAGCTCATAAACCAGGTGTCCAAGGAGTGGGACAACGAGGCAGTCAACACCCTGTTCACCCCCGAGATTGCGAGCAAGGTACTAGCAATCCCGCTAGGCTGTTCAATGCAGACTGACGGGATTTTCTGGAAGCACAGTCGAACGGGTGATTATTCAGTCAAATCGGCATATTGGATGGCATCCCAGCCGCCGTCCAACACAGCAAGACAGATCTGCACAGATGGGGAACACAGATGGAAAATCATATGGAAGAGTGGCATCCTACCCAAGGCGGCACATTTCTTATGGCGGTGCTCCACGGGTGCCTTGGCCACAGTGGGCCTCCTGTTTGACAGACACTGCCATGGAGATGGGGTTTGCGGCATATGTAGATGGGAGAAGGAGGACATCAACCACATGTTGTTTCGGTGTCCGCAAGCCTGGGATCTTTGAAAGGATTGCTCAACAGAGACTCAAAGCAAAGTGAGATCAGTAGAGTACAAGAGGATTAATGAAGCTATTGCCAGTGTCACATGGTTGAGCTCGATCAAAGAAGATGAAGATATGATAGCTGCCCTCTGGACAATCTAGATGCGTAGAAACGACCGGGTCTTTGGGAACAAGATGAGGCCACCCTCTATTGTACATCACTCGTTGCTGGAATTGCTAAAAGGCCACCAGACAACAACCTACAGCAACAGCCATAAGGTGCAGATGAAGGTAGCACAATAGTGGACACCACCGGAACCGGGCATGGTGAAGATGAATTGCAACGCAGCAGTCGCGGTCCAAGGACATGATGGAGCCAGGATCGTTTGGAGAAACAGCGACGGCGAGGTGCTCAAAGCGGCTGGCTGTAGGAAGCCGTCGACCAAAGACGTGTTGTGTGCCGAAGCTTGGTCAATTCTGGAAGGCATCAAAATTTCAAGGCAGCTGGGATTGCAGCGGTTGGTAGTCGAGTCCGACTCAGAGATGGTGATCAACCTCATAGCAATGGGAACCAAGAGAGCCGGCCTGTTGGGGACTTTGCTCAACAACATCCACCATATCAAACTTTCTTTTTCCTATATTTCCTTTTGCTTTTGTAGGAGACATGCAAACGAGCTTGCACATCAGCTTGCTCGTAAGGCTGTCTCAAGTAGTGGCAGTTTATTTTTCTTTTTTGATTCCTTTTCCTCTGTTAATGTAGTTCCCTTTGAACCATCCTTTACTTAATAGTAATCGTCTTTGCTTCAAAAAAAAAGTATTTAGAAACCCTAATTTAGGGTAAAAGAGGATAAGATCATATCTGATTTGAAAAAGGTGAAAATATGTTGTTAAATGATGGTTCTAAATTATTTTGAGAAAAAAAGTCCTTAATTCTGGATAAATACCCTATACGTAGTAATTAGGGTTTTCTCATGAATAAAAGGTGCAAATGATGGTAAAATGAGTTCATATGTTAATTAGACTCTAATGAACTTTGAATTGATGATAGGTGCGTATAATGATCTTGTCATGGATTAAAAGGATAAAAATAATAGCTTTAATGTAAAAGAAGCTTAATGGAATTAATTGATGATTAATGTGCCTGTAATATGAAAATAGAGTTATATGTTGTTAAGATAACCTTAATATTGAAGAATAGATGAGATAATTAGGGTTTATGAGTAATGGTATAAAATTAGGGTTTAATATGGTAAAATATGAAGGGAAACCCTAATTGTAAAATGAAACCCTAAAATGGATACAAAAACCCTAGAAAGTGAATCCAAGTCAATAAAGTAGATTCTTGATAAAGTGTGTAATAAATAGAGTACATATTCTTTTCAGGAATTATGTGGTTATTGAATTGCTTGCTTGGATTGCATTCTTGGTTGGATTTGCCTAATGCTTGTGAAATCATGAAATCAGGTATGTGGTTACGCTTATGATTATCCCGACTAGTTTTCTGAGGATTTTATCAACGTTTCCCTCATGGCTTGAAATAATTTTTGGATGCTTTTATTTCATGCAACTATAGAGTGACTATGACTATCACTATGAATATACATGTATAACTTGCTAGATATGGGTCCACCTCTGTGGCTTGTAAAGGCTAAAAAGGGGTAACCTAGAGTAAGGTCTAGGTTATCGAGGGTTAGAAATTGGGCTACCAAGTGTAGTGCCATGAGACCCATTAGCATTCCATGAGTTAAGGAGTGGGCTACTTACGAGTAGTGCCATGTGACTCAACCCTAGAAACTGGTTCACCTATAGGTGGGACCATGAGGGGTTTAATGGGGATCTACCATAAGGAAGGTAGTATCTGGGTCCACTATAGGGATAGCAAGAAGGATAGGGTACTCATGGATCGCAGAGTTATATTTAAAATGTAATCTTGGTTGTGAAATGATTAATTGAATGACTACATTGTTATCATAGTTGCACATTTATTGTTTCCCCCACATACCAGCTTCGGCTGACCGACGTTTTGTTTGTCGGCGTTTTAGGTACAAGCCAAAAGGACAAACAATAAATCATCATATTATGAAATACATGAAGTAAAATACAAGGAGGATTAGTTAGAATAGAATCCATAAGTGGATAGAAGTTTAGAGATCCAATTTTTCAAAAAGGTATGCAAAAGTTTATTTTCTTACAGTTTTCCCGTTTAGTCTGTTAAAATTTGATAATTGTTCTTGGTTAATTGCCGAACCTTTGATCCGGAAGTTATGGGTGCGGCTTTGACCTCTCGGTCTCCCTTAATTGGGGGTTATCGGTAGGCGGGGTCGTAACATTTGATATCAGAGCATAGGTTCCTCACTTAACCATTAATAATTATTAAATTTTACAAACTCCTTAGAACCCAAGGGAGTTATTAGAGGATTATCCGAAAGATGGAGGTGTCTAGAAAAGGATCACGACCGTGGGCTGGCAATATTTTCCTCTGCACCGCTAGTCGGAATACGAGGACGTACTCCCAGATCTGTGTGACTGTCTGGCCAAAGTCTTAGGGTATGAATCGAAATAAGATACCTTTAGGACTTTCTCATCTTATTCATCCCTTCTCATCACAAATTTTATTAAGGACCTTAAGGATTAGGGTTTTCTCTCTCCTCCTCACCCTCTTGAGGTATGGGTAAGGTTAATAAGGTCTAAGGAATCCTCCACCAAATTAACAAAAAAGTATGTAAACAATATGTCATGGACATAATCTTAATAGATGAAGCGCAAACTAAAGGATAGATACATGCTTAGGTCGTACGGCATAAGTTGTGATGCCCTCAAAAGAGACATGAGGCTAGACCTTCTTGTTAGGAGGATAAATAAAGAGAGTTAGTCTTGGAGATAGAGATCTCCATTGTAGGTAGAGACCTGGCACATCCTCTAAGGATGATGTTAACCCTAACCCTAAGTGAAGGCTAGAGAGAGAGACAACATGATGAGTTAGATGTCATGGTAGACCAGGTGGTTGGATAGACATGCCGTGGATGTTATACGAGCCATGAGAGGTTGGATGACTGAGTACCTTTGACGACCCAACCCTGGGAAGGGTCGAGCAGTGAAGACTGAAGGATAGTTCCTTCATTGTTGAGGTCAGAGAAGAACCTATGGAACCCCATGAGCTTATATGAGCATGGCTTAATAGGCACCCATAATGTATCAGTAGTGCGAGAAGTAGGTTGAAACCATGGCCGGGAGAGTTTGATGGATAGCTTATGTGATAAGCATAAGGGGCTATGGATAACCTTGAGTGAACATAAGTTGAACACATGCTTCATCCAGGTAGGGGCATGCTTTTGAGTTTGATCCTTCATGAAGAGAGCACCTTTAATGGTGAGGTTGGTTGTAGGGTTAGCTCTAGAAAGACGGTAGGAAACCAAGCAAGAAGGTTGGAAACCTAAAACCCTGAGATATGAGGAACTGTGGGGAGTCGAGGGTGATGCGACCTAAGTGGACGTTTGTAGTTGCCTCATTCATGCTCCCTGGAGACTGATGATATCTTGGTGGCCTTAGATGAACTAAACCTTAGAGAGAGGATGAGTCTGCTAATACCTCTGTACCTATGATATAGATGAGTAGAAGAGTTCCTTAAAGCATGTAGAGGTTTAGTAACATGTTGAAAGGCCTTGTACCTTGTTGTTTGTCCTTAAGGAGGACTCGACTCTGAAGTATTGCTCGATTAGAAGGATGACAAGAAGTGTGTGACACGCCTTATACATGCCTGATTCGTGGATAATAGATTGAGCATGTAGTTTGTCATCAAAAGTGAACTTATGGTTCCTAAGCCTAAGAGGGGAAGTGGGGTACCTAATGCTCATGATGAGAGTTGAGTTTCTATAGAAGCGCATATGGTACTTCTTATGTTAAGAGGAAAGGAAAACCCCTTAAGATTTAAAGGTATGTTTGATGAACCCCCCATGGCTAAATGGATGACATGGGAAGGTATGATCATGATCCAATGTTGAGGATGAAAACAAGTATGACCCAGCATGGTTTAGTAGGTGGTCAGCTTGTTCCTTAGTAGCTTACTAGGGTTAAGCATGCTCAGGTGGATGTAAACCTGAGGCATAAGGACATTTGTGACCTGTGTTATCGAGGTGAAGTTTTCCTCCCATCCTGGGAGAAGGGACCCTTTGGTGGGATATTTACCAGTTGTGTTGGTTTAAGTAACCTAAAGAGGTCTCATAGGATCGTGAGAAGCTAAGTGAAAAGTACATGGTATGAGAATGAACCTGTAGACCCATACATATCCATCTCTAAGTGCAGGTGGATGTGTTACCATGGAGGTAACCGGTATGGGGCCTGACCAAGGTAGGCAGGTCGTCATGACCCCTGTGAAAGGATGAAAGACAACCCATGAATATAGAGAAAGAAATGAGAAAGTCTTGGGTAAGATTCTAAGTTGGACATTTACTATGTTAGAATCCTAAGTCTATCCTAGGGTCAGGTAGGGATAAGACCGATGGAAATAGGTTGCCTAATTCCCTAGTTGCACATGACCATAGGGTCGGGAGGTAACAACTATCATTGTTTGGGGACCATGGGTTAGGAGATTGATCACCTTCATGAACTCATGGGACCCAAAGGGCAGATGAGTAGGGCACTCTCTAGAATGCATAAGGGAAGAGGGATGACCCCAAAAGTGTCGGCACCCTATAGACCTAGAGTGGATGACCAAGGATTGTGTGTAAACCCAAGTAGGTTCGAAACCAGTGTTCCATGGAAGTAACCTTGATATCGAGATGATTGTGATGTAGAGATGTAGGTGTCACATTTCAACCTAGATTTGAAGGTGTACCGGCATGGTGGGATGTACCATCTCTACTCTTGGAATAGGAAGAACTCTATATTTGGACTACAGCCAAATGCTTATTTCTTCTTGTTATGGGAGTGAGAGATAGGACAGTACGCGTGCCATACACCAAGGATAAAAGATGATGTGGTTTGGAACGTTGCCATGAGATATGGGGACAGAGAAGATAACATACCCTGGTAAAGTGAATGATACATGGATGGTTTGCAAATGCTAAAGAGAAATAAGGTAGTCATCTTATAAGGATGTTTTTAGCATGAGCTATGAGTTATACCAGGTTGAGTTCGAAAACCAAAGGAATAAGCTCAGAATGTTCTTGATGAAGAAGGATTTAGGGCTAAGATGAGATAATAAGTGGCATACAGGAAGGTGTATGTCATCAACATTACTTAATACATAAGAAGGTGAAGTGGTAATACATGCTCTGGTTGAGATATATCTGCCTAGTTCAGTTGTTAGACTAACCCTAAGTTTGGAAAAGAAGATATGTTTGGCTAACACTAATGTAATGAGATCAGTTAATGGTTGTTTGGTTAGCCATTCTAGTCCTGGATGCAATGAAAGGATGGTGGTAGAACCTCAGATGCACTTCTTTGGAAAAGAAGGTGATGAAACCCCAATAGAATGGTTTAGGGTTTTTGAGGTATTGATCTTGAAGAATAATGACATATAGGAGATCATGATTTTAAGATCACCATACACCGTACTACGAAGATAATGAGTGACAGTGGTACTTTAGATACCTAAGATAAAGTTGCATGTGGTATATGGCCATGCAAGCTGAGGGTGAAGTACGAACACCAATAACCCCGTGCATTGATATAAAGGATAAAGAGTCCCCGAAAGAGAAAGGGAGTTCATCACTATGGATGTTGTAAGTCTCCCCTAGATTAAGGAAGGTCGAGATGCAATATGGGTTATGGTAGATCACCTTACTTAGATGACATGAGAAAGAAAGAGTACTGTCAAGGGACAAGATCGGGTTGAACTACATATGAGAGAGATGGCTCAACTACACCATGAGGTTGAGTATAAAAGTTCTTGAGTTTGACCTAAAGGTTCCCTTCCAAAAGGTGGAAGTAGGTACATGAAGAACTTGATGTTAGTACAGTTTATCACCCCTAA
Source organism: Alisma plantago-aquatica (assembly GCA_963693085.1). NCBI lineage: Eukaryota > Viridiplantae > Streptophyta > Magnoliopsida > Alismatales > Alismataceae > Alisma > Alisma plantago-aquatica. The sequence continues at coordinate 1,082,274,144 of OY856413.1, read as the reverse complement.
CTAACGGTTAGTATGATCCAGACTAAAGGGTCTGATGAGAGCATATGTGCTCATTCAGGGTGATACCTAGAGACAGTTCTTGTCCTATGAAAGATGTGAAGTTAACCACCATAGCCAGTATCGGGATTTAAAGAAGCTTTGTAAGAGAGGTTATGTCGGTCACCACTTCAGTAAGGTGATGTTGGTGAAAGGACCACGTGATGGTTAGAAAAGGACCACAGTGTGTGTAGATTAAGTCACTTTGATTGTGCAATAGCTGAAAGGAGCCTAGAGATGACAAGATTCATGAACAGATGCAAAGTAAACTGACATGCAGTTCACTGTGGGAGAATATGTGACATGAAAATCTGACCCCTCTAAGTTATAGCTAAGAGAGCTGAGTCCTTGATGCATGGGTTCTTTTGACATGGTTTGGTGGAGAAGGTCAATTTTGACCTTACCCCTCAGGATAAAGTAATGTGTGATGAGTTCCATATGTCCAATTTAGAGCACTATGTGAGGTACCCCAACCATGTGTTGAGCAATGAAACTAGTGAGCCCCAAGGGAGGCTAAAATGGCCTGTGGCACCTGTGCAGTTTATAGACGCTAGGATGAAAGAACTCAGAGAAAAGAATATGTGATGATAAAGGTTCTTTGGAAGCGCCATGGGTAAGGTAAATTCATGTAGGGCCCATTGATGGAAATGGAAAAGTCTTATCCTGAATTGTTTGTTTGCTTGATAGAATTTTGAGGACAAAATTCCTATAAGAGGGGAAGGATGTTACAACCCTGATTTTGGGTTCAGTTGCCGAGAAAATAATTTCTCATATTAAGGATATTTAAAAAAATAATGATATAATGTATTTGGAATAAATGGATTTTGTTTACAATGGCCTTGATGTTTGTGTTGTGGGCTTTATTGGCTATTGGGCCCAAAAATAAGAAAATTCAATTATTGAATGAATAATTGAATATTTGAGAAAAGAAAATTGTGGAAACCTCTAGAAGGCAAATCCAAAGAGGGATTTCGTGCCTCTTGGGTTCCAAGGAGTCAAAAGTTGCATAAAGAGTGCAATACGAAAAGAAAAGATCAATTAAGTATTTCTTTATTAAGAAAGAAAGTGAAAATAATGATAAAATGTGGAAAATGAGTGGAAAGAGGCATAAATGAGATTTCTTGGTGAATTTTCGTATCCATGAGGTTGCTAATATTAAAAGGAATTTTAATGAGGAAAATAAAAGAGAAATAAAGATAAATCCTCAAAAAGAGTTATTTTAATAAGAAATAAACATGATAATGAAGAAATAATGCATATAGATGCATCTAGAAGGATAATGAATATCCCATAAAAAGGATTTCAAAATAATAGAGTTTCTTGGAATCCAAGGAGTCCCAATAAAGAGGAAGGAAAGAGAAAATACTAAAATTGCAAAATAAGAGGATAATGTGATACATTATTAATGGATTTTGTGATAAGGATAGAAAGGAGGTATTTTCTAATAAAAGAGAATATAATTTCGTGCCAATAAATTAAAAAGCAAGTACAAAGAAGATAAAAGATATAATTTTTGAAATCCTAATAATTAAAGAAGAAGGATTATCGAAGGAAATTAGGAAAGAGAGAGAGACTTGCTTAGTAGTGAAGGAGGCAGTTTCCTAATTAGAAGAGGGCTTGGTTGCTTGAGGGCAAGCCTACTGGGGCATGGATACTCACCCTATAAAAGGGGGTAGAGCCCTGGTAGAGATCTAGAGGAGTTCTACGCAATACCACCCCTTCTCCTCCTTCTTCTATCTAAAACCCTAATGATGGAAGTATAACCATATCTTTGGAGCTTAAGGGTCGTGGAGGAACTACAATGGGGCCGTGCTGCTCCCATGACCTCAAAGGAAGCACTCAATAGTCGTCCCTCCTCCCAGGATGTGTGCAGCAGTAGCAGCATGGCTGCAAGAGTAGTCGCGCTGTGCTACCTTGTGCGCAGATGACTGGCCAGTTTGGCCATGGATCAGGGGCACCTTGGGTGTGCATGGGCGTGGTGGAGGTGAGGGATGGTTTTCTGATGAAGCTCATGCTCAGAGCTGAGCGCAAAAGTCGTGCCAAGGCTGCAAGACGGCGGCTAGGGCAGCTGCAAATCAACTGCCCGAGGAAGGAGAAAGGTAAAGGGTGCGTTGGACTATTCTACCCCTCCGGGGTATGAAGCGGCGACAACTTAAGCGGGGGAAGAGATGTAATTTGGTTATATTTCCAAATCCACAATGTTGCATGAGCTTCACGATGTGGCGCAACCCGATTGGCCAAGTAAGTAAATTCTTACTAAATTCATAATTAAAGTTTGGTAACTCCGATTAGGACAAGTAATATATGAATTTTTCTCAGGAGAATGAGAGGAAACCAATAAAAATGATATTAAATATTGATTTCGTTCCTAATTGCAAAATTACTATATGTTGATGAAAAGTGCATTAAAGTTAGTCTATAAACCCTATTTGTGATTAAAGGTTGAATCTAGTATGCTTAATGGGTTAATTGAAGTATTAATAACCTGTTGAATGATAATGTTAGATTCAAACCTGATCTAGACAAAAATTTGCATGATTTAGGGTTTTCACCCCATATGAGAATGATTAAGTATTTAGAAACCCTAATTTAGGGTAAAAGAGGATAAGATCATATATGATTTGAAAAAGGTGAAAATATGTTGTTAAATGATGGTTCTAAATTATTTTGAGTACAAAAGTCCTTAATTCTAGATAAATACCCTATATGCAGTCATTAGGGTTTTCTCATGAATAAAAGGTGGAAATGATGGTAAAACGAGTTCATATGTTAATTAGACCCTAATGAACTTTGAATTGGTGATAGGGTGTATAATGATCTTGTCATGGATTAAAAGGATAAAAATAATAGCTTTAATGTAAAAGAAGCTTAATGGAATTAATTGATGATTAATGTTCCTGTAATATGAAAATAGAGTTATATGTTGTTAAGATAACCTTAATATTGAAGAATAGATGAGATAATTAGGGTTTATGAGTAATGGTATAAAATTAGGGTTTAATATGGTAAAAGATGAAGGGAAACCCTAATTGCAAAATGAAACCCTAAAATGGATACAAAAACCCTAGAAAGTGAATCCAAGTCAATAAAGTAGATTCTTGATAAAGTGTGTAATAAATAGAGTACATATTCTTTTCAGGAATTATGTTATTATTGAATTTCTTGCTTGGATTGCATTCTTAGTTGGATTTTCCTAATGCTTGTGAAATCATCAAATCAGGTATGTGGTTACGCTTATGATTATCCCGACTAGTTTTCTGAGGATTTTATCGACGTTTCCCTCATGGCTTGAAATAATTGTTGGATGCTTTTATTTCATGCAACTATAGAGTGACTATGACTATCACTATGAATATACATGTATAACTGGCTAGATCCGGGTCCATGTCTATGGCTTGTAAAGGCTAAAAAGGGGTAACCTAGAGTAAGGTCTAGGTTATCGTGGGTTAGAAATTGGGCTACCAAGTGTAGTTCCATGAGACCCATTAGCATTCCATGAGTTAAGGAGTGGGCTACTTACGAGTAGTGCCATGTGACTCAACCCTAGAAATGGGTTCACCTATAGGTGGGACCATGAGGGGTTTAATGGGGATCTACCATAAGGAAGGTAGTATCTGGGTCCACTACAAGGATAGCACAGAGGATAGGGTACTCATGGATTGTAGAGTTATATTTAAAACATAATCTTGGTTGTTAAATGATTAATTGAATGATTATGTTGTTATCATAGTTGCACGTTTATTGTTTCCCCCACATACCAGCTTTGGCTGACCGACGTTTTATTTGTCGGCATTTTAGGTACAAGCCAAAAGGACAAACAATAAATTGTCATATTGTGAAATACATGAAGTAAAATACAAGGAGGATTAGTTAGAATAGAATCTATAAGTGGATAGAAGTATAGAGATCTAAGTTTTCAAAAAGGTATGCAAAAGTTTATTTTCTTACAGTTTTCCCGTTTAGTCTGTTAAAATTTGATAATTGTTCTTGGTTAATTGTCGAACCTTTGATCCGGAAGTTATGGGTGTGGCTTCGACCTCTCGGTCTCCCTTAATTGGGGGTTATCGGGAGGTGGGGTCGTAACATTTGGTATCAGAGTGTAGGTTCCTCACTTAACCATTAATAAATATTAAATTTTACAAACTCCATAGAACCCAAGGGAGTTATTAGAGGATTATCCGAAAGACAGAGGTGTCTAGAAAAGGATCACGACCGGGGGCTGGCAATATTTTCTTCCGCACCGCTAGTCAGAATACGAGGACTCCCAGATCTATGTGATTGCCTGGCCAAAGTCTTAGGGTATGAATTGAAATAAGTTACCTTTAGGACTTTCTCATCTTATTCATCCCTTCTCATCACAAATTCTATTAAGGACCTTAAGGATTAGGGTTTTCTCTCCCCTCACCCTCTTGAGGTATGGGTAAGGTTAATAAGGTCTAAGGAATCCTCCACCAAATTAATGAAAAGTATGTAAACAAGATGTCATGGACATAAGCTTAATAGATGAAGCGCAAACTGAAGGATATATACATGCTTAGGTCATACGATATAAGTTGTCATGCCCTCAAAAGAGACCTGAGGCAAGACCTTCTTGTTAGGAGGATAAATAAATAGAGTTTGTAACGACCCCACCTCCCAGTAACCCCCAATTAAGGGAGACTCGAAGGTCAGAGCCGTTATTCAATTAACATGATCAAAGGTTCAACAAATAATCAATTATAATTATGAAATTCTACTAACTAAACTAAAATTTGGTAGAAAAATAAAACTTTGTTTACCTTTTTAAAACTTTGGAAATCTATCTATCAGAGCTTGAATTCTTCTATCTAATCCTCCTTGCACTTTATTTCTTATTTCTACAATGTGACACTTTACTATTTTTTCTTTCAATTGTTGTTCCAAAAATGCCGACAAACAAAACGTCAGTCAGTATATCGAAATATACTGGTATGTGGGAACAACCAAAAGTTTGCACATATGGATAACAATCTAATTATCACAATCAAATTATTTAACAAGACAATTTACATTTTTAATGTGTCATTCTCTACCGCTTTTGCCCTAACCTTGGCATACCCCTCTAGGGTTTCTCTTTTGCCATTGACTTAAGGCCACCTTCTCAATCCTGAGCTTGGTGCCTGGGAGTCACCTCTCATGGTGCTCCATAGTCATGCATCATAGACCACCTTCTCATTCCCGAGCTTGGTGTCTGGGGTCACCTCTCATGGTGCCCATGGGTCTACCCTCTTGGGCCTGACCTTTATGGCATCTTCCATCAGGGTGGCATGTAGGTGTGAGAATACACATGTCTTTATAATTGTGATAACCATAGTGACTTTATAATTTTGCAAGTATGAACATCCAATTGTTTAGATTGCATTCAATATGAGGAAAAGTTCAAAAAACCCTTCTGGAAACTAATGCGATTAACCATAATTAACCACATACCTGATTTGCAGATTCAACAAGCTATTAATAATTCCAAGCAAGCAAGTAATCCAAGAAGCAGTTTGACAATCACAGAATTCCTGAAAAGCATATGTAACCTATTTACTACACTTTACCAGGAATATATATCTATTTAATTGACTTGGATTCACTTTCTAGGGCTTCTAATCCGCATTGGGGTTTTATTAGGGTCCTTTTTGATCTTTTTACAACTTTCCTCATTTATACCCTAGAACAACAGTTCTAATTGCAAAATCCTAATTACTCACATATTGACATTAAAGCCTTTTTATCATCTACTAGACTGAGGTTAACCTAACATCAGTTTTATACAAAGGACTTCAAATTATATCTCATGAGCAACCATTAACCTCAAGTTAGGGTTTCTAAGCTATTATGCATTTTCATGCGTTCAAAACCCTAAAATAGGCATGATATCATCCTATTATTCTCCACAGGTTTTTATATCCCAAAATACCATAATTAAGACACTAAACCCAATTTCTAAACATAATTAGGGTTTCTAAGTGTTTAATCATTCTTATTCAGAATAAAACCCTAAAACACGCAAGAAACATCCAGATCCGGTTTAGGTTCATCATTACCTATTTGAGAGGTTGTAATTACTCAATTTCATCCACTAAACAATATGAACTTAACCAATATGTTCAATTAGGGTTTCTTAATCTAATACATAAGCACTTTTCATTAAATTAAGACACTTTTGCAAAAATAAACAGATTCAGGTTCTCAAACCAATTTTAAAAGAGGGTTGGACCAATAGAATGAGGGAGAGCGTCTCGATCGGTATCGACTTGACCTTTCATAAGCGGGGACAATAACTACTTGAATCCCCTGTGTTCCTCATATTTTTCTAAGAAACTTTCATATTTTAATCTTATTCATCTGAGCTTCCTAGCAGAAGTTATGATTTTTGCAAAATAATTCATTTTTCTGGATTATCAGTTATTTTTAGAAAAATCGTTGACCATCAGATCCGTGGTCCAGAGGACCACGCGAAATCCAATGGCCCTGAGTAATCTACCTAACTTGTGATTTAAGGGGACAAAAGATAGCGTTGCCCTTACCTTCATTTACCAGTGCCAGGGACAAGGAGGTCTTTTCCTCCTATCTTCTTCAACCTCCGCACGCACCGCTATGATCTGCAATCCAGGTTCTTGGCATTGGTCAACTGGGTAGTTGACTTCGAGACTCGACCCCTCCCCGCATCCGAGAAGGTCACTGCAATCTCCGCCCAGCTTCCCCAAACTGGACCAGGGTCCCAATTTCTCCGCTTCATGCTCAAGTTGCTCGCATGGCGGAGCTCTTCTCCGGCGAGGCCTACTGCTTATACGAGGGGGAGTACAGAGCCAATCGTCGAATTGAAGGTGCCAAAACGAATGTCGTTGCACCCTGATCTTGAGGGTAGAAGAAGAGGGATGGCTCGCGACGCCCTGGGCTATCCCTATATATAGGGTCGACCACAGGTTTCAGTCGAGTTGGGAAATCCCTCCATCAGTGACCAAACCCCTGACAAATACGGTTGGTTCTCATCGGAAACATCTCCCGAAGACAACATGCTCCTTCTTGAAATCAAAGGAGCTTTCCTTTGAGAGAAAGTGTCCAGACTTGTATCTCGCCAAGCCTGCTCTGTGCCAGACTCCCCATGCCACTGGGATTTAACCCCAGTCATTGGATCGATGATCCAATGGTCACCATTAATATGAAAATTGGGATTATATTTCCAATCTAACTGTGACATGCGATTACTATGCAATTAAGGTCCACATTTTAGGATAGTTTATAAATTGCATATCTTGAAATCTGTGCATCATTTTTCAACCAAATTTTGAGGGAAACTTCCTCTTGGCTTTATCTTCTCTCATACCAAAATTGGGTCCCAAATTCCAAAGGAAAACGACTTTTTCTTCAAAAGTTCATTATTCTTTAGTAAGACTTATTTAATTGATATTTCCTCTTTCTTATTTTCTTATTTCTCATTATTTCTATTCCTTGTAATCCAAGAAAGCAAGTGGGGTTCGAATTATTACTCATCATGACCAAACCATCACTTCTCTCTTTATTTCTTGCATTATCTTGTTTATTACTTATTAAAATATCTCTTTTGAGGATTTCTCTTTATTTCTCTTTTATTTTCCTCATTTCTATACCTTTTAATGTTAGGAATTCTTGGGATATGAAAATCCACCAAGGATAACTCAATTATACCTCATTCCACATCTTTTCCACATTTTATCATTATTTTCAATATCTTTCTTAATAAAGAAATACTTAATTAATCTGTTCTTTTCTTATTGCTTTTCTTTTGAAACTTTGGACTCCTTGGAACCCAAGGAACCCATGTGGCACGAAATACACCTTTGGATTAAGTCCTTTTGCCTTCTAGAGGTTTCCACACCTTTCTTTTCTCAAAAACTCAATTATTCATTTATTAATTGGATTTCCTTGTTATTGGGCCCAATAGCCAATAAAGCCCACAACACAATCATCAAGGCTATTGTAAACAAAATCCATTTATTCAAAAAAAACTATATCATTATTGGTTCCAATATATTTAATATGAGAAATTACATTTCTCACCAAAGAACCCAAAAGTTGGGGTTGTAACATCCTTCCCTTCTTATAAGAATTTTGTCCTCAAAATTCCATCAAGCAAACAAACAGTTCAGGATAAGCCTTTCATACGTCCATCAGGGCTACCAGGTGGCATCACCCTTTCCATGGTGCTTCCCAAGAACCTTCATCATCTCATATTCTTCCATCTGATTTCTTTCTTACCTTGGTATATCATACCCTCATAGGTGACTCAAGACATTTCAGCCTCTCAAAGTTGAATAGGTTCAGGGCTCAACACATGACTTGGATACCTCACATAGTGCTCTAGATCGGACTCACAGAACACATTACACATCATGTTATCCCGAGGGGCAAGGCTAAACACCACCCTCTCCACCAATCCATCTCAAATGGACCCATATATCGAGGACTCAGCTTTCTCAATTATAGCTTAGAGGGGTCGGATTTTCACATCACATATTCTCCCACAGTGAACTGCATTCAGTTTGCTTTGCATCATCTCGTGACTCATGTCACCACTAGGCTCTCTCTCGGCCATTGCACGATTAAAGTGACTTCATCTACACACACTATGGTTCTTTTCTGACCTTCATGAGGCCTCCTTCACCAACATCATCTTAATGAAGTGGTCACCGACACAACCTCTCTATAAGACTTCTTGCATGCCGATAAAGGCTATGGCAGTTAACATCACATCTTAAGAACTGTCTCTATGTATCATCCTAAATGAGCACACATGCTCTCATCAGACCCTCTAGTCTGGATCATACTGTCCATTAGTTAGGGGTGATAGGCGGTACTGACACTGAGTTCTTCATGTATCCACTTCCACCTCATGGAAGTGAACCTTAGTCATACCCAAGAACTTTTGAACTCGCATCATGGTGTAGTTGAACCATCTTTCTTTCTTAAGTAGTTCAACCAAATCTGTCCCGTGACAATACTCTTCCTTTCTCATGTCATCTAGGTAAGGCGATCTACCATAACCCATATTGGATCTCGACCTTCCTTGGTCCAGGGGAGACTCACAACATCCACAGTGAAGAACTCCCATTCCCTCTCGGGAACTCTTTATACTTTATATCCATGTATGGGGTTACTGGTGTTCGTCCTTTGCCTCCTAGCTTGCATGGCCACATGTTACATGCAACTTTTTTTTAAACATCGAGAGTGCTACTATCACTTACTATCTTTGTAGTATCACGGTGTATGGTGATCTTAAAACCATGATCTCCTGTATGTCACAATTCGTCAAGATCAATTCCTCAGAAACCCTAAACCACTCTCATCATGGTTTTATTACCTTCTTATATAAAGAAGTGTATCTGGGGTTCTATCACCATCCTTTCACTACATCAAGGACAACCATTAACTTGTTCAACATATCTTATTACATTTGAGTGTTATCCAAAACACATCTTCTTTCCAAACTTAGGGTTAGCCAACCAACCTCAACTTCTTCTAGCCTCTAGCTAAACTAGGCAGCTAGATCTCAACCAGAGCATTCATTACCACTTCTTATTCTTAGGTGTTAGGTAACATACACCTCCATGTATTATACTTATCATCTCATCTCAAACTCTAAGTCTATCTTGATCAAGAAGCTCTGAGCTCACTCTCATTATGATCAAACTCAACCTTGGTTAACTTGCAAATTCCACATAGCTCCTGATAAAACATCCTCATAAGCTGACTACACTACTTCTCTTAGTGTTTGCAAACCATCCATGTATCATTCACTCCACCAGGGTATGTTATCCTCTTTGTAGCAACGTCTCAACTCACACCATCCTTATCCTTGGTGTGTGGCATGTGTACTATCCTATCTCTCACTCCCATAATAAGAGGAAATAAGCATTTGGCTGCAGTCCAAATATAGAGTTCTTTCTATTCCAAGAGTAGAGATGGTACATCCCACCTTGCCAGTACACCTTTAAATCTGAGTTGAACATGCAACTTATGTCTATACATCACAAACATCATGATATAAACATTTATTCCATGGAAAACTAGTCTCAAACCTACTTAGTGAAAACACAATCCTTGGTCATCTCCTCTAGGTCTATAGGGTGTCGGCACTTTTGGGGTCATCCCTCTTCCTTATGCATCCTAAGAGTGCCCTACTCATCTGCCCTTTGGTTCCCATGAGTTCATGAAGGTGATCAATCTCCTAACCCATGTCCCTTGGACAATGATAGTTGTTACCTCCCGACCCTATGGTCATGTGCAACTAGGGAATTAGGCAACTCCTTCTTCCATCGGTCTTATCCCTACCTGACCCTAGGATAGACTTAAGATTCTATTATAGTACATGTCCAACATAGAACCTTACCCAATCCTTCATCATCCCTCTCTGCATTCTTGGGCTGTCTATCATCCTTTCACAGGGGTCATGGTGACCTGCCTACCTTGGTCAGGCCCCATACTAGTTACCTCCATGGTAACACATCCACATGCACACAGAGATGGTTATCTATGGGTCTACAGGTTCATTCTCATACCATGTACTTTTCACTTAGCTTCTCAAGATCCTATGAGACCTCTTTAGGTTTCCACAAACCCACAAACTGGTACACACTTTACCAAAGGATCCCTCTCCCAGGATGGGAGGAAACCACAACTCTTGACAACAAGGTCACAAACATCCTTAGGGTTTATATTCACATGAGCATGCTTAACCCAGCAGCTACTAGGGCACAAGTAGACCACCTATTAAACCATGCTAGGTCATACTTGTTCTCTTTCCTCAACATTAGATCAACTTAGTCGGGAAGGGTTCATCAAACAAACCCTTAACTTAAGGGGTTTCCTTTACCTCTACACATGAGGAGTACCATGCTCGAAACTATAGAGACTCAAATCTCATCATGAGCATCAGATACAATGCTTCCCCTTTTAGGCCTAGGAACCCTAGGTTCTCCTTTGGATATCCAACTGCATGCTCAATCTCTTAACCATGAATCAAGCATGTCCAAGGTATGTCGTGTACTCCCATGATCCTTTTATATGAGCAATACCTCAGAGTCAAGTCCTCCTCAAGGACATTCAACTAGGTATAAAACCTCACAACAGGTTACTTAAATGTCCTTAGGGTCTAAGGCACTCTTTATCTCATCCAGCAGGTAGTTACTTATACCATAGGTACCAGAAGCATCATCCTCTCTCCAGGGTTTGTTCCCTTTAAAAAAAACAAGATATCATCAGCCTCTAGGGGTCACGCATAAGGAAACCACTATCATCCACATAGGTCACCTCATCCTCAACTCCCCAGTATTCCTCATGTATCAGAATCTAAGCTTCCAACCTTCTTTCTTGGGTCATGCTTTCTCTCTCTAGATCTAATTACACATCTAGCCTCACAACATGAAGTTGAATCAAGCTTACCAGCACATCCCTTCCTGGGTGAAGCCTTTGCTCAACTCATGTTTGGCTCAAGATTATTCTTAGCTCTTTATGTTTATCTCATAAGACATCCATCATAATTCCTTGTCCAGGGTTTCATCCTACTATCAACACTACTGACGTACTCTGGGTGCAAGCTATACCCTACTTGCACAAGCCCATAGGGTTCTATAGGTTCTTCTCTAACCTCATCCATGAAGGAGCTATCCTTCACTCAAACATGCATGACCCTTCCTAGGGTCACCAAAGGTGCTAGGTTATCCAACCTCTCATGGCTCGTATGGCAATCCAAAAGCATATCTTATCCAAACACCCAGTCAACCATGTCATCTAACTCATCATGTCATCTCTTTCTCTAACCTCCACTTAGGGTTAGGGTTAACATCATCCTTAAAGGATGTCCTAGGTCTCTACTTTAATGGAGATCTCTACCTCCAAGACTCACTTTCCCTACTCATCCTCCTGACAAGAAGGTTTAGCCTCAGGTTTCTCCTGAGGGCAATGACAACTTATGTCATGCGACCTAAGCATGTATCTATTCTTATACGCTTACTCTATTAAGCTTATGTCCATGACATCTTATTTACATGCTTTTTATTAATTTTTTGGAGGATTCCTTAATCCTTAGCAACCTTACCCATACCTCAAGAAGGTGAGGAAAAGAGAGAAAACCCTAATCCTTAAGGTCCTTAACAGAATTTGAGTTGAGAAGGGATGAACAAGATGAGAGGGTCCTAAAGGTATATTATTTCGAATCATACCCTAAGACTTTGGCTAGGCAGCACATGGATCTGGGAGTCCTCGTATTCTGACTAGCGGTGCGGAGGAAAATATTGCCAGCCCCCGGTCGTGATCCTTTTCTAGACACCTCTGTCTTTCGGATAATCCTCTAATAACTCCCTTGGGTTCTACATAATTTGTAAAATTTAATAATTATTAATGATTAGATGGAGAACCTATGCTCTGATACCAATTGTAACGACCTCGCCTCCCAGTAACCCCCAATTAAGGGAGACCCAAAGGTCAGAGCCGTTATTCAATTAACAGGATCAAAGGTTCAACAAATAATCAATTATAATTATGAAATTCTACTAACTAAACTAAAGTTTGGTAGAAAAATAAAACTTTGTTTACCTTTTTAAAACTTTGGAAATCTATCTATCCAGAGCTTGAATTCTTCTATCTAATCCTCCTTGCACTTTATTTCTTATTTCCTCCATGTGACACTTTACTGTTTGTTCTTTCAATTGTTGTTCCTAAAACGCTGACAAACAAAACGTCGGTCAGTATATTGAAATATATTGGTATGTGGGAACAACCAAAAGTTTGCACATATGGATAACAATCTAATTATCACAATCAAATTATTTAACAAGACAATTTACATTTTTAATGTGTCATTCTCCACCACTTTTGCCCTAACCCTGGCATACCCCTCTAGGGTTTCTCTTTTGCCATTGACTTAAGGCCATCTTCTCAATCCTGAGCTTGATGCATGGGAGTCACCTCTCATGGTGCTCCATAGTCATGCATCATAGACCACCTTCTCATTCCCGAGCTTGGTGTCTGGGGTCACCTCTCATGGTGCCCATGGGTCTACCCTCTTGGGCCTGACCTTTATGGCATCTTCCATCAGGGTGGCATGTAGATGTGAGAATACACATGTCTTTATAATTGTGATAACCATAGTGACTTTATAATTTTGCAAGTATGAACATCCAATTGTTTAGATTGCATTCAATATGAGGAAACGTTCGGAAAACCCTCAGGAAACTAATTTGATTAACCATAATTAACCACATACCTGATTTGCAGATTCGACAAGCTATTAATAATTCCAAGCAAGCAAGTAATCCAAGAAGCAGTTCGACAATCACAGAATTCCTAAAAAGCATATGTAACCTATTTACTACACTTTACCAGGAATATATATCTATTTAATTGACCTGGATTCACTTTCTAGGGCTTCTAATCCGCATTGTAGTTTTATTAGGGTCCTTTTTGATCTTTTCACAACTTTCCTCATTTATACCCTAGAACAGCAGTTCCAATTGCAAAATCCTAATTACTCATATATTCACATTAAAGCCTTTTTATCATCTACTAGACTGAGGTTAACCTAACATCAGTTTTATACAAAGGACTTCAAATTATATCTCATGAGCAACCATTAACCTCAAGTTAGGGTTTCTAAGCTATTTTGCATTTTCATGCGTTCAAAACCCTAAAACAGGCATGATATCATCATATTATTCTCCATAGGTTATTATATCCCAAAATACCATAATTAAGACATTAAACCCAATTTCTAAACATAATTAGGGTTTCTAAGTGTTTAATCATTCTTATTCAGAATAAAACCCTAAAACACACAAGAAACATCCAGATCCGGTTCAGGTTCATCATTACCTATTTGACAGGTTGTAATTACTCAATTTCATCCACTAAACAATATGAACTTAACCAATATGTTCAATAAGGGTTTCTTAATCTAATACATAAGCACTTTTCATTAAATTGAGACACTTTTGCAAAAATGAATAGATTTAGGTTCTCAAACCAATTTTAATGTGTTCCTCGTATTTTTCTAAGAAACTTTCATATTTTAATCTTATTCATCCTAGCTTCCTAGCAGAAGTTATCATTTGTGCAAACTAATTCATTTTTCTGGATTATCAATTATTTTTAGAAAAATCATTGACCATCCGATCCGTGGTCCAGAGGACCACGCGAAATCCAATGGCCCTGAGCAATCTGCCTAACTTGCGATTTAAGGGGACAAAAGACAGCGTTGCCCTTACCTTCATTTACCGGCGCCAGGGACAAGGAGGTCTTTTCCTCCTATCTTCTTCAACCTCCGCACGCGCCTCTATGCTCTGTGATCCAGGTTCTTGGCATTGGTCAACTGGGTAGTTGACTTCGAGACTCGACCCCTCCCAACATCCGAGAAGGCCACCACAACCTCCACTCGGCTTCCCCAAACTAGACCAGGGTCCCAATTTCTCCACTTCATGCTCAAGTTGCTCGCACGACGAAGCTCTTCTCCGGCGAGGCCTACTTCTTATATGAGGGGGAGAATAAAGCCAATCATCGAATTGAAGGTGGCAAGACCTTGAGTGAACATAAGTTGAACATAGGCATCATCCAGGTAGGGGCATGCTTTTGAGGTTGATCCTTCATGAAGAGAGAATCTCTAATGGTGAATTTGGTTGTAGGGTTATCTCTAGAAAGACGGCAGGAAACCAAGCAAGAAGGTTGGAAACCTAAAACCCCAAGATATGAGGAACAGTGGGGAGTCGAGGGTGATGTGACCTAAGTGGACGTTTGTAGTTGCCTCATGCATGCTCCCTGGAGACTGATGATATCCTAGTGGCCTTAGAGGAACTAAACCCTAGAGAGAGGATGAGTCTGCTAATACCTTTGTACCTATGATATAGATGAGAATAAGAGTTCCTTAAACCATGTAGAGGTTTAGTAACAGGTTGAAAGGCCTTGTACCTTGTTGTTTGTCCTTAAGGAGGACTCGACTCTGAAGTATTACTCGAGTAGAAGGATGACAGGAAGTGTGTGTCATGCCTTATACGTGCCTGATTCGTGGATAATAGATTGAGCATGTAGTTGGTCATCAAAAGTGAACCTATGGTTCCTAGGCCTAAGAGGGGAAGTGGGGTACCTAATTCTCATGATGAGAGTTGAGTTTCTATAGAAGCGAGCATGGTACTTCTTATGTTAAGAGGAAAGGAAAACCCCTTAAGATTTAAAGGTATGTTTGATGAACCCCTCACGGCTAAATGGATGACATGGGAAGGTATGATCATGATCCAGTATTGAGGATGAGAACAAGTATGACCTAGCATGGTTTAATAGGTGGTCAGCTTGTTCCTTAGTAGCTTACTAGGGTTAAGCATGCTCAGGTGGATGTAAACCCGTGGCATAAGGATGTTTGTGACCTATGTTATCAAGGTGAATTTTTCCTCCCATCCTGGGAGAAGGGACCTTTTGGTGGGGTGTTTACCAGTTTTGTTGGTTTAAGTAACCTAAAGAGGTCTCATAGGATCGTGAGAAGCTATGTGAAAAGTACATGGTATGAGAATGAACCTGTAGACCCATAGATATCCATCTCTAAGTGCAGGTGGATGTGTTACCATGGAGGTAACTGGTATGGGGCCTGACCAAGGTAGGCAGGTCGTCATGACCCCTGTGAAAGGATGAAAGACAACCCATGAATATAGAGAGAGAAACGAGAAAGGCTTGGGTAAGATTCTAAGTTGGACATGTACTATGTTAGAATCCTAAGTCTATCCTAGGGTCAGGTAGGGATAAGACCGATGGAAGCAGGTTGCCTAATTCCCTAGTTTCTCATGACAGTAGGGTCGGGAGGTAACAACTATCATTGTCTGAGGACCATGGGTTAGGAGATTGATCACCTTCATGAACTCAAGGGACCCAAAGGGCAGATGAGTAGGGCACTCTCTGGAATGCATAAGGGAAGAGGGATGACCCCAAAAGTGTCGGCACCCTATAGACCTAGAGGGGATGACCAAGGATTGTGTGTAAACCCAAGTAGGTTCGAAACCAGTGTTCCATGGAAGTAACCTTGATATAGAGATGATTGTGATGTAGAGACGTAGGTGTTACGTTTCAACCTAGATTTGAAGGTGTACCGGCATGGTGGGATGTACCATCTCTACTCTTGGAACAGGAAGAACTTTGTATTTGGACTACAGCCAAATGCTTATTTCTTCTTGTTATGGGAGTGAGAGATAGGACAGTACACGTGCCATACACCAAGGATAAAAGATGATGTGGTTTGGAATGTTGCCACCAGATATGGGGACAGAGAAGATAACATACCCTGGTAAAGTAAATCATACAAGGATGGTTTGCAAACGCTAAAGAGAAATAATGTAGTCATCTTATAAGGATGATTTTAGCATGAGCTATGAGTTATACCAGGTTGAGTTTGAAAACCAAAGGAATAAGCTCAGAATGCTCTTGATGAAGAAGGACTTAGGGCTAAGAGGAGATAATAAGTGGCATACAGGAAGGTGTATGTCATCAACATTACGTAATACATAAGAAGGTGAAGTGGTAATGGATGCTCTGGTTGAGATATATCTACCTAGTTCGGTTGTTAGACTAACCCTAAGTTTGGAAAAGAAGATATGTTTGGCTAACACTAATGTAATGAGATCAGTTAATGGTTGTTTGGTTAGCCAGTCTAGTCCTGGATGCAAGGAAAGGATGGTGGTAGAACCTCAGGTGGACTTCTTTGGAAAAGAAGGTGATGAAACCCCGATAGAATGGTTTAGGGTTTTTGAGGTATTGATCTTGAAGAATAATGACATACAGGAGATCATGATTTTAAGATCACCATACGCCGTACTATGAAGATAATGAGTGACAGTGGTACTTTAGATACCTAAGATAAAGTTGCATGTGGTATATGGCCATGCAAGCCGAGGGTGAAGGACGAACACCAGTAACCCCGTGCATTGATATAAAGGATAAAGAGTCCTCGCAAGAGATAGGGAGTTCATCACTATGGATGTTGTATGTCTCCCCTGGATCAAGGAAGGTCGAGATGCAATATGGGTTATGGTAGATCGCCTTACCTAGATGACATGAGAAAGAAAGAGTACTGTCAAGGGACAAGATCGGGTTGAACTACATATGAGAGAGATGGCTCAACTACACCATGAGGTTGAGTATAAAAGTTCTTGAGTTTGACCTAAAGGTTCCCTTCCAAAAGGTTGTAGTTGGTACATGAAGAACATGATGTTAGTACAGTTTTTCACCCCTAACTAATGATTAGTATGATCCAAACTAAAGGGTCTGATGAGAGCATATGTGCTCATTCAGGGTGATAGCTAGAGACAGTTCTTGTCCTATGCAAGATGTGAAGTTAACCACCATAGCCAGTATCGGGATTTAAAGAAGCTCTGTAAGAGAGGTTGTGTCGGTCATCACTTTAGTAAGGTGATGTTGGTGAAAGGACCATGTGATGGTTAGAAAAGGACCACAGTGTGTGTAGATGAAGTCACTTTGATCGTGCAATGGCTGAAAGGATCCTAGAGACGACAAGAGTCGTGAACAGATGCAAAGTAGACTGACATGCAGTTCACTGTGGGAGAATATGTGACATGAAAATCTGACCCCTCTAAGTTATAGCTAAGAGAGCTGAGTCCCCGATGCATGGGTTATTTTGACATGGTTTGGTGGAGAAGGTGAAGTTTGACCTTACCCCTCAAGATAAAGTAATGTGTGATGAGTTCCATATGTCTAATTTAGAGCACTATGTGCGGTACCCCGACCATGTGCTGAGCAATGAACCTAGTGAGCCCCAAGGGAGGCTGAAATGGCCTGAGGCACCTGTGTAGTTTATAGACGCCAGGATGAAAGAACTCAGAGAAAAGAATATGTGATGATAAAGGTTCTTTGGAAGCTCCATGGGTAAGGTAAAGTCACGTAGGGGCCGTTGATGGACATGGAAAAGTCTTATCCTGAATTGTTTGTTTGCTTGATAGAATTTTGAGGACAAAATTCCTATAAGAGGGGAAGGATGTTACAACCCTGATTTTGGGTTCAGTTGCCGAGAAATGTAATTTCTCATATTAAGGATATTTAAACAAATAATGATATAATGTATTTGTAATAAATGGATTTTGTTTACAATAGCCTTGATGTTTGTGTTGTGGGCTTTATTGGCTATTGGGCCCAAATAACAAGAAAAATCAATTAGTGAATGAATAATTGAATATTTGAGAAAAGAAAAATGTGGAAACCTCTAGAAGGCAAATCCAAAGAGGGATTTCGTGCCTCTTGGGTTCCTTGGGTTCCAAGGAGTCCAAAGTTGCATAAACAGTGCAATACAAAAAGAAAAGATCAATTAAGTATTTCTTTATTAAGAAAGAAATTGAAAATAATGATAAAATGTGGGAAATGAGTGGAAAGATGCATAAATGAGATTTCTTGGTGAATTTTCGTGTCCATGAGGTTGCTAATATTAAAAGGCATGCCAGTGAGGAAAATAAAAGAGAAATAAAGAGAAACCCTCAAAAAGAGTTATTTTAATAAGAAATAAACATGATAATGAAGAAATAATGCATATAGATGCATCTAGAAGGATAATGAATATCCAATAAAAAGGATTTTGAAATAATAGAGTTTCTTGGAATCCAAGGAGTCCCAATAAAGAGGAAGGAAAGAGAAAATACTAAAATTGCAAAATAAGAGGATAATGTGATACAATATTAATGGATTTTGTGATAAGGATAGAAAGGAAGTATTTTCTAATAAAAGAGAATATAATTTTGTGCCAATAAATTAAAAAGCAAGTACAAAGAAGATAAAAGATATAATTTTCGAAATTCTAATAATTAAAGAAGAAGGATTATCAAAGGAAATTAGGAAAGAGAGAGCGACTTGTTTAGTAGTGAAGGAAGCACTTTCCTAATTAGAAGAGGGCTTGGTTGCTTTGAGGGAAAGCCTACTGGGGCATGGATACTCACCCTATAAAAGGGGGTAGAGCCCTGGTCGAGATCTTGAGGAGTTCCACAAAATACCACCCCTTCTCCTCCTTTTGTTTGAAACTGTAACGATGGAAGTATAACCATATCTCTGGAGCTTAAGGGCCGTGGAGGAGCTATAATGGGGTCGTGCTACTCCCACGACCTCAAAGGAAGCACTCGATAGCCGTCCCTCCTCCCAGGATGTGAGCAACAGTAGCAGCATGTCTACAAGAGTAGTCATGTTGTGCTGCCTTGTGCGCGGATGATTGGCCAGTTTGGCCATGGATCAGGGGCACCTTGGGTGCGCATGGGTGCGACGGAGGTGAGGGATGGTTTTTCGATGAAGCTCGGGCCCGGAGTTGAGCGCAAGAGCCACGTCAAGGCTGCAAGACGGTGGCTAGGGTGGCTACAAATCAATTGCCCGAGGAAGAAGAAGGGTAAAGGGTGCGTTGGACCATTCTACCCCTCCGGGGTATAAAGCAACGACAACTTAAGCGGGGACAGAGATGTAATTTGGTTATATTTCCAAATCCACAACGTAGCATGAGCTTGACGACGTGGCGCAACTTGATTGGCCAAGTAAGTAAAATCTTGCTAAATTCATAATTAAAGTTTGGTAACTCCGATTAGGACAAGTAATATATGAATTTTTCTTAGGAGAATGAGAGGAATCCAATAAAAATGATATTAAAGATTGATTTCGTTCCTAATTGCAAAAGTACTATAAGTTGATGAAAAGTGCATTAAAGTTAGTCTAAAAACCCTATTTGTGATTAAAGGTTGAATCTAGTATGCTTAATGGGTTAATTGAAGTATTAATAACCTGTTGAATGATAATGTTAGATTCAAACCTGATCTAGATGAAATTTGCATGATTTAGGGTTTTCACCCCATATGAGAATGATTAAGTATTTAGAAACCCTAATTTAGGGTAAAAGAGGATAAGATCATATATGATTTGAAAAAGGTGAAAATATGTTGTTAAATGATGGTTCTAAATTATTTTGAGTACAAAAGTCCTTAATTCTGGATAAATACCCTATATGTAGTAATTAGGGTTTTCTCAGGAATAAAAGGTGGAAATGATGGTAAAACGAGTTCATATGTTAATTATACCCTAATGAACTTTGAATTTATGATAGGTGTGTATAATGATCTTGTCATGGATTAAAAGGATAAAAATAATAGCTTTAATGTAAAAGAAGCTTAATGGAATTAATTGATGATTAATGTGCCTGTAATATGAAAATAAAGTTATATGTTGTGAAGATAACCTTAATATTGAGGAATAGATGAGATAATTAGGGTTTATGAGTAATGGTATAAAATTAGGGTTTAATAAAAGATGAAGGGAAACCCTAATTGAAAAATAAAACCCTAAAATGGATACAAAACCCTAAAGTAGATTCTTGATAAAGTGTGTAATAAATAGAGTACATATTCTTTTCAGGAATTATGTGATTATTGAATTGCTTGCTTGGATCGCATTCTTGGTTGGATTTGCCTAATGCTTGTGAAATCATCAAATCAGGTATGTGGTTACGCTTATGATTATCCCAACTAGTTTTCTGAGGATTTTATCGACGTTTCCCTCATGGCTTGAAATAACTGTTGGATGCTTTTATTTCATGCAACTATAGAGTGACTATGACTATCACTATGAATATACATGTATAACTGGCTAGATTCAGGTCCACCTCTGTGGCTTGTAAAGTCTAAAAAGGGGTAACCTAGAGTAAGGTCTTGGTTATCGTGGGTTAGAAATTGGGCTACCAAGTGTAGTGCCATGAGTTAAGGAGTGGGCTACTTACGAGTAGTGCCTTGTGACTCAACCCTAGAAATTGGTTCACCTATAGGTGGCACCATGAGGGGTTTAATGGGGATCTACCATAAGGAAGGTAGTATCCGGGTCCACTATAGGGATAGCACAGAGGATAGGGTACTCATGGATCACAGAGTTATATTTAAAACGTAATCTTGGTTGTTAAATGATTAATTGAATGACTGAGTTGTTATCATAGTTGCACGTTTATTGTTTCCCCCACATACCAGCTTCGGCTGACCGACATTTTGTTTGTCGGCGTTTTAGGTACAAGCCAACAGGACAAATAGTAAATCATCATATTGTGAAATACATGAAGTAAAATACAAGGAGGATTAGTTAGAATATAATCCATAAGTGGATAGAAGTTTAGAGATCCAAGTTTTCAAAAAGGTATGCAAAAGTTTATTTTCTTACAGTTTTCTCGTTTAGTCTGTTAAATTTTGATAATTGTTCTTGGTTAATTGCCGAACCTTTGATCCGGAAGTTATGGGTGCGGCTTCGACCTCTCAGTCTCCCTTAATTGGGGGTTATCGGGAGGTGGGGTCGTAAAAACTCCTCATATCCCTCACCTTTCACCTACCCTTGGGTATTTATACCCCTTCTTTCACATGCAATTAACTAATTTAGCTCTCTCTTCTATCTCCCTTCTTGCTTGGAGTTGGCCTTGTTCTTAGTGGTGCAAGTGGAGGTGCTTGAGCTTGAAGATGGAGGTTCAACCCTTGTGCTAATCTAGGATTGGAGCATCTATTCTTTGTTGATCTCTAAGTGATCGTTGATCTTGGTAAGTGGTTATCCTTCTTGATCTCATTTTCCTTAAAACCCTACCCTCTCTTTTCTCTGGGGCAGGACTACAGTTCTCCATGGTGGCTATCTTGAGGAAATTCTCTCCATAGAGGTCTAATCCATGGTTCTCCCATGGTTGTACCTGAGTGAGATGAAGATCTCCTCTTTCTCTTTATTTTCCAGCTCAGTCTTTGTACCCTCGACTCTGTGAACTTTCTTTGACATTGGTCTACTCTTCTTATCTTGAGGTGATTTTGCTTGGTCGTGGAGTCGATCCAAGCTTGGCATTTCTCCTCTTTCTTAGAGCTTCTTGGCTTTCAGAGTTGATCTTCACCTCAAGGCGGGTTATATAACTCTATCCTCTATTATTGTTGCACATAATCTTGTCTGAATGTTATCTTATCTCTAAAATGTGATCTTAAGTTCCTTGATGATGATGCCTTGTTTTAGGGTTTATGATTTTTTAGTAATCTTGCATAGATTAGCTCTTTCTCCTAATGCCTAGTTCTTGCACCCGAGATCTAAGTGATGGGGGAGTTGTTGGTTCTTATTTGAAATATCTTGTTCGTTGGTTTATTCTCCATGTTTATGGTTTGGTTACCATATGGAAGAAGGTGGTTTTGACTCTTATTGAAATGTGTTTGATGCATGGTTTTCTTTTCCTTATCTTGGTTCCTATGTTGACCTTTGTGATAGTCATTTTAGGGTTTTGATGTCCATATTTTCATTAAGTTTATACCTTGGTGATGCTTTGGTTTCCTGATGTTATGCTTTAGTTTTGGTCACAATGTTTCTCTTAGTTTCATGTGATCGCTACACATGAGGAGTTTCTTATTGTCACTATGTTTTGCATGGGTTATAATCTCTATGCTTTGATACACATTCAACACCTTCCTAGTGGTCTCTACATTTGATAGAGCTTTGATAGTCACTACATTCAGTTGTTACTTGGTGTTGCTGTCGCTAATCACAATGTTGCTTTTTTTCATGTTGTCTCTACAAGGTGGTGGTCACTACATGTGTAGGTCACTACACATGATGAGGTGTTGCGGTCTCTAGAGGTGTTACTCCCTATTTGGTCGCTACATCTTTACATGATACATGATCATTTCATCATGGTGATGGTGCTCAATCTAATGTGTCCCATGGATGTGGGAAGAGGTAATCAATAGGGTATGATGCTAATCAATGTTATGAAAACCCTAATAAACTAACTATGAGAAACCCTAACCCTAATGTTTGAGTACATGGTGATTAATGCTTAGTTTCTTGAGTTAGCATATATTGAAGTGTTATCTCTCTCCTACTTGTGTAACCCTAATGTTGCAGGTTGAATGAACGTCATAGCTTTTAATTGTTATGGTATCTATTATGTAACACAAGGTGATGACTAATAGTCTTGATGAAGCATTATGAACTAATGATGTTCTTATAGGGAACACTGTGAATGGTCTAATGACCTTAATGATGGATTTGTGCCTAATGTGAGATGATGTCCTTTGATTATGTGATAAGGGATGGTTATCCCATGATGATATGATAATGGTGATGGCCTGGTGTAAGGCAGTGAGATAGTATCATGTGATGATGTGATTAGCTTTATGATTAATATGTTTTTTATCTTCTGGAGTTGCAATATACCTTATCTTTGTAGAATTTGTTTAGGGTTTATACGTTGTGACTTGATTGATGCAATAAAAGATACCCAATTGGAAATAACTAATCAAGTGAAACCTAAATCATGTAGTTGTCCTGAGCCATAGATCCATTGAAGTTTCAGGACTTGTTGGATGGTAAAAGGAGTAATTCCTAAGGGAAACTAGGAGCACGTATTGTTGAATATGTGGGGGTGCAAGTTGATGGTATATCCTTACATCCACAATTATATATTATGTAGGATGAATGTGGTCATGCCTTTATAGGAGAACAGTTGCAATTGTATCTCAATGTGTTTGATGTGATATAGGACAATTGTGGTTGTACCTCAGATAATTGGGTTTGTATACCTTGTTTTCTAGTGTCGTGCCTATATACCAAGGTGGACTAGGTTGTTATGCAAATGGACTTGATATGCCACTACAGAGGATTCAAAATGACCGAGGGTGTGGGTGATCATAGGAGTCTGGCTCTCCTAGATCTTGTATGGCACTGATTTCAACTTAGCAGTGGTCAGTTGGAGTGTGAGTGGTATACCTCATCTCCACGGAGCATAATAAAAGACGTAATATAGAAGTGTAGCATAATTTTTTAAGGTTTAACATGAATCACTTTGGATGTTACCCTTTGCCTTGTTTCTTATAGTATTTAGTTGATAATGATTATACATGATCTTCATATTCCTTCCAGAAGTATATGATGTTCTATTAATCCATTATAACTACTTAATCTACCTAATATGTGTTATTAGTTTTTAATTATTCATTTAAATGAATATGCTCATCCTGATAATAATATTACTTTCCTTCTATATATATCTATTTGTGTTAAAAATAGTTGTTGGCAGAGAGTTATATCTCTCGTTGGGACATTGGTCTCACCCTGTGGGTTTCCACATCTTTTAGGTGGTTGTTCTCATCGTGGTAGAGATCGTACGATTGAGGAAGAGCATCAAAGATATCATTGAAAGAAGAAGGTTGGATATACTGCTAGTGTATGTAGTAGAGTCCTATATTTCATCCCTATACTCTCAAGTCCTTGGGGGTGTTCTATAGATGTTGTACATCGATACTAGATTTTTGGCAGTATGTCATGGTTGTACATGTTTTGCTTGTATATGTGAACAAATTGTCCTTGTGAGAGGTTTTAGGTTTGTGGCAATATGGCCATTGTATAGTGATGAATATACACCTTTATGGTATGATATGTGATACAGGTGGTACAATTTTGTGAACATTGATGTATATGTTTCCACTAGAGATGTTAATATGATATCGGTTTTAATTTATCCTATTTTGTAGTAATGTGGATGTTAGTTGATAATTTTGCACTTTGTTTTGAGTAATCACACTTTTGTGGTGGTGTGTCGTCACAAGTTAGGTTTGTATCAGAGCTCTAGGTTCGTTGAGTCTATCAGAACATAGGACTAGGGTTTGTGTTTGTTCTTGTGTGTCCAGTATATCTGATTATATCTTCTGCTTAGGTTGAAAAATAAGATATGCCTGGAGAATACAAAGAACATGCTATTGAGAGTAGTGTAGCTACACCAAGAGGTGGTGTGAGGAGGCAGGAAAGAGTAGATGGGGTGCCTAAAGTGCCTCAGTTCAACCCAAAAACTATATCCAACCCCACATTTTAGTCCATGTTTGGATATCTTATGGTGATTTCACATATGGTAGATAGAGTGCCCATACCTTAAGATAGGGTTGTTGTCCCTAATGTAGAATCCTAGGGTTTTGGGAAGACCTTTGAAAGGCTACGGCACATTGGAGTATGTAGATATGGCAGACCCAACGGATGCAGATATGTGGCTAACAGTGTTGGAGAAGGCCTTTAAGATCTTCAATATCCATGAAGAGGTTAAGGTGAAGCCCACAATGTATCTGTTGAAGGGCAGTGCTGGCCATTGGTGGGCCATTAAGGAAGAGAAGAGACCCAGAGTGACAATGACTTGGGAGGAGTTTCGGTGGGAGTTTGTGAGCCGATACTTCCCAGAGAGATACATGGATGAGAAGATCTCGTAGTTTGAGAAGATTTGGCAGGAATCTATAACGATCAATGAGTATGAGGCCAAATACATGGAACTTATGAGGTATTGCCAGCACATGGCTGCAACAAATAAGGAGAGGATCTGACATTTTGATAAGGGTTTGAGCATAGAGTTGACAATGATGGTGTCAGCTTTGGAGAATAGAGAGAAGTTTTCCACATTTGTGGAGTATGTGAGAAGGATAGAGTGGTCGGTGATAGAGAAGCGAGAGGCTAATGCTAATAAGATATCGACACAATTTCAAGGGCAGCCTTTAGGAGGCTTCAAGAATGCTACATTTTCAGCACCTCAATCACAACAGAGGTCAAGGTTCAGTCTTAGTAGTCGTCGAGCAAGGGAAGAGGCCATACCTTTTCACTGACTAGAGCTCACAATGCGACGTTAGTTTCAGTGACATGGTCGTCTAGGCCGCAATTTTACACAAGGACCTATTATAGGTGTGGACAACATGGGCATTTGAGGTTGTATTTCCCAGTGAAGGATGAGGAGGTGACGCACCATTCGAGATAGAGTTAGCAAGGTTCACAATAATGATAGTTCAACAGTGGTGGAGATAGAGGACACGATCAGGCATCATAGGCAGGATTGTCTGGACATGCCAGTAGAGGACGGAGGCGATAATAGGCAAAGTCTCAATTCTACACCATGAGTTAGCCGGAAGGGGTAGTCAATCCATGGATTGTGATAGGTCAGATGGAGTTATTTCATTCTGATTTATATTCTTCATGCTTTATATCTATATTGGTTGACCTAGGTGCGACACACTCTTTTATCACCAGAGAGGTGATAGATAGTTGTTCTTTGTCTGTTATTCATAGATCTGCTAGTCTTTGCATAAAAACCCTTGGTTGGTTCTGCCGATTTGCGGGAGGTGTGTCCATCCTACATTCTTTCTTTCTTAGGACGCAACATTCAAGTGGACCTTATACCACTCGACATTGGATTCGATGTGACCCTTGGAATGGATACTTTGAAGAAGTATTGGGTGGTCTTGGACTATAGTTCCAAGTTAGAGACATTCTTTAACGGTGATGTCTCACGGATCTTGCAAGGAAATAGGAAGATTCTAATGTGTTTGGTGTCAACAATGATGGCAGAGAGGCTGATGAAGCAGGGGTGTGAGGCTTTCTTGGCACATGTGGTGGATACCAAGGTGAGGAGTCCTAGTATCCAAGAAGTTCTTATGGTACGTGAGTTTGAGGACTTGTTTCCTGATGAGTTTCCCAGTGTTCCCTCACCTTAAGAGATTGACTTTGAGATCAATCTAGTTCTTGGTGCACAACGGATAGCACAAACACCTTACATAATGGCACCAATGGAGATGCAGGAGTTGAAGAAGTAGTTTCACGAACTGCTAGAGAAGAGCTTTATCAGATTGATCACTTCCCCTTTGTGTGCTCCCATGTTGTTTGTGAAGAAGAAAGACAAATCTATGAGGTTGTGCATCGATTGTCGATAGTTGAATAAGGTGACAATCAAGAACAAGTACATGTTGTCAAGGATAGATGATTGGTTTGATCAGTTGAGAGATGTTATAGTCTTTTCTAAGATAGATTTGAGGTCAAGATACCATCAATTATGGATCAATGAGG
Source organism: Alisma plantago-aquatica (assembly GCA_963693085.1). Lineage (NCBI taxonomy): Eukaryota > Viridiplantae > Streptophyta > Magnoliopsida > Alismatales > Alismataceae > Alisma > Alisma plantago-aquatica. Next base: position 1,082,247,243 of record OY856413.1, on the reverse strand, counting down.
ATGACATACCCAAGTCAGCTTTTAGGACTAGGTATGGTCACTATGAGTTGATGGTTATGTCATTTGGCCTAACCAATGCACCAGCAGCATTCATGGATATGATGAATAGGATGTTTAGGTCTTACCTTGATCAGTTCATGGTTGTGGTCATCGATGACATCTTGATATACTCCAGGGACATCCAACAGCATGAGCATCATTTATGGTAGGCGTTGACTTTGTTGAGACAACATCGATTGTACGCTAAGTTCCGTAAGTGTGAGTTTTGGTTGAAAGAAGTGTCTTTCCTTGGGCATATGATATCTGTTGAAGGTGTTCATGTGGATCCCAAGAATTTTTAGTCTGTCTTAGATTGGGAGCAACCAAAGACACCTACAGAGGTTTCTAGCTTCCTAGGTTTGGCAGGCTATTATAGAAGGTTTATCAAGAACTTCAACACTCACTACAAGAAATATTGTCAATACTGACACCCTGTCCCAATACAGTGGTTGTGAGCTGGTATAGATTGTATTTGCCAACATACAATTGTTTCTGGTATTAAAAATTACCACTTACTCCAAGTATTCAAATTTTTATTCAACCTAAGTATACATTTCAGAAATAATAAATAAATATATCCACCATAATCAATCACCCATTTACTTGAACTTTCACTCCCACTTGCATTGGTTTGGGTGGTGAGAGACATTTGTATGTCTACCTTTAAACCAGCCATTTCTCGATTTGATTAATTTATTAAATAGGTTGCTTTTTATATAATACCCAACTAACATCTCTGTGCCCATGTTTTCTCTGCCATCCCTAATTCTTTGTCCGTAAGAACATATTTCTTCACAGCCTATTCTTTCTCTTTGCCCACCATTTCAGATCATCTCTTTGATTTGGAAAGAATGTCTCCCTTCTTTTGTGAGTATTAAACACATGATTCTTGACTCAGTTTCCATTATTTTTGTTACTCCACAACAATGTCTAAGAAACATTTGTCCTTTGGCTATACATAATGGTGGTTGGAATACAATCGTCTCCAATCAGTATTTGTCCTGACAACTTTAAGGTTGAAGCAATCTTTTGCTAACACCAACACCATATGGTCAATATCCCATGAAACTCGTACATCCTATAAGTGGTTTGTATGAAGAAACAAAAGCATTTATCTACTGGATGGTGGGCTTATGACTATGCGACACCCAACACATTGACTTCCTCTATAACAGATCAGGATGCCCACTCCAACAACCTAATGATAGCATCATCTAGATGTTTGAGATTTTTAGGTTGCTTATCAAAGACTTGATCATGCATGCTGAAACATGGGGTTCTTCCACCGCTTTGGATATGTTTTATGACCTACTGTGCTCGACCACCCGAGAAACACTCGTTAGATTTAACATGATTTGTTTTCTATTGATCACTTATGGCTTATACAAAATGTGATTAGTTATTATTATCTTCAATACTTAGAATTTTCCTTTTTTATTTGCTTCTACGTACTCATATTTTCATGTGTATGTCATCCCAATGTTGATGCAACAACTTTCTAAATATGATGTAGTGGTATAACTATACAAATTCATAATATGGTGCTCTATTGAGGATGACAAGGTTTTCAACCATGATCAAGTATTAACTCGACATGCAGAAAACCAAGATAGTTGGATTTCTTGCCTTCAGTTTCTATGGAACGAAGTTTTGATTCTCACTTTTTTTATTGTCATCACTTGCCATTCTTTGTCCCTAGAAAAATTGTAAATTATACTGAACTTCAAGAGTAATAAAAAAATGTTCTTCATTGGGTCTAGTTTGGGCAGTATATCTTTTGGTTATGTCATTGAATGCTACTATGACATTTATTGATACTTTATTTACTTAGACATATTTGCTAAGTCTCATAATTAGGTGTAGAACATACATGTATAGTTTTTTAGTGGTGTAGAGGTAGTTAGTTACACCATACATGTGAAAGTGCAAAAGTCTTAAGTTTATCAATAAGAACCAAAAGTTTAAGCATCTAGGCAAGATAAAGATGGTATTGGGCACAAAAAGGGCCTCAAAAAAGTAAAAAATTAACCAACTAGCATGTGATTTTGCATTACATTTCATCTTCAATTTATGTATACGCTAATGTTTTTTGGACATATTTCCTACCTCAATTGTATATATGAAGCCACACTTAATGTAAGGAGCCAATGACTCAAGAAATGGAGCCTAGAGTATAATTTTAGGAGTCACTTGCACTTGAGGAGAAATTACATTTTCTATAATCAAGAATTTCAAGAGAAGTTCAAATTCTTGATGATAGGATTTTCGTACTTGTTGTTAAGGGGATTAACATTGACAATAACATATAAATATTCATTTTAAATAGTTATTCACTTCGATATGAAATATTTAGTTTTTTATTTGTTTAAACCATACCCATTTGCACGTTTATTTTAATATATTATAGCATATTGTCACATAACAAAACTTCTCATTCAATTTTTCATCTGAGATCAATAAAGTCGGGCGCTATGCATTATACATATCACTTGATTATTAATCTAGCTACAAGTTGTTCAATTATACTGCTATATGGTTGAAAGGTCATTACCAACTACATTTTCTCTATGTGTATTGTTTTGAGAAAAATCTTCATCTATTATCCAATTTCATACCTAGTTTTACTAGTTGGAGTTCAATGCTCATAACTCATTTTTTTTCATTATGTAGGGAAATGTATCAACGATGAACAACGTTGAAGGAAGAAGACATCATTCACTATGCATGTGAACCAAGTTTCCATCTTTGTTAGGTTGAGATTTATTGAAGGCAAAAGTCGACTTCTGTTGTACTAAACTTGTGTAAAGTGAGATGAAACAAGTTGAAAGATCTCCATGTGTTATTAAAAACTTTTGAAATATGAAATTAGGATCACTTGTATCATCTGGAGATTTTGTTTATGATCTTTTATGTGTATCATTTGTATTTTATGATTACTCCAAGAAAAAATTTGCAATAGTATTGAAAAACTTGTAATGCCCACTGAATGTGATTTGTACATTTTGGAGTGATTTGAATATCTTTCATTTAACCAACAAATAATGTGCTAAAATTTTATATCCTTGTACTATTGACTTGGGGATGTTTCAATATATTTCCCGACTTTGTGTCTAGAAACTTCATACTAAAATCCTTAATCTATCGATATTTTTCCTGCCATGCCACACAGACAAATATACTAGTGGTTATATCATCTATACCACCATTTTTTTAATGTCGGCATATAGTTCAAAAGTCGATTCTTTTTGACGCCAAAAGTACATATGCCAGCAATATTGCAATTTTTCTAACACCTTGGATGTGATGGCTTAAAGGGAAAACTAACTGAGTGAGGCTAACCCAACACACCTATACCAGCTAACTAAAAGTGCTAGCATAGTCTCAAAAAATGTTGGTATAAGCATGTGTCGTCATCAGTTTAGCCAGCATTTATTGAATGATGGTATGGCCTTTACCAGTATTTATAGGCCTATACAAGCATTCTTTTGTCCATTGGTAGAGGACCATTTTGTTCTAGTGGCAGTGGTGTTAACCCTAATTAAGTTGACAAGGAAAGTTGAATTATTTGTTTGGGATGATAGGCTTCAGTGCCCATTCCATATTTTGAAGGAGAAGTTGACTGGTGCACCAGTGTTGGTCTTGTCAGAGCAAGGGAAGGGTTATATTGTCTTTTATGATTCATCAAAGAATGCTTTGGGTTGTGTGCTGATGTATGATAAAAACATGATTTCTTTTGCTTTGAGACAACTTCAGAAACATGAGGGGAGATACCTGAAACATGATCTAGAGCTTGAAGTTGTGTTTCATGCTTTGAAGATTTGGAGACACTATCTTATGGTGAGAAGTGTTAGATCTTCATTAAACATAAGAATCTTTAGTACCTCTTCTCAAAGAAGGAGTTGAATATGCGGTAGCGACACTGGATGGAGTTGATCAAATATTATGATTGCACTATAGACTAACATCCAGGGAAGGAAAACCTGGTGGTAGATGCTTTGAGTAGGAAGTCTTCTTCATCATCATTTGCTGATAAGGCACAATTGTGTTCCTTGGTGTGCCATAAGAGATATATGTTGGTGATGGTATGTCAGATGAATGTGAATTTATAAGTCTTCTTGTTGGTAGGCATGCTAGAATGTGTTATAGGTGAATCACACATTGAAGCGGAAGATCAAAGATGTTGCAACAAGAAGCGTGATGGCTTCCATTAGTCAGAGGATGGGATAGTGTGTTACCACAGTAGATCAGTGGTTCTTGATGTTGATGGTCTGAGGAAGATGGTTTTAGAGTAGGCTCACTCCTTATGTATGTTATGCATCCAAGTAGAACTAAGATGTACCATAACATGAAGGATATGTATTGGTGGCCTAGCTTGAATCGGCATAGATGCATTTGTGGTGAAGTGCCTAGTGTGTTAGCAGGTCAAGGGTGTACATCAAAAACCTATACATACATTGAAACCATTGCCTATACCATTGTAGAAATGAGATCATATCACAACGAACTTTGTGGTTGGTCTTCCTAGGATAGCCAAAGATCATGATTCCATCTGGGTGATAGTTGATAGGTTGACCAAGTTAGCACACTTCCTCCTTGTGAAGATGATTTATACATCTGAGAAGCTTGCACAAATACACATTGATGAGATATCCGTCTGCACGGTATCCCAGTGATGATAGTGTCTGATAGAAAACATCTCATCTCCATGCTCTTTTGCTAGGGTTTGCACCTCTAAAGTGGAGAAGGTGATCTTTGCTCAAGAAAGGAGCTTGGCTTTGAGAAACCAGACCTTCTAATCTTAGGATTATTGCTGTTTGGACCTTCTTACCTTCCTAGAGGTGAGTTTATAGCCCCCTTCTCATATATTTCTTACTACATACTTAAAACTCATGCTTATATGTTTAAAATCGATGATCTCCATCTCTATTTACCATGTTCTTCTAGGGTTTTGGTTTCTTTCTATTTTACCTTATCTAGCATATCTAGTTTGGCTACCTATGCAACTCTAATCCATGATCTTGGGTCAAATGGTGTTTTCTCCCTCTCTCTCTCTTCGCTTGTCTCATTTGGTTTGATGATGTGTCGATTTTTGATTGGCCTAATTTCAATAATTCATAACTTTTTATTCGTTTGTCCAAAAATTAAAGTAAAATATGTTATGAACTCAAAAAAGCATTTTTTTTAATAAAAATATTTTAAAGTATTGGTTTTGAGTTTTGTCTAAGGTGGTTTTCTAGAAAATGATTTAATCACTTAATAATCACCAAAATACACTCTAAACATCATAACTTCAAAATATACAAAATTATATGTTTTCTTAATAAGGGGAACATAATAAGATCCATGGTGATATTTTTAGAGTCTAAATCATGCTTTTCTCAAAAAGTCAAAAATAAGGGTTTTGTTTACATTAATTCATATAACCTACACTAATACATGGTTATACATTGGAAATAGGAAAAGTTGATCTTGGACTCAATAAAGTGATGAAAGTTGGTAGTTGAAATCTTATGAGAGGTATGTGCAATTACTATTTATGTATGTGCAATCCCTCTTTATGTATTTTCATTCTTTACACCCTAAGTTGGGATAATTGTGAACCAACCCTATTTTCCCAAATGAGGCTTGAAAAGAATCCTATTTCCATTATTAATACTTCTCTTATTCAGATAGCCTCAAAATCAGATTTGAGATATTATTTCTTATGTCTTGGTACCCCACTACTGTGTTCTACTTATGTGATGGTATTACTTGCCATGGATTCTTTTCTAGCATGATGATTTTATTAGACTATTTAGCTATAGTAGTGGTACTTATGTACAACCACCCATAGTTAGGGCATGTTAATTCACCATGGGGAACATATTATTATCCCCCTGGGGAATGTGTTATTTCTCACCTATAAAATTTGTATAGGTGAATGGGAATGTATTAATTCTCCCCTCACCTATAGGTTGAAGGTCCGGTACGTGCCTCAATACTACTTAGTTAAAGTACTCAATATTAATCATGCATGCAATTCTTTTATTTTTGTTATGGCAAGCATCTATTTGATTATGCCTCATTTTCTTGGCCTTCTCATCTAATGATGATTCAATATCTTTATGTTTCATGTTATTTACTTATCTTTTGTACTTGTTCATAATGTTGAAACATATTTTGTTTTCCTTTCCCTTTTACTGTGTGCTCTCCCAACCACCCAGGTTAGGATAAGTTGTTGAGTTAAACCAAGAGAACATAACTTTGGGCACAGACCTAGCACATGGATATGTTGCTCTGGAGACAAGATTTGAAGTATTTTAGACTTCCCTCTATTTATATCCTTATGTTGTATCATACATGTAAACCCATAAGGGAGATTTTGATGTACTTTTGTAATCTTTTATGAAAGTTGAATATAGTTAGTTATTTTTTTTCACTACTACACTTTGGTCTTTTGCATACCATTATAATAAATTTGGAAAATTTATACCTATTACATACCTTTGAGTGTGTTTGGAATGGATGTTAATTCTTCAAAAAAAAATTAGTAAGGGGGTGATGTCGCCTCCTTACAGACAAGGTGTCCATAATTGAGAATCGTGATATATAATTCAACAAAATATGCAAAAAATAAACTTATGTGAGATAATGTTAGAGTATATTCATTCTATATCTTTTATTAAACTTTTGGAACAAGGAAGAGATAAGAAGATAAAATAATAACTCTTTATTCAAGGTGATGTCATACTGAATTATTTAATTAGAGAAATAATGTATAATGGGTTAAAATTTATAAAAGGAAAACATATTGGTTAAAATAATCTCAAATTCATTTTCTTTGGATATGCTTTGGCATGGAGGCCATGTTTCACAAATTTAGGATAATAATGATCGCATCTAACTTATTTAGAAAATAAAAGGTGTTTTTCCTTAAAAATATAAAATAAAATAGTTAATGACTCCAAAAGTGGAAAATAATCTTAGATTCTTAATCTACGCATTAAAATATGTCGTTGGGTGAATTTTCACTCAATTTGGAGAAAGTTTGAATAAAAGATGAAATCAGGAGAGAGAAAGTGTGTAGAACCTTCAAAATATTACATTAATGAACAAATAACTCCAACATATAAAATTGATGGCAAATTCATATCCAACACATTAAGTATGACCAATTCATCAAATTTGGAGAATCGAATAATCATTAATGCATGAGGAAAGAGAAAATAGTATTTTATTTATTTAACACATCAAAAGTCACAAAAGGCATAACTAATTGCAAATTTGGATTCCTCATATCAAAATAGGTTGGTTGTCAAATTTCATTCAATTTGGAGTCTATTTGCACCCTCAAAAGATGAAAGAGAAAAAGAGGAATAAATGCATTCATACCTTATTCCAATTCGATTTAGGATTCCATTTATTGTCATGCAGCCGATTTTATTTTCATTTTATGTCAGAGTCTTGTGGATCGTCAAATTTTTGATCCAACGGCCCTCAGGTCATCTACCTCACGTGGTTGGGCTGCTACAGTGCCATCGTGGATTTTGATTTTTTGAATCCACTTTTCTCAGTCATTACTCAGTGGAATCGAGTGATTTCTTCGCCAATAGACTCCAAAAAGGAATTTGTACCATTTAATACTTTACTTGCCTCTTTTGGTTTAGAAATTAGGAAATCCCTAATTCTTATGTATTAAGGCCTTCGGCTGACCTACCCACTCTCTGATTTTCATCTCCCCACTTATAAATAGGGGTATGTGTTTCGTCTTCATCTCCAGTGCACTCATTTCCTCATCACAATTTGCTCAAAGACCCCTCATGTTGCCATCATGATCAAATCCTTTACTCTGACCTTGTGGCGTCAGGTCCTTCTTCATCACGTTGCCTCCAAACAGATTGTTCTCCTAAGTAAGTTCGTCGGAACCTGTTCATCCTTTCTTCACTTTTTCTTCGCCATATTAGCAAGTGTAGTGATTTTTCCCAATCTTGCTCTTGTGAGCAGATCCTTCATTTGCTGCGATGATAGATGAGACGAAGGGGATGAATCCCCCATGGTTTTGGTCAGTTTTTCCCCTCTATTTTATTTCTTCCTTTTGTTTTTTACTTGGGATACTTTGGTCATTTCTTCTATTTTGTTTTCTTTTCACGATGAGTGGATAGCTAGCTAGTTGTTGGGCAGGCTGATTTGGTCACCTGTGACTGGGCCAACATAGTGTGAGTTTCCTCTCCCTTTCTCTCCTTCTCTCATACAATTTGACGGCTTACTTGGCTTTTTGCATTTTTCTATTTGGTTGAGCTTTGAAAATTCATAACTAAATCCATGTTTATCCAAAAATTACAAATAAATAGTCGTTGGATTAATAAAAATAAGATCTATCTGATAATGTTGGTTTTTTTGCCTAAATAAAATATTGAAATATGTGATTTTAATGGATTAATCTAAATAAGTGATAACTTGCAAAATTCATAACTAAATATTTAATAGTCAAAAAAATATAATAAAATATGTTTTGAACTCAGAAAAATATAATCTAAAACATGACATGGTTTTCGTAACCTAATTCACTAATATTAAAAATGCAATTTTTAGGGTTTTGAATAATTAATGAAAACCTAACCCTAATTCTACAAATATGCCAAATAGGTGCTTTGGAGACCTAGGCTTGGATCTAGGATTGATTTTGGAATATTTAAATTCTTTAGTAAGGTATGATTGCATCCCATATTATTTTTATATTGAGAAATTTCTAATTCATCCCTCTTATTGTATGTTTGCATCCCCTATTATTCAATGTTGAGCAATTCACCTATATGCTCTTTGTCTTGGTCCTATGGACATTAGCCTATGCACAATGTCTTTTCTTTTTAAAATCATGGTTTATGTGAACTACCTTATTTGATATTGATCTTGTGATCATAGATATTCTTTTGGACTCTCTCTTGTGCTTTGTGCATGTTGGACTTATTTGATGATATGTGCTTCTTTTCCCACCATGATAGTGGATGTGTTTATGGCACGTTATGTGATGGTATTTGGATGGATGGTCTCATCTTTCTTATTATCTCTTATTATTGCTTATTCTTTTGTTATGCATCATGTGGTGACTGGTAGTATAATTTTACATGTTAGTTTATGTGGATGTGAACATTCCCACATCTGCAGAGGTGGTAATTCCTACACATGAAAATTTATTTGAGTAGATGTGTATCATGTCCTGCTTGGGTGGATATATACAGTTCCTACCAACTCCATATTTATAAAGGATGTGTACAATTCCCGCTCACCTCATTTCTTGGTAGATGTGTTATTTCCTACATACATGTTTATATTGTCTAGTATTGTCACAAGTGAAACACATGGATGCTTTATTGTTAAACTTTGCTCTTGAGATTCTTTTCTTTTATGCATGATGGGGTAGTACTTTACTTTCCTATGGGAAGCCTTTTTTACTTGATGTCATTTATTCTTTTAAATTTCTCAATTTTCTATTTAGTATGCACATACCAGCCTTTGTTGATGTCATCTACTTTCCTCTTCTTGCTGATGTATGCTTCCAACCCTAGATGAGGGACGTGGATGATATGGAATGAAGACTTGAACTTAGCTTAAAGAGTTTAAGCGTGGAGACAATCTTGATATGGTTTAAATTTCCCTCTAATAGATTCTTTTGTTGTACCTTGTTGTAATCTTTTTTTAAGATTGAATATAGTCATGATTTGTTTCCACTGCTATACACTTTGGTCCTTTATATACCGTTATTATAAATTTGAAAATTTTACACTTGTTCCAACATACCTTTTGAGTATGTTTGGGATGGATGTTTATTCTTCAAATTTTTAGTAAATGGGTGATTTCACTCTCTTACAACATACAAGTTGGAGTTGCCACCTGAGTTTCATAGGTTGCATCTGGTCTTCCATGTTTGAATGTTGAGGAAGTGTCACCCTGACACAGAGTTGTTGTTGCATCTTGTGGAGGTTGAGTTGGAAGAGGATGTGTCTTATGTGGAGGGTCATGTGTTGATATTAGATAGAAGGGTGAAGAAGTTTAAGAAGAAGTATATCACATTGCTTAAGGTTTTGTGGCATCATTGTGGTGTGGAGGAAGCCACATGGGAGCTTGAGGATGATATGTGTAGGAATTATTCGTCTCTTTTTGCCTAGGATTTTGAGGGCAAAATCCTTGTTAGGGGTTTATGGTTGTAAGATCCCTGAACTTGATAAGCACTTTATCTTTCTTGCTTTTTCTTAATAAGATGCTTAAACCTAAATCTCATCATGTCATATGTCTGAATAACATGTGACATGTTTATGTTTTCAGTTATGTCCAATTTTCATGATGTTTGAGCTAGTTATGCTATATGTGTGTTTGCTTTGGACCAAGTTGCAATTTAACCATGATGAGGGTCTACCTAGCAATTTTTCACATGTTGGTTGTTCCTCTTATTCCTTAGCATAATGAGAGAGATAATGATACATAGGGGCACCTTGTTGGACCTCAGTTGATGAGGTAGCATCATGTGTTGATGCTAGGGTTTGCATGGATTTATGAGTTGATGTTGGTGTCAACCATGTTTGTTGATCTTTGAGTGTAGCATCCGATGTGTTATCCTTGGTCTTGAGGTTGTAGCTACCAAAGTGCTTCCTTGGGTTGTGTTTGTAGCAACTGACATGCTTTGTCCTTGAACTTGGTCGCTAGGTTTTGGTTTGTGTTGATGTTGTAGAGACCCTTTGCTTTGGATGACATGGGCAGCAGTCTCTGCCATGTGGTTGCCTTGGTTTGCTTCGACAGTATGGGTGTAGTCGACCAAGTGGTCTCTATACAGCCTTATTTTCATCACCCTTTCTTGCATGCACATCTTGGGTGCTTGCATGGCCGATATTTTTGTGGGACAAGTATCTCCAGAGGTTCTAGTATCTTGACACCTCATATCCCTCACCTCTCTCCTACCCTTGGGTATTTATACCCCTTCATTCACATGCAAGTAACCCCCTTTAGATCTCTCTTCTTTCTCCCTTCTTTCTTGGAGTCATCCTTGTTCTTGGGGGTGCAAGTGGAGGTGCTTGAGCTTGATAGAGGAGGTTGAACCCTTACATGTGGTGATCTATAATTGGAACATCTATTTTTTGTTGATCTCTAGGTGATTCTTGATCTTGGTAAGTGGTTTGTTCTTCCTGATCTCATTTTCTTTAAAACCCTACCCTTTCTTTTCTCTTGTCTTGGACTACGGTTCTCCATGGTGGCTATCTTGAGGAACTTCTCTCCATAGAGGTCTAATCCCTGGTTCTCCCATGGTAGTACCTGAGTGAGATGAAGATCTCCTCTTTCTCTTTATTTTTTGGCCCAGGGTTTGTACCCTCTTCTCTATGAACTTTCTTTGATATTGGTCTTCTCATCTTCTCTTGAGGTGATCTTGCTTGGTTGTGGAGTTGATCCAATCTTGGTGTTTCTCTTCTTTCTTGGAGCTTCTTGGCTTTCAAAATTGATCTTCACCTCAAGGCGGGTTATATAACTCTCTCCTCTATAATTATTGCACATAATTTTGTGTGAATGTTATCATATCTCTAAAACATGATCTTAAGTTTCTTGATGATGATGCCTTGTTTTAGGGTTTATGATTTTGTAGTAATCTTACATAGATTAGATCTTTCTTCTAAAGCCTAGTTCTTGCACTCGAGATCTAAGTGATGTTGGAGTTTGATTCTTATGTGCAACATTTTAATTGTTGGTTTATTCTCCTTGTTTATGGTTCGGTCACAGATGGTGTTTTTGACTCTTATTTACATGTGTTTGACACTTGGTTTTCTTCCCCTTATCTTAGTTCCTATGTTGATATTTTTAATGGTCATTTTAGGGTTTTGATGTTCATATTTTCATGGAGTTTATACCTTGGTGATGCTTTGGTTTCCTGATGCTATGCTTCTATTTTGGTTTCCATGTTTCTCTTAGTTTCATGTAGTCTCTACTCATGAGGAGTTTCTTATGGTCACTACATTTTGCATGTGTTATGGTTGCTATGATTTGATACACACGGAGAACCTTCCTAGTGGTTGCTACATTTAATAGAGCTTTGATAGTCACTACATACAGTTGGTACTTGGTGTTGCGGTCGTTACATGGGTGATGTGTTACGATTGAAATGTTTCTTTTTCTCATGTGGTTGCTACATGGTGGTGGTCGCTACATGTGAGGTCACTACATGTGATGAGGTGTTGTAGTCACTAGAGGTGTTACTCCCTGTTTGGTCACTATATCTTTGTTTGATACATGATCGTTTAGTTACGGTGATGGTGCTCAATGTAGTGTGTACCAAGGATATGGGAAGAGGTAATCAATAGGGTGTGATACTAAGTGATGTTATGAAAACCCTAATCAGCTAACTATGAGAAACCCTAACCCTAATGTTTGATTACATGGTGATTAATGCTTACTTGCTTGAGCGGTTATCATATATTGAAGCATTATATGTCTCATACTTGTGTAACCCTAATGTTATATGTCTCCAAGGTATACTAGGTTGTTATGTAGATGGACTTTATATGCCACTGTGACGGACTTGGATTGATTGAGGGTGTGGAAGATCATAGGTCTAGCTCTCCTAGATCTTGCATGGCACTAATTTTGACTTAGGAGTGGTCATTTGGAGTATGAGTGGTATACCTAATCTCCACAAGGCATAATAAAAGACGTAATACAACCATGTAGAATAATTGCTTAGGGTTAAACATGAATCACTTTGTATGTTACCCTTTGTCTTATTTCTTATATTTTTTAGTTGATAACGGTTACACATGTTCTTCATATTCCTTATAAAAGTATATGATGTTCTATTAATCATTTATAGATGCTTATCTGCCTAATCTATGTTATCAATTTTAATTATTCATTTAATCAAATCTTCTCATCCTGCTAATAATATTACTTTCCTTCTATATATATCTATCTATGTTAACAATAGTTGTTGGCAGAGTGTTATATCTCTCATTGGGATGTTAGTCTCACCCAATGGGTTTCCACATCTTTGAGTTGGCCATGCTCGTTGTGGTAGAGATTGTACGGTTGAGGAAGAGCAACAAGGAGATCAGTGAAAGCAAAAAGTTGGATATACTGCTAGTGTTTGTAGTAAAGTCTTATGTGTCATCCCTGTACTCTCAGGTCCTTGGGGGTGTTTTTTAGATGTTGTACTTTGATACAAGGTTTTTGACAGTATGACATTGTTGTACATGTATGGATTGAATATGTGAACATGTTATCCTTGTAACATGTTTCACATTTGTGGAAAGATGGCCATTGTACAATGATGAATATACACCTTTATGGTATGCTATGTGATACAAGTGGCACAGTTTTGTGAACCTTTATGTATATGTTTCTGATGGAGATGGCAATATGATATCAGTTTTAATTTATCCTATTTTGTGGTAATGTGGATATTAGTTGATAATTCTGTGCTTTGTTTTGAGTAATCTCACTTTTGTGGCAGTGGGTCGTCATAAATGGAATTGACCTAAACCTAATATTTCTAAAGTATAGATTGCTTGAGAGTTAGGAAAGAGTTATGTGTATACAATTGAATGAACAAAGTAAATCTCAAGGTATGTGAAGAGTTTTGATGAAGATTTGAGTCATCACTAGAGAAAATCAAAAATAGATCAAATATCATTCATTGGGTTATGATGTGTGCTAATCTATCACCCTTTTTCATAGCCTTTTAAGTCTTGTCACATGAAAATTCCTATCTTTATCTAGTGCTAAACCGCTCGGCCAACCTATACCCTTTTCCCCCCTCGATCCACTGTGGAAAGCACCACATTTCATCTCTATCACTGCTCCTAGGGAAATTCCAGTTGTAAGATCCGGATTTTTGGGGAAAATCTGGAAATCTCTTCCCAACACTTCACTTATTTCATCCTTGATCATTGCATGGAGCGACCCCATGATTCCTACCATGACCGGTATCATAGAGATAAGTTCTGGGTCGAGATCACCGGCCTCATGCTCCACCTTCCTAGTGGGCCCAAGGCCTCCAGCATTCACAACATGGTGGTCCGCTACCTCCATCGCATCCTTACCTACACTATTTTCAGTAGAAAAGGTACCCAGGAAGCCATCACTTATGTTGAACTCTATGCCCTCTAGTGCCTCTTGAATGAAGAACCCTTCAACTGGGGAAATGTCATTCTAGAACATTTCAGCACCTAAGCCAGCCATACCACCTCATCCTCATTCCGCATTGGCCATTTTGTCACCCAGCTGGCCATCTTTCTTGGCTACACTCACATTCCTTTCACACCACTCTCGCTGAAAAACCACCTGATCGATAGTTACTACTTGAAAACCAACAAGTTCATTCAGTTGGGTGCCAATGGTGTCTACTACCTTCTCTTCAAGGATTCACAGGAGGTTCTACAGCTTCCCTTGCCTATAAGGTTTGTGCAGCAAACCTTATTTATGAGCTTACCGATATACCAGGGCACATCTAGAGGTACAATATGGAGAACCCAGACCTAGATGACATCCCCAAGCCACAGGCCCACAGGTGGAGCATTTCTTTAGAGGCTCATGATGATGCCTCTGGTCCACCACCACCACCCTGCCATTACACCAGGCGACAACTAGATGACAGTGTAGGCACCTACGGGTTCTATGAGGTCTAGCAATAGTTGTATGAGATTCAGTGAGAGCAGCAGTGCCCGGGCCATGAACTCAACCACATGTATCTCATGCAGCACTCACAAGAGTCTTAGCATATGGACTGCGGCCACTATGCCCCTATCCGCCCATCCTGCGAGGAGTATGGGGCCCATCATGCCTACCCAGATTCCCACTCCCCTTACTAGGGAAACTACTACTCCTCCCACCAGCAACATCCACAACAACAGTGATCTTCTTGCCTCCATCTTGATCTAAGGGTTTTTTCAAAACGAGCAAAACTCTAAGTCCAGGGTGGGGGTGGGTGGTACGTGTTACAACCCTTATCTTCCCTTTTAGCATTTTACTTTTGTATTTCAAAATTGAGTGCATTTTCCTTTTCCAAACTTTGGCCTTTCCCTAGTCAGCCAATTGATGTATCTTCTTTTTCAAAAATTAGATAAATCTTTATTTCAAAAATTGTTCAAAATTTTCATTTCTTTTTTTGAAAATACCAAGTTCTCCATACCTAAATTAGCAATATTCTTGGGGTGGTAAGCCTTAGAGTATAAAATAGAATCAAATACAAACTTTCTTATCTTTAGCATTAGATTAACTGGTCAGTCTTTCTCATATAATGTATTTACATGATTTTTCTTACTAATGCAACAACACTCAAAAAAAAATATTGCACGGGAAAATAATTCACACGTCAAACCCTAAGTCTAGGGTGGCATGATCCTCCTCTCTCCCTTCTTCCATACCCCTTGTAAATTTAATAAGGGCGTACCGCCAAAGATGCCAAAGAAAAAGAGCACACAAAAAAATTTGTGGTCAATATCCTGAGTTGAATAAAGGAGGGATCATTCTTCCACACCCATCGTAAATGTAATAGGGGCACACAAAAATATTTGTGGTCAATGTAACCACAAGTCCATGAAATTAAAATCCTGAGTCGAATAGAGGAGGGATCCTTCTTCCGCACCTCACTTTTTCTCATTCTCGTACCAAAATAATAGTAATAATAATCAAATAAATTTTTGAGTGTTGAAGCGCAAGTAGGATTAAGACTGTTTTTGCAAAGTATAGGTTTGAAAGAGAAAGTTATGAAAAATGTTTGTTGTAAGAAATATAGAACTTGTATTTTGTGATTCTAGGAGATGGGTTGCTTGGCCATGAAAATGATAGAAGATACTTCTAATTAAGGGAGGATGCAGATGTTGTTTCAAAAAAAATTGAATGATGTGGATATTTTAATTGCTTAAGGACAAGCAAAGTCTTAAGTCCACAGTATTTTGATGTATGCTAATCTAGCACCCTTTTTCATAGTCTTTTAAGTCTTATCAGATGAAAATTACTACCTTTATCCAGTGAAAAGAAACAAATTCCTATCTGCTTCCTTTCATCACAATTTAACTTTATTCTCACCAAAAACTTGCAATTCTTGCATATTTAGGACATGAGACGGTCTGTTCATCTACTCCAGACGAACAACTCACTTTCCCCAGCCAAACATCTTAGCTGCTCCAGACGACTGGCTGCCACCCCTCAGAGCGGCACTCCATTCAAATTCAAACGATCATTTCAAACTCCAAAGAGGGAGTTCTCCCACCCAAGTCGAGCGGGTCAAAGCCACACTACCACCCAAATACTAGGGTTGCTGACTACCTTCCCTCAGTTCTCGTTTGTTCCAACCCCAACTGATTGTCTCCCACCTGACCCAATCGGTTGGCTGTGTGCAGCCAGTTCAAAAATCCAGCCGCCAGCCTCATTTTTCCCACAACCCTAGTTGTAAAAGGCCCCTCCTTCTCCTAGAAAAGTAGGGGCGCTTCCTCTTCACTGGACATCCTCTTTTGTATTAAGGATTTTTGAGCAATCATTCTTATGTCTTGTGTTCTATTAATCAATAAAGAATAGTTATTTACAAGCTAAGTACCCCCTTCAATTATTGTTATTTTACCTTGCTCATTTTTAGATCTAGTCTTCTTCTCCTTGTTCTTTTGTAGACCGGAGTAGGGAATTAAGAGTCAGTCATTTAATTGTCTCTATCCTAAGGAACTAATCCTTTGATAAGTCTAGACTATGGCTAGAACACTTTCTTCCT
Organism: Alisma plantago-aquatica; assembly: GCA_963693085.1. Classification (NCBI taxonomy): domain Eukaryota; kingdom Viridiplantae; phylum Streptophyta; class Magnoliopsida; order Alismatales; family Alismataceae; genus Alisma; species Alisma plantago-aquatica. Next base: position 1,082,230,487 of record OY856413.1, on the reverse strand, counting down.
CGGTCTCCCTTTTCTCTACAAGCATGAGCGGGTAGTTTCCTATCGAGGCAAGGGGAATATCCCCTTAGCCATGGTTTGAATCAACTTAATCCTTAAGAATGACTTCTTTCAGATGGCTTTTGATTTTAAGAACTAATGATCTATTAGAGTAATTAATCTATTTGGTCATATGTTAATCCGAGTGGAAATGACCATGGAAGCCCAGATTAAGAGCACTAAAACCATTCACATAGAGGTTTTGAAACGACTGTGGATCTTTCTCTTTTGGGATGATGGGCTAAGAAACATAAGCACCAGGACCAATGGGCTCATGTGGAGTTCATCTTTTATGGATTTTAGTCAGTTCAAATGTTTTCATCATATTTGTCATTTAAAGGATTTAGTTATTTCTCACCTAAGCTAATGTGGTGAAAACCCCTAAAAAGCCTCGATATTTCATCATCTGATTCAATCACCATTTTGATTTACCCTTTTAACATTCCAGTCTTTTATTCATAATATCTTTTATTGTGCTAACAATCACCTCTCTTCCTTATAATAGGGCAATTTTACTTCTAGTTAGCATAATTTTAATTCTTGCTTTTCCTTCTTGTCCTAGCAATAACCACCAACCCTCAATCCGATCTTGATTTCCTGTTCTAAAAATATAAAAATACCAAAAAGAAATAAATTTCAACAAAACAATTGGGGTTTAGAGACTACTTTCTTAAAGACGTTGTCCTATTGGATCGACCCTTCTATATAGCTTTAATTAGATAGTAAAAAAGGTTAAACTCTAGGATTAAAATCTTCATGATTGTAGTGAACTTCGACGCATTATCAATTTGACGTTGTTTCTGGGGACAACGGATTGTTTTCTCGAACCCCAAAATCTTTTGAAAAACTTTTTTTCATTTTTTATGCCTTGTGATTAACATTCTAGAAGTGCTGATTCTCCTTCTGATGAGTTTCCATTCTAGCAGTCCATTTTTTCTGCACATGATTAACTATTTATTTGTGCATGCGATGCTCGAACGTCGGATTTACATTGTTTGATCCTGAGATAGATAGAAATTTTCATCGTCTAAATTGTCAGAATCAAATTAGGATGGATGAGGAAGAAGTTGCACGTAGGATCAACCAGGCTCTAGCGGATCAAAGAGAGCACATCTTAGCCGATCAAGCAGCTAGAGAGGTCACTTTCTGAGCAGCCTACATGGATGAATAAGAAACTCTAGAGGCTAATAGGAGGGAAGCCGAAAGGCAAAAATAATTTAAAGAATTTTCTATTCCCAAATCTATCTATTGCCCCCCCCGATTCGAGATCTGAACCCAATGGATCACCATGATCCAAGCAAACCCATTCTCAGGCAACAATGGGGAAAGTTGCCAAGATCATCTTCAAAGTTTCATTGGCATTTGTTCCTTGAACAAACTCCCAGGCATCTCTGAAGATGCAATCTGCCTTAGATTGTTCAAATACTCTCTCACCGGTCAAGCTAGTAGCTGGTAAAACACCATGGAGAGTGAGGAACATGTCACAACTTGGTAGGTTCTACAAAATAAGTTTCTGGAAAAAATTTAACCCCCTTCTCTCACCTATGAAATTAGGGGACAAATCACTCACTTTTCTATGTCCCCAAGAGAATCCCTAGGACAAGCTTGGAAAAGGTTTAAGGACTTACTTAGAAAATTCCCTCATCATGATATCTCTCAAGCCCAACTCATAGAAATCTTTTATCATGGTGTTGATGATGATAACAATTTTTTTTCTTGATTCCTCATCTAGAGGAAATTTCATGCACCAAAGTTTGACCAGTGCATGGGAGGTGGTTAAACGTCCTTATGAAACAAGGTCTAAATGGAGAATTGGTGGGATCCTTAAGGTAGCCAAGGCTGAAGTTGATCCTGACATCCAAAGAATAGAAGAGAGCCTTAAATTAATTACTCTAAAACAAGATCATTTAGAGTCATACCTAGGAACCTATACAGAGCTACCCCAATAAATAAAAGTTGTAGACTCTCTTTGTGGCATTTGCCAAGGATATGATCACACCACCTTACACTGCCAATACCTTTACAACACCCCCATGCAACCTGAATTAGGACAACAATTGGAGGACCTAAACTCTATTCACACCATACCTGGCCAGGGTTACTACAATCCTAATCAAACTAGAAACCATCCTGGATTCCAATATGGGAACCTTGCAGGTGTTGAAAACTCTAGCCAACTCCAATCCCAACAAAGGCCTCCCTACCCTCAAAACAATAATTGACCACCACCTAGGTTCCCATACAACAATCAAAGGAATTTTGGGAACCAGGGGAACTACCAAGACAATCACCCAAACCGACCACCATATCAAGGAGAACAATTTCAAAATTCAAACCTCCCTCCTCAAAATCTCAATCAACCACCTCCTCAACTACCTCCTCAACCACCACCAAATGTTCCTGTTCCCACTCCTTCAACTGATGAAAGGATAGCTACCTTGGAATAAATCATCATTTCCCAATAAGCTCATTAAAAGGCAACTAATGCCCAGCTAGCTCGCTTGTTTGCCCAACAAGCTCATTAAAAGGCAACTAATGCCCAGCTAGCCCGCTTGTTTCCCCAACAGAAACCCCCTACTGGCAATTTTGTTGGGCAGCCTAAAAACAACTCCAAACATCCCAAACAACTCAAGGTTGTCTCCACTTGTTTGGGAAAGGTGCACTCCCCTCCTCCTCTAGAAAAACCTTCAGCCACACCTCTATAATTCAAAGATGAAGACATGGTAATTGTTAAACCTGAAGCTACACCTGAACCCCCTCAAGTAAAAGCTAATGACCCAATCTACAAACCACAACCTCCCTACCAAGCCCACCTTAAACAAACAAGGCTCGACGCCCACTTCATGAAATTTAGGGATGCTATGAAAAAATTACATGTCGACATTCCTTTCCTTGATGCTTTGGTAGACATGCCCTCTTGGTCCAAATACATGAAATCCCTCTTGACTAGGAAGTATTCTACTGAAGAATACAAGACTGTAAAACTTGCTAGGACCACTTCAAACATATCCAAAGTAAAATGCCTAAAAAATAGAAGGACCATGGTTCTTTTGGAATAGGATGATACTTAGGTGATAATACTTGTAGAAAAGGCCTAGTTGATTTAGGAGCCAGTATATCCATCATGCCCTACAGCCTTTACAAAAGATTAGGATTCAATGGCATGCTACCCACAGCCATGACCATCCAACTGGAAGACTCATCCATGACCAAACCCATGGGAATCATAGAAGACATTCCAGTTAAGGTTGGGAAAGATGTCTATGTCCCTTGTGACTTTGTGATCATGGACATAAAAGAAAATTTGCATTATCCTCTCATTTCTGGTCATCCTTTATTAGCCACATCCCAAGCCTTGATTGATGTTGAGTTCGGGACCATTCTGTTAAGATTAAGGAAGCAAACCCTAGATTTTAGGGTGTTTGAAATCATGAAGGGGCCTAGTTTCAAGGAAGAGGTCTATCTCCTTGACTGCATTGATAAATTATCCCAACTGAGGCAAGAATGGGAGTTAGTTGATGACCCCCTACACACAACCCTCACTAGAACCCCTAAATGTGACTTTGACAATGAATAGTTAGATCAATGTAAGGCTCACTTAGATAATTTTGAGGAGATCCCTAGTACTGAAATTGAGGACCTTAAAATGATATCCATCGGGGAGGAAAAACCTGAACCACCCCAGGCCCCACAAATGAAGACTCTTCCCATATGTTTGAAATATGTCTTTCTTGATGAACAATAACTATGCCCTGTCATCATACATTTTGACCTTACTCTTGAACAAGAAAACAAAGTTATGGGTGAACTTAGGAAAAGAGGAACTGCCTTGGGGTACAAAATGACAGATCTAGTTGGAATAGATCAATCCATCTACATTCACAAAATCCCAATGATAGAAGACAACAAACCTTCCCGAGATCCACAATGAAAACTCAACCCAAACATAAAGGAAGTTGTCCATCTAGAGGTGATCAAACATTTGACTGCAGGAACCATCTACCCCATCTTCGATTCCCCATGGGTCATCCCAGTTCAAGTTATTCCCAAAATAGTGGGGGTCCACTACCATTAGAAATGAGAAGAATGAGCTCATTCCCACTCGCACCATCATAGGGTGGAGAATGTGCATTGACTACAGGAATCTCAACAAAGCAACTAGGAAAGACCACTTCTCACTTCCCTTCCTAGACCAAGTTTTGAATGCTTAGCCCATCAACGATACTTTTGTTATCTAGATGGATACTCAGGATTTTTCATATTCCTATCCATCCTGAAGATCAAGAGAAAACCACCTTCATATGTCCCTTTGGCACCTATGCTTTTAGATGAATGCCCTTTGGCTTGTGCAATGCACAAGCCACCTTCCAACGTTGTATTTCAGCCATCTTTTCAAGATTGACCGAAACCGTCATGGAAGTGTTCATGGATGACTTCTCTATCTATGGAGATATCTTTGACTCATGCCTTAGAAATTTCACCCTTGTTCTTGATAGATGTATTGAGTCACACTTAGTCCTTAATTGGGAAAAGTGCCACTTCATGGTTAAGGAGGGTATTGTTCTAGGCCATAAGATAAGAAACCAAGGCATAGAAGTTGGCAAGGCTAAAATTGAGGTCATCACCAATATTCCACCTCTAGCCTCAGTCAAAGACATTCAGGCCTTCTTGGGACATGCCGGTTTCTATCGGCGATTCATCTGTGAATTTTCCAAAATCACAAAACCTCTCACCAACCTTCTTCAAAAAGAGGTGCCTTTCTATTTTGACAAAGCATGCATGGATAGCTTCTTATGTTTCAAAAATGCTCTCACAACCACTCCAATCATTCGTAAACCAGACTGGGCCCTAACCTTTGAAATCATGTGTGATGCTAATGACAATGTTGTAGGTACCATCTTAGGACAGTGAGTTGATAAGAAACATCATGTCATATACTATGCATCCAAGACCTTAGATGAAGCTCAACAAAATTACACTATCACTGAAAAAGAAATGCTAGCCATTGTCTATGCATTTGATAAATTTTGCTCATACTTAGTTGGTTCCAAAATTATTGTTTACAATGATCATGCAGCCATTCGCTATCTCATGACCAAAAAGGGTGCCAAACCTAGACTCATAAGATGCATTTTTCTATTGTAGGAGTTTGATCTAGAGATCCTAGACAAAAAGGGGGCTGAAAATGTCGTGGTTGATCACCTAAGTCGACTTATCTATAGCCCAATCGATGAAACCCCCATAAATGAATTTTTTCCTGATGACCAACTGCTTAAGGTAGACTCCCAATTTCCCTGGTTCACAGATTTTATAAATTATTTAGCTGTCGGTATACTGCACCCTGAATACAAGGGACATTCTAAAGCTAAATTTTTACATGACGTCAAACTATTATTGGTATGAACCTTATCTATTTAGACTTTGTGCCAATGGTTTGTATTGTCTCTATGTTTCTCAAGAAGAAAGTACTGACATTCTGGAACAATGTCATTTTGGCCCCTATGGTGGACACATGAGTTCCCAGAAAATAGCCAGGAAAGTTCTACAGTGTGGTTTCTATTGGCCCACCATCTTCAAAGACTCATATGATTATGTTCTCTCATGTGACCATTGTTAAAGGACGGGTAACATTTCCAAGAGTGACCAAATGCCCTAACCTCTTGGTAGGAATTAGAAATTTTTTATGTCTAGGGAATTGACTACATGGGCCCATTTCCTTCTTCTTATGGGTTTTCTTACATATTAGCTGTGGTCGATTACGTGTTAAAGTGGGTTGAAGTTGTACCCACTAAAACTTGTGATTCAAAACTGTTAAGAAACCCTTTAAATACATTATTTTCCCTAGATTCGGAGTCCCACACACCGTAATTTCTGACTAGGGATTCCATTTTTTAGAGAAATGTTTTGAGGCCTTATTGAAAAAATATGGAGTCTACCACAAAGTCACCACTCCTTACCATCCTCAGACTAGTGGATAGGTTGAAGTATCCAACAAACAAATCAAATCCATCTTATAAAAGATTGTTGGTCGCACTAGGAAAGATTGGGTGTTGAAAATTAACGACACTCTGTGAGCATACAGAACAACCTATAAAACACCCATAGGCACTACTCCATTCAGGATGATCTACGGCAAATCATGCCACCTACTGATAAAATTAGAACACAAGGCCAGCTAGGCCATCAAAAGCTTAAATTTTGACCTTTCTGCTGCTGGAGAAAAACATTTTCTCCAAATGAATGACTAGACAAACTTAGAATGAGTGCTTATGAAAATGCTAGGATCTACAAGGACCGAACAAAAATATGGCATGACAGTCTCATCAAGCGCAAGGACATTAGAGAAGGTGACCAGGTTCTAGTGTTTAATTCCAGACTAAGGCTTTTTCCTAGAAAGCTTAAGTCAAGATGGTATGGTCCCTACCTCTTCAAATGTACCTATCCACATGGTGCCTTTCTTCTCTAGGATAAAGTTTTGGGTGAATTTAATATTAACGAGCATCGACTCAAAAGATACATAACCACTGAAGACCTTGTCGCTTCAGATACCAATAAACACTCATCCTTGGAAGATCTTAACTTAATCGACCCCCAAACTCCCCCAGAATCTCATAGGTTGATATATCATCTATCGGGACCCAAGGTAAAACAAGGCGCTCGTTGGGAGGCAACCCAACCCTATCTTCCTTATCTACATTTTACTTACCTTGTTATTTCATTTCGTGTTGATTCCCCTTTTTCTGAAAAACGAACTGATCGGTTCACCATCCAATCGATCGTTTCACAATCTTTGAATGACGACATTTCTATTGGCCAAACGATCGGTTCACCATCCAAACAATCATCTCAAAATTTCCCAAATCTTTTCAAAACAGCCTGACCCCCTCCCCCACGCATCGAGTCAACCGTTGTTTGATTGCGAGGCATCTCGACACATTGGATTCCGCCCTCCACCTGTGTCGTCCAAACACCATGAGCTGGTTGGCTCATTCTCCAATTGATCAGCTCGGAACCCTCACGTTACTATATAACCACCCCTATGGCGAGCTTCACCCTCATCCATTTTCTCCTCTAAACCTAGCCTCCTCTCATCACATGAGCTCTCACCCACCTGAGTGCCCCCATCGAGGGCCACTACTTCCCACCTGAGCTTCCCCTCACACCGTAGGAAGACGACCGACTACTACACCAACTGATCGCTTCTCCGCCTTGGCCGACTGGCTCTGCCCCGCCATGCTCGCCTCACCTGCTCTGCGAGCTGCTCGCCTTGCACCCTCACCACTCACCTCACGCCCCTTGTTGTCTCCATCCTCGCCTTGCTAGCCGAGCACCTAGGAGCTAAACCGCTCGGCCAGCCTGTACCCTTTCCCCCCTTGATCCACCACGATAAACACCACTTTCCATCGCTATCACTGCTCCCAGGGAAATCACAGTTGTAAGATATGGATTTTTGGGGAAAATTTGGAAATCTCTTCCCGACAGTTCACTTCTTTCATCCTTGACGGCATCAACGATTACTAGTTAGATCGTTGCATGGAGTGACCCCATAATTCCTACCATGACCGGTATGACAGAGATAAGTTCTGGGCCGAGATCACCAGCCTCATGCTCCACCTTCCTTGTGGGCCCAAGGCCTCTAGCATTCACAACAAGGTGGTCCGCTACCTCCATCGCATCCTTACATGCACTATTTTCAGTAGAGAAGGTACTTAGGAAGCCATTACTTATGTTGAACCCTATGCCCTCTGGTGCCTCTTGAATGAAGAACCCTTCAACTGGGGAAATGTCGTTCTAGAACATTTCAACACCTAAGACAGCCGTACCACCTCATCCTCATTCCACATTGGACATTTCGTCACCCAGTTGGCCATCTTTCTTGGCTACACCCACATTCCTTTCATACCACTCTCGCTCAAAAACCACTTGATCGACAGTTACTACTTGAAAACCAGCAAGTTCATTCGGTTGGGTGCCAATGGTGTCTACTACCTTCTCTTCAAGGATTCATAGGAGGTTCTACAGCTTCCATTGCATGCAAGGTTTGTGCAGCAAACCTTATTTACGAGCTCACCGATATACCAGGGCACATATAGAGGTACAGTTAGGAGAACCCAGACCCATACAACATCCCCGAGCCACAGGCCCACAGGAGGAGTATTTCTTTAGAGGCTCATGATGATACCTCTAGTCCACCACCACCACCCCACCATCACACCAAGCGATGACCAGATGATGGTGCAGGCACCTACGGTTTTTGTGAGGTCCAGCAATAGTTGGACAAGATTCAGTGAGAGCAGCAGTGCCTGGGCCACCAACTCAACCACATGTATTTCATGCAGCACTCATAAGAGTCTTGGCATGTGGACTGCGGCCTCTATGCCCCCAGCCGCCCATCTTGCAAGGAGTATGGGGCCCAACATGCCTTCCCAGATTCCCACTCCCCTTACTGGGGAAACTACTACTCCTCCCACCAACAACATCCACCACCACAGTGATCTTCTTCCCTCCATCTCGATCTAAGGGTTTTCTTGGGACGAGCAAAACTCTAAGTCTGGGGTGGGGTGGGTGATACGTGTTACAACCCTTATCTTCCCTTTTAGCATTTTACTTTTTTATTTCAAAATTGAGTGCATTTTCCTTTTTCAAACTTTGGCCTTTACCTAGTCGGCCAATCGATGTATCTTCTTTTTCAAAAATTAGATAAATATTTATTTCACAAATTGTTCAAAATTTTCATTTCTTTTTTTGAAAATACTAAATTCTCCATACCTAAATTAACAATATTCTTGGGAAAGATGGCATGCCTTAGAGCATCAAATATAATCAAATACAAACTTTCTTATCTTCAGCAATAGATTAACTGATCAATCTTTCTCATGTAATCTATTTACATGATTTTTCTTATTGATGCAACAACACTCAAAAAAAATATAGCACGGGAAAATAATCCACACGTCAAACCCTAAGTATGGGGTAGCATGCTCCTCCTCTCTCCCTTCTTCCATACCCCTTGTAAATTAAATAGGGGCGTACCGCCAAAGATGCCAAAGAAAAAGAGCACACAAAAATATTGTGGTCAATATCCTGAGTCGAATAAAGGAGGGATCATTCTTCCACACCCCTCGCAAATGTAATAGGGGCACACAAAAAAATTGTGGTCAATGTAACCACAAGTCCATGAAATTAAAATTCAGAGTCAAATAGAGGAGGGATCCTTCTTCCACACCTCACTTTTTCTCATTCCCATACAAAAAAAATAATAAAAAAAAATTTCAAGTGTTGAAGCGCAAGTAGGATTAAGACTGTTTTTCCAAAGTGTAGGTTTGAAAGAGGAAGTTATGAAAAATGTTTGTTGTAAGAAATATAGAACTTGTATTTTGTGATTCTAGGATATGGGTTGCTTGGCCATGAAAAGGATAGAAGATATTGCTAATTAAGAGAGGATGCATATGTTGTTTCAAAAAAAAAAATTAATTATTTGATATTTTAATTGCTCAAGGACAAGAAAAGTCTTAAGTCCACGGTTTTTTGATGCGTGCTAATCTAGCATCCTTTTTCACAGCCTTTTAAGTCTTGAAAATTCCTACCTTTATCCAGTGAAAAGAAACAAATTGCTATATGCTTCCTTTCATCACAATTTAACTTTATTCTCACTAAAAACTTGCAATTCTTGCAAATTCAGGACATGAGCCGATTGGTTCATCTACTCCAGACGACCAGCTCGCTTGCCCCAACCGAACGTATCACTACTCCAGACGACCACCTGCCACCCAAAAGAGCGGCGCTCCATTCAAATTCAAACTATCATTTCAAACTCTGAAATGGGAGTTCTCCCACCCCAGCCCAATGGGTCAAAGCCGCACCACCACCTAGAGACTAGGGTTGTTGACTACCATCCCTCAGTTCTCTCCTACTCCAGCCCCAACTGATCAGCTCCCACCTGAACCGATCGGTTGGCTGTGCACAACCAGTTCAAAAATCCAACCGCCAGCCTCATTTTTGCCCACAACCCTAGTTGTAAAAGCCCCCTCATTCTCCTATAAAAGGAGGGGCACTTCCTCCTCACTGGATATCATCTTTTGTATTAAGGATTTCTGAGCAATCATTCTTATGTCTTGTGTTCTATTCATCAATAAAGATTACTTATTTGCAAGCTAAGTGCCCCTTTCAATTATTGTTCTTTTACCTTGCTAGTTTTCAGATATAGTCTTCTTCTCCTTCTTCTGTAGATCGGAGTAGGGAATTAAGGGTCATCCATTGAATTGTCTCTAGCCTAAAGAACTAATCATTTGATAAGTCCAGACTATGGCTAGAACACTTTCTTCCTCCGTCGCCCTTTTCTTTACAAGCATGAGCGAGTAGTTTTCCTATCGAGGCAAGGGGAAGAGCCCCTTATCCATGGTTTGAATACCAAAAAGAAATAAAAGTTCAACAAAACAATTGGGTTTAGTGACTACTTTCTTAAAGACGTTGTCCTGTGGGATCAACCCTTCTATACTAGTCTTAATTGGACAGTAAAAAAGGTTAAACTCTAGTATTAAAAAAATAGTGATTGTAGTGTACTTCGACACATTATCAGGTTACAATAGGGGATTGATGCATCTGTACATGGTTGAAGATCTAGCCCTCTACACTTCTAACCAACTGATTTTTTGATGTTGATTATGTATCAATTTAAATATCCTGCTCCAATCATTAACATATAGACTCAAGAAGTGAAAAAAATATTTCTTTGATAATCTACACATTGTGACTGTGTTCACTATTGCTTATTACTGGTTATGTGATTAAGTTTTCTAATAACAAACCATGTATAATTTCTACAAGTGTGTCTCCATCCCTCCCACCATCCATCAAACCCACATTGTGTGTTCCATCCACCAACCCTTAAGCAACTCACATCCATGTAAGTTGAGATAAACCAAGATCCAACCTATAAACTTAGGCCCCTAATTAAATGGATATTGCATATTGATGATTACATTAAAGTTTGTATGCTTATTGAGCTCACTAAAAATCATTCTCTTTTAAAAAACACTTGTATGGATCTATCTCCCTCATTACAACCTTTTTCATTACATTTACTTGAATACATAATATTGGCATTTTCAATTTCTATATTGAATAACATCATTTTTTTTCTAGAGCCGGGTAGTTATCTGTAATTGACTTATAAGGATATCTATAAACTGGTGATGATAATGACACCAAGAATCTAAGAAACAACAAGATAAACATCAAAAGATTATGTTGCAAGGATGATGCAAGGATTTTTGGTTACTCAATTGTTGTAAAAGGTTCTAATCAACTAGTCAATTGTTCTTGCATCCTAAATTATACGACTCTGCATGCAATGATGGATTGAAAAAACTGATCTAAAAATTGTTTACAACTTACAAGAAAATTTCCCTACCCCCTATATTTTAGGAAAATTCAACGTAATTAATAGCAAACCACAAAAATTGTGCAAAGTCCATTATAGCCATGGATATTTATCATGAAACAATAGAATATATTGTTTATGCATCAAACTAGAAACAGATTCCAAACGTCACTATATTACATCCAAACAGTTTGTAGCTTACAGAAAAAACGTTCGTACACCCAAAGTGGTTAATTTATTTTTCAGAATATACAATATGACACATACATGTGAATATCTAACACCATTGTGACTACAAAACAATGGTGCATAACACAAGTTCATGCCTAGTTTCTTAGAAAGAAAAAAGAACAATTCCTGCAATTGGAGTTTTTGTGGTAGTTACCATCACAAGGATGTAAGCATAAGATACAATTGTATTATGTTCTAAGCGACGCCAATCTATAGGACGTATCCTATAGAAATTTGGTAAGATCCAATAGAATTCCGTTATAGTGTTCTCTCTCCTTAATTTTTTAGTGGTTTAGGCTTTGAAGAGGAGTGAGAATGTGATATTATATTTTGATGGACTATCCTATAAAATAAGTATAGGACGCGTCCTATACTACACCTATGGATAATTGAGAAGTACAGTATAATGGTAGTTCTGCTGATGCATATATCCGATCTTCGTCTGGGCCGTCTAGCTGCAGTTCTCTTCGAGCTTGGGCCACACCTCCCTCTTCCTGACCCCAACCTTTAGCCCATACTTCATGTGCAGAATGATGGACACCTTAGGCTCGACGCGATGGCCTTCAACAGGCCTGAACTCGTAGTAGTAGATCAGGGCCGCGGCGACGGCCTTCATTTGGTTCATGGCGACGTCTTTGCCTAAGCACGTTCGGGGCCCGGAGTTAAAAGCCAGAAACTTGTACGACGGCTCGTGCCTCACCCGGCCGCGCTCGTTGATCCATCTCTCAGGCCGGAACTTCGCCGCATCATCGCCCCAAACGCCCTTCATCCTCCCCATGGCGTAAAGCGAAACCAGCACCTTGAGCCCCGGGTGGGACGCGTGCCCCGACGGGAGGGTCTCCGGGACGATGGGCGCCTTGTGCTCGAACGGTACGGACGGGTACAGTCGCAGTGTCTCGAGTAGGGCCGCATGTAGGTAAACTAGCGGCGCGAGCTCATCGGGTTCGAATAGGACGGGACCTGGCTGGGTGTGGTTGGGGCGGAGGGCAAGGAGCTCGTGAAGGATGCTGGCTTCGGCCATGGGGTGAGTGGACACGAGGTGGAAGAACCACGATAGCGCCGCAGCCGTCGTGTCTCGGCCGGCGATCATCAGGTTCAGGGCCGTGTCGCGAAGGAAGGCGTTCGACCTAAAGTTGAGCCCTTCCGGGACCTTCCCTTCAAGCACCCCCTTGCCGTCAAGGTATGACGTCAACATGTCCGGTGACGGTCCACCTTCCTCCTCCTCATCGTCGACCTCTCCCTTGCTCTTCCCCGCTACAATTTTCAACCCGCCACTTCGGCGTCCGTCCTCAGAGGTCTTGCATAGCTCCTCCCTCCTCTTATCGACGCAACGGTACATGAAGTCGTCGATAATAACCCAGGCGCGCGCCATCCTTGCTTCCTCTCCAACCCCGAGCCACCGCATGAGCCTCCAGAAAGGCACGGGGACGACGTGCCTGATAAGCAGCACCTCCTCGACGGCGTCCACCGCATCAGCGAACTCAACCGCTGGGAGCCCCGGTGAGAGGCACCCGGGGTCAGTGCCGATCACGAACATGCACGTCACGTCGAACGCAAACCGCAGGAACAAGTCGTGGAGGTCAACGACGTCGGCACCACGCCCCTCCTCCTTACTCGCCCCCGCCGCAGCGTCGAGCAGAGGGAGTAGCCCCTCCTCGATCTTCCTCCGGGTTGTCCTCGACAAGAACCGCCGGAACCTCTTCTCAGCCATGAGCGCGTGAGCCATTCGGCGCTGCACGCGCCAGGACTCATCATCGGCGTTGAAGATGCCTTCGCCGAGGACGTCAAAGATTTCGCTGAACTCGCCGCCTTTAGGGTAGTTGTTGAAATTAGTATTAAAGACGTAGTTGATGTTGGCCGGATCGGCCGTTACCAAGAGGTCCATGCCGGCGCCCCAGGGGCCCTTGATTAGGAAGGTGCAGCCGGACTCGGCCAGTATGTCGGTGGCGAAATCGTGGATGCGGTAGAGGTTGGAGAGCAGGTAGGGGAGCATGCCGACAACTGGCCAGTTTGTTGGGATGGTGGTGCCCCTGGTAGTGAGGTGGCGGAGGATGAGGAAGAAGGCTAAGGCCAGAAGGATCTCCGGGTACCATCGGAGATATGTTGGGAGGATTGATGAGGTTTCCATTAGGAGTCCCATAGTTTGTGGGCGGGGAAGATGGAATTCTCTTGAGTGTGTGGGAAGGCTTCTCAGGGTTTTATATGGGTTGTGTTTTGCAAGCGTGATAGAAGGAGGGGCATAAAGGGTAATACGGGTAGCCAGCGAAGGAGGAATTAGTGTGCACCTTGTATACACAAGTAAGCAATCCATCGACGCCAACTCATGACTTTAGTAGGTATATACACTAGATTTTTTTTTGAACTTCAAAAAAAAAAAAAAGGTATATACACTACATTGTAGGCAGTAGAGACCCGAACTCCAGACTCCCACGTGTCTCTCGAGGACTCATTCGTTCCCACCAGTGAGACAGTGCATCAGTCACCTCTGCAGGGCACATTCATTTCTCGATTAGATAGGGTTGGCAAACGGGGTGTGGAGAAAACTCGCGTATGCGTACAAGGCTGAGCATGTGGTTGGGGTCCTAGCGAAGATGATGCGTGATGGGAAAGATATCCATCTGTTCACCAGTTTTACCGATTTCATTTGCTGGGGATTACCACAAGTAAATTTCTCTTTTAGATAATGCGGGGTTACCATAAAGTCTTTTAGATAAAGCGGAATTACCAACAAGTTTTTTAGGTAATCCGAAATCACCGTTGAAACAATGGGTATACACGTTTTTTGGCAGGAGAATGGAGATAGGAGGTTAATTTTCCTTACCAGTTGCCCATTTCCTAGACACCCCTGCTCTCTCTCTCTCTCTCTCTCTCTCTCTCTCTCTCTCTCTCTCTCTCTCTCTCTCTCTCTCTCTCTCTCTCTCTCTCTCTCTCCCTCGGCGTTTAAATTTATTATATTACTATTACTCCAAATAAGGAATCATTCTATATACAAGTAAAATCCATCGCGTTCACATCATTGCGACTGTACTTCTTGGGAAGTTGTGCCTATGTATTTTCAGTTCATGTTAAGTTAGAGAGGAATTCGTATATTCATTTGTTTCCCTGGAAATAATATAAACAATAATGGACGCACTCGAACGAGAGCATATCTAAAATTCATTCTACCTTTTGTGCAATATATTTAACAAGCAAACACATTAATGCCCGATGATAATGTACATGGTCACTTTTCGTATACGAGTATTTTATTAAAGGAAAAAAATTAAAATAGCACACTTTGTTAAAAATAATACTCATTATAGAACTTTAATGAAAATAATTTCAGATATAGCCTACTTAGCAGTGAAATATCATTTTATATGGCATTTTTCTAGTCTAAATTCTAAAGGCGTCGGTCTACTTTCTGATTTTATAAAAAATTTAAAAAAAGAAAATAAAATAAAAAGACGCCCAACTATTTGACGGTTCACTTTGAACGCTCAACGCTCTTTTTTTTCTTTTCTCTAAATGTTTTTTTTGGAAAATGCCAAATAGACATGCACTTTTTGAATATGGATTAGAAAAAGCCAAATAAAATGGCATTTCACTACAAAGTGGGATATATCTGAAATTATTTACATTAATGTGCTATAGTAGCTATTATTTTCTGCAAACTGTGTTATTTTGCTTTTTTTGCTTTATTAAAACGAGGTCGAATACATTTCAAACAAAATTTGGTTTGAACGAAATTTGTGGTAGAGTTAATATCTTCCACAAAAGTACTATTGAATAATGTAAAGGAAAATGAAAGGTTGTTCAAAATCTAATTCTTTAGTTGTAAGGAACAAACAACAATATATTAAAAGTTGGACATTAATAAATAAGTTGGTATTTGGTTTTCGCAAAACAAAAGGAATACATACACATTGGAAACACAAATCACTCTCTCTCTCTCTCTCTCTCTCTCTCTCACACACACACACACACACTATATATATATATATATATATATATATATATATATATATATATATATATATATATATATATATTGAACAATATATGTAGTTTGTGTCCTGTATTTTGAATTTGTCACCTTGAGATAAACTACATCACATACTAGTAACATAAGCTTATTACTTGCACATGCAACAAATAAATCACACTGACAAATAGACACACACCCACACACCCACACAAACACACACACAAACACACACACACACACACACATACACACACACAGATATATATATATATATATATATATATATATATATATATATATATATATATATATATATATATATATATATATGAATAGGCCTTATATTGGGTAATAACTCCATATCTCAAATTTGACTCTAAGTGTAACTCACTAAGGAAAGGAAATTTGACCTTATCTCATCTTTTAATTATATATAAGGATAATAACCAAAATGAGTTTTATGAAAAAAAGGTAAACAAAACCCAAATCTAATGATATAGGAAGAATGTAGACTCCTTTATTAGCTTATGGTCAAAATTTGAAGCAACTTCGACCTAGTTTGCCCCCTCAAATAATTTAGGAAGGTTTCATACATATTTATTAATTGAAATTAATCGATTTATCATCTAAACTATAGTCTTGGTCCTATAATGTGTCACACAGACCTTTGTTAGAGTCAGACTCAGATTCCTAGATCCAGACTCATTCACGAGTCAGGGACTCACCCGCTTTACCCACATCTTGAGTTCTTGGAATTCCTCTAAAGACCAACACTCCCTGATCCTTCTCTCTAATGAGTGCCACCACAAAGCAAGGTGGTTTCCACCATCTACGAACCTTATCAAATCATCAAGTCCTAAACACTATGGGTTTTCACGATCTAGAGTCCCTAGACGATGAAGACTCTTCGGTCCTTTCCATGTTTAAACCTCCAACCGATAACTAGGTTGCCCATGCCCTCAAAACATATAAAGATGACATTGTTCGCAACCCTGAGACTCCCAGACACACGAATTCATCTTCGTTTCCCCCCCAGACCATTGGTACGGTTGTTCCCAAACTTGTTGGATTTTAGGGGAGACAGAGAAGGCAGCGGAAACAAAAATGTTCTTCTCCCAAACCCAGAATAAAGGAATCACGTCAACGTCTATACAATAGGAAGGATGGTTTGTAGAGGCATACCTTATCCCGAGGCTTGCTCGGCGATGTTACCTCGTGGCTTGCACAATCTTCACCTCCGGTCTTGGACGGTGTCTATGCAGCTCCTGGTCTCACCGGGACTGTCGGGATTGACAACTGTCCTCTGAGCGGCAGAAGTCTCCCGCCTCTGAAGTAGTCCACACGGACCACCTGGAACTCCGATCTCCTTGTCCCACAAGGAATCGGAAGGAGTCACACCTACATGTCGGCGTACTAGTCACCAACACACTCTCCTGCAACTAGTTGCTTTTCTACAGTCGTATTTCCCTTACTGTGCCTCCCTTATCGGGTAGCACTTGCTCGGGCTCTCTCTCGGTTGCCAAAACCAGAGAGAACGACAACTTTACAAAGAAACTGATACACTGAGTTGTTCTTTAGAGAAGCCCCCAATACCCCTATATATAGGAGGGTCATGGGACATGGTTCTCTACGCCGGACAATGCGGGATTAAAGCAGGAGTAGAAGGGTTTGAGATTTTTCACAAAACAACCAACTTGCGCCAGCTGAACCGATCAGTTCACACCCTAAAATGATCGTTTCAGGTGTTGAGCCGATCGTCTGGGACCTGAGCTGATCGTTAGGGGCTCTAAGATGATCAGCTGGAGCTCCGAACTGATCAGTTCGTTGTCCTAATCTAACTCAAATTGACTTTCAAATTTATCTCTAATTAATCAAATATTAATCCTTGTCCAAATCAAATTTGTACAAGTGAAACAAATTGTATTTGCAAAATAGTCTTCTGATATTCCAAACAATATCAGTTGGTCACATGAGCTGACCGATTCAACGATTGAGTCAATCATCTCATTACACATGAGTCGATTGTCTCACCAGTTGAGCCAATCAGTTCATCAACCTGAGCCGATCGGTTCATCCCATGAGCCAATCGATTGGGACAGTAGACTTGTGCAAATCAGTCAATCGCAGTTTCAATCAATCCGATACTCCAATCAATCGGTCCAATACCTTGAACACTATGATATTGTGCTATCAATCGATTGAGTGTTTAATTGAACTACTAAACTCCTTTAGAAATCAATCTAAACATGGTTTGTGGATAAACTCCTCTTCTAGGTTGAATCCTATGTGTGTGACCCTGTAGGTCCATTTCACATTGGCAGTGAAAGTACATAACACGTATGACTTCACAAGCAAAGAGCGGCGCCTAGTCGCACATCAGTGCTACCCAAGTGAAATAGAAAGTTAGAGAACAACTTTCAATCCTATAATACGTGAATGGTGTTACAGCGAATGTATAATTCCTTTGTCTATCCTGAATGAACTCAATGCATGGAACAGTCATCCTTTCAACGTTCATTCAGTTTCTTGATCTCATAGTAGATTGGAGGAGATATGTATGACATCAATATCACATATTGATTCACACATGTGTGTGCACGCCTATCTCAATCCTACTCATCAAGTGGCCATGGATATCAAACTCCCTCAGGAGGGACAAATCCCATATCTATCACTCACCCCTCAAAAGCCCCATGTGTCAAAGCCACCCAATCATTACCTTTATAACAACCCATGTTTCAGGACTGCGTTTGATGATGTCAAAGTGTACCCAACGACATGTGTTGAGTGTAGTGATTTCAGGTCAAAGAATCACACTCACCACCATCACTGTGAGAACTGACTGTGACTACCATGTCATGGTTCCATGTGTCAAACTCACGGTGGGTCTGTCTGGTACACTTGTTCTCTAGCAAGTACCTATGTGTTTGGTTTGATATCTCCATATCATGACTAATGAGATTCTGTCATCAACCAACACCACAATCTAGTCTTGTGTGTCATTGTTGTCTATCTACCTTCCATAATGACATTTGACTAGGGACATAATAAGAATGTACAAACTCTTAGCATCTGTATGATCTCATCGTTCAGGTCCTCCACCTGAAAGCATATGTCATTGAGTATTGTCATTCTCTAGACATTCAATATGTTCTATCATTATCTCATATGACTGAACCAGAAAGAATTGGAAGCTTGCCTTTGATGCTCATCAAATCAATCTTAATGTATCCCACAAATCATCCCATGATTGGCTCTCAGGGAATACATACCAACAAAACTATCTTAACCTGCTCGACTAATTGAATATCCAACCCAGCTTCTGAGACCACCGCTCCCTTGATAAGACTTTAGGTTACCACCAAATCTAGTTGAGGGACGCCTTGAACCTCCAACAACCGGAGTTTTAGTGAGATTTGCAAGTATATGTTTTCCCCCATTTCCTTGTTCAAATCTTGAACCTTTTTCTCATCAAACCTAAGTGAAATTTCTTGTGTTTTTTCTGCTAACAACTTCTATTTTGTGTGACGAGGCTCCTTATGCTCTTAGATATTAGTCTGACTTCATGTGTAGTTGATTCATTGCCATCGCCTTCTTGTTGCAGTGGCATAGTAGTGATTATTTGGTTCTGACGATCCCAGATCTTGAATTGAGGGTCCTCGTGACTATAAGACCTTAGGGATATGTTTCTTCTATCTTTTTGACCAAAATCTTTCCATATTTTTGGTTTCCTTGCAAAGTGTTCTACCAAGTTTCAAGCTCTGAGGGCCCTATTCATCGTGTCTTATGAGGAAGATGACATGAGAATGAAGAAGCCAAGAGGTGTTTTCCCAATTCCACCCCTAGACATGCTTTCATCTGTGTTGTGCCATCTTGGGCAAGGTCAACTTTTCTACCTTCTGTCTCCTTTGTTTCTCTCATCTGTGGCGGTTACCTATGAGCCTAGTGGCCATTCCCGATTGGCCCAGTTAAGCAATTTTTTGGGATACTTCAACGTGTCTTTACTAGAGTTTCTAATTTTTTGGATTTTGTAAAATTCATAACTAATTCATATTGTCATAGAAAAAGTCATAAAAATAGTTGTTGGAAAGGTTTTTGAATAAGGAACGATAAGATGATAGTTTTGAAGCCCAATTTGACCTTGTTTACCCTTAATTCATTAGAGAATCATGAAACCCTATCATATTAAGGATTATGTATTAATGGATGTTAATTGATTTAATAGGATAATTAGGGTTTCCTCAACATCAAGATAAAGGTAGGAATTGCTCAAAGTTTAGGTAAGCGAGTCCATGCACTTTGAGTATTAAATAATGATTTTCAATCATTTTAAGATTATTATATCATGATGATCAAGTTAAATTATATGCATAACTATGTATTAAAGTTTCAGAATTTTTGGAATTGATGTTCCCCAGAAGTTATTATATGATTCTTATGCTTTCAAAGTTCTATTTCAAGAATCCATTTTATGTTAAAGTAAAATCTAAGATTAATTATTTAAAGTTAATGATGAATCATGAAATGGGTTGTATTATTTTGTCCTCATCATGTTAATTTTGAGCTCTCGAGCCTAATGAGTTCAAATAAAACATAGTGGCAAATGTGTGAAATCATGAGCTCAAGTGGAGCATTATTTATGGAACTTAAGTGCATATCATGAGCTCAAGTGGAGTATTATGAATGGCACTTAAGGTTCAAATCATGATCTCAATTGGATCATAGTTATGGCACTTTGGTGAAAAATCATGAGTTCAAATGGAACATCAGTTGATCCTACGGCCTTATGAGCACAGTTGGTGCATTGGAGTAGAGGACAATGTAATCAATCACTAAGAGCATATTATGTGAATCCAATATTTATTGTTCAATTAGTTTTTGTTTTTCATCATTGCCAAGTTATTATTTTGTAATAATAACACTCAATGCCACTTACTCTAGCGTGTTTTACATTTTCAAAGCATGGCTAGGGACGTGATGTCCTCTAAAAGGGAAGAATAAGGGTGATTAAGCAAGGAGTATACATATCAAGGATAGATTAAGAGTTTTGCACTAGTGGGGTGCCATCTGTAAAGAGGCGAGATCACCTCCTTACTAAAATTTAAAGGAAATACAAAACATCGACACATTTCACAAAATAGAGAATGTGTGATGCCTGCATAATATTCCAAATAAATAAGCATGATTCAGATACATTATAAAATGTCAATAGCAGTGGAAATACAAATAGTAAGCCTTTACATGGCTTTCATTGATCACTACATGATTTATTCCCAAAAGAAAAGATAAGAGAAACAAGATATATCTATAGCAACCTAGTCATCCTTTCCAAAAAGTTTGAGGTCAACTCCTAAGAAAACTTCCTTCAAGCTTGTCCTTCTCCTTACACATCACCAACACCTGGGTGGTTGGGAAGCACCCAGCAAAAGGGAAAGGGAAAAAAAATTATGTGTCAAGAAAACTAGTCTAGGATAACAAGATAAGTAAAGCAAGTAAAAATAGGCTAGGATTCATCATAAGATGAAGATAACAAGAGTACGAGGCTATATCAAAAGAAAACTTGCCATTAACAATTATATTAAAAGGGATTTGCATGTAAGCTAATTATGTCTATATAACTAAGTAGGGTTGAGGAACCTTCAGACCTCTAACCTTAGGTGAGGGGAGAATAAGACATTCCTAGTCACCTACAATATTATGGGGAGAACAAATACATTCCCCATGGTGAATAAATATATGCCTTCTGTGTGTTGTTGTACATAAGTACTGCTACTTTAAATTAAATAGAACATAAATCTACATGCTAGAAAAATAGTTATGGCAAGAATAATTTATGAACCAATAAGCATGGCAGTGGGGTTTAAAACCCAAACAAGATAATATATTAACTTATTTGAGGCATAAGAAAATTAGGGTTTCAGGAATAAAAGAATAAGGTTCAATTAAGCCTCATAATGGAAAAGTAGGTTAAGGCATAAATATTCTCAACTAATGTGTTAGATGCACATACCTCTTCCTTAGAGCCACAGAAACCACTTTCCAAAATCCTAAGCAAGATTAGAGTCCACTTGTCCTATTATCATAACCATGTTCATGTATTAGCATTATATGTATTCATTAAGAACTCAAAACCCTAAAGTTATTAAATTTTTCTAAAAACCACCGATTTAGGTCTTGAAAACATCACCACTATCTTAGTTAGGATTTTTTTGATCAAAATAACATATAATATTATGTATTTTGAAGATATGGACTTTTAGGGTTATTTTTAGTGATTTTAGTTAATTAAATCATCCCCAAAAATATTTTCTTTGAAAAACTCAAAACTAGGCATCAAATTTATTTTTATTATATAGATAATATTTTTCCTAGTCTAGAACATATTTTAGTTTTAATTTTGGCCCAGGGAATTAATAGTTATGAATTATTTAATTCTGACCAATCTGAAAATTAGAAAAATCAATTTTTGATTTAGAAACACAGAGAGCGAGTGAGAGAGGAGGTCGGGCCCGCTTCTTGGCCCAATCACCATGGGCCAATTCAGTGGCCCACACCTATTGTCTACCAAAGTGGCACCTGGGTCAAGGACCGATCAACCGAGCAAAAAGGCATAACTGACCATGCGGAAACAAAGCCGAACATAATCGATCGAGGGCATAAGCATAAAATCATAAAGATCATCTTCCTCCCAACCACCATGGGCCAAGTCAGTGGGCCAAGCATAAAATGATCTCTACGATTTTACCGTGCGTATAACGCAAGTGCACGCGTCAATGTAGTATAGGCCCTTGTGAGGCCCGAGTCGAACTCAGGGACACTGAATTATCGATAGACTACTACTAACTGATCGCGATCAGCTAAACCGATTAAAAGAGTTTGAGAGTTGTTGTAAAATAAAAGAAAATAAAATAAAACAAAGCAATCAATTAAGGGTTTAGTTTAATCAATTCAAGTGGAGACCTTTAGGATTGCGGTTTCACCACAGGTCATCATTCTATGAATTTCCATATAATAATTCAGGTTCATCTCTCGATTCGGGTAGTGGCCTGTAGTTAGAATTGCCCACTGTCGTGGTACAATTCACTACCTATGTCTAGGTCGGTTCCAACATCGTAGTAACCTACACCCTAAACTAGGCGCATTAGAATCAACCTCTGGGTTTCCATCATTAATCTTACATCACCTTGTTCAAGGGATTTGTTAATTAATGTGAATTTCATCTCTTTTCAACCATTAATTCTTCTTTCAAAGTAATGAAAGGCATTAGATTATCATTATGGTGATCAAGCATAACAATATAATTGAGAAAACGAAATTATACCACTGATTTAAGAGATAAAATATGAATTACTGTGATAAAAATGTCATACAATGCTTCCCCGGGCTACTCCCGGTCCTAAAGATAAAGGGGATTAGCCCCGCATGTTCATCTTAGAGCAAAACATGGTTGAGAAAAGGGGAAACATGGAGAAAAATTTGAATAAGTAATGAAACCCCTGAACGGAGAAGATCCGAGCGTTCCTTGGCGTAGAATGTGCGATCTGCAGCCTTTCGGCGGTGGAAAACGTCTTCTTCGGTTTCCGAAACAATCAGGGCATGCTTCTTGGCTATGTTCTTCTCTCCACACCTTCTCGGGATATGTGCAGCTGCTAATGACGTGATCCCTGGCTCTTACCCGCCGTCATTAGGTATAATCATAGAGTTAGGTTGCAAAAATATCACAACCGTCAGATTTGGATCGATCTGAAACAAACTTTTATCTGACGGCGTCGATACCATCGATGCGGGTCGATGGTATCGACACTGCGCGATATCGGCAAGTCTTCTTTTCTTTTTGTCGTTGCGCCTGATGCTGACTCAATACCATCGACGAGGGTCGATGGTATCGACACCCTAAGGCGTCTGTTTTGTCCTTTTCTGTCGCTGAATCTTCTGGGGTCAATAGTATCGACTTAATGGTCGATAGTATCGACCATCTGCTTGCCAGCAACCTGAAGGTACGTCGCTATCATCGACTTCGCTGTCGATGGTATCGACTCTACACTGCTCCTTGCGGGTGGCAACATGTGGCTGTTTCGATAGTATCGACAGCTGTCGATGGTATCGACAACTGCATATATGTGTTTTTCCTGAAATTGCAACACAAAACCACATAAGGCAAAATAAAACATATTATTGTAATCATTTATGCTGAAAACAATAGAATAAGGGAGATTTGACACTGAAAAGGATCATAGACCAAAGTAAATAAATTATGCAATATTAACCACAAAAATGACCAATAAATGCATAAAACACAAGTAAAACAAGTCTATAAATGCGACTCAAAATCATCGCATCAAACTCCCCTAAGCTTGAACATTGCTCGCCCTCGAGCAATAAAACCTTAGAATAGAATTGTGAGGGTCAACTAAGGAACAGATTATCACAAC
Source organism: Alisma plantago-aquatica (assembly GCA_963693085.1). Classification (NCBI taxonomy): domain Eukaryota; kingdom Viridiplantae; phylum Streptophyta; class Magnoliopsida; order Alismatales; family Alismataceae; genus Alisma; species Alisma plantago-aquatica. Next base: position 1,082,206,438 of record OY856413.1, on the reverse strand, counting down.
AAACATCACCATATGATCCCCACCAGACATTCACAAACCAACCCTCACTAACCACGGAATGATAATTACCCTAAAGGCGAAAGTAATCATCCATAAAAGATATCTACCTCAAAATTGATGAACACTATCATATAAAGCAGTTAACATAATGAAATTCTCCAGTTCAGGCTCGGTGCGTCTTGTGATCTCCTATTCTACGTTGCTCGCCCTAACTACCATCTACATGGAAGCAACTCTCCTGATATTAACAAGTGAGGAGAAAATCACGGTGGCCTACCAATTCGAGCAACGGGTGGATAGAATGGGTGGATCATAGAAGAAATGGAAGCATTATACAATTTTAACATGCACAAAACATTAATGACCTAAATGATGCATATGCAAACAAAAATGCCCTAATTCCTACATTTGGGTGGAATGATGCGTGCACTAACATCCCGTCTCAAGATGAGATGGAATATCTAGGAGAACTACATCATGTACTTATTCTTCTTTAAAATGCAGGTGAGACTATGTTCCTTTCTCCCTCTCAATCCTACTTGCTTCTCACTACTTTTTTTTCTCTTTTTTTTTCTTCAAAATTCTCTTTTTTTACCCTTATTTTCATAGCTAACAACGAATTGTTTGTTGGGCTCACTTATTGTTGCATAACTTATACACTTGAATCATCCAGAAGGTATGGAACAAGTTCATCACCTTTTCATTTCAGAAGACATAAGATGCATGATGTACTATATGCACAAAAAATGTGAATGCAGCTACAAAATGATGATTATGCAACTAAATGACACACACCTAAGGATGATGTGCATGTATAACTGATCCATTTTTTTATTTCATGCAAAATATGTGAAAATAGCTGCAATGCAAGACCTATCTACATGGAATGCAATCAAAGAAATTAAAACTGTAATGTACTTCCAATTCTTATGGTGGAGTATGAAAACAATGGGGTGGATAGATCACACGACTAATTGATTGAACCTTTGAAAATTATTATGTGTCCCTCCTTATTGACTTGTGTGGTAATTAAGATGTTTCTCTCCCTTATTTCAAATTAAGGTCTCATTATCATTTGATCAGTTTAGGCTCAAACAACCAATTCCGTCCACTTTTCATGAATCCTAAGCATGCACAGTTGTGATTTCCTATTGTAGAGTTGACAAACCCAATCATTTTCCTTAAGTTATGTGCTCAAAGTTGAACAACATAAGCTTGCAGAACACTAAAATTTTTTAAATTTTCCCTTGATTCCCATGTATAAGCAGCGAGATGAGACATGACTTAAGACATCCACAATTACACTAGATAGAGTGTGGATCCTACAAACAAACTAAAAACTGCAAGAAATAAATGACAAGAAACAAAACAATAAATACTAAACTAAAGGATAGAGTTGTTCCAACCCCCCCCCCCTAAGCTTGAATTCGACTATGGCCTCATAGTCAAAAACAAACTTAAAAGGTGGAATAGTGATACCGATCATTCTTCAGGAGGAGGCGGGTACTGTGGGGCCGTGGGGTCCCAAGATGGGTACTGCGCGTGAAAGCTCGGATCATACTGAGGCATGGGCGGAGGTTGTGGATACCCCCCATAGTAATTATGGCTCCAGTAATGATCGTAGAAGGGCTGCTGCTGCATCTCCATCCTATGCAACCTGTCATGAATGTGCTGTTGGTTGTCGAGGAGGAGGCACTCATTTTCAAAAATAGCCCTCTGGTTATCAAGCAGCCGGTTCGTCGTATCCTGAATATCGGCATATGAAGTTGTATGTCACTGCTGCGTCTGATGAATATCCTGCACCATTGCATACATCCCTTGCATGGAGTAGACATCCCCGCCTTGCGGTGAGGGCTATGGTGGCGGAGGCTGTGAAGAAGAAGATGCACCCAGATGCATGTAGGGACGCTTCCAGGGTGCCACTCGTGCGTGAAGAGGAGTGAAAGCCTCCTCTTCCTCTTCAGGCTCATCGCCATCATTGTCATTGTCGTCATTGCCGCCGTCTTCATCTGAGTCATCAATGACTATAGCAGGCCATTTGAAATGCTGAGCGCCCACGATGTGGAAGATGAGGTCTGGAAGTGAACATTCTTGATATGCTTGATTGACATGGTAGTGTGCATATGCCAAGCCATCACGAAGCAGGATGAGGTTGGAGCGGTGCAGATGCTGCAAGTTGACCTTGCTCCTATTGCAGAGGGGAGTAAGCTGGGAGAAATTTAACCCAAGATAAGAGTCCAGCGGTGTGATGAGCCCTCCAAAGTGGATTGGAGCCTTCCGCATACTCCTCTTTACATCCAACACGCGCGTTAAGAAAAATGCACCCCAATTATACTCTTCTCGCTTCAGCAACTTGTGCAGGAAAAACAAGTCTGTCTCTTGAAACTTGCTGAGAGATAGGTCACCATGAGAAAACAAGGTGGTGCAGAGCATGCGATGAAGGACCCACACAAACGGATGCTCAAAATCTGCAACCGCCGCATTATGGTAGCTGACGGATTTTCCCGGAGGCACAGTCACTTGCTCGGCGAAAATAGCATCATAATCAGTCTGGTTGTCTGGCCTCCGGTACTAATCTCGCCCATGATTCCAGTTGTAGATAGATTTGAACTACTTGAGGGTAAGAGTGTAATCATTGTTATACAGCCGGAAAGAAATGCGGCCTTTGATCCATTCCCGATCAGTGCCGATGAAATCGTTTGGCACGACGCATATATCCAGCGACGCCATGAACTCCGCCACTTGCTCTTTGTATGTGGGCCATTCACCGAAGAATGGCTGGCTGTCAGTGTGGAATTCTATCTCATCGGGCCTCCTTCCCATATGCCTTTCCTGCCCCTTGAGCACGTAGGAAAGATTGGCCTCGAACCCCAGATTGTGGATCATTTCCCGGTCGACGTAGCGGGTCGGCTCAATCTTGCGCTTCATCAGCTCCTCGTAGACCTTCCGAACCTCCATGGAAGGATGGACAATCCGTAGATGTGGAATAGATGCAGTAGGCAGAGGGATGAACTTGGGGATCTCGATCGGTGTCGCACGTGAAGTAGATGCGCCAACGGTATGCACCATTGTCGAGGAAGAAGGGATAGAAGATGGAGCTTGGTGAGGGTCGAAGAAGACAATCTCCGCTCAGTGAAGGCTCGGGGAAGAATGCACTCCTTGGATGCTCGTAGACGGGCTCCGATTGCTCAACAAGACGCATGGCATAAGTGGAGGAGGAATGCTCTGAAGGTGTGATGTCATATGACAACAATCCATCCCTTTTATAACTGTGGCTGGCGCTGCTGTATGCACGTCGATACCATCGACGCGAGTCGATGGTATCGACTCCTGTAGGACAATCCGTCTTCCACTAGTATCGATAGTTTTTGATAGCCTGATTGAGAGCCCGGATCGATGACGTGTCGATACCATCGACGGGTGTCAATGGTATCAATCCTTCCCACGGATCGACTCTCTTGGTGCAGTGATCACCGTTGATTTCCTCTCGCGGATCGGTGACATGTCGCGTCGATACCATCGACGCAAGTCGATAGTATTGACTCTTCTTAGGGCAAACACCCTCACGAGGCCCGGCCGCCGCTTTCTGCCTGTAACTGGGCCGATACCATCGACAGGCCCATCGATGGTATCGACTTCACTGAGACAATTTTCGTCTGAATATCTCCAGAGATCTCGTGAGTATCAATGCCCGTGTCGATACTATTGACCTCATTTGTTCGATCAACCTGATGGTGTGTCGATACCATCGACGCAGAGAGATTTTTGCAGCTGCCTACCTGTGCCCATCTTGATACCATCGACACAAGGGTCGATGGTATCGACCCTGCCTCAGTCCTGCACATTGAGCAAATGATCAAGGTATCATTTTTACACTAAAAACAAAATCAAATCAAACCAAAGTACAAATGTGAAAGAAACTAAACAAAGCTACCGATGGCTAGGTTGCCTCCCAACAAGCGCCCTTATTTAACGTCTTAGGCTAGACGAAATCAAGCTCCTCATGCATCTGGAAGCGCAATGAGTTTGACCTTTTACTTTCCTTGTGTAATCTTCACCGAAATACAACTTCAATCATTATCCATTAACCAAGAATGTTGTCTCGCCATCCCGCACCATGATTGCACCATGTGGCTTGACTTCCTCTACGGTGAATGGTCCACTCCATCGGTATTTCAATTTCTCGGGATGCATCTTCAACCTAGAGTTGAACAACAATACATGATCTCCCTTCTTGAAGACGCGCATCTGAATATGTCGATCGTGAATCATCTTTGTTCGCTCCTTGTAGATCCACGAGCTTTCATATGCATTCATCCTCATCTCGTCTAGTTCGTTCAGCTCAAGCAACCGTTTCTTTCCTGCGTCATCGTAGCTCAAATTCAGCTTCCTAAGTGCCCAGTGCGCCTTATGCTCCAATTCCATCGGCAAATGGCATGCCTGACCGTAAGCCAACCTAAAAGGCGTAGTGCCTATAGGTGTCTTAAACGCCATCCTGTACGCCCACAAAGCGTCCGGTAGCAAGGTGCTCCAGTTCTTTCTCGTGGAAGCCACAGTGCACTCCAAGATCTTCTTAATCTCTCTATTGGAGACTTCCACTTGTCCCTGTGTCTGCGGGTGGTACGGGGTACCAATGTAATTCCAAAAATGTGTACCTCCATCACTAATTATCATTCTTGGTACACCAAACCTGTAGAAAATGTATTCTTTGACAAACCTGCACACTACGAAAACATCATTAGTCCTGGTGGGTATTGCCTCTACCCACTTCGATACACAGTCAACAGCTAATAGAATGTACAAGTTAGAATTGGAGGACACAAAGGGTCCCATAAAATCAATACCCCACAGATCGAACACCTTGACTTCTTGAAATACATTAAGGGGCATCTCCTGTCTTTTTGAAATGTTACCTGCCCGTTGGCAGGAATCACATTACCGCACATAGTCATAGGCATCCCTGAACAAAGTAGGCCAGTACAGGCCACTTTCTAGTACTTTGGCTGTAGTTCGAGAACTAGCATGGTGGCCACCCATCGGTAGAGTATGGAAATGACGAAGGACACTTTCGAATTCCACCTCCGGTGCACACCTACGCAACACACCATCCCTGCATTGCTTCAACAGAATAGGGTCATCCCAAAAATAATACCGAAAATAATGGAAAAATTTCTTTTTCTCTTGGTATGTCCAATCATCCGGGATAATTTTGCAAGCAAGATAATTAACTATATAAGAAAACCAAGGATCTTTAGATTTCACAGATAAAATTTGCTCATCAGGAAACGTCTCGATAATGGGTATATGCACGTCCTTCTCATCTACCCATTCCAACCTAGACAAATGGTCCACAACCACATTTTCAATGCCCACCTTATCTTTGATTTCAATATCAAATTCTTGTAAAAGTAAGATCCACCTAATCAGTCTAGGTTTGACATCTTTCTTTTCCATCAAATATTTTATGGCGGCATGATCCGTCTATACCACAACTTTTGATCCAACAAGATATTGCCAAAATTTTTAAAAAGCAAAAACAACAGCCAGAAGTTATTTTTCAATTGTCGTGTAATTCAACTGTGCATCATTTAAAGTTTTGGACGCATAGAAAATCACAGCGGGTTTATTGTCCACATGTTGTCCCAAAACAGCCCCAACTGCGAAATCTGACGCATCACACATCAATTCAAATGGCTTGGTCCAGTCCGGTGTTTGCACAACCGGTGCCAAAATTAGTTTTTCTTTAAGAATGTTAAACACATGTAAATAATTTTCATTAAAATCAAACACATCATCCTTTTCCAACAACTCAGATAATGGTTTGGAGATTTTAGAGAAATCTTTTATAAAGCGGTGATAAAAACTGGCATGACCTAGAAAACTCCGTACCCCTTTAACTGAATTCGGTGGGGGCAATTTGGAAATAACTTCGATTTTACCAGGTCTACCTCCAACCCTTTGATAGACACTTTATGTCCAAGAATGATCCCTTCGCTGACCATTATGTGGCATTTCTCCCAATTGAGGACCAAATGCGTGTCCTCACAGCATTGCAAAACTTTGTCCAAGTTGTATAAACATTCGTCGAAAGACGCACCATAGATGGAGAAATCATCCATAAAAACCTCCAAACAGCGTTCAACCATATCGGAGAAAATGGCAAGAATGCAACGCTGAAAGGTTGCCGGTGCGTTACACAACCCAAATGGCATACTGAGGTATGCAAATGTTCCGTAAGGACAAGTGAAGGTAGACTTCTCTTGGTCCTTAGGATCAATGGAAATCTGATTGTACCTCGAATAACCATCGAGAAAACAAAAATGAGATCGACCTGCTAATCGCTCTAAAATTTGATCAATGAATGGGAGAGGGAAATGATCCTTAAGCGTAGCAGCATTCAATCTATGGTAGTCGATACATACACGCCACCTGGTTACCAAGCGGGTCGTGACATGTTCATTTAACAAATTATGTGTAACAGTAATTCCGCCTTTTTTAGGGACTACCTGTGTAGGACTCACCCACGTCGAGTCGGATATAGCATAGATGATACCTACAGAAAGGAGCTTGATCACCTCCTTCTTGACAACCTCCATCATGCTAGGATTTAGTCAGTGCTATGGCTGAATTACAAATTTGGCTCCCTCCTCGAGCCGGATCTTGTGCTGGCACAATGTAGGGGAGATCCCCTTGATGTCTGTGATCGACCATCCAAATGCACCGCGGTGGTTATTCAACACAATCAGCAATTGATCTTCCTCCTTGGCACTCAGATATGCCGAAATAATCACAGGCAGCTTCTCATCCTCTTCCAGAAATGCATATTTCAAGTGCGGTGGCAATGTCTTCAATTCCAAATCTGGCGAGTGGATTAAGGATCACTGAAGCGGTGGTGGGAGTTCTCCAAGGACTTCATAGTACCTAGCATAAAAGCATGGAAGCAGCTGAAGCATCTTGGCACACTCTTGTAGTGACTTGCTTCTCATCCAATCATGTGTTACATTAACCAGACAGGCTTCAAGTGGTAATTCTGGATATGCATTGAAAATAGAACTTGCAATGGCCTCATCTTCAGTAGAGGGAGGGATGTCATCCTCTTCATCATTGGGAAAACCCACATCCTTGCTAAGAGACACAACCTTGGTCTGCTCCATGATGTCTATAGCCAGTGTCCCCCTCTCCACTTTAGTCATTACATGAGCCATATCTAAAAACGGCTTCCCTAGACATAAAGAGATATTCTGATCAAAGTGCTTCATCAAGCAGCACTGTTCCTTAGTTTTGGATTGTGTTGTGTTGGAAGGCATGACCATCTCAAACCGATCATCAGCGATACCCAAGGTCAAACGACCTCTACCCATCTCAAGTATCATGTCAGCTGTAGCTTGGAAGGGTCGTCCAAGGAGTAACTCATTACCCTGTTCATCTTGCATTTCCATTACAACAAAGTCTGCTGGGAATACGAACCGATCTAGTTTCACCAACACATCTTCACAAATACCATACAACTTCACCACTGAATTGTCCGCCAACTGTATTGTCATATTTCTCGGCCTTGATTCCTTCAATCCCAATTTCTTGAACATAGAGAGAGGCATCAGGTTTATGCTTGCCCCTGAATCGCATAGTGCTTCACCGAATTTCACTTTTCCAATATAGCATGAAATATTGAAGCAGCCCGGATCCTGCCTCTTAGGTGGCAATGTACCCATGATGAAGGCACTCACCTGTTCCTTGAGAATCACAACCTCAGTATCAGGGATTTTCCTTTTCTTTGTGATGATGTCTTTCAAGAACTTCCCGTAGGAGGGTATCTGCTCGATTGCTTCTAATAATGGAATGTTTATAGAGAGCTTTCTGAAACTGTCCAGAAACTTCTTGAATTGGGCATCCACTTGCTTTGCTTTCACACTATTTGGATATGGGATCGGGACAACCTGTGCCCGTTGATGTGGCGACACATATGGTGTCCTTTTCTGTGTCTCCTCCTCAACAACAACGGGTTCTGCTGTGACATCCTCTGCTATATCTTCAACCTGCTCTGTGGTTGGAATCAGAACCTCTTCTGCGGCCTCACCTATGATCTTTGATTGGGGTTTGCTTGGTTCATCAGCCCTGGGGTTTAAAATCTTCTAGCCACTCCTTAGTAAGATTGCCTTAGCCTGTTGATTTCCCCCTAGAATGTTTGTATTACCCGGGAAGCCTTGCTGCGCTGGCTTCTTCCGATTTGCTATCTCAGCTACCATTTGCGCCAAAGATGTCTCTATCGTCCTCATCTGTGCCCCATGGCTTTATAACGTCTGCCCGAATTGGTTCATGATTTCCCCTTGTTGCTTGATCTGCTGGCCAAAAGTGTTCATCAGTTCTTGATTTTGCTTGATCACTTGATTGAGAAAATCAATGCTCTTATCCTCTTGTGTCAATCGGGGGTTTCACATCGGGGTCCTGTAAGAAATTATTTGGATCCTTCCAGGAAAATTTCTTGTCCTTCCTCCATGAGTAATCGTTGTTTCTGTACCCCTGCTATTGGCGCATGAATTTCACTTGAGCCTCATCATCTGATCATGCATCTTCTTTTGCAAGTAGTTTCTTTGTGAGAAGGTCCATCTTATCATTTAGTTCTTTGATGGCCTTCAACTCCCCCACAACACAAACATGCTCTACGTCGTCTCTGTCACCCCAGGATTTCTTTTTGGCCATGTTTTTCAGAATTTCCCAAACATCGTGTCTGTTTTATTTAAGAAGAACCCTGAACCTGCAGAGTCTAGGTTACTTCTATCATGCTCGGAAAGAGCAAAATAAAAGATCTTGACCTGTGTCTCCTTGTCAAGCCCATGATGCGGGCACCTCCTTAACATGATCTAAAACCATTCCAGGTCTCGGAGTAGGTCTCCCCTGCCTTCTGGCTGAAATTATGGATTTTTATGATCATATCATTTGTCTTCTCGGGCGGGAAAAACCTTTCAAAGAACACTTCCACCATGTGGTTCCATGATTCCACATATTCATCGTCAAAATTGTGCAACCATTCTCATGCATTTCCTTCCAGAGAGCTCGGAAACAACTTCAGGTAAAGTGTCTCCTGCGGGAACCTGTCTATTTTTATCATATCGCAGTTCTCCACGAACTGGCTAATGTGAGTTACCGGGTCTTCATTTTTTAGCCCATGAAATGCATTTGACTTGACCAAGTTGATTAATGCAGGATCAATCTTATAGGTTGGAATGTTGATTGCCTGCTTCTTGATTGGCCCCTTTGAAGCGGATGAGGAAGAAGCTTTGATCTTCTCCCATATCGTCTGCTCCTCTGCCATGGCTTCTTGTTCTGAGTCAGAATCTATATCTTCCGGTTGGTCTTGATTGTAATCCTCCTCATCGTCAGGTCCCGGCAGTGGAACCTCTGGTGCCTGTTGCATGTAGTCGGTGCTACGCGTCTGCACCATGCACAATACCTACAAAATGATAATTTCAGTTCAGTACCGTGTTAGATGATTACAAAATGTGCAAGATAAACTATAAATTTAAAATGATTTAAGACTAATAAAAATAAAAAATGGCCTAGAATGGCCGCTTGCAGCACTCGTAGTACCGACAATTGCCGTGTCCCCGGCAACGGAGCCAAAAACTTGACACGATTTTACTGTGTGTATAACACAAGTGCACACGTCAATGTAGTAGCCCTTGTGAGGCCCAAGTCAAACTCAGGGACACTAAATTATCGATAGACTACTACTAACTGATCGTGATTAGCTAAACCGATTAAAAGAGTTTGAGAGTTGTTGTAAAATAAAAGAAAATAAAATAAAACAAAGGAATCGATTAAGGGTTTAGTTTAATCAATTCAAGTGGAGACCTTTAGGATTGCGGTTTCACCACGAGTCATCATTGTATGAATTTACATATAATAATTTAGGTTCATCTTTTGATCCAGGTAGTGGCCTGTAGTCAGAATTGTCCACTGTCGTGGTACAATTCACTACCTATGTCTAGGTCGGTTCCACCATAGTAGTAACCTATACCCTAAACTAGGCGCATTAGAATCAACCTTTGGGTTTCCACCATTAATCTTACATCACCTTGTTCAAGGGATTTGTTAATTAATGTGAATTTCGTCTCTTTTCAACCATTAATTCTTCTTTCAAAGTAATTAAAGGCAATAGATTATCATTATGGTGGTCAAGCATAACAATATAATCGAGAAAACGAAATTATACCACAGATTTAAGAGATAAAATATGAATTACTGTGATAAAAATGTCATACAATACTTCCTCGGGCTACTCCCGGTCCTAAAGATAAAGGGGATTAGCCCCGCATGTTCATCTCAGAGAAAAACATGGTTTAGAAAAGGCGAAACATGGAGAAAAATGTGAATAAGTAATGAAACCCCTGAACAGAGAAGATTTGGGCATTCCTTGGCGTAGAATGCGCGATCTGCAGCCTTTCGACAGTGGAAAATGTCTTCTTCAGCTTCTGAAATGATCGGGGCGTGCTTCTGGGCTCCGTTCTTCTCTCCACACCTTCTCGGGACGTGTGCAGCGGCTAATGACGTGATCACTGGCTCTTGCCTGCCGTCATTAGGTATAATCACCGAGTTCGGTTGCAAAAATATCACAGCCGTCGGATTTGGATCGATCTGAAACAAACTTGTATCTCACGACGTCAATACCATCGACGCGGGTCAATGGTATTGACACTGCACGATATCAGCAAGTCTTCTTTTCTTTTTGTCGTTGCGCCTGATGCTGACTCGATACCATCGATGAGGGTCGATGGTATCGACACCCTAAGGCGTCGGTTTTGTCCTTTTCTGTCACTGAATCTTCTAGGGTCGATAGTATCGACTTAATGGTCGATAGTATCAACCATCTGCTCGCCAGCAACCTGAAGGTACGTCGCTACCATCGACTTCGCTATCGATGGTATCGACTCTGCGCTGCTCCTTGCGGCTGGCAACCTGTGGCTGTGTCGATGGTATCGACAGCTGCAAATATGTAGTTTTCCTAAAATTGCAACACAAAACCACATAAGCCGAAATAAAACATATTATTGTAATCATTTATGCTCAAAACAATAGAATAAGGGAGATTTGACACTGAAAAGGGTCATAGACCAAAGTAAATGAATTCTGCATTATTAACCACAAAAATGACCAATAAATGCATAAAACACAAATAAAACAAGTCTATAAATGCGACTCAAAATCATCGCATCACCACCCGACGCCATGGTCCGTGCACAACACCTATTGCTTGTGGGGTTTTGGGCAAAAATGCAATACTCAATTAAATTGGATGTTCAAGTACTCAAAAGAAAGAGGAGGATGATTCAGATCTGATGGTGCCTTTGATTCCGTCAGAGATGATGTGCGAAGGGCGAGAGAAGTGCAACAAGCTCTACATCTTCAGTGGCTGATTGAGGGTCAAGACAGTAATGAAAAGTCAAATTGGCTAGTGCATTGAGTTGCAAAGTGGATGGGGGTGCTTAGGGTGTAGGTGTTTATAGGCAAGGGAGTATGGAGTAGGGTTTTAGTACCCAAGGTGAGAGGTGGGTTGTGACTGACTTTGGGGGTTCCTCAAATCTTCACCAAAACATGAAGAGTTTGGGATAATCATGTGTGGAATCTCAAGAGGAATTCATAACACTGAAAATTATTCATTTTGGTTCAGTATACATTGAGATAATGCCAGACAAAATTTTGCAACTATGTTTACTTCTTTCCTTGCCCAAACCAAGGTAGGAGACAACCTGGACCCATCTGATCGGTGGATGTGGGTCCAAGAATTTCTCTCAGCCATTGGATCATGTGCATTAGTTATATTAGAGGTGTGACACATGTATTTCTAATTGCATTATAAATCAAATAAAGTGATATACACATTATTTAATGAATTTCTCTCCCTTCCTTTTAAGGTCTCAAACAATCTCCAAATTTAATAAAAAATTAACACCCTGACTAATTTTGAGGTGTAGAATTTGAATATGGAATTAGTTTTTCTTTTGAGGACTTTTAATGGATTAAATAATTCAAAACTTATTTTCTCTTTCCTTCTACATTTATGACTCTATGATTATTTAAATATGATCAAATTTCACCCATGTGTCCCAATTAATGTTGTGGATACAATTTTGCCATTATTTGGTCATGTTTATTCTATTTATTTAATCAATTCTTAAAATGAAGGTTCTACACACTTTCTCTCTCCTACTTTTTCACATTATCCAAATATTATCCAAATTAATTGAAAACTTACCCAAAGGCTTATTTTTTTATTCCTAGATTATGAATTTGGAGTTAGTTTTCCAATTTGAGAACATTAGATATTTTATTTCTCTTTCTTGTCTTATTTCCTATTTTCCTTTAATAAAGGCTTTTATATATATTTATATTTTCCACATTGGGTGATACTTGGCCCTTAAGTAACTTTTAGTCCAAGAAAACGAATTTGTGTAACAAATTATCTCATGATTTCACTTAATTTAGATTTTTGGAAATATATTCCACTTTATCTCCTTTTATCCTATTTATAGCGTTTATCATTTCCTTTATGTATATTTTGGAATTTCTTTTCTTTTCCCAATTCTAAAAAGTCCTTAAATGTTCTAGCATGATTTCCATCATTATTTTTATTACTTAAGTGGACATTTGCACTTCAGGCCCATTACTTAGGTTTCTACTGAGGTATTTGTGCATAAAACCCTTTATTAAGAATATATGGGATATATTTATCCAATGACCATCATAATTGCACTAAATCAACTCCAAAGACATATGGGATGAAAATGAAGGACAACTCGTATTGAAAAAGAGTACAAAGAGATACATAGTGGATTTTAGTATGTTACAGTAGTCCGCCCCTTAAAAAGGTTTCGTCCCCGAAATCTCATACAAAAAGGGAAGGGTGAGTACATAACATCTTATCTCTCAACTCCCAAGTGGTTTCTTCGAAACCATGATATCTCCACAAATCCTTCACCATCTCTATCTCCTTGTTCTTTAGCTACTTTACTCGAGAGTCAAGGATCTTCACAGGTAGCTCTTCATAGGTCAGATTCTCATGAATCTCAACAAGTTCAATCTTGAGTACATGAGAAGGATATTTCACATACTTCCTCAACACAGAGACATGGAACACATTGTGAATCTTATCATAAGCAGGAGGTAAGGCTAAGCAGTGGTGTGCACATGCTCCAACTCTATCTAAGATTTCAAAAGGTCCAACATAGAGGGAACTCATCTTGCCTTTTACTTTAGATCTCGTAATAGAACGTACAAGCTTGATTTTCAAAAATGCTTAGTCACCCACTAAGAAGCTAACATCAGACCTCTTTTTATTAGCATACATCTTCTATCAGTCTTGAGAAGCTTTAATCTGTTTCTTTTTCAGTTGTACCTTCTTGAGCATCATCTGCATGTCATCGGTCTTCACCAAGGACCATTCACCGACATGATCCCAATGCTAAGGTGAAAGACAATGTCTACCATAAAGTGCTTCACAAGTTGGCATACCAATATTGGCTTGGTATCTGTTGTTGTAAGAAAACTCACTAATGGAAGATATCGATCCCATGCACCACCCCAATCCATCATACAAGCACATAGCAAGTCCTCCAGAATCTGAATTGTTCTCTTAGACTAATCATCAGTTTGTGGGTGGTACACAATACTAAAACGCAAATCAGTACCCATCTCTTCCTAAATATGACCCCATAAGCGAGAAGTGAATTTTGGGTCTTGATAAAAAACTATCACAACAGACACACCATGCAGACGAACTATCCAGTCCACATATAACTAAGCCATCTCAACAACTTTATACGTGATTTTGAAAGGTAAGAAATGAGTGATTTTGTAAGCTGATCAATAACCACCCAAACAACATCATAACCTTTCTTGGACTTAGGGAAACCAGTAACAAAGTCCATTGTGATCTTCTCCCACTTCCATTCTAGAATTTCAAGAGGATCAAGAAGACTACTAGGTCATTGATGTTCGATCTTGACTTGTTGACATGTCAAGCACTTCGTGACGAACATAGCTATATCATTCTGCATGTTCTTCCATCATACACTTCATTGTAAGTCATTGTACATCTTTGTTGTTCTAGGATGAATAGTGTACTTGGACCCATGAGCTTCACTCAGAATCTTCTGTCTCAAATCACCTACGTCGGGAATCCACAACCTTTATCTGAAGCAGACAACACCATCCACTTTGACATAGAAGTCAGATTGCAGTTTCTCGATCAAGTCCTTCATCTCTCCCAACTCAGAACTCTCCAACTACACAACAACGACTTCCGAGATCTAGGTCGATGTAACAGTCAAACTAGCCATATAAACACACAACTTGTCTTCATACACTGAATCGATAGGATGAGCTCTCCAACTAGTCAAATTTTCAAGGTTTTCCCACACTGAACATCTCAGAGAAGCACAAACAACATCCTTCTTGTGACTTAAAGCATCAACTACGACATTTACTTTACCAGGATGATAGGTGATGGTGAAGTCATAATCTTTGAGGTATTCGATCCACCTACGCTATCGCAGATTTAGATCCCTCTGAGTCAATAGGTATCTCAGTCTCTTGTGATTAGAGAACACTTTAAACTTTTCACCATAAAGGTAGTGTCGCCAGATCTTCAGAGCATGAACTATGGAAGCAAGCTCCAAATCATGTGTACACTAATTAGCTTCATTAGGTTTCAATTGGTGAGAAGCATAAGCGATCACCTTTCCATCTTGCATCAAGACACACTATAAACCTTGTTTGGATACGTCAGTGTAGATGACATAGGGTACGCCCTCAACAGGAAAAGCAAGTATAGGAGCAAAATTCAAACACTCCATCTTCTGAAAACTATTCTCAAACTTAGGTGTCCATGAGAACTTGACCTCTTTCGTGTCAGCTTGGTCAAAGCCAAGGACAATTCAGAGAAGCTTTTAATAAACCTCCAATAGTAACAAGATAAAAAATTGTTGCTCCTCTCGTTTCCTACCCTTGACACACATTCTTCCCTCAACAAGGTGAAACAAACTGACCTTGGATTCCTCACAGTATGAAACTGCTTTGTACCTCTTTAACCAATCCATTCTCAGGATGACATCAAAGGCAGTCATATCAAGTAGGACAAATCCGTGGGAAATAGTATTTCAGATATATAGAGGTCCATGGTCAGAGTTTGGTGGTACAAAGAGTAGATCTTACCACTAGGGGTTTTTATTTCTAATACATGATCAATAAAATCAGATTCTATTTCTAACAGAGAAGCAAACTAATAAGATATGAAGGTATTGGATGAGATAGAATCAAACAGTGCCTTTAAAGGATGCATATTAAGGTGCAGGGTACCTTCATTCACTTCATTGTCTTCACCTACTTCCTCAACATTTAGAGAGAACACTTTCCAATTCTTCCTCTCCACTGGCGGATGCCTCGAGTTTTGGTTGTTGTTGTTGTTTTATTGTTTTGTTGTTGTTGTTCCGCAGAGGCGGATTCTACCTTGCTTGTTGTGGTTGCTGGGCCTTGTTCTACTAAGCATTATTATGTCCCTACTGGAAGTGAGGGCAGAACGGTCAGATGTGCCCAACTTGGCCACACTCATGGTAGGTCAGTGGAGGTCGGTTGTCTTTCTGAGCAAGTGTATTACCAGTAAGGCATCTCCCTGGAGGATGGTTGTGAGAGCACCTGTTGCACCGATCACGTATGCAGTTCTCATTCTAGTTTTGGTTCTGGTTCTTCCTCTTATTATTGTAGCTGTTACTAGAATCTTGGAATCCTAGATAGGACTCGATGGCCAGGGCCTTGTCCACCATCTGTTGAAAAGTAAGTGGAATCTGTGGGATGAGGCTTCGGCCCACCTGGTAGTTCAAGCCCTCCAAGAACAAGTTTTCTCTTCTATCGACTCCAAGGTAAGTGGTGTAATGCTCTAGCAATAGAAATCTCTGAACTTAGTTGGCCACACTTATGCTTCCTTGCTTGAGGTTGTAGAACTCGACCTCCTTCTTTCTCAAAAAAGCGGGACAGATGTACTTCTCCCTGAAGATCTTTAGAAGATGGTCCCACTCCATAGTAGAGGTGTCTAAGTGCCGGCGACACCATTCCACCAAACGTATGCCGGTCCATCTAGCACATAAATTGCGAACCGAACCTTCTGGTGAGGAGGGCACACCATGACCTCAAAGGTCCAATCCAAGGCCAACACCCAGTCATCAACTTTGTCCACCATGTTGGGTTCACTCTCACCCTTAAAGTGGGGTGGATGCATCTTTGTGAAGTCTGTGAGGGTGAACTCCCTCGGCTTATTGACGTTGGCAGCCATTGAGTTGAGATGCCCCATCAGAGTGGTAGATAGCACCTGGCGTAGCATTACCAGCTCTTGCTCCAGTGTGATGGTGGGGGCACCAAGAGTATTATGGTTGACCATAGGAGTTACAGGAGTGTTAGGGTCATTATGGTTCAACTCCTTCTCCTGGTTCATGTTGTCGAACAAGTCACCTCTCCTGAAAGGTAGGGTTATCATATATGGTTCCTAGGAGTATAGAATCATAGATGAGAAAATAATAGAATTAGATACGAGAAAAGGATGTTATTGCCTAAAAACATACTATTTTGGACAATTCGTATCAGCTCGGGCCAGGCCAATATCATATGGGCACGAGAGTCCTCATAAACCAAGCTAGTGGCATGAAGGAAAACATTGCTAGCCCTTGAAATCCTGATCCTTTCTAGACACCCTTCCTTCAACTTCATGCCCTAATAGTCTCCTAAAGGCTCTCATACCATGTTGTAAAGAGGCGAGATAACCTCCTTACTAAAATTTAAAGAAAATACAAAACATCCACACATTTCAAAAGAATAGAGAATTTGGGATGCTTGCATAATATTCCAAATAAATAAGCATGATTCCAGATACATTATAAAATGTCAATAGCAGTGGAAATAAAAATATTAAGCCTTTACATGGATTTCATTTTTCCCTGCATGATTGATTCCCAAAAGAAAAGATAAGAGAAACAAGATCTAGATATAGCAACCTAGTCATCCTTTTCAAAAAGCTTGAGATCAACTCCTAAGAAAACTTCCTTCAATCTTTCCCTTCTCCTTGCACAACACAAGCACCTGGGTGGTTGGGAAGAACCCAACGAAAGGGAAAGGGAAGAAAAGTATGTGTCAAGAAAACTAGTCTAGGATAACAAGATAAGCAAAGCAAGTAAAAACATGTTAGGATTCATCATAAGATGAAGATAATAAGAGTATGATATTGTATCAAAAGAAAACTTGCCATTAACAATTATATTAAAAGGGATTTGCATGTAAGATAATTATGTCTACCTAACTAAGTTGGGTTGACACACCTACCAGACCTCTAACCTTAGGTGAGGGGAGAATAAGAAATTCCCAGTCACCTACAATATTATGGGGAGAATAAATACATTCCCCAGGGAAAATAAATACATGCCCTCTGTGTGTGGTTGTACATAAGTACCGCTACTTTATATTAAATAGAACATAAATATACATGCTAGAAAAATAGTTATTATGAACCAATAAGAATTGTAGTCGGGTTTAAAACCCAAACAAGATAATATATTAACTGATTTGAGACATAATCAAATTAGGGTTTCAGGAATAGAAGAATAAGGCTCAATTAAGCCTCATAATGGAAAACTAAGTTAAGGCATAAATATCCCCAACTGATGTGTTAGATGCACATACCTTTTCCTTAGAGCCCTAGAAACCACTTTCCAAAATCCTAAGCAAGATTAGAGTCCACTTATCCTATTATCATAACCATGTTCATGTATTAGCATTATATGTATTCATTAAGAACTAAAAACCCTAAAGTTATTAACTTTTCTACAAACCACCGATTTAGGTCTTAAAAACATCACCACGATCTTAGTTAGGGTTTTATGATCAAAATAACATATAATATTATGTATTTTGAAGATAGGACTTTTAGGGTTATTTTTAGTGATTTTAGTTAATTAAATCATCCCCAAAAATACTTTCTTTAAAAAAATCAAAACCAGGTATCAAATTTATTTTTATTAGATAGATAATCTTTTTCTAAGTTTAGAACATATTTTAGTTTTAATTTTTGCCCAGGGAATTAATAGTTATGAATTATTTAATTTTGACCAATCAGAAAATTAGAAAAATCAAATTTTGATTTTAAAACATAGAGAGTGAGTGAGAGAGGAGGTTGGGCCACTGCTTGTCCCAATCACCGTGGGCCAAGTCAGTGGCCCGTGCCTGCTGGCTGCCAAAGTGGCGCCTGGGTCAAGGACTTCTCAACCGAGAAAAAAGGCATAACTTCCCATGCAAAAACAAAGGCCAATAGAATCGATCGAGGAGATAAGTATAAAATCACAGAGATCATCTTTCTCCCAACCTCCCAATGCCATGGTCTATGTGCAACACCTACTACTTGTGGGGTTTTGGGAAAAAATGCAATGCTGAACCAAATTCGATGTTCAAGTAACACGAATGAAAGAGGATGATAATTTGGATCTGGTGGTACCTTTGATTCCGTCAGAGATGATGTGTGGAGGGAGCGAGAAGTGCCACAAGATCTACATTTTCAACGGCTCATGAAGGGTCAAGACAACGATGAAAAGTCAAATTGGCTAGTGCGTTGAGTTGCAAAGATGATGGGGGTGCTTAGGGTGTAGGTATTTATAGGCAAGGGAGTATGGGGTAGGGTTTTGGTACCCAGGTGAGAGGTCAGTTGTGGTCGACATTGGGGTGTTCTTGAATCTTCACCAAAACACAAAAAATTTAGGATAATCATGTGTGTAATCTCAAGAGGAATTCATAACACAAAAAATTATTCAATTTGGTTGAGTATACATCGAGATAATGCCAAACAAAATTTCACAACTATGTTTACTACTTTCCTTACCCGAACCAAAGTAGGAGACAACCCGGACCCATCCGATCGATGGATGTGGGTCAATGAATTGCTCTCAGCCATTGGATCATGCACATCAGTTAAATTAGGCACATGACACATGTATTTCTAATTGCATTATAAATAGAATAAAGTGATATTCACATTATTTAATGAATTTCTCTCTCTAATTTTGAGGGCTCAAACAATCTCCAAATTTACTAAAAAATTGACACCCTGACTGATTTTGAGGTGTAGAATCTGAACATGGAATTAGTTTTGCTTTTGAGGACTTTTAATGGGTTAAATAATTCAAAACTCATTTTCTCTTTCCTTCTACATTTATGACTCTATGATTATCTAATATGATCGAATTTCACCCATGTGTCCCAATTAATGCCTTGGATATGATTTTGCCATTATTTGGTCATGTTTGTGCTATTTATTTAATCAATTCTTAAAATGAAGGTTCTACACACTTTCTCTCTCCTACTTTTTCACATTATCCAAATATTATCCAAATTAATTGAAAACATGCCCAAAGGCTTATTTTTTATTCCTAGATTATGAACTTGGAGTTAGTTTTCCAAATTTGAGAACATTAGATATTTTATTTCTCTGTCTTGGCTTATTTCCTATTTTCCTTTAATAAAGGCTTTTATATATCCTTATATTTTCCACATTGGGTGATACTTGGCCCTTAAGTAACTTCTAGTCCAAGAAAACGAATTTGTGTATCAAATTATCTCATGAGTTCACTTAATTGAGATATTTGGAAATATATTCCACTTTATCTCCTTTTATCCTATTTATAGCATTTATCATTTCCTTTATGTATATTTTGGAATTTCTTTTCTTTTCCCAATTCTAAGAAGTCTTAGAAAGTTCTAGCATGATTTCCATCATTATTTTTATTACTTAAGTGGACATTTGCACTTTAGGCCCATTACTTAGGTTTCTACTGTGGTATTTGTGCATAAAACCCTTTATTAAGAATATATAGGAAATATTTATCCAATGACTCATAATTCCACTAAATCAACTCCAAAGACATATGGGACGAAAATGAAGGACAAATCTTATTGAAAATGAGTACAAAGAGATACATAGTGGATTTCAATATGTTACACCATCAACCTAGATGATCCAGTCATTTAGATTCAACTCATCTTCATGTTCTTAACCATGTTTTGATGCTAGATGATATATTCAATTGTACTAGATTGCCTTTGGAAAATGTATGAATTGGTATTTTCAATTATTGTACAATGTTTCATTTAACTTGCTGCTATGTATATCATGTTTTGTGATGTTTCCTCCAAGTCAAGTAGCCCATGTTATGAACGAGATAGGGTTTGCTTCTACTGACGTACATATACTTGGAGGGGAATTACAATATGCTATCAGAGAAAATAAGTAGATGGCCACAAGGAAAAAGCTAGATTCATATGTTCTAAGCCCTAGGTATAGAAGATTAAGTTAAAGATATTAGAAATCAAAGTAAAGGTATAGTTAGGTGACATAAGTTAAGATGAGAATTAGGGTTATGTGCCTAGATGGTTTTGTATTGTCATGTTAACTCTAGAACTATATATAGCATGTTGTCTTGCTTTCCCACATCTTTGTGGTATGGGACACAGACATATGGGATTTTATAGAGAGAATTTTATATGCATAATCATGCTTGTCTTGTCCTTGCAAGTGCATGTGGCACTGGACATGTGCATGAGGGAGGTTCTAAGATAAGTGAGATAAAATAAGTCACCTCTAAATATATGACTGGCCGACATGTATTCGAAGGCGGCAAAAGAAACACAAGTTGGCTTTATAAGTTTGGGACATATAGTCACCTGAACCTAATCTGATATATAGTGAGACCAAGAATACATACAATGAATAGATTTTTGACATGGATAGGAATGTAAGATCCATGGTAGAATAAAAAACCCAAGAGAAGAGCTAAGAGAAGTCCTTTGTCATTTTAATGAGGTGAAATATAATCATTAGTAGTGTACCCAATGTTGGTAAGGTATGCCCATAGAGCCAATCATATGATGATTGACATGGAATAATTACCTAAAAGGATTTGATTAATAATAACATATTTAAAGGTAAGCTTCCAATTCATCTATTTCATCCATTTATGAGATAAAAAGGATACAAAGTATTTGTAGAGAATTATATTACTCAATGACATATGTTGTGAAGTTCATATCCTTGTGATGAGATCATAAGAATGTTAAGAGTACATATACATATTCTCATTATGTTCATGATCAATTGTTATTATTGAAGGTTGATAAACAACCATAATACATAAGATCAGAGTGTGAGTTGGTTTATTACTAAATCTCATTATTCATGATATGGAAATATCAAACCAAGCACAAAGATACATGTTAGAGAATAGTGTATCAGATAGACCCACCTTGAGAGTGACACATGATTTTGTGGCCATAGTCATCTCTCATAGTGAAGGTGGTGATTGTGATTCTTAGACCTGAAATTACTGCACTCATCACATGTAATTGGGTACACTTTGACATCATCAAATACAATCTTGAAACATGGGTTGTTATAACGGTGATGATTGTGTGACTTTGACACACGGGGATAGAATGTGAGTGATAGATATAGGATTTGTCTGTTCTATTGGAGTATGATATCTTAGCCACTTGATAAGTGAGATTGAGAAACACATGCACATGCACATGTGAATCAATATAAGATATTGATGTCACATTATCTCATTCTACTCTTGGTTCAAGAAACATGGATTGAATGTTAAAAGGATGATCAACCATGCCTCGAGTTCATCCTGGATATCAGAGACAAAGGAATTATACAATAACTACAACACCTTACACAGATTGTAGGTTGAAGTTGTTCTCCAACTTTCCATTTCACTTGGGTAGCACCAATGTGTGACTAAGCACCACTCTTTGCTTGTGATGTCATAAGCTAGCTATGGTCATTCACTGCTAACATGACATGGGAGCTATAGGGTCACACACATAGGAACTCATCTAGCAGAGGAGTTTGATCTTGCAAGAAAATTGGATTGATTACTAAAGTGTTTAGGTATTCAATTCACACAACTGATTGCTCGAATGGCTGAACAGGTCTGCCAAATGACCATCTTACTGAGTGAGATGGCCGTTTGGGCACCCAGACGGGCATCTCAAGTAGTTGAGACGACCGTTTGGGGGTCAAGCTAATCTAAGATCGGTTTGGCTCAGTTCTTTCCTTGAACCGACCAGTTCAATATGATAGAATTGACTGGCTCAACTTAACTCACCAGACGACCATCTGGGTGAGTGAGACGGGTGTCTCGCTTGGGTGAGATGGCCCAGTTGGGTCAAATGGAGGTTTGGGATGTTTCTCGTATAGTTTTGATTGTTCTTTACTTGAGGAACATGGAAATCAATATGAGATATTAATTGGATTCGAAATAGACAAATTCATTTCAAATTGGGAACTTACAAATGGTCATTTAGCAATTGGAGACAATTGTCTCACACACCAGATGACCGTATGGGTGTGCGAAACGACCATTTTAGCTGTTGTAGGTTGTGAAAATTCAAGATCTTTTGGTCCTTTCGACTCCCGCATATTAATCGTGTATCTGATAGCAACTGCGAACCTTGACCCTGGCCTCTTCTATATATAGAGGGGTACTGGGGGCTTCTCAGAGAACAACACAAAAGAGACAACTGAGAATTAGTTCCTCTTCCAAGTGTTGTCTTCTCTGGTTGTGGTAAGCAAGAGAGCCCAGGCAAGTCCTACTTGAAAAGGATGGATAGCAGATGGGAGAGAACAATTGAGAAGTTGTCATTGTGGGAGTGCAGGTTGGTGACTTGTACACCAACGGAGAGGAAAACTCCTTCTTGTCTATTTCTTGGTAGACAAAATGAGTTCTAGTTGGTCCATGTGGACTACTCTAGAGGCAAAAGTCCTTTGGCTATTTCTCAGAGAGAAAAGTCAACTTGTAGTCTGTGGTGAGACCATAGGAGTCACTATAGAGGTTGCGTAGATGTTGTTCATAGTGAAGACCAGGAGTTGCACAACCACCGTCCAAGACAAACTTGTCAACAGTTGCAAAGAAGTTATTTTTGTCACTAGACTTGCTCCAGGATCAGGTATAACTCTCTAAAACCTTCCTTCCTAGTTCATAGTAGTCGACACAATCTTACTGTAATGGGAATACATAAGGATAATTGTTTTTGTTTCCATTGCTATACTCTATGCCCGTATTTCCCAACAGTGGTATCAGAGCCAGGTTAATTTAATATGTTTTAGGATAATCGATATGATCCGATTTTTGGTTTTATCATTTTTTTATTGGATGGATGCAAATATTTAAATTGCTCTTATATACATATCCAATCAAAGACCACATAATCCAAAACTTATATATATATATATGATATGATATGATATGATATGATATATATGCAATTTACACACGTCGTCCTAAAAATGGTTTTAATGGTGGATGTGTAGCGTGGTTTTGTCCTAAGCTCTAAATTTGTGTGTGGTTGGATGATTTGGTTCTTGTTTCTCTCAATCTACGTATTGAGCCTCTGCCTCATCTTCCCAATGTAAAGTTAATGCTTTCCTAACTTTTCTACCCTTGAATGTAACTCAAGATTTTTCTTATTCGATATAATAAAGAAGCAATAGGATAATTTTCTTTTCATGCAACAATGTTGAAGATGTTCTTTTCCGGTTGAGATGACTAGTTCATGAGACAAGCCGACCATCTAGAGGATCATGGAGGATAGAGGATGATGGAACCAGATGACTGCCGGGTGGGTCCAACTAACCGCTTGGAAGGAGTCCAGACATCAGTTGGATAGGAGGCTAGATGACTGTCTCTAGAGGCCCAAATGACCATTGGGAAGGAGTCCAAACATTAGTTGGACAGAAGGACCAACCGACCGACCAAGAGGTAAGACGATCGGTTCAAGTGTTAAACTGATCTACCCAGATTGACAAGAACATATCTACATCAACTGCAGGATCATACATGTGATATGATGATTGACCTAGGTGGTAGTAATTCCTTATGTCTCCAAGGAATTACAAGTAGACATGGCCACAACCATCACTTTTGTTTTATATTGCATGTTTATGTTGTGGGATATAGCATGTATATGATACATAGTATATATGTGGTGATTGGATACAATATATATATATATAACCTCAATCAGACATAATAAGTTTAAGATGCTTTCCAATAGCAAAACACATGAAAAACTTATTCGACCAAGCGTAGGTTACGCGAAAGTGTGTTGCGCCGTCTACCTCATGGAAGTGTGATGGTAGTAATGTAGGTTCTGCCAAAGCGGGGTGCATTATTATCATATTGGCTTTTGGGTCGGGCTTAACTGGTGGTTCTCAGAGAGTCTGGGCCCAAAAGCATGCAAATGATTATGGCAAAGAGTTACAGATGTCATCTATCCAAGAATTGCATATGATACAATTGGCATGATTGCCTACCTTAATGATTGGTTATGGACGCCAGTGTAGGCTGGGTAATAATTGAATAATTTTGGATCTTGATTCAATAGAAAATTGTTTGCTGCAATTTTCTGAATTGATACTTGCGGGTTGTCAATTTGAACAAAATAATGAGAATGTTAATTGATTAAAGACCTAATTATTATCACCCAAAATTTTAATTAAATCAAATCAAATCAAATCAAAAATTGAGTTTTTGACAAAATTGCAAATTCTTTTGTAGAACCAAATGGCAACAACTAACAATCACTCTTCTCTGTGATCAGTCCTTGAGAAGGAAAAACTTGTTAGGAACAACTTCCACGACTGGTTCAGGATGCTGAGAATTGTTCTCATGCTAGAGCACAAGGTCTATGTCTTGGAAATGCCAGAACCAGAGGAACCTGCTCAAAATGCTCCAAGGGCTAACAAGGATGCTTATAATAAGCACACTGACGACGCTGTGGATGTCAAGTGTCTAATGTTATGTTCCATGAACCATGAGTTGCAAAGGCAGCATGAGAACATGGGGGTGATTGAGATAGTCACACATCTCAAGAACATGTACCAATATCAGGAAAGACATGAGAGATACGACGTCTCCAAGGCGTTGTTCAAGTGCAACATGACAAAAGGAGATCTATTAGGCCCTCATGCACTCAAGGTCATTACGTATGTGGAGAACCTAGCTAGACTAGGATTCCCCTTGTGCTTAGAGTTGACCACTGACGTGATTCTACTATCCATGCCAGAGTCAGATAGTCAGTTTGTCATGAACTACAATGTGAATGACATTGACAAGTCGTTGATAGAGTTGTTGGGTATGTTGAGGACAGTTGAGACACAAATAAAGAAAGATAAGCCCAAGTCTATGATTATGATATGTGATTATGATCCAAAAGACAAAGGAGAAGTTAAAAGAAAAGCTAAGCAAAGCTCTAAAGCTATCCATAAGCCCAAGTGTTCAGATCTCAAGGTAAAAGGTGGAGTAAAGAAACAAAGAGGCAACTATCACCATTGTCACCAGCCTAGACATTGGAAGAGAAATTTCCCACTCTAGTTAGAGGAACTAAAGAAGAAGAAGGATGGCACTGAGCCTCCACTTTAGGTATAAAAACTAAAATATAAATTTTATTTCTTCATAAAATTTGGTATATGATACCAGATACAAATATGGCATGCTGATGTGTAGGACCTGACAAGAAGTAAAGGCCTTCTTCGAAGGACAAGGATGGACAAGGCAGAGCAAGTGTTGTGGAAGCCATATTCTATGTTTAAATTTATCTTGCCCAATGGGGCATGTAATAGAGTTATTAGAACTATTATTCCATTAGAATAGAAACATTTTCTTTATGCATCTTGTATGGACAAGGATAATTATCAATAAAGAATTATTAGTGCTTCTATTTCAAAGACATGATCTTGCATGGCATTATCCCTAAAATGTCTTGTGATATTTTTGCAAAATGATCCAAAGATGAATGTTTATAATGTTTATACCAAAGGCTATTAATTGATAACTCAAGACTATCTTTAGCATTAGTCATCTTGTATGCATATGAGAGTTGCATGCCTAGAACACATATTGATGTTGGTCTAGATTCCCTTGGTTATTGAGCCTAAGGAAACATGCAAGTCTTAGTCTCACACAATATGACATGACATCCTTCACTATATGTAGTGGGAGGATAAGGCTTTCATTAAACCTTATGCATATGATGAATGAAGATCTTATTGAATGAGCACTATATATAATTAACTAATATTTCATTTTCATTTACTGGTAATATGATGATATTTACCAAATGAAATGAAAACATTAATCTCTTGAAAATTTTCAAGGAGATTATAACTGAAGTATACCATTGATGAAAGTATTAAGATACTTTGATATTATCAAATGTTGAAATACTTTATATCAATACCTTGGGTACCTTTAGGAATGAACTATGATAATGTGTTACAAGACATTCTGTATGAACATGATGATCTATCAAAATGAAGGATTTATACCATGCTGAGTCATGATATAATTACCAATTAATCTAATATTCTTATCCTCATAATTATATACATAACACTAAATCATGTACTAAATGAATGGTTTATAAAGACATCATATATGATATGATTTGGGAATGTCCCAATATGTCCAAGGGATTGAAACCTACATTGAGAGAGTTGTTTCTTGAAAAATGTTTATCCATAAACCATGATTGTTGAAGATTACTATTAATCCCAATCCCACAACAAAAGTGTTTTGTTGATAGGATAACTGAATTCCCAAAGAATCAGTGGGAGTAGAAGTAATACTCAAAATGTTTGAGGTCAACAAAGATGTACAATGAGAACAATGAGAATCACAAGTTGTTGTGGAATCTCAGGTTCATCATGTAATACATAACAAAATATTTCTAGTAAAACAAATATGAGATTGGAGGATTATGAATCCAACTATTCAGATGGGTTGGTCATACAGGATGAGCCAAATGGTCAACTAGAAGCTATTTTTGAGTAATATGGGATTGATGTAATTAAGCTAACAAGGTAGGACCATGACAAAAATACCTAAAGGAATAATACCCAAAATGCATAGTAGGGTCTTGTGGCAAAGACCCACATGGATAACATTGAATTTGGTTGATAGTTTTAATCTGTTCAAGTTGTTTCACATGATAGAAATTCCTTTACTAATTATCTTGCTTGTTGTTGTAGTCAAAATAGACTATGAGATTTGCATATTTAAATGGAATCTAGATTCCCTCAAGGAATACATAAGAGGATGTGTACGTGACACAACCTAAAAGGTTTCATAACTTCATGAATGAAAATTAAGTTTATAAACTACAATGTTCAATGAGGGATTGAAACAAGTAATTTAGAAGTGGGATCTTTTGACTTGACAAGATAGTCAAAGAGTTTGACTTGAATCAAGAAAAAGGAAGAAATATGTGTTTACAAAATATTTAGTGGGAGTATATATGAATATTCCACATATGATGAGGAATAACATCTCAATATTATGAATATTGAGAACTGGCATGAAAATTCCTTCAGCAATGAAGGAAAAGATGAAGCATCTTATGAGATAAGGATTAAGATCTATGAGATAGTTCTTGAATGTTTCATAATAGAAGTTTGAGCATAGACAATAGCAATGTGTTGAAAGTGTTCAACATGCACTACAAAACAATTATGATTTTTCTACAATTATTCTAACTACATATATCATATTTATAGTTAAAACTTGTTTGTCTTTACAAATATAAAAAATGTAAGTAAAAAAAATATAGTTACTTATAATAGCTACAATTTGACTACACATATTAATTGATTATAAATTGAGAATACTCTTTCTAGACTCTCCATCCCCGTCTGAAATAACCAATACATATCAAAATTTCAAGTTTGCCGCGCCCACCCTCTCTCCTCCCTATCAACATGGTCCTTCTCCTCCCCCATTGACGCGTGACTCTCCATTGAGGTTTGACTCCTCAACCTCCCTCTTATACTCTGCTAGAACCCTCCGTACCCCACCCACCACAACACTCTCTTCTGCACACCCCTATTCCCCTCTCCTCACAGCCGGAGCCCCAAATTCGATCACAATCCCACCGTCTTCTTCGCACCCATCCCCATCTTCCCTGTAGTAGCACCCGACCCTCAAACCACCAAAGAGAGGCGTTGAAGGATGACATGTTAGGAAACATAGAAGATATTCCTTTGAGACGTCTTTTAAAAAGGAGGCTGACATTTGAAGGCATGGAAAACTAGTTTTAACTCAAGAAAGAGACCAAATCTTCAAGGATGAATCTTTGGTATGCAGACTCGATCCATTTTCAATTTTGCATTGTTAATTCTGTAATGTAGTACAATAGTGATGTCTTATTCATTTGAAATTCTGTCTAGAAAATATTAAGAAGCCTATCTAGTTTTTCTGGCAGTCGTTCATGCTTGTAGGTAAAGCAGGTTGAGTAATCTCAACCTCATTTATGCATGCTTGACTTGTATCTTCTCCACAACCATTATCGATGAGTAGTTGAAAGGAATTCCCAAATCTTCATCTGGATATAGGATACCATTTAAGGACTCATCTGGTTGTATGTAATTGCAACTCACGGTATGAGTTTTAAAATAGGAATTGAAAGGCGATGAGTTGGAACTGCAAATCTTCCATTTGGTTCTGTGTGCATCGACTTCGATGATTTAGATTATTATTATCTAGTATAGTGCAGTCGCCATATGGGGTTACTTTATTCAGATGTGATGATGTCAGAGAACTGCTGGAGATAGGCACATTTGATGACATCATCTGTGAGAATCACTTGTTGAGCGTGATGAAGAAAACCAAATGCGTCCAGATCGGGTGCAGTTCGTTTTCCAAAAAGTGCTACATAAACAGAGTGGGATGTGCAGTTCATTTTCCTATTGCGGGTTGCATCTCCAAGAAACCAACCATATGAGTTGTAGATAATCGTGTAGTTAGAACTAAATGGTTTAGTTTTTGATCCAACCAAACTGGCCCTAAATCAACAATGGCTTCCCATGTTCATCCATTCTCACTGCAAGATGGTGAAATTTACCCACAGGTAAGCAAAGGCATGTGATTTCATTACATACTAAGTTAGGCATAAGTAAATACTGATAGTAGATAACTCTTTATTTGGTTCTCGGACAAAATAATTAGTCTTGAAGTGTTTTGGTGCATGAATTCCACATGCGGGTAGGGGATAGTGATTAGGGAGATGTCCTTACTGATTCTTGATTCTGAACTGTAACAACTTTGGGAGCATACTTGCATATCATCTCTTTAGGGAATTGAATGGATTGTCATTTCCAATGCCTATAATGTTCCAGCAGAATACATCCATTAGTGAATTCAGTAGCAAAAGGGTCATACTCATTAGGAAGCCTTCTTGATTTGTTCAACCTATTCTTGCTTGTCAACTCACATGCGCTTTTGTTTGGTTTGATCTTCATCCAGTCTCACAGGCTTTAGAGGTTCTGTTTCATACGACAACTTCTTCCTTGCACCTTTTACACCCTCGTTGATTTCCTAAAATTAGGCATAACATCTCAGGGCATCCTTTGATACTTGTAGGAATTTCAATGGGTTCAAGGTAATACACATACCTTTTACTTTCAGATATCACTAACTTGTCTTAAATTTGATTAATGTTACTCTTTTTGTATGATACTTTTGTGTGTAGAATAAGTTGTATGGTAGCCCTTGAAGAAGAAGTTAATGTCACTGTGATTGTTTGTTTGGGTTATCCATTGAAGGTATTTCTCCTTTTTTGTTACTTCTTTTATGGTGGCGCAATGTGTAAAGTTGGTCACCATATCTTGTATAAATTATAAATATATCATCTTACGAGAACTTTGGCTCTATTTATAGATATTTATCTTTTGGAAAGGTCCCACTGGTTAACTTGTGACAGGTAATTAGTGGTACTTCGTTGTAAGATCTCCAAGAACATACTACAGAGAGAAACTCCATTTGTTTAAAATTATTTTGTGGCCTCCATTGTAACTTCCACAAATGTGTACATTTAGATATTGTGTACAATATTGCGCTTGATTTCTGTGATGGAAGATGGACACTATAACAAGCTGTTAATCGGGAGTCATGTATTTTAGCAGTTGGCATATAATTGAAATGTGGCTCTCTGCTTTGCCACTAGGGCACAAACTGATCGACATTCATAATATATATGCCAGAGTGACTTTTATAGAAATTTTACTATTTCATGCATATCATTTTTTTGGTGTGACTATTATCATCCAAACAAAATGGAGAAATATCCATGCATATCTATAGCATATAATGATTAATGGATATCATAAAGTTCTCTTATAACAAAAAATGGTAAAATATCCATCATCGGGGCTTTTAAATGGGTCATCAAAATTGTTATGCGTTGATCACAAAATTCCTCTATGGTGATCTAGTCAATGGGCCTCAATACAGAGCTATCCTTGTTTTGAATAATGGCAGTGATATACCATAAAATTGCCCTTATTGTAACCTACATAGTTTGTAAAAGTCATTCCTATAGTTCTTGTATTACCATGCAAATATTCTTAGTTCTCCATGATAGTGCTATTTTTTATCTGTGTTGCAGGGTATGAATGGCAAAGTGCGAGACGAAACACTGTAATTCTGATCATGTTTGTACAGGTACAATTTTCTAGTCGTGAAAATAGGAAAGTGTCCTCTTCATTTTATCAAATAGGGAGTGATGTTTCATTCCATTTGAACAAATAAAATAAAAAAAGATGGAAGGAGGATACATAGTCAACTAGGAGGGAACCCAATGGCAGTAGCGTCATAGGTTGAAACTCTGGATGGGGAAGATGCTAGCATGGTTAATTACAACCCAACCAATGGACGTGGAACTTGAAAATATGAAGCAACGCCAGCAGAAATAGTAGCTACAAGGGAAAGGAGGTTCAGTGGATGAAGTCTGAAGAGGAGGGGAAGAAGAAGTTAGAACTGGAGCTTGGACAGACCCCACAAGAAAATGTTTATGATCCTTAGCGTTGGCCAATCTGATATCATGTGAAAATAAAAAATCCTCAACTTGAACATGCTCCACATTCCCTTTAATTGTCATCGGTTAGGAAAGGGACAATCACCCCAACTTCAGATGTCTCCCAGTCTATCTAGCTTCACATATCAACACCCTATCTATCATTAAGTCAAGTCTTATTTATCCAAAACTTAACTTGTTAGCTGCGTGTAGGGGGCACTTTGTTGCTGATGTACCACTTTACTCCTTTCGTGCTCCCTATGTGCCCTCACTACCCACTGCTCAATATTCCTTTAGGGTTACAATCTTTTGGTCCCTCCAAGGTGCATGGAAAAAGGTAATAGATAGGGTGGAGTCAGGTGTGTGGTTCCTCAACACTATGTTCAGTGAGGCTTACCCAGTAAATCTGATGACTACCAGTTTGTTTTTAACACGATTAAATGACCATATGGAATATTTATCTCTCCATTCTAAGTGAGGGTAGTGGATAATGCCTGTTATTATTGTGAAGTGCACCCATGATGTCTGCATAAGGATAGATGAATCATTCCAGCCCAAATATCTACATCCAAAGTGGAATTGACATGAAGTAATAATCACTTAGCTGAAATTCTAGACTAAGACGATTTTTTTCTTCTCATCAAGCCATCGTCATTTTAGAATTCATGAACTGAACCTAACCTGAAGTAACTAGGGAGTCAGTCTAAAGCAACACATATTATAATAATTACTATAAACCAACACATATTATAATAATGATCAGTCCAAGACCCACCATTTTTTTGTATTATAATGGGCCGAACCACAGAAGTAAGGCATTTATAATGTAATTTTCTTTCTTTCCAATTTGTTTGGTTTATGATGGTTACCCTATAGATTTGACACAACGACATGGTCCCATATTATAATAACTTCCCGATGTTATTAGGTTTTGAATTATCTATCTGTTGCATGATCAACTATGAAGGATGAAAACATAATGTTGTGGGTTGCAGTGGCAGAGGGAAAGGGTGGCAAGCAGGGGCCTTTCCTGTAATGACCCTGCCTCCCGGTAACCCCCAATTAAGGGAGACCTGAAGGTCAGAGCCGTTATTCAATTAGCAGGATCAAAGGTTCAACAAATAATCAATAATAATTATGAAATTCTAGTACTAAACTGAAAACTGGTATAAAATAAAAACTTTACTTACCTTTTAAAAGCTGGGATTTCTAAACTTCTATCCATGAAGATACTAATCTAACTAAACCTCATGTGTAAGTTATTCTCATTTAGTTCCACATATGCCACTTTACTGTTTGTTCTTTTCATCTGTACCTAAAATGCCGACAAACAAAATGTCGGTAAGCAAGTAACTGGTATGTGGGGGAAACAATAATTGTGCAAGTATGTTAACAATTTAGTCAACCAAATATCATCTAGCATCCAAAATTACGTTTTAAGAGATACTACTCAATCCTTTCCTATCCCCTATCTCTGTGTTGTCCCTGCAGTGGACATGGAAACTACCTCTCTCATGTGGTAGATCCTTCGCATGGCCCTACCCAAATGTAGCCCAATCCCTAACTCATGATGACTTGATGGTCCTACCTCGTTGGTAGCCATTTACTAAGTTATTTAATGATGTGATGGACCTACCCCATTGGTAGCCATTTACTAGGTCAATCTATAAAGCTACAGACGGGACTAGGATCTGAGCTAGTAGGCACATCACTTATGTGATAGCCATATTCACATTATAATTTGCATGAATTAAATGCAACCAACAGTTTAATTCAAGTCATCAATAAAAACTCGAAAATCCTCGAGAAACTAATTCGGGATATTCATAGGTGAAACCACATACCTGAATATGTAGATTTAGGTGCAGGAATAATCCAAACAACAACGAGCAAGCAAGCATTCAATAAGATCCTGAAACAATTATACAATTTCCTTTTATTACTCATGTCATTAAGATATATTAAATCTAACTCGCTTCTTAGGGTTTCTAGTCCACTTTTTAGGGTTTCCATTACAATTAGGATTTCCCTTCATCTTTTACTATTTTAAACCCTAATTTAACACAATTGATCACAAACCCTAATTATTTCCACATCTAATCTTCAATTTCAGATTAAAGGCATAATTAACCATTAATTAAGCTCATTAAGCCTCTCTTTTATTAAAGCTACTATTTTTATCCTTTTAATCCATGACAATATCATTATATGTATTTATCATTGATTCATAGTTCATTATGGTCCAAATCACATATGAACCCGATTTGCCATTAATTCCACCTTTTATTCATGAGAAAACCCTAATTACTACATTTAGGGTATTTATCCACAAACTAGGAACTTTAATGCTCGAAATAGCTTTTAATCATGAAAACTCAGTTCTATACATGAAATCAAATAATTAAAGCCATTAGTAGTCCTAATTACCAACATTAGGGTTTCAAGGCACATTAAAACATATGTATGCACAAGAAACTCTAAATTAACTAATTATGTGCAAGGTTCATCCTTTTTGTTACTAATGTTCCTTTTTATCATTAATAGGCTAATATAAACTTTAATCATTAATTAAACCCTACTAATCACATTAATCATATCAAAATAGGTTTCTTTAATCATCATTACATTAAAGTTAATAACTTCCATTACTTTTCGAATTAAAATCATAATTAGGCTTCAAATATATTTTTATTGCATTCTACGCATTCTCTTGATCAATTTTCATATTTTGTACATTTCCATCGGAGCTACCAATATTTAGATATGAATTTAGCAAATATTTACCTTTTTGGACCAGTAGCAGATCACCACATCACCAACCCATGCAACGTTGATGCGGCTTGCTTTAAAACATTTTGAAATTCCATTTCTGCCCCTGCGCAAGTTAGTTGGGCCTTCACCTCACGGAGGGTATAACGGTCCAATGACCGGGGATCTTCTTCAAGCTCAGGACAGACGAGCTGTGCGTGCCTGAAGCCCTAGGCGCGGCTTCCCCTCTACCCTACTAGCCCCGATGACCATTGGGAAGGGTGCCTCTGCCTCTGCCCTACCCCCACACACTTAGGGGCATTGAGATCCCACAACTAAGGTGGCCAGCTTGTGCGGCCAGGTCTGCAACCCGCAGCCCTGCTGCGGAACTCCGGTGGTTGCTGCGCTTCGGTTCTGGTATAGCCATGATGGCCACACAACTCTCTGACCTCCTAGAACACCCAACGATCATTGCAACCCATTATGTCTGCTTCATGACTTCACAGACACGTAGCCCCTCTTAGTTAGGGTTTATGGACGAGATCATGGAAGAAGAAGATAAGGTGGTGTGCGGGATCTTCTGGACTTTGCCCAAGGCCTTATCCCCCTTATATAGGGGAGGGTTTTCGCACCCCAAGATGTGCATCCTCCAAGATGCAAGATCTTGTCCAAATAGGAAACTAATTCCTTCATTAGAAAGAAAACTTTCTCTCTCTCCTTTATCCTTTTGCTATTCCTTTCTCTTTAAATATTAGGATTTTCGAAAATAATTTCCTCTTTATTCCTTGTACTTGCCTTTTAATTAATTGTCACATAATTATGTTTTCTTTTAATAGAAAATACTTCCTTGTATCAATATTACACAATTCATCAATAATATATCACATTATGCGCTTATTTTGCAATCTTGGTATTTTCTCTTTCTTTCCTCTTTATTGGGGCTTCTTAGACCCCAAGAAACTCAAAGAATTCGAAATTACTTTTTAAGGAATACTCATTATCCTTAAATGCATCAATATGCATTATTTCACATTGTCTTGTTTATTTCTCATGATTAGGTTGATTTCTTATTAAAATATCCCTTTTTTGAGGATTTCTCTTTATTTCTCTTTTATTTTCCTCATCAGTATTCCTTTTATTATTAGGAATCCTTGGGATACGAAATTCCAACAAGGATAACTCAATTACACCTCTTTTCACTTATTTTCCACATTTTACCATTGTTTCCAATTTCTTTCTTAATAAAGAAATACTTAATTGATCTTTTTCTTTTCTTTTTGCATTATCATGCAACTTTTGACTCCTTGGAACTCAAGGAACTCATGTGGCACGAAATACCTCTTTGGATTTGCCTTCTAGAGGTTTCCACACCTGTCTTTTCTCAAAAACTCAATTATTCATTCATTAATTGGATTTCCTTGTTATTGGGCCCAATAGCCAATAAAGCCCACAACACAATCATCAAGGCTATTGTAAATGAAATCCATTTATTCAAAACAAATTATATCTTTATTTGTTCAAATATCTTTTATGTGAGAAATTACATTTCTCACCCAAATGAATCCAAATTTGGGGTTGTAACATCCTTCCCCTCTTATAAGAATTTTGCCCTCAAAATTCCATCAAGCAAGCAAACAAACAGGATAAGCCTTTCATGTGTCCATCATGGCTCCCATGTGGCTTCACCCTTTCCATGGTGCTTCCCAAGAACCTTCATCATCTCATATCCTTCCATCTGAGTTCTTTCTTACCTTGGTATATTGTACCCTCATAGGTGACTCAGGACATTTCAACCTCTCAAAAGCTGAATAAGTTCAGGGCTCACACATGGCTTGGGTACCTCACATAGTGCTCTAGATCAGACTCATGGAACACATTTATTCATCAAGTTATCCTGAGAGGCAAGGCTAAACACAACCATCTCTACCAATCAATCTCAAATGGACCCATATATCGGGGACTTAGCTTTCTCAGCTGTAGCTCAGAGGGGTCAGATTTTCACACTATATTCCCCCACAATGAACTGCATGTCAGTCTGCTTTGCATCAGCTCATGACTCATGTCACCCTCGGGCTCTCTCTCAGCCATTGCATGATCAAGCTACTTCATCTGCACACACTGTGGTTCTTTTATGACCTTCACGAGGCCTCCTTCACCAACATCATCATAATGAAGTGGCGACCGACACAACCTCCTTATAGAACTTCTTGCATCCCGATAAAGGCTATGGTGGTTAACATCACATCTTTAAGAACTATCTCATTGTATCACCCTAAACAAGCACTCTTGCTCTCATCAGACCCTCTTGTCTGGATCATACTAACCATTAGTTAGGGGTGATAAGCGGTACTAAAAATGAGTTCTTCATGTATCCACTTCCACCTCATGGAAGTGAACCTTGGTCATACCCAAGAACTTTTGAACTCACATCATGGTGTAGTTGAACCATCTTTCTCTCTTAAGTAGTTCAACAGAAACTGTCCCAAGACAGTACCCTTTTCTTGCTCATGTCATCTAGGTAAGGCGATCTACCATAACCCATATTGCATCTTGACCTTCTTGGTCAAAAGGAGACTTACCACAACATCCATAGTGGATGAACTCCATTTCCTCTCGGGGATTCTTTACTCTCTAAGTCAAAGCACTGGGTTATTGGTGTTCATCCTTCACCCTTGGCTTGCATGGCCACATGCTACATGCAACTTCACATCAAGCAGCCAAAGTGCCACTATCACTTACCATCTTTGTAGTTTCACGGTGTATGGTGATCTTAAAATCATGATTTCCTATATATCATGATTCCTCAAGATCGATTCCTCCAAAACCCTAAACCACTCTCATCAGGGTTTCATTACCTTCCTATCCAAGGAAGTGTATCCGAGGTTCTACAACCATCCTTTAACACCCAAGGACTAGGCTGGATAACTAAACAACCATTAACCTGATTAACCGCTATTGATACACATGGGTGTTAGCCAAACTTATCTCTTTTTCTCAACTAGAACATTCATTATCGCCTTTTATCCTCCATGCATTATACTTATCATCTCATCTCAAACTCTAAGTTTATCGTCATCAAGAAACTCTGAGCTCATCCACCTAGTGATCAAACTCAACCTTGTATAACTTGCAAATTCCACAAAGCTTCTACTAGGAACATCCTTACAAGGTGATTATTTTAATATATATATATATATATTTATTGTTTGTACCTATCCATGTATCATTCACTCCTCCAGGGAACATTATCATCTCTATCCTCATTCCTTATAGAAACGTTCCAACTCACATCATTTTACCCTTGATGTATGGCATGCATATTGTCCTATCTTTCACTCCCATAACAAGAAGAAATAAGCATTTGGCGGCCGTCTAAACACAAAGTTCTTCCTGTTCCAAGAGTAGAGATGATACAACCCACATTTCTAGTACACCTTCGAATCTAAGTGGAAACGTGCAACTTATGTCTCTACATCACAATCATCTCGATATCAAAGTTACTTCCATGGAAAACTGGTCTCAAACCTACTTGGGTTACTATACAATACTCGGTCATCCCCTCTAGGTCTATAGGGTGCCAACACTTTTGGGGTCATCCCTCTTCCCTCATGCATCATAGGGTGACCTACTCATCTGCCCTTTGGGTCCCATGAGTTTAAGAAGGTGATGAATCTCCTAACCCATGGCCCTCAGACAATGATAGCTGTTACCTCCTGACCCTATGGTCATGTGCAACTACGGAATTAGGCAACTCCTTCTTCCATCAGTCTTATCCCTACCTGACCCTAGGATAGACTTAGGATTCTATTATGGTACATGTCCAACTTAGAACCTTCCCAAACATTCATCATCTCTCTTCCTGCATTCGTGGGCTGACTTTCATCCTTTCATAGGGATCATGGCAACCTGCCTACCTTGGTCAAGCCCCATACCAGTTACCTCCATGGTAACACATCCACATGCACATGGAGATGGTTATCTATGGGTCTATAGGTTCATTCTCATACCATGTACTTTTCACTTAGCTTCTCAAGATCCTATGAAACCTCTTTAGGTTTCCTCAAAACCCACCAAAACTGGTATACACCCCACAAAAGGGTCCCTCTCCCAGGATGGGAGGAAACTACACCCTGATAACAGCAGTCACAAACGTCCTTATGTTTAGGGTATGCATCCACATGAGCATGCTTAGCCCTAGAAAGCTACTAAGGCATAGGAAAACACTTACCAAACCATGCTAGGTCACACTTGTTCTCATCCTCAACATTAGATCAACTTAGTTGTGAGGGGTTCGTCAAACATACCCTTACCTTAAGGGGTTTCCTTTACCGCTACACATTAAGAGTACCATGCTCGAAACTATAGAGACTCAAATCTCATCATGAGCATCAGATACACTGCTTCCCCTCTTAGGCCTAGGAACCCTAAGTTCACCTTTGGGTGTCCAACTGCATGCTCAATCTCTTTACCATGAATCAAGCATGTCCAAGGAATGTCATGTACTTCCATGATTCTTCTACTCGAAGTTGAGTCTTCTTCCAGGACAACCAACTAGGTATAAAGCCTCACAACTGATTACTTAAACCTCCTCAGGGTTTAAAGCACTCTTTATCTCATCTAGTAGGTAATCACTTATACCTTAGGTACTATAAGCATCATCCTCTCTCTAGGGTTTGGTTCCTCTAAAGGCAACAAAGATATCATCAGCCTCTAGGGATCAAGCATAAGGCAACCACTATCATCCACGTAGGTCGCATCATCCTCAACTCCCCACTATTCCTCAAGTTCTGAGGTTTTAGGATTCCAACCTCCTTTCTTGGGTCCCACGTTCTCTCTCTAGATCTAACTCCACATCCAGCCCCACTTCATGAAGTTGGATCGAGCTTACCAGTATATCCATACCTGGGTGAAGCCTTTGCTCAGCTCATGTTTGGCTCAAGATTATCCTTATCTCTTTATGTTTATCTCATAAGACATCCATCATGATTCCTTGTCCAGGGATTCATCCTACTGTCAGCACTACTGACGTACTCTAGGTGCAAGCTACACCCTACTTGCACAAGCCCATAGGGTTCTATAGGTTCTTCTCTAACTTCATCCATGAAGGAGCTACCCTTTGCTCTAACATGCACGACCCTTTCCCGGGTTGCCCAAGGTTCTAGGTCATCCATCCTCTCATGGCTCGTATGGAAATCCAAATGCATATCTATCCAAACACCCAGTCAACCATGTCATCTAATTGTAACGACCCCACCTCCTGGTAACCCCCAACTAAGGGAGACCCAAAGGTCAGAGCCGTTATTCAATTAACAAGATCAAAGGTTTGACAAATAATCAATAATAATTATGAAATTCTACTACTAAACTAAAAATTGGTATAAAATAAAAACTTTACTTACCTTTTAAAAGACGGGATTACTAAACTTCTATCCATGAAGATACTAATCTAACTAAACCTCCTGTGTAAGTTATTCTCATTTAGTTCCACATATGCCACTTTACTGTTTGTTCTTTTCATTTGTACCTAAAACGTCGACAAATAAAACGTCGGTCAACAAGAAGCTGGTATGTGGGGAAAACAATAATTGTTCAACTATGTTAATAATTTAGTCAACCAAATATCATCTAGCATCCAAAATTACGTTTTAAGCGATACTACTCAATCCTTTCCTATCCTCTATCTCTGTGCGCTCCCTGCAGTGGACATGGATACTACCTCTCTCATGTGGTAGATCCTTACCCCCATGGCCCTACCACACAGGTAGCCAATTCTTAGGGTTATGGAGTCACATGGCCCTACCTAAAGGTAGCCCAATCCCTGACTCATGATGACTTGATGGTCCTACCCCGTTGGTAGCCATTTACTAAGTCATTTAATGACCTGATGGACCTACCCCGTTGGTAGCCATTTACTAAGTCATTTAATGACCTGATGGACCTACCCCATTGGTAGCCATTTACTAGGTCAATCTATAAAGCTACAGAGGGGACTAGGATCTGAGCTAGTAGGCACATCACTTATGTGATAGCCATATTTACATTATAATTTGCATGAATTAAATGCAACCAACAGTTTAATTCAAGTCATCGATAAAACCTCGAAAATCCTCGAGAAACTAATTTGGGATACTCATAGGAGTAACTACATGCCTTTACATGTAGATTCAGGTGCATGAATAATCCAAACATCAACAAGCAAGCAAGCATTCAATAAGATCCTGA
This sequence comes from Alisma plantago-aquatica, assembly GCA_963693085.1. Taxonomy (NCBI): domain Eukaryota; kingdom Viridiplantae; phylum Streptophyta; class Magnoliopsida; order Alismatales; family Alismataceae; genus Alisma; species Alisma plantago-aquatica. The sequence continues at coordinate 1,082,166,532 of OY856413.1, read as the reverse complement.
AACAATTATACAATTTCCTTTTATTACTCATGTCATTAAGATCTATTAAATCTAACTCGCTTCTTAGGGTTTCTAGTCCACTTTTAGGGTTTCCATTACAATTAGGATTTCCCTTCATCTTTTACTATTTTAAACCCTAATTTAACACAATTGATCACAAACCCTAATTATTTCCACATATAATCCTCAATTCCGGATTAAAGGCATAATTAACTATTAATTAAGCCATTAAGCCTCTATTTTATTAAAGCTACTATTTTTATCCTTTTAATCCATGACAATATCATTATATGTATTTATCATTGATTCATAGTTCATTATGGTCCAAATCACATATGAACCCGATTTGCCATTAATTCCACCTTTTATTCATGAGAAAACCCTAATTACTACACTTAGGGTATTTATCCAAAAATTAGGAACTTTAATGGTCGAAATAGCTTTTAATCATGAAAACTCAATTCTATACATGAAATAAAATATATAAAGCCATTAGTAGTCCTAATTACCAACATTAGGGTTTCAAGGCCCATTAAAACATATTTATGCACAAGAAACTCTAAATTAACTAATTAAGTGCAAGGTTCATCCTTTTTGTTCCTAATGTTCCTTTTTATCATTAACAGGCTAATATCAACTTTAATCATTAATTAAACTCTACTAATCACATTAATCATATCAAAATAGGGTTCTTTAATCATCATTACATTAAAGTTAATAACTTCCATTACTTTTCGAATTACAATTAGAATTAGGCTTCAAATATATTTTTATTGCATTCTACGTATTCTCCTGATCAATTTTCATATTTTGTACATTTCCATCGGAGCTACCAATCTTTAGATATGAATTTAGCAAATATTTACCTTTTTGGACCAGTAGTAGATCGCCACGTCACCAACCCATGCAACGTTGACGCGGCTTGCTTTAAAACATTTCAAAATTCCATTTCTGCCCCTGCACAAGTTAGTTGGGCCTTCAGCTCGTGGAGGGTATAATGGTCCAATGATCGGGGATCTTCTTCAAGCTCGGGACAGACGAGCTGTGCGCGCCTGAAGCCCTAGGCGCAGCTTCCCCTATCCCCCACTAGCCCCGATGACCATTGGGAAGGGTGCCTCTGCCTCCACCCTACCCCCACACTCTCAGGGGCGTCGATATACCACAACTAAGGTGGCCAACTTGCGCGGCCATGTTTGCAACCCGCAACCCTGCTGCAGACCTCCAGTGGTTGCTGTGCTTCGGTTCTGGTATAGCCATGATGGCCACGCAACTCTCTGACCTCCTGGAACACCCAGCGATCATTGCAACCCATTATGGCCGCTTCATGACTTCACAGACATGTAGCCCCTCTTAGTTAGGGTTTATGGACGAGATCATGGAAGAAGAAGATAAGGCGGTGCGCAGGATCTTTTGGACTTGGCTCAAGGCCTTATCCCCCTTATATAGGGGAGGGTTTTCGCACCCCAAGATGTGCATCCTCCAAGATGCAAGATCTTATCCCAATAGGAAACTAATTCCTTCATTAGAAAGAAAACTTTCTGTCTCTCCTTTATCCTTTTGCTATTCCTTTCTCTTTAAATATTAGGATCTTTGAAAATTATTTCCTCTTTATTCCTTGTACTTGCCTTTTAATTAATTGGCACGAAATTATGTTTTCTTTTAATAGAAAATACTTCCTTGTATCAATATTACAAAATTCATCAATAATATATCACATTATGCTCTTATTTTGCAATCTTGGTATTTTCTCTTTCTTTCCTCGTTATTGGGGCTCCTTGGACCCCAAGAAACTCAAAGAATTCGAAATTACTTTTTAAGGAATACTCATTATCCTTAAATGCATCAATATGCATTATCTCACGTTGTCTTGTTTATTTCTCATTATTTGGTTGATTTCTTATTAAAATATCCCTTTTTTGAGGATTTCTCTTTATTTCTCTTTATTTTCCTCATCAGTATTCCTTTTATTATTAGGAATCCTTGGGATACGAAATTCCACCAAGGATAACTCAATTACACATCTTTTCACATATTTTCCACATTTTACCATTGTTTCCAATTTCTTTCTTAATAAAGAAATACTTAATTGATCTTTTTCTTTTCTTTTTGCATTATCATGCAACGTTTGACTCCTTGGAACTCAAGGAACTCATATGGCACGAAATCCCTCTTTGGATTTGCCTTCTAGAGGTTTCCACACCTTTCTTTTCTCAAAAACTCAATTATTCATTCATTAATTGGATTTCCTTGTTATTGGGCCCAATAGCCAATAAAGCCCACAACACAATCATCAAGGCTATTGTAAATGAAATCCATTTATTCAAAAAAAATTATATCTTTATTTGTTCAAATATCTTTTATGCGAGAAATTACATTTCTCACCCAAATGAATCCAAAATTGGGGTTGTAACATTGCCCCCCCCCCAAACTTCCATAAAGTATATATATTTTTATCATCAAAATATTAAATTTACTACTGTTACATTATAAGCTCCAATTCTATTTTTCTTATGGTCTGCACTTCTATTAGTCAACAGTGGTGTGATTGTACTTGTTGATCTAATTTATATTGTAACAGAACCGACCACAATTGGAGATGAAATTCATGCATGCATTTGTTATCTAAACACTAGCTTTAGTAGCATCAACCGATAAGACAAGTTCACCCAACCACAGTTCATTATTCCTTTTCACTGGTTGCTTCATTCTTCACACAATGCATTGGTTTTCAGCTACTACAAGTCTGTAGGTAGGACTGCTCGCTTTTCTCCCAAACTCAAAGGAAGATCTACTTTCATCATTGAGGCTTTCGTCCCAAGCATAAACACAATTGTTGCAATCTTTCTATTCCGACCTATTACGATATTCAAATTGTCAACATGTGTTTATTCTGCTCGATACACCACAACTCACATTCACTTATACTGACAGCAATATTAGGAAATGCATCCAGTAGAAATAAATAGATATTGCAGAACATGGCTTTTCCTTAAAACAAATCTAGGTGATGGCAGTAGTACTGTTTTAGTGTATACTTTTTAATTTGAATATGTTATTTCTGTCTAGGTAAAATATCATATGATCTCTGACAACATTTTACACATTCTATTATTGATTAGCATAATTTTAGATTTCACTCCTACTCATTGGCCCCCCTAACATGATATCTCTAGCTCTACCATTGGTAGGTTGCTTAGTGTTCTAATTTTTACTTCTAGTTTAAGTATCTACACATTGCTATATGTCCTAGTTATATATGATGTAAAAATGACCAAGTTCTGAATGTATTGCTTATTGTTTCCGTTCCTCCAGGATTATCTTTGATGTAGGTCAGATTTTGCTGGAACATATTGACAATCTTTTATTGTATGCCTCCATCCTCCCCATGATAGAGTTGTAACTCCCAAAGAGTTTATGCTAATCTACTGGGATCAAAAACTTGTTTCAAGGAGTTCGTGTTAGAAAATACCCTATTTAGGGTCAAGGTAATATTACCAACAATTCAAATCTATGGGATTTTACAGTATTTTCATGAGTACTAATCATTTAGGCTTTAGAAATACATGTGGATGTGTTGAACTCTCTTTCAAACAATTAGATAATAGATATTATGTAGTTTCAACTAGCAGTATGCTGCAAGTAGTCTCATGCAATCAATACATATGTTGCACTCTCTTTCAAACATTTTGAGTTTGTGAAATCTATTGTTAAATGCCAAGTATTCTATTTTGGTACTAGTTTAAACTATATATTCTAAAAATTACACTAATCTATAGAAGTGTACTGTTTGACTCCAGTTGTCATAATATACAAATTGGTTTATACACCACTAACTATCCTATTAACTATTCACCATAACATGTGTAAACATGAAGGCCATTACAAGAACTTATAGATTAATACTAAAATGAACATGAAGGCAGCTAGATAAGTTTGGAAATTAATGGATTCAGAATTCAACTCTAGGTTTCCCTGGGGTGTTGTTGGGGCACACATCCGTGCTAGCAACTATAAATGTCATGCGTACATCATATCATTTGTAAAGTACCAATCTTCAATCTGCCTTGGAGGTTTCTTCTTCCTTTGTTGACAAAATGGTTTATAAATGAAGATGCTTATGTAGATCCTAAGATTGGTAGCTTTGTAAAAAATGTCTTTATATGTATGTTTCTCAGCTAGAGAGTTATGTTGATATTTTTGTACGTACTTCTTCTTGCACCTTCATGATCTTATGTATATTTCCAACTGTGATTCACATCAGTAGATAAGTTACTAGTCTTGCTGATAGTTTCTGTAATTGTAGGTAATCTTCAGTCCTTCTACAACTCCCCCAACGAGGGTTCAATATCCTAAAATTTTTCCCAATGCATTGGTGTTCCACTGGGAAAAATAATTCATGTAACTATTGAGTTGGTGTGACAGGAGTAGGGCTCTAATGAGAAGTCTGGCCCAACATTGCTTGTTGTTTCTAATATCCTAGTAGCATTCATATAGACAACTACCTATTTCATGGAGTTTTATTTGGTTAAGTTGGTTATTTATTTTGCTTAAAGATGAACTACATTTACTTTGCAAAGGGAATTCTCTATAAATACATTTGACTACAACTCCCTGCTCTTGAGCTGCTAGTATTTATATAGTCTAAAATTTTCTAAGTACATGTAGTTTGCTTCACTTCTACCAATGCTCTAGGAATAAAGACCATGTTTCAGGGAAGAAGATAGTAGGGATAGGCATTATCCTTTTTATGGACTATTCTTTCTTCTCTTTGTGTCTATATCTTGTTTTCATCTTCTAATGCATTATGTTTTTATGTGTGTGCATATTTGTCATTTTTGTATGCATATTCTTCTCTATTTTGATATTCTACATATCTCCACGATTTTGATGAGGGATCCTGGAGGTATACTAAATGTATTGTGTTCTTTTTATACACTAATACATGTATATGTTACAAAATATTGCATGTATTTATGGATCTACTCTTAATCATTCTTTTCAGCAACCCCAATTCATGATGGCATAGCCTGATGGGGTCTTGAACCCATACACTCCCATGAACTCACTAAGGTTAACACATCATCAATATGTATAATGCTTGTTGTTGCCTAATTTGTATATATCTAGTGTGGTGTCTCAGTTAGAATGCCATCACAATTAATCACCAACTACTTTGTTTAAGCTTTCCTTAAGATAGTTTTGACGAAAACACTTTTTGGTATTTTAAAGGTGCTCAGTATGCTAACCGGAGTTGGATGCATCTTCCATGCTGGACGAATTATATGGAATTGAGTTAAATATCGATAGTTTGAATAACACATATGAAAGTAAAGCACAATATCTTAGCTCAGAAAAGTGAAATGGGGATAATCAGTACTTCTGTGAATCATTCGGTCAGTGTGTGGATGATACTCGGTGCATTAAGCTCCATGAACTTCCTACCATTCTTACTTTTCATCTAGGTATTAATTTTTCCACCCAAAGGTAATTCTTTCTTGAGTTGTTATCCTTAATAGCCAATTGGGTTTCTTAGGCTTGTCTTTATTTTTTTTATGATCCAATAATAGTCAACCTAAACTTAACTGAAAATTTCCTTTCAATCTACAAGATCCAACCATTCAAATTTATTATAGGAAAATCAAGACGACCAATAATATCAATTTGTAATTTATATTCTTCTACTTCTTGTGGTGTGTTTCCCAATTGTATTGGTGGATTCCTCTCCATCCAGCCATAGGTGAGCAAGCAACTCTTGGGGTTCTTGTCTTTTTATCAATTGTTTTCTTTCTTCCTCACACTTTCTTATGCTTTCAATGCATTAAACCTGATGGCAGAACATGATATCATATTTAGCCTTGGCGTTTGCAAGAAGATTGAACCTAGTGAACTTGGACAAAAGTGAACTTGGGATGAGAGCTTCATTTCTCCTTCTTTCCATCTAAAATTGGTTAGTAATGCAAGCTCGTGCCTGTTCTTTATATTTTCTTTACTTGCCTACCACTATGTCTGTTTAAAGTGATCATACCATATAAATGTGGCTTAAATGGAGGAAAGAGTTCAGTGCTCAGACTATTTTAGAGGTATAAATGAATATCTTGATTAACTTGTTCAATTGTGTTACTACAGGTTAAGTTATAGCCGGCTGCCATATATCTTGTATAGGAACAACTGCCATAGTACAAGGAAGAGAGAAAAATGAATTATCCAATATATAGTCTCAAATTCACAAAATATGTACTGAGATATATGGAAACCTCAAATTTTGGGGCTGGGTGGAACTGCCAGTTGTTGATGAGAATGATTTTTCTTTTAAGAATCTCCATGAATATCAATATCAACTACAAGAGCTTCCTATGGCCAATCATAAGAAGAGCACGGAGAAGTTCTCTATTTTCAATCAAGAAGAACAATATCTTAGCAGTCTTTCTCTTCTTACGAGTTTATCAATGTTATCATATTCGTTGACGATACAAGTGTCATAATTAATACAAAAGAAAAATCAAGATAGAAGAAGATGCACATTATCATGTGGCATAATGAGTCTACAATGGATAGATGTAGTCAGAAGAAGATATTGTATACATGTGTCTTTTTTCCATTTATATTGTAAAACAGGGGCCAGGCTAATGTCCTCCCCATGTGTACTCATTGTTCAAATATAAATAAAAGTATCATTGTTGACATTGTAAGCACAATTGGATCTTGATTAACATTAATCTTTTTTCTTTTTGAAAATCCCTCTATATTGGCAAGCGACTGACTGGATACATAATGTCTCTCACTACATATGTATGTGTAGTACATGGTGTCTTTCACTACACACTAGCTATAATTACATGTGTAGCAAGTGCTAATTTTTTCTATACATGAACTACATATACAAATTGTAACCAATGTCATCTCTCCCTACATATCATAGCTACAAGTTGAATTGTAGTCATATATTTAGCTACAATGGAAACTACATTTTTATGTGTAAGGACATTTTTTACCTACAATTAGGGTTACATATGAATTTGTAGCCATAGGAATAACTAACTACAACTTTGAAACATGTAGCCTAAACAATTAGCTACACGAGTATTAGCTTCATATTCTAAATGTAAGGATAAATGTAGCCAAAGCTTTTAGCTACAAATTTTGGGGGTTTTGCTACAATTTTTTTTGTAGTTAAAGACCATACATTTCATAGTGATGGAAGGATCAATGAGAGAGAATCTGGATTGGTCTCTCATTAACCTTATGTTCTGATTCTTGTGAAGAATGGAGATATCATAAATTAGAGTTCGTGGGCCAGCCCAACAATGGATCTATCATGAAAGCTATAAATGTACTTATCCCATTTAATCTTATATGTACTGGACATGACAAGATGATGAGTAAATTCCAATAAAGGTTATTGGAATGTCATAAAAGATATCCTTTAGTACCTGAGAAGTGACTTAAGGATAAAATTGCTAATCAATGATGATAGAAATAACATGAGGAGTTGGATGTAAAGAGTTACATCGATGCAAGCTTCTCTAAATGAAAAAAGTAATCACAAATCAAAATATGTTTAAAAGAGAAAGTGTTGAATAGTTGGAAGGGTTCCAAACTAATACCAATAATCCTACACTAAAATAGAGGTTGAGTATACTTGTGTTATGAACATAGCGTAATACTATATGGATATAAAGGTTCATATGATGAACTTGTAGATGTTCCAACCTTTGATGACATAGTACTGATATTGTGACAACATTGGAGCTAATTATTAGGCAAGGAATATCAGATACCATATTAATGTGATTTCATCTCAGAGCAAAGAGATAAGAAACATGAAATATACTGACTATAAGCAAAGTGTTGCTAACCTGCTGAATAGGCACTAGCACAGCAAAAGCATGTGGACATGTTTAGATCACTAAGGATGAGATCCGTTGGGGATCGGCTCTAAGTGCAAGTGGGAGTCTGTTGGTATTCCTATAGAGCCAATCATATGACAATTTCCATGAAATAATTACCTAAAAGGATTTAATTAATAATAACATATATAAAGGCAAGCTTCCAATTCATATGTTTCACTCATTGATGAGGTAATGAAGATACAAAATGAATATCTAGAGAATTATATTACTCAATGATGTGTCAAGTTCCTATCCTTGTGATGAGATCATACAACTGTTAAGAGTACATATACATATTCTCATTATGTCCATGATCGGTTGTTATGTAGAAGGTTGATAGACAACAATAACACATAATATCAGAGTGAGTTGGTTTATGACTAAATCTCATTAGTCATGATATGGCAATATCAAACCAAGCACACGTATACATGTTAGAGAATAGTGCATCAGACAGATCCACCTTGAGAGTGACACATGGCTTTTTAGTCACAATCATCTCTCATAGTGAAGGTGGTGATTGTGATTCTTAGATCTGAAATCACTGCACTCATCACATGTCGTTGAGTATGCTTTGACATCATCAAATGCAATCCTGAATCATGGGTAGTTGTAACGGTGATGGATGAGTGACTTTGACTATCACATCCCAACTTTAAGATCTAATTTAAAATGTAGAATGAGACTTTTCCCAAATAACAAATAGTTGAGGGGTTTAGTATAAAAATGCCACAAATATACTCCCTTTATTAAAAAGAATAATAAAGTGAGAAGAATGAAAATAAGACTACAAATATACTTTCTCTCATATATAATTGCTTTTAAAATGTTGAATACATACTTTCCTTTTCACATTTCTCCTACCTATTATGAGGATTAAGGGAAAAAGAGAATAAAAAGATAAAAGACTTGAGATCTGAATTGATCACCATGGAAAAAGATTCGTTGGCCAATAAGTCCTCCTCATTCTTAATATAACTTTTAATTAGGAGGAAAGAACCACTAATCTACTTTTAATCTCTCCTCCAAGACCAATGCTCAAAAAGGTATAAAACTTATAGGATATGACATTTTAGTGGGTAATAATTATTCAACATGTCTTGTAGACTAAAAAAAAACAAGTATGGAAACATATTACACATTATTTCACCCTTTATATATATAAATCAAGATAAGTTACATTTAATGAATTAATGGACACTATATAGACAAAACGGAAAACTAACTATACAAAAAGGATCCAGACTCCATTATGGGCGTGTGGTCCAAATTTGGTATTCTTTTGACTTAGTTTGACCCCTTAAACCTTTTAGGAAATATTTCCATAAAGTTTAATTAATATTTGATTTAAATCCCATTTAATGCACAGATGCACCTAAAATTATGGACATGCCCTTTTATTTAAAGCATGCTCACCATCCACCATTTGATTGGGTTTTAACGGCTGGATCATCATCTTCCTCCTCTATTTTTCTCACGAACATGAGCCATCTGACAACGGTTTACTCTCAAATAGACTACTCGCCCATTGATTAATCATTTCCAAATATTTCTCCTGGTTTGAATTTGTGATACTTCCCCAATTCAAACGAGCCATCACCCGCTTTCCATCTCTCTCATTTGATGAAATGCCCAATCTACGGATTTTTTGCTCTCGCCTCTCCAAGTTGTAGAGGACACAACAATTCCTCTATTTCTTATTTAAAGGAACCGAGAGCATCATCGAACCTCAAGAGCCTCTCCCTTTTGCTCAATTCTCCCTCTGACGCCCTCAGGAACCCATACCTACTCCTTCTCTCTCTCTAATGACCTTGGCACTGCCTCAACCACCTCCGCCTGATCCCATACAATTGACCGCCAGGTAAGCATATTCTGACCCCAAAGCTTCTTCCGATACCTTTGCTTTGTTCCACGGGTACCCCAACCTTTGGGACCTATTCTCCTCCGTCTGGACCTTGCTAACACTCATCGCCATGGCAACCCAGTAGCCGCCCAACCCTCATGAGGTATTGAGCGAAATCGCCTGACCTTATAGATAACCTTCCAGTTTCAATTTGATGCCTGTCTACTTGGTTTCATGGTTTTGGCTCCTGAGCCTTTGACCTTTGTTCACCAGCTTTCGCCGTGGCCTTTCAACACCTTCACCACCATTTTCAACCATTTTATGCACATTTTAGTTCCATCTTGATTGCCAGGATCTGACGAAGACAATGGGGTTGTTACCCCCAGTTGATCGTTTGCAGGGCATGAGTGTTGCTCTCGCCTGAGCTCCCTAGAGCGCTGCTCTCTCGTGCACGGTGAAAGGGGAAGAAACTAGGTGGTAGGATGACTCTATTGCCCCTAGTAGAGTATCAAACAATAAGTCACCAAAGGGGCATTCTCAGGATTTTACATCGCCTTTTGTTGTTTTAGGATTGAGAAATGATGCCATCCTGGCGAGTTGCGATTGGGCCACGAGGGCAGGGCTCGGGCCCAATACCCACAAAGTTTAAAATACCCGTGTGGCTTTTTTTTATTTGTGATTGGTCAGTTCTTTGGAAATTCATAGTAAATTGTGCAATGCTAAGAAAAATACAAGCAAATAGTCGTTGGAAAGGGTTTTTTGAGCGGAATCTGATTTTAGGATTTTCAAATCATGTTTTGTCACCCTACTCTGAGTTTTTATCAAAAACCCTATTAGAACCCATGAAACCCTTAATATGTATTAATGTGATTCATGCGACCTTCAAATTTGGTTTGATTTGGATGTTGTTTGTGCAAGTTATGCAATTTTAGTTCTGGACTTTTATGCAATTTACCCCATTGGGAGGTTTTCTTTGCAAATTATCACCTGAATTTTAATCCTTAGATATTCCCTTACCATTCTTGATTTTGAACCATGGAGCACCTGGTTGCATCTTAGTTTGAAGGTGTTTCTCTCCAAGGGTATTATAGGGATTACCCTCTTTATAAATGAGCTTATCTTTAACAGCTGTCAACCAATGGGGTTATTTCTTTATTTGATGGATGGTGGGGATGACCTAGAAGGCTCCAGGGGCTCTTAGGACCGACCTTTGATATACAAGAAGAGTCTATGGGCTTTCCTCTTACATGGCCATGAGGCCCTAGCCTAAGGACACATGGAAAGTCCCATAGACACCTCATACTTGCCCCCTTCTTTATAAAGCCATGCCTACCCCTTCCCACCTCCCAATCCAAGAAGCAATCCTCTTTATCTCTTTCCCCCAACTTAGAGCATTGTCCCTTCTATGTGTGGCCATGATGTTGCTGTCCCAAGGTAAAAGAGGGTGCCTACCTTGGTGAAGAATGCTCCTAGGGTTCCAAATTTCTCTATTTAGGATTTCTTAAGCTCGTCCTTGGTGATTTTGACCAAAACTAGTAAGTATCCTCCTTTCGTTCCCTATTTTCATGTTGTTACTATTCCTCCCACCTTCTTCCAGGTCAAAACCATGACCTTCCATGGTAAAACTCCACCTAGAACCCTAAAACATATCATCTCCATGCTCTTTCGCTAGGGTTTGCACCTCTAAAGTGGAGAAGGTGATCTTTGCTTAAGAAAGGAGTTTGGCTTGGAGAAACCAAACCTTCTAATCTCAGGATCCTTGCTGTTTAACCCTTATTACCTTTATATAGGCATGTTTTGAAAATCCCCATCTCAAATATTGCTTACTACATGCTTAAAACTCATGCTTCTATGTTTAAAATCGACGATTTCCATCTCTTTTTACCATGTTCATCCAGGGTTTTGGTTTCTTACTGTTTTACCTTCTCTAGAAGCTCTAGTTTGGTTACCTATGCAACTTCAAACCTGAGCTTGGGTCAAATGGTGTTTTCTCCCTCTCCCTTTCTCTTCAATTATCTTGATCGGTTTGATGATGTGGCAATTTCCTATTGGTCAGTATTGAAAAATTCATATCTTCTAATCTGCTTACACACCCCACAAATGGATAGGGTTCAACCTTACACACTCAAAAACTGAGAGTGACCAACCCTACACACTCACAAATTGATAGACAACCTCTCTAGGGCTCTCTAGCCTGAGATAACACATCTAGGTGCAAGACACACCTCGCTCACATGTTCAAAGCATCACTGAGGATGACACTATAAAACTAAGACCCAACAAGGTGACCATCTCTCTCTCCTCTAGATGATACCAAGAGAGAGAAGGAACACTCAATAGGTACCAAACTTTCACATCAACCCTTAGTCTGGTTAATTTGCAATTTCCACTAAAACCTCACCACAAAACACGAGCATCAACCAAACAAGCTCAAATAAGAAACATTAAGATTTTAACATGCCCTAATTACATATCAGATGATTAGAGCAAGGTTCTAAGCAACATACTTAGGCAAAACAAATAGGGTTATCCCAAAATGTGGGTCAGGGTCATTACAAAATTAGTATGTTCCATGATATAAACACTCACTGATCGATGTTGTGTAAAATATATAAGTGATCTTGTTCCCACAGTTCACGACTGATTACTTTCATTCGTGCTCCTAAAGTCCCTTTGTTAGAATAGTCCTAAATATTAATGTCATTTATAGGAGTGTCATTACCACTCAGAAAGTCATTGTAAAAGTCCATAACCTCTCTCACCACATAACCCTCAATAATACTCCCTTCAAGCCAATACCGGTTGTGTCACCTTTAAAAATGCTCATATATCGTTCAAAAGGATACATCCAATGCAAGAAAATTGGTCCAATATTTTCACTTCCCTAGTCAAGTGGACAACAAGATGTACTATGATATTAAATAATGAAGGATGAAAATACATCTCAAGCTGACAAAGGGTAACAACCACTTCTCTTTACAACTTATCGAGATTCTCATGATCAATAACTTTGTTGCATAAACTGTTGAATAAGAAACAAAGTCTGATGATTGGAAATCGTACATTCTTTAGTAGTGTAGATCATATTGCCATACACAATATTTGTTGCATTAGAGTTTGAAAATCATGAGATTTAAAACCTATTAGCTTCAAATCATTCATTAATACCAATCTATAGATGTTGGGTCCTTGGGTTTTGCCATCCAAAAAGGATTGGAAGCTCAGTTTGTTGCTGGCGCTTCTGTGAGAGCATTTATGTAATATTTTAAATAATCTTTTATGGTTTTAGTATGATATAATAGGGTTTTAAAAAAAAATTCACATACTTCCATTCGGAATTTGATGTCAACTTTAGTCTTACCTAGTATATTCAATAGAGTACCAATGATGCTATCACATCCATTTTTCTCAACATGCATGACATCGATACAATGGCTAAGTGGCAAAGAACTCCAATAAGGAAGATCCCAAAATATTGAATTCTTCTTTCATAAAGATTTGACACTTTGTGTGGGAATTGTACATTGTGATCTCTTACCAAATTCATTGACAAAGTCTTTTACTCTTTCATAAACAACCTCCCATGGTATAGGTTTAGGGGCACTATGTTCGTCATTCCATCCCTTGAATGCTTTGGGCAACCTTTGATATGGATGGAATTTTGGAAAAACCTTTAATGACCAATATATATAGCCTTGCCACCATTTTTTAGTCATATTGAATCAATGTTCTCTTCTCATATAGGGCATGCTTTGGATCCTTTTACGTTGTATCTAGAAAAATTCACATATGTTGGAAAGTCATTAATAGGGAAAAACAACATAGCATGCAAACAAAATTTCTCTCTACATGAAGCATCATAGGTCGTCACACATTCACCCTAAAGTTTCTTTAAGTCATCAATCAGAGGTTCAAGATAAACATCAATATCATTTCCAGGTTGTTTAGGGCCTGCTATCAACAACAATAGCATAACATACTTATTTTTCATACATAACCAGTGTTATGTTCGCTTCTCAATGTGCTATATGGATTCATCAAATCAGTACAAAGCCCAAGTCTTAGATTCTTAATAGCTTCACCAAATTTAGGGTACAATAAATCAATCTTCTTCCACTATGGGGAGTCAGACGCATGTCGTAGGATCCCATCATTATTTTTCTTAACCTTTGCATGACACCTCAAATTCTCCATATCTATCAGATTGGAAAACAAGCGTCGAAACCAAGGTATTATAGGTAAATACCACATCACCTTGGCAGGAGAGCTAGTTTTGGACTTCCCCGAAGTTGTCATTTTATACCTTGACACCCTACAATTTAGACAATCTGCAAATCTACATAGTCCTTTTGAAATAATACACAATCATTCGCGCATGCATGTATCTTCTTAGCCTTAATTCCCATTGGGTATACTATTTTATTTAACTCATATGTTGAGCTTGGAAGATCATTTCCTTCAGGAAAAATTTCATTCAACAAAGACAACAATGAAGTGAAGCTTTTGTCACTCCATCTATTGTTAGCCTTCAGATTATACAATATCAACACATTGCTTAGCTTCGTAAACTTAATACAACCTATGTATAATGGTATCTAAGCATCATGAACAATGTTCCTAAACAAGGAAGGTGGATCGGTGTTCTCTACCCCACAATTATGTAACATCACATTAATAATGTCTATCAGAATCAGGTCTTCCACATCTACGCCATCGGTGGAAATATCTTATTCAACACAAGCACCACTATTGACATCTATTGATATCAGGTTTGAAATCTCTCCATGCCAACACCATTCTGTATATCCTTGTACAATCTCGTTACACATGAAATGACTTTTGATTTCTTCACTAGTGTTGACTTTCAAGTTGTTACCGCAATGCCTACATGGACAGTAGAACCTATCTCCAGGTTGTTTCCTATGTTCCTTGACAAATCTAATAATTTGATGATGACCAGCAATAAACAATGGGGTGTATTTATTTGGAATGGACATTCATGATGTATCCATTGTATGATCGAAGATATAATAAGTATTAGGGTTTAGGGTTTACATATTAAGTTAAGGATTTAAAGATTAGGGTTTAGGGTTAAAATATTATGGTTTAGGGTCTTATAATGAATGTGTGTACCACCTATCCCATTCTTAAATACCTAATTAAACTAGTAAGTGTATAATGTGTATTCAATTTTCAAGAAAATTTTAGCAGCATTTCCCCGTAGTTATCCAAGTACACCAATGTACCCATAATGCTCACCAGCATTATGTACTTAGAGAATAAATGGGGAAGTGTTGATGAAACATCATGAAAACCAAATATACATTATACACTTACATCCTAAGTGAGATTTAGTGTTCAAGAATAGTCCCAAACCGGTGACTATCCAAGATTTACTCCTAATGAGTATATCTCAGATGAGTTTCAAGGCCACCAAAATACATGTATCTATGTTGTCATTCTTATACCCATAATCATAGTTTCATCATTCTTATCCCATGTTTTATGTAACATCATTTAATTCAATTCGTTCTTCCATTTGGGTAAGTTCATTCATGCATCATTAACCCTAATTAATCAATATTAATCAACTACACATCATTGAATATCAATTATTGAACAAAGTTAAGTCAATCACTAACAAGAGAGAAAGAAAGCAATATTAATTAATTAAATTCATTCATGCATCATTAACCCTAATTAATCAATATTAATCAACTACGCATTCTTGACGAGCAATTATTGAACTAATTAAATCAATCATCAACAATAGAAAAACTAAGCGCAAATCTAATTTGTTAAGTTCATTCATGCATCATTAACCTTAATTAATTAATATTAATTAACTACACATTCTTGATGAGAAATTATTGAACTAAATTAAATCAATAACTAACAACAGATAAACTAAGTGCAAATCTAATTAATTCAATTCATTCATGCATCATTAACCCTAATTAATCAAAATATACTTCTGATTAACCAATAACCGCAGTGGTAGAGTAGGCTAGGTGGTGACAACCGAAGGAGGAGGTGGAGGTGGTTGTGCTAATAGGCTGGAGCAGTGGCACCGACAAACTGGATGATGGCTGAAGGTAAAGTAGGATGGAGTGGCGACAGATGGCTGGAGCTGATCGATCAACGGTCGGTGGCAGTGACAGAGTGGCATCCTCCCAAGCTCCTCAGGCGGAGCAACATCCTCCCAAACTCCTTATGCGGCGACGTCCTCCCAAGCTACTGGAGTGGAACAGTGAGAAGCGGAACGGAGGTGGACGATTGGAGGAAGAGAGGAGTGGGAGTGGCGGAAGACAACTAGAGGAAGAGAGGAGCGGTAGTGGTGCAAGTGGACCTTCGAGCTACGGATCCGACACACATGGGTAAGGATTGCAAATCGCCAGAGCTATGGTGAATCTCAATGAAACAATGAATGGAGAAGTTTTTGTTTCTATGGGTGCTATTAAGTTACCCATTGTCATCGGTTGTTAAAAAAACCCGAAGCCTAACTCTTATAGTCGTCACTTACTTGTAAGAAACTGACAACTAAGTGCAAATCTAAACAAAAAAAGTTGCACTCGATTAGGGTTTTAGTCGTCAATTGCTAGAGAAAAAAATCGACGTCTATTTACATATCAAAACAAAAAAAATTGATCTAGTGTTAGGACCATAGTTTTCAGTTGTCCAATAAAAACTGACGACGAAGGAGCAATTTGGGGGGGAATATATTTTTGTTGGGACAAGGCACAAAACACCTAGTCGTTACTTTCTAGTAAACAACTGATGCTATAGACCCATTCCCTTAAAAATGTTTGTCTCTCAAAGGGTGATTAGTCATAGGTTAGTTGGCAGGGCCAATGACTAATGATAGGATACATTTTTCCACAGGGACATGGCATGAAACATGTTTCATCAGCTTTAAAAAAACCGACACCGTATTGAAAATTTGGAGGCAAATTGTTTTCCGTAAAAAAATATATTTCATGGATAATTTTAGACATCAATTTATGTGAAAAGAAATTGATGTTAAGGTAAAAGCTATACTCATGTGATATTAAACATGTTCTCAAAGGATGAGTGGTGTTTGTCTATGTTTAGTAAAGAAAATGCAATTTGCCACGGGAACTAAGTAGTCTCACCATACAGGAATAGGTTAATATCATCCTCATATTGATGGTGAAGCAAAGAACAATTGCATTCAGACTAGAATAAACTTGACTGTTGAAATTGTAGCATGCGCTGAAGTGATATTTATTTATTAGATCTAACATTTTTACAAATCCAACTATAGATACTCAATATATAGACAATATATGCTACATATAAATTTGAGCTAAGAATGAGTATAAGTCACTCCTAATAAAAAAAATCATGACATCATTTTTCTTTTGTTCGATTTTCCCAACATAATACCATTTGAAGAAATCATTAGCCTATTATTTTTAACTTATGATCCTATAAGCCTAGATAGAATTTGATTTATAATCCAACACAGTCAACCTCCTAAATATAATTGGATTTATCTCTAAAGTTGAACATGAGTTAACAACTAGGGAAAGATTGCTCAACTAGGTCAACCTATTCAACCCAAAAATGGTCAACAAGATTCGGGCCACATGAAGGTCTAGTTTTCCTCTGATTGAATCTATATAAGAGATGCATTTGGTTGCCTAAAATCCTTGTATGGATGAAAACCAAGATAGTTGTGGGTAACAACTTAATAAAGTATGCCATTTTGTTTTTTTATGACTCCATCATCATGAACATTGAACATTCTATGTGATGGCCTTGTACTCATACATTCCTTTAACAATATCCAGCATCCTCTGTGAAGTAATCAAAGAACAAATGCTTCAATCTGAAGATTTTTTTTTTATTATGTGATATTCTTCCAAAACATGAAAATACAAAAATAATAACAATCCTATGTCGATGGAGTCAAAATCCAAGAGCAAAAATTGGTGAACAACACTACAAATTCCATTAAATAAAAAAATTTATAAGACTAAAATGATTTTCACTGTGTTACAAACCCTTCCCACAGTAGGATCCCTTAACTCAATCTCGTCCACTCCCCTTTTGACTCTCTTTTTGGCTTACCTTATTTTATCCACGATGTTGGCACACATTGACACACCCAATGTTGTCACATGTTAACACATAACATTGGTAACGTCGACAAATCAAAAGTTACCGCAAGTTTACAGATGATGTTACCACACATGGCACACTCATACCACTCTATATCTTATTTATAGTACTCCCATAGCAGTAGATAAACATATCCCAAAATATAAGACCAAACCATGTATGATAGTACAAGCATATAAGTATAATCTTATTAAACGGATAATAGAGAGATGTTGTCAAACTTAATATGAAAGAGGAGAGGATAATGCTAAACTTTATCTTAGACTCCTAAGTCTATAAAATTTAGACTTTTCCAAAAATAATTAAAAATAAATTCTAAAAAATAGGATATGTGATATTATCATACCAATCTCCACCTTGTTATCCATTGAAGTATAATTTCTTCTCCAATGGAATTTGGTCCCTCTATTTTTATATGATTCCTCCCTTGGAATCTACTTCCATCTCCCAAAGTTCTCACCATGCACACCAATGTGGAGTGTCTGTTTGGGCATGGCTGTTCAAACCCATCATTTAAGAGTTCCTTAAGATGTACCTAGTTTGATAAATTCCATTGCCTCCATGTGAGGTTGGAAGAATTGCATCTTTTCCAACTTTGGTCTCTATTCCATAGGATTTTTCCTTTTTTGATCTGCACTCATTCGATGGAACCATGTGTTTGATCCTGCCATGTCTTCCTCCTTCCAAAAGCACATAGCTATCCTCTTTGTTTGATTGAATTTGTAGCCAAATTTGTGTCCTAATATCAAACTATATGTAAGGGTCAAATACACATTGCATTATTGGGGTTCATGATGTCTGACACCCATGCCACTACTTTATTTACACCTATGATGGTTGTAGAACACCCATCATCCACTCTTCTCTTGGTTATAAAATCCCCAAGAATTCGATATGCTCCACTAGTTATGTATTCTTCATGATCACATATCCCTTGCAAGTGATTTTCTTGACTCCATCTCACATTGATATTTTACAACCAATAAATTCCAACATCCTCTTAGACGTTAGATCATTTTTAATATTGAGGACATATCAGAACACCGACAATGTACCATGTGTTCCATAATAAACCTAGACATGATGTGCATTGAGGTGCAAATTCAGATCTAATATCCCTTCTTGAGAAGTAAATGATTCCATAACAAAGTTTCCATTAAGTTTTGTAGTGGAGGACTCCCAATTGTGGTTGTCAATATTGTTATGATTTTATGTGCTATCAATGATTTATAAATGTTTCACATGAATTTAGCTTTGATATCAGTTGAATTAGTTTTTGTAGAAGCTACAAACTCAATGGAAAAAAATATCTATGTGAGATAGAAACCAATAATGTGGAAGAACAAACAATAACAACACTATATGGATGGATCTAAACACCAAGAAATAGCCAATGAGAGAACAAATTGGGAGAAAGACCAAAAATTCTATAAAAAACCATCACCAAATCACAAGGATTATCACTCTCTCATAATTCCTTACCCATGATAGAATTGCTTAACCCACTCTCATTCTCTCCTATTTTGTTTTATTATTTTGCTTCACTTATTTGTCCCACAATGTTACCATACATTGACACATTGAATGTTTGCACATGTTGACACAATGTTACCACCATTGGCACACTCAAAGTTACTACTCATTGTTAGACAATGCTACCACTCATTGACATAGCACCTGAAGTTATGACGGGTTGACAGACAATGTTACCACACATTGTCATATTTTATTATACAAGTCTATGTCTTATTGGTAGTTCTCACATAGTACTAGATAAGACTATCCTAAAAGATAAGGACAAGCCATATATAGATGTATGAGTGGATAAGGCTAATCTATTACAAATAATAATATAGAGATAATGAGAAACAAAATAGGCACGATTAGAGGATAATGATATATTTTATCATGAAATCTATCTCTTATCAGATTTAGTTTTTCACCATTTTTCTGCAGAATATTTCATATCATATAAATGGGATAAGATATAATATCCCAACAATATATCTTCTAGCAAGATATATTTAATTCTTCTAAGAATGACATTTCCATTAGTGACTTGATTTAACAAACTACCCAAGTTAGTCAATTGTATCATGATGAACAAACCACATTGTCATTTTAAACGAACTCTGAACTTATCAAGGGAATAATTGGAGTACTGCATTATTCAAAGTGTGTAATAGGTAACAAGAATCCTCATTCCAATGACACGAGCATTGTTGTCATCAATTCACATTGCCACCTTAACAATCATAATCATAATTTTCATACAAAAATACCATATTAGTTCAATGTTGACATCACAAATAATTATAAAATGTTATACCCTTAAAGCTCAAGTCATGCAATTGTGGACCAAAGAAAGACATTCATGTGTATTTGGGTGACATTATGCAAATATTTTTAACCATTTATGTTTCCCATGGTCAACCTTATCATGATTAAGTACTAGCAAGGTTGTTATCTTATTTTCTTTTGACGATTATCTTTGATGAGGGAGGATTTGTCTTTTCTTTTCTTTGCATGATTGTATATTCAATCGATGTATTTTAATATGCGACATGTTGTGACAATGAAGTTGTATTCCCTAAATTTTCATGTTGGCACAAGTTAAATTTTATGCAACACTTTGTCGTAGCCTATTTGCTTAGGAATGATTGTTTACACTGGTACCATCATCATCAAATTCTCTAACCTAATTTTTTTTAATAACAATCATATTTTCCATTGTCAAAAAGAAGAAGTTTCTTAGAGAAAAATGTATTGCAATGATGAGGATTTTTTAGGAAATACTCAAGGAGCCTTATTAAATTTTGGGATGTAATTGTACTCCATACCTTCTACAAATGAAAAAATAATCAAATGCTTATTGTATTTTGAGTTGTGTTGTTTGGTTTATTTTTTACTATATAATATGAGGTACTCTTTCATGACTTAGACAAAATACAAAAGTGTTACCTAATCTTACTTTAATTATATTCCTTAATTATTGTAAGAACCTATTACACTAAATGAGGTTACTCAAAACATAAAACATAATCAATCACTAATTAATCACATACCCAAAAATATGGGTAAATTAAAACCGATTTCAACATCAACACCCGCTCAAAAACATTTGCATAAGAGCCCAACATCTTTCTTGTATCCATACTATGCCAAGCTTTGATACAAATTGGTCTAACGCCTTAGCCACAACATATATACATAAGAGAACAATATTCTTATATGTCACATAAATAAGAATTAACATTCTAACAACATTTTGATTCATTTGAAACACCATATACAAACGTTTCTTGCCCAGACCTAAGAGTACATGGATGACTCTAGGACACACTAGACATCAAATCAACTTTCTCAAATATTCATTACTATAGCACCTCTTTGCTGCCACAAGTTTGTTTTCATCACTTCAGATTACCTAAAAAAATGTGGCGAACCACAAGGGCGAGACCCATGTCCCAGCAAGAGATATAACCTCCAACAATGCTTATTGATTACAACATTTTAAATAGTAAATAACTAAAGTATTTAATAATCAATTGAAAAAACTGAACAATTCAAGTATACTAAACAGATTAAGAAAATCATCTTAGAAATAAGTATGATCATCAATGCATATATATATATATATATATATATATATATATATATATATATATATATATATATATATATATATATATATATAACAAATAAATCCATTTCTTTGGATAGATATCTACTCAAATGTCATCAAATTGCATCTAATAACAATCATTATCATTAATATGGCTATCATCATATTCCTTACTAACAACACAAGAAATCTAGTAGCATAAGCATCCCTGACATCATGAATGTGTCTAGTAACATAACATGGCTATCGATATTGGCATCTCAAATAAAGTGAACAAATCTATATCATAACTAGAACTAACATCATAACACAATTAACTACATAGGCATGATTATTAGTTTAAGCATTTATAATTAAATAGACATGGCTAGCAATATTAAACATAGCTAGCAACATCATCTTAACCATCCGTGTTAGTATATTTGACAACATAAGCATGTTTACAACATGAGCATAACTACAACATAAGCATATCTATTATCACTTATTGTCTATAAATGATCTCAATCACTACTACAGAAGTGGCCTTTGGCGTCGGTCGTTTAACCCCATTTGGCGTCGGTTTTCGACCGACGCCTATGTGGGCGCCGCTAAAGGTCGAACACTTCGGCGTCGGTTGTTTAACCGACGCCTATTTAAACTATTGGCGTCGGTCGTTTAGTCGATAACCGACGCCAAAGGGGTTCGCGCCACATAAAACGGCATCAGCTAGGGCACTTTCTGCGTCGGTTATTTACTAACAGACCGACGCCTATACTACTTATAGCGTCGGTCTTTTAGTAGATAACCGACGCATAAAGTGTCCTAAATGACGCCATTTTTTGTGGAGCGAACACTTTTGGTGTCGGTTATATACCAAAAGACCGACACCTTTAATTTAAATAGGCGTCGGTTTGATACATATATCCGACGCCATTTCGAGGACTGCTTTGGCCACATAAGGCGTCGGTTATCTATAAATAACCGACGCTGTAGATCTTTGCTGACGGTTTTTATAAATAACCGACGCCTATTTTTTTTTTTTTTTTTTCATATCAGTTTGCAGGCCTGCTGTGGCTGGTCAGCAGGATGAGAACCTGCAGTTCAGTAACTGAACTGCAGGTTTACGACATCCATTGATATCAACCTACAAACAGGCCGCAAACCTGCAAAAGTCATAAGCAAAATTTCACACAAGTACATACATTCAGACATAAATTCAATTCTCACATTCACACATATAGAAACATTCAAATACATGTATTAACATTCAGAAATATTCATTTACAAAGTATCATTCATTATCGCTATCAACATCCCAATTATATCTTACAGTTGCCACTGCTTGTATGGCTTTTGCCCATTCTTCTCTTACTTCATTTAATGCTTCCATCGTATATGGAGCATGTATATTTTTTAAGCGTTTACCTGTAGTGTTGTCAGTTTTAAACACCTGCAAAGAGAATGATGTATATATATAAGTAATAATATAAAAATAAGATAAGATTGATATATTGCATACTAACTAATGAGAGTATATATAATACCTCATGTATGGTATCGATGTCCAATGCGGCATATTTGATAATCATCTACATAAATCGCATCACATAGTATGCGCATGCCCAGCCATTGTCTTATGTAGCACACTATAAATTGAAACATACAAAATAATACAACTAAGCACAATTCACATCAATAATATATATATTCGAGTCGGGAACTTACTTGTACGTTCTGCCAATTTATTGGCTGGTTCTTTTTCCTTGGGACCGTTCCTCCAGCCTTTTTGAATGCATCTAAACCCCTACATGTTAATATAACACAATAAATTGCATAAGTAAATAGTAATGTAATAAAAGATGTTAACGGATATAAAAATGAAATATTTCTCACCAGAATAATGGCATTCTCATTACGTGTCCAATTTTAGTGTTCAATGTACTCCCCGCAGGATCTAGATAATAAACAGTGAATGTCCCGGAGACAATAACTAGTAACTCCCAATGTCTACCGCTAGAAGTAAGAAGTTAACAATTAATAACTCAAAATACAAAATAAAAATGGAATTTTCTTAAGTCCAAATTATAAATAAAGTAAACTTACTTGACATTAAATGGAGCTATTATTATCGTCTTCTTTTGCTGACCAAAAATTGTAAAAGCATCTATACAGTGTTGTTGAACATTATCAGGGTCTTTAGCTACCAAACTAATCAATGATGGAATCAAAAATCCCACATGATCAAATGCAAATTGTTTGCAATGATCTTCGACTAGGTAGCTGCAAAACATATAGGCGTATGCATTAATATATAAGAAACCAGATCACCGGATCTTACACAAGGTATATGGATGTATAAACAAGATCTCACCTTATCCATGTCTCTATCATTGATGTATTCAGCCAATCATACATAAACAACTCAATAATATCTTGTATAAATAAAGAGCTATCGTATGATTGACCTGCATAATCTGCATCTAAAGAAATAATTATAGGGCAATGTACATTATGTGCCCGTAGCCAACATGCCATTCCCCTACAAGCAGGACCTAACGGGTATGTTAGGTCAGTTGGAACCCAATCGGGTAATGCGGGAAGTGGAAGTGGAGGCCTAGGTACTCCTAGTGTCTTCTTTTTAACCTGTACATATAATTTCAGATCAATTGACATCATATATACACATTAACAGTCTAAATCAATGTAAATTTATCTTACAATTTCAGTCATGTAGACGACATCTGCTTTGGGCCACAATATCACCCCGCCTTCTTCCTCACCAAGTGTATCAATATCTGGGTGGGCATATGGCAATGCAACTTCCCTCCAATCGGGTAACACACGTAATGGGCCCACACGAACATAGCCCTGTGGCATTGGAGTCCCGTGAAACCTTTCCCCAAGAAGGGACGGGTAAGCTTGCGCCTCTGCAACAACGTAGTCTTGCATTCTTAAGCGGCATGGCTTCAATGCCTACAAATTTACGTAAAGAATATTATACATATATACATATCATCTTGAAAACATAACAACTTGAAAAGACTAACTACAATGCCATAAACAATACTTACAACAGACGTGCTAGGCGATGGGTCTCCAGGATTACTCGCAGTCTGTGCATCAGGAGAAGAGTGGGTCGCCATAGGCGTATTGGAAGCCTGAGATGCCTGCCACCGCAGCAATTCTTCCTTGACCTTCTCAACAACTACATCATTGATCTTCTTAGCAACTAAATCCTCAACTCTCTTATTCTCCTATACATGGATAAAAGAAACATTAGCTTCTTATTAATGAATTTCCTTTTGCAGTAACATTCTAAAAAAAGAATAGGTTACCTCTTCTTGAGAAAGTCCCGCTCTGGGTTTGCGCTGGGATGGCCCAAAGAATGCTTTGATGCCAACACCAGCGCCGGCACCTCTAACACGTCCTGGATGCTCTGGGTTACCCAGAGAAACTATCAATTCATCCCTTGTGCCCTGAGGGATGAACGTGCCTTGTTTCCTCTGCTCGTGCAGCTCCCGCTAATCACCATAAACAGAAATTGGTAAGTTAACACCACAAATAATCAATATTCAAACGATTTCTCTAAGAGTTGTATTTTACCATTTTTGCAGCCGCCTCAGCAGTTACAGGCTTCTTTATTTCACCCTTCTTGTTTTGCCTGCCAGCTATCCAGATATCATGGCGAGGCATGGGTGTGGCAGACTCCTGAGTAGGAGCAGACTCCTGAGTAGCCGCAGACTCCGCCTGTAGTCTTTGGCGAACGCTTGCATAGCCTTTTGGACCCATAGTGTGGTCATGCACATTCAGTGCACGCCTTGCTTTTTGTGCGTCACTGAGGGCCTAGTTAGTATGCACATTAATGATTTGGTTAGTAGCACTAAATGCTTATCTTGAATAGGTAAATACAATGTATATTAATTAAATTAGGAGTGACGCCTAATACCTTGAATTCTTCAGATTTTCTTGAAGCAACAAAATTGTCCCAATCTTCTTTGTCCAAGAAGTTCCATTGTTCAAGGGATGACTTCTTCTTCTTATCACCCTCTTTTATGTATTCTCTGTTCAGATTTGTCCTATAATTCCTAAGCATCTTTCCAGCGCGTTGCATCACATTTTTACGATGCAACTTCTCATCCAATGCAAACAGATTCTGTAAAATAGAAATGTTATTAACTAGTATCCAAAATAGAATTGCAAATAATAGAATTTGTAATCTACAAAATAGAATTGCAAATAATAATAACTCACGCATAAATCCTTCCATATCAAGTCTTTTTTCCCTTGAGGAACTTTATGCCAATTGTCATACTTAACACCACAATGGCTCCGAGTGGTACACCCAAGATAGTGAAAACCTCTAGAGGGGGGGTGAATAGAGTTTTATAGAGATTTTAAAATAATTTAAACTCAAGCAACCACAAAGAAAGATTAGACAAAGAGACAAAAGGTTTTAGAGTGGTTCCTAGCCTTAGCAAATACTAAGGTAGTCAGTCCACTACCCGGTTGCTTACCCAACCGGGATTTGAAAAGAAATTATTTTATTACCTCGCAAGGATTTTACATAAAATACATTTCTTTTCCCTAAACCCTTCAAGCAGCCTTCACCTAGAAGTAATCGCCCAACTCGAAGCAGCCTTCCCTTGAAGTAGATGCACCAACACCCGTTGCACCAGCCTTCTGAAGTAGCTTCCCGTGCGATAGCCTTCTTGAAGTAGCTTGAAGTCCCCTTCTCCACCTGAGAAGTCCACCCTCTCCAATCTGCAGCCTCCAACCCTAGGAGTAGCAAGGAGAGTACAAGGAATAAATAGGAACAAGAAAGAAATACAGAAATTACAAAACCGTTGTAAGCACAAGGCTTGATTTTCCTATATCAAGTGTTTAAATCTCCTAACCAATGTGTATGACAATGTGATTGTAGTGGATAGGAGATACTAGCCTATAGGGCACGAAATGGGAGCAATAGGAATGAATGGCAAGTGTAGGAATTGCTCTATTGCTCTAAAACAGATTGTAAGTGTGTATTCAAGCTCAAGTATAGCACAAGTATAGCTTAGATGATCTTTTGGTGTCCTAAGGCATGTCCTATTTATAGGAATGACCTATGTATGCTTAAGGACGTTCTAGACAACTTCTAGGGGGTTCCTAGTGCTTAACTAGCCGTTAGGAATAAGTTAGGCGCATTAGCAACGGCTAGTTAATTAATTCTGCAGTTGCTGTCAGAGACCATCTCGGTCGAGGACTTGTCGACCGAGATGCCCAGTCGGTCGAGGATTTGTCGACCGACAGGCTCTCTGGATTAACGTTTATTTGCAACTGTCAACTGCTGTGTCTAACGGCTACTTTTGGTCAATCTCGGTCGAGAAGTTTGTCGACCGAGAGTGTCTCGGTCGAGGAGTGTGGTCGACCGAGATTGACTCTGTTTTCAATCTTTCAATTAAGATACTAAGTGTGTGCATGAGTGTGCATTATGTGATCCTATTAGAAGGAGATGACCTAACTAAGTGTGGTGTTTAGCTAGGGAGATCTAACGCTTGATTTACATGAAGTCTAAGTACTTGTACATTATATATTTGTACAAGTTTACAAATGATTACATTGCATGACATTTACAAACATTCAAGCGTATAGATTCCCTAGAACTTTGTCATCACCTTGTTCCTGCACACTTAAGTAGCTCGTTAGATTAATAAGAATGAAATGTTTGTCATCATCGAAACAAAAGGGATTTATCATAATATCCAATTTATCCAACAATCTCCCCCTTTTTGAAGATGACAAACATTTCCTAAAATATGAAATAAGGAAATATAAAGCATGTGAGTTTCATACCTGAAGATTGCCTTTTGTAGCCATTCTTGTTTTACAAGTGTGGGTGTTGGCCATCAAGATGAAACTCATTTATATTTATATTTTTGATTTTATATTCTTTCTCCCCCTTTGTCATTTCAAAAAGATATCCAATTTGAATATTTTATTTTCTTTTCCCCCTTAATTTTATATTTTGCTCCCCCTTAAATAGATATCCTTTTGGAACCTGGATTTTATATTATTGATGTCCAATTTAGCCACAATTTATTTCTCAATCATTTGCAAAGGATGTTAAGCCTTGAAATGATATGAGATCATGTTAGGTTTATGGCATGTATATATTGATTTCTCACCCATTTTACAAGGGATGTTAAGCCCCAGAATGAAATGAGAGTCCTTTAAGCTTAGAGTATATGAAGATGTCTCTAACCAAATACAAAGGATGTTAAGCCCTGATTTGTCTAGAGAATTCCTTTAAGAACAAGATATATCATTTTTATGGAGATTCGTATATTTCTTCATGGATTTGAGAATGCTAAGGTTATGACTAGCTTTAATGAGCTCTTGATCAAATTTGTTTTTAGGAGCTCCCCCTTAATCTTATAAGTTAAAGCAATTTAAAACTATTAAGGTCACAAATAAGTTGTGATTTTGACTTTTATCAAAAAATATACTAAGATTAAGTTTACTAGAATGATGTCCAAATAAGCATATTTGTCAAAGCTTATTTTAGGTCGCCCTTGACTACGACCGTAGCGCCCCTTGGCTAAATTTTGTTTTAACCAAGAGGCGAAATTTACAGATTTCCAATTAAGTATTTTACATCAATTTGTGATGCATGTTTCAATGAAAGCACAATGAATATTTCAAATCTTTTAAAGATATCAATTGAAAAACATTGTATTCTTTGCAAGCATTTCGAAGAGATATATCACCAATAAATTCTTTTGCTTGCCTATGTAATGATAGAATGATAGAACAGAAATTTTTCTTTAAACTAAGAATAATTTTGGTTTTTGATCAAATTCATTTCTCATAATCTTTCAAGGATGATTTCCATAATTGATACTTTATTATACAGTCATTAATCATGAATAGACAACAATTTTGAACAATTTCAAAAGAATTCAGCAATTTTACAGCATTCTGAAAAACAGTGACATGCTCGGTCGACAATTGCTCGACCGACACTTACTCGGTCGACAACTGCTCGACCGACCAAGTTTCTGGAAAATATTCAGAAATCTTAATCAACTTCAAATAAAAGAGGTTATGCAAATTATAGCTCGATGATGTTGAGATAAGACATTATGATATCAGAAGTCAGTTTAGGTCAAATCTCAACTAATTAATTTGAAGCTTCTAAGTTTTAGGAATCCAAGCTAACTCATCTTTCTTTTTCTTAAAAGGGCATGAAAATGAATAATGTCCAAGACACATGCAATAATGGCAACTAATAGCATCAACTTCATTTCTATTTCTAGGAATTGTGTTCCTAGGTACAAATATAGTCTTGGATGCTCTTTTGGTTTTATTTCTTCTTGGATCGTATCCTAATCCTTTCCTTTCATTGTAACTAGAGGAAATTTTCAGAATATTGTCAAGTAGGTTATTTCCTCCTAACTCATTTACATTTCTTTGCAACCTAGCAATATCTTTCTTTGCTTGATCTAAATTGGATAATAGGGCATTTCTTTCTTTAACAACCTTATCATAATCTAAATGTGAACATATAATAGGTTGTTTCTGGAGATCATTCACCTGAGTTTGCAAATTTGATTTTTCTAAGGAAAGAAGATTGCAATTTGCTTCTACCGATTTAATCTTAAGAGCATAATCTTCATTTTCCTTTTTAAGATTTTCATTTTCAGATACAAGAGCAAGAATTCTAGCATTTAAATCTTTATTTGCCTTTTTAAGTTTCTTCTTGCACTCAATATATTTCTCATAAGTATTTTGAAGACTAGCAATTATATCTTCTTTTGGTAGATCATAAAGACTTACCTCTTCTTCATCTTCATTTGTTGTAGCAATGAAACACTCTACGTCTTCTTTTCCACTATCGCTATCGTCACTTGAATCATCCCATGCAGCTCTATACGCTCTTTCTTTCTTTTTGTAGGATGATTTCTTCCCTTTCTTGAGTTTTGGACATTCTCCTTTCATATGTCCTTTCTTGCCACATTCAAAGCACCTGGAAGAAGAAGCACTGGAAGTTTTGTTAGTTTTAAAACTTTTATATTGCTTACCATTCACAATGAGAGTTTCTTCTTCACTATCATCTTCACTTGTGTCTTTGGTTGATGCTTTGAATGCAATATCCTTCTTTTTCCCATGTTGGCGTTCATGTTCTCTCCTTTCTTCCTCTTCTAAATCTGCCTCATGAGCTTCTAAGTTTCCGATGAGCTGCTCCATTTTGAGGCGAGTGAGGTCGTTTGCTTCTTCAATAGCTGTCACCTTTGGTTTGTACTTTGGAGGAAGAGATCGAAGTATTTTTGATACCTGATCTTCCTCAAGAACAGGTTTCCCTAAAGCACTCAAACCATTAACAATAGTAGAAAATTTTGAATACATTTCACTAATAGTTTCGTTTGGATCCATGCGAAAATGTTCAAACTTGGTTTTAAGCAAACTAACTTTAGAATTCTTAACTTGAACAGTACCCTCATATGTTATAGATAATCTATGCCAAATGTCATATGCGGTATCACAGTTTGATACTCTATTAAATTCACCTACTGAAATGGAACAATATAAAATGCTTACTGCCTTTGCATTCATTTGAGCCATCTTTACCGTATTAGCATCCCATACTGCGAAATCGTCTTGTGGGAGTGTGTATGGTGTAGATACCATTCTCCAAAGATCCCAGTTGATTCCTTGGAAGTAGAATTGCATTCTCCTCTTCCAATATTGGTAGTTTGTTCCATCGAATGCCGGTGGCCTAGCAACGAGTGTTCCTTCAATGTTGAGGTTGTTGAGCACTCCATCCCCCATTTCTTCAAGACCGTGTTAAGGTTCCTTGAAGCCCTGCTCTGATACCAATTGAAAACCTCTAGAGGGGGGGTGAATAGAGTTTTATAGAGATTTTAAAATAATTTAAACTCAAGCAACCACAAAGAAAGATTAGACAAAGAGACAAAAGGTTTTAGAGTGGTTCCTAGCCTTAGCAAATACTAAGGTAGTCAGTCCACTACCCGGTTGCTTACCCAACCGGGATTTGAAAAGAAATTATTTTATTACCTCGCAAGGATTTTACATAAAATACATTTCTTTTCCCTAAACCCTTCAAGCAGCCTTCACCTAGAAGTAATCGCCCAACTCGAAGCAGCCTTCCCTTGAAGTAGATGCACCAACACCCGTTGCACCAGCCTTCTGAAGTAGCTTCCCGTGCGATAGCCTTCTTGAAGTAGCTTGAAGTCCCCTTCTCCACCTGAGAAGTCCACCCTCTCCAATCCGCAGCCTCCAACCCTAGGAGTAGCAAGGAGAGTACAAGGAATAAATAGGAACAAGAAAGAAATACAAAAATTACAAAACCGTTGTAAGCACAAGGCTTGATTTTCCTATATCAAGCGTTTAAATCTCCTAACCAATGTGTATGACAATGTGATTGTAGTGGATAGGAGATACTAGCCTATAGGGCACGAAATGGGAGCAATAGGAATGAATGGCAAGTGTAGGAATTGCTCTATTGCTCTAAAACAGATTGCAAGTGTGTATTCAAGCTCAAGTATAGCACAAGTATAGCTTAGATGATCTTTTGGTGTCCTAAGGCATGTCCTATTTATAGGAATGACCTATGTATGCTTAAGGACGTTCTAGACAACTTCTAGGGGGTTCCTAGTGCTTAACTAGCCGTTAGGAATAAGTTAGGCGCATTAGCAACGGCTAGTTAATTAATTCTGCAGTTGCTGTCAGAGACCATCTCGGTCGAGGACTTGTCGACCGAGATGCCCAGTCGGTCGAGGATTTGTCGACCGACAGGCTCTCTGGATTAACGTTTATTTGCAACTGTCAACTGCTGTGTCTAACGGCTACTTTTGGTCAATCTCGGTCGAGAAGTTTGTCGACCGAGAGTGTCTCGGTCGAGGAGTGTGGTCGACCGAGATTGACTCTGTTTTCAATCTTTCAATTAAGATACTAAGTGTGTGCATGAGTGTGCATTATGTGATCCTATTAGAAGGAGATGACCTAACTAAGTGTGGTGTTTAGCTAGGGAGATCTAACGCTTGATTTACATGAAGTCTAAGTACTTGTACATTATATATTTGTACAAGTTTACAAATGATTACATTGCATGACATTTACAAACATTCAAGCGTATAGATTCCCTAGAACTTTGTCATCACCTTGTTCCTGCACACTTAAGTAGCTCGTTAGATTAATAAGAATGAAATGTTTGTCATCATCGAAACAAAAGGGATTTATCATAATATCCAATTTATCCAACAGATAGTTCACAAAATTATTGCGGTTCACTCCAATTGGATTTCCTCCATTATCAAACTCCACCACCAATTTGGATCCACTACCACTTAGCGCTAATAACTTCTTCAACAGAGTGATACCCATTTTCTTGTTAAGTGTCTGGTGTTGCGCATCAAGTTGCTCCAGTGCTTCAGTGGGTACAGGTGCATCAACCTAAAATTTGACAAAAATAAAACACACTAACTTAGCCCAATATAGAAATATAGGATATATGACATAACTAGAAGATAATGAATTTTATAGAAATACAAGATATGTTTTTAGAACTTACATTAGTATCCTCGCCATGCTCGTCATGGACAGCATTCTCATCATGGACTTCATGCTCATCATGGACATCATGCTCATCATGGTCAGCCATCTGAAAATGTCATTAAAAAGGAAAACATTTAGCATTTCTATTAACTAGAAAAAGGCAAACATTTAGCAG
Organism: Alisma plantago-aquatica; assembly: GCA_963693085.1. Lineage (NCBI taxonomy): Eukaryota > Viridiplantae > Streptophyta > Magnoliopsida > Alismatales > Alismataceae > Alisma > Alisma plantago-aquatica. Next base: position 1,082,134,319 of record OY856413.1, on the reverse strand, counting down.
TTGTATTAACTAGAAAAAGGCAAACATTTAGCATTTGTATTAACTAGAAAAAGGCAAACATTTAGCATTTGTATAAACATACATGTCTCTAAAATTGTGATCTTTTATCAATTAACACCTAGTATATAATAAATGTGTACCACCTATCCCATCCTTGAACACCTAATCTCACTTAGGATGTAAGTGTATAATGTGTATTGGGTTTTCGAGAAAATTTCGGCAGCATTTCCCCGCTGTTCTCTAAGTACATATGTACTTAGAGAACAAACGGGGAAATGCTACCAAAATTTTCTCAAAAACCCAATACACATTATACACTTACATCCTAAGTGAGATTAGGTGTTCAAGAACAGTCCCAAACCGGTGACTATCCAAGATTTACTCATAATGAGTCAATCTTGGATGGGTTTCTAGGCCAACAATAATAGATATCTACAATGAAGCCGGATTCCATACAAACAGTATATAATTTAGTGATTGTTCATTCTAATTTATACCAATGTACAAGTAATATAAAAAACAATGATTGTTCACATTCTAGGCCAACAAACACATGTGATATCATTCTTATATATAATAAATGTGTACCACCTATCCCATCCTTGAACACCTAATCTCACTAGTAAGTGTATAATGTGTATTGGGTTTTCAAGAAAATTTCGGCAGCATTTCCCCACTGTTCTCTAAGTACATATGTACTTAGAGAACAAACGGGGAAATGCTACCAAAATTTTCTCGAAAACCCAATACACATTATACACTTACATCCTAAGTGAGATTAGGTGTTCAAGAACAGTCCCAAACCGGGGACTATCCAAGATTTACTCCTAATGAGTCAATCTTGGACGGGTTTCTAGGCCAACAAACACATTTGATGTCATTCTTATAAATAATAAATGTGTACCACCTATCCCATCCTTGAACACCTAATCTCACTAGTAAGTGTATAATGCGTATTTGGTTTTCAAGAAAATTTCGGCAGCATTTCCCCGCTGTTCTCTAAGTACATATGTACTTAGAGAACAAACGGGGAAATGCTACTGAAAGTTTCTCAAAAACCCAATACACATTATACACTTACATCCTAAGTGAGATTAGGTGTTCAAGAACAGTCCCAAACCGGGGACTATCCAAGATTTACTCCTAATGAGTAAATCTTGGACGGGTTTCTAGGCCAACAAATACATGTGTTGTCATTCTTATATATAATAATTGTCTATAAACTACAGGCAACATGGTTAATCCTAATCAACAGAGCATTATTAAATAATAAATCAAGAAATAAATAGTTTCAAACAAAAGGTCTAGGAATCTTTACTAGACATTATATGTATCCCTAATCATCATATTTAACATACTACATTATTATGAACATCCAGATCAGATTAAGATCATACTATGTTATAACCATTGGTTTAATAACCCTATTTCCGCATGTACATGTTTATCAACTTTAAAACCCTATAATTCATGAAATCATTCTAATTCAATTTAATATGTTGGGATAACATAATTATATAATGACATCAGAATATATAGAAGAATCAAGCAGAGCAGAGCAGAATATAAAGAATGTTGGGATCACAGAATATATATATGTTGCAAAAAAAAAGCAGAGCAGCTAGCAGCAGCGGGAAGACCAACCTTGTCGGGAAGAAGGCAGAGGCTCCGCTGGCTCTGGCTGGAGAAGTAGCTAGCAGCGACGGCGGTGGAGGAGCACCAGGCGGCGCCTAATCGTGTACCAAACATGAAACATGCATAGAGTACATCACATTAAAATATAAGATGTATAACTAGAGCTTTCAGAAAATCAAGCAATTCACTCATTTGAGCTAATTTTAAAATCATTCTATTTAAGGACTCAAAACCTATAATGTTATAGTTAGTAACACTGAAACCTAATTCATCCTGGTGTTTTTTATATATAAGTTCATACCCCTTTTCATTTTGATTTAAATTTTCATAATTAGATTAATAAAATATCAAACCATTTGATTTTAAATATTTATCTTGACTTGGATTGGGTATGGTAACCAATATACTTAAGAATGTTGTACTCAGGGTTTGATCCTAAAAATATATTGCAATAAGACATGTATGCTCGCGGGGAATGATTATTGCACAATGGGTTTGATTAAATCTAGAATAAAATCGTATATAATTGTTTTCTATAAAATCACACATAATGCACCACAAGGGTATCTTCATAGATGACCCACAATCTCGTGATATATTTCAATAAACTCAGGGTCACTCCGTATATGAATATCAATGGATTAGCATGACACTAACCCTGGTAATGAGGCATGACAAAGATGGGTAAAGTGTGGGATAGGAGATTTGAATCACTTGTGGAATTATTTTTGCCTCACCTTGCCAATATAAGGAGAGAATGAGCTCTCAATTTAATCTAGATTGGGCCTACAAATTTAGAACATTCACTAGGAAAATCCCAGTCATTTGCAATCCAAAAGTCCATCATATGGCTCAAACAACAATGTATGCAATGGTAACTATAAACTGAATATAAATACATTATGAAGACCTAAAGGGAACCCATATACGTATATATGCTTGTGATTTATTACTTGTTCTAAGAATTGTTGATAATAAAGCCCAAGGAGGTGTCTTTGATGCAGACAAATGTTACTTCCCCTAGTTGGCCTGAGCAGCGGCGTGGAGGAAGGAAGGAAGGAGGAAGAAAGCAGTACCTTGAGGGAATAGGAAGAATGCCTGGCCTAGAGAGCAGCGGCGTGGCCTGAGCAGAGACCTACCCCAAAGAAGCCACCGGCGGTGAGGAGAGGAGAGCAACTGTGCGCGGCGAGGAGAGCAGCAGTGCGCGGCGGTGAGCAGGCGGCGGCGGTGCAGGCGAGCAGGCGGTGGCGAGCAGGCGACGGAGCAGGAGACTTCAGAGCGCAGCAGCAGGAGCAGGAGCGGCGGAGAGCAGGCGGCGGCGGTGGCGGCGACGCAGAGCTGGTGTCCAACGGCGGCAGGAGCGGCGGCGAGCAGGAGTGGTGGCGGAGAAGGGGGCGCCGGAGAAGGGGAGCTGAAGAAGAAATCGCCGGAGAAGGGGAGCTAAAGAAGAAATAGGGAAATCGCTCGCAATGAAACAGATGAAAGGGGAAGAGTCGGGCGATCGAGGGTTATGAAGTTCCCAAATAGCGTCGGTTGTTTAAAACAACCGACGCCTAAACATCTTTAGCGTCGGTTGTTTGAAAAAACCGACGTCTAATTGGACGATATTTTCATGAAATTGTTTGGCGGGAACCACCTTCAGCGTCGGTTATCCTTGAATAACCGACGCTGAAGGTGACACTTTTCGTGCAAATTTTCATCGTACATAGGCGTCGGTTTCTACCTAAATAACCGACGCTGCTAATGACACTATTTTTTTTCATCGAAATTTGGATTTCGCGGGCGACTTTAAGCGTCGGTTTGTTATAAACAACCGACGCTGAAGACAAAGCGGTACCTGTGTCTGGCTGGTCTTCGAATATAGATGTCGGTTTTCATAAACAATCGACGCCTAACATAGAAGGCGTCGGTTTTCCTTAATAACCGACGCCCAGAAAAGTGTCAATGAATGCTATTTCTGTAGTAGTGAATAAAAGAAGGCAAACAAGGGTTATCGTCCAATATGAAGCGTTGTGTATTACCCTAAACAAATATGCTACACGGTTGTCTTACATCTTTTGTTATGCCCAGAGGAATTTGAGGATACCACTCAAAATCCAATTGACCAGTGCAAAGTCAAAACCAGTGCCATACAAGATCTAGGAAGAGCCAAAATCCTAACATCTTCTCCGCCCCCAGTCAGCACGAGTCCGCCATAGTGACACATAAGGTAAAGCTGCTAACATCCTAGTCCGTCCTAGGTACAGGTCACCACACTAGTGAAAGGATGTGGGTACGCATACCCTACCACCTGAGGTACAACACAGTTGTCCTCCAATCTCATCACATATATAATCACATCAGATGTATGAGGCATGACCATAGCCATCCTCTACAACCTGCATTGTGAATGATAAGGATATATGCTCAACTTGCCACCCCCACTTACTCAACAGTATGCGCTCTGAGTTTCCCTTAGGAATACTCATTTCACCATCTGGCAAGTTCTGACACTTATATGGAGCTATGGAACATGGCACTACATGATTAAAGTTTCACTTGATTAGTTATACCAATTGGGTAAATTAAGGATACATCTAACAAGTGGACATATAAACCCTAATTCACTTCTAAAAAGCATATAAATATCACAAATTCAAAAGATATAAAATGTGTGAAACATAATTTCTCATCTCATCATCATATGGTACTATTCACTTTCCATTCATGAGGCTACACTAATCATCATACTATCACAAGATATAAATCCTTTTCACAATATCCCAGGGTATCAACCCTTATCAACACAAGATGATTACACATCATTCAGGTCTCAACCATGCCCAAAGGTCATTAAGACCATCATACAATTCCCTACAAGATCATCATTATCTTTCCATACCTTATAACAAGGATGAACAACATCAATTACATATGATACACCATATCATCACATCATTGCATTAATTAGATACAAGATATTCATAAACAATCATAGTAGGGTTATATTAACATTAACGACATCCTTTATTACATCAACATGCAAGGAATCTAGATATGATTAACCCTCATCATATTCATAATGCACATGTTTTCCATAAGAAAGTATCAACAATGTGGCTATGATAACCACCAATTAAGATATTAAGGTTATGATCATATTAAGGAGGTTATTTCACCATCATGCCATCATATAATAAGGTTAAACATGGATACTCATCTTTATCTATTTGCATTAGAGTTAGGTTCAATACGATAACTTATATTAATGTTACTAATCAACACTCATACCCAGGGTTCCCTGGATATCAGATCTAGAGGAAAGGGATTCTTCATTATGTTGTTCTCAAATGAAGAAGATATGGCAACGACGATAGAAGGAGGTCCCTGGTTTGTAGCTGAGAAACTATTGTTGATTAAAAAATGGGAACGTGGTGAACCTATGGAGAAGGCTATGATTTCAGAGATTCCTATCTGGCTTAAGATACATGGTTTACCGCTTGAATTGTGGGATGATGAAATGTTTATGCGAATTGGCTCTTATCTGGGGAAGCCGCTGTGCATTGATCAGTTAACCAGTAACCTTGTCAGGTTGGAGTATGCTGGACTGTAGATCCTTATTCCATCCAACTTTGCTTTCCCAGAGGACCTCGAACTACAAAGTGAAGACGGCCAGCTAGATAAGATCACCTTCGAATATGAATGGAATCCTACTATGTGCGATAGTTGTGGCAATTTCGGCCACAAATCCAGCCTGTGTGCTGAGAAGATGGAGCTACCAATGAAAGTGATGAAGAATATTCAGAGGAAGAAGGTGTGGGTACCTAAACGAGTTAGGGGATCAAGTTCTGAAGAGAAACTTGAAGTCTTCAGCGATGCAGTGGAAGATATTGCCCCAGCTCAAGATTCCTCATCTAGCAGAGAAGAAACAAGCAGTGCGGTGGATGGTGGACAAATAGCTAAGCAATCTCTTATCACACCCTCCCCTTCTCCGGTTTGGAAGGTGCAGAGAAGGAGATCCAAATCACCTCTGAGGGTGGCATTGAAGCCAATTTCTTCATCAAGGAACATTCAACTCTCACCTAACAAGTTCTTTCTTCTGGCAAATCTTGGTGATGGAGGAACTGTCGAAGGCAATGCGGATGTGGAAGGGGAAACCATCTCTGTTCCTTATGGATATATCCCTCTCTATTTGTGCGTGGAATGTGAGAGGAGTACATAATAAACTCCCTCACATTCATAATGAGATCGTTAGACTCAAGGCTGATGTTTATATTCTTCTAGAGTCAAGAGTAAACAAGAAGGATCTTTAGGAGACTGTTAACTCGATGTGGCCTGGTGCTAGGTATATTGCTAATGATAATTTTTACTCTTACACTCGTATCATCATTATGTGGATGGATGTTACTCTGGATATTCACAAGATTCTAGAAAATGATCAGCTGATTCACTGTAGAATTGTCATTGATCAGTGTAATCTAGACTTCTTTCTTACTGCCATCTATGGCTCGAATGATGATGGTTGTAGAACTCTCTTGTGGGACAACTTGAATGCTATCTCTTCTGCTATTTCTTCGAATCCTTGGTGCATTCTAGGCGACTTCAATGTTGTTCGTTTCTATAATGAAAGGTTAGGAAAACACACTCCCTCTGGTAAAAGTATGTCAGACTTCAATAACTCCTTGGAGGTCACTGGTCTGGTGGAAATTCTGACTAAAGGACCCTTCTTCACCTAGGATAGTCACAGTAGGAAAGGCATGAGTTCCTTCTCCAAGATTGATAGAGTCTTTAGCAATATCAATTTTCTTAATTTGTTCCCTGCAGTTTGGGGTGAGATTGTGACCAATATGATTAGCGATCACAAAGTTCTTGTCCTTCACTTGCTTCTTTTCAAGAAAAAGTACATCCCCTTTCATTTTATCAATGCATGGGTCAGCCAACCTAGCTTTCTTGATACTGTTAGAAAGGCATGGGATGACGTTTCACCTGAGGGAGCTCCTATGTTCCGAGTTTACAGGAAGCTTGTTGCTATTAGGGGAGCCTTGGTTAAATGGAACAGAGATCATGTAGGCAATTTCTCTTCTAAAGAAAAGGAAATCGAAACCAAGGCTATAAAGCTCAATAAAGAAGTGGATGCTAATCCAAGTAATTCTGATCTTCAGGTGTCATTGGCCACTATGAGGGGGACCCTGAGTAAAGCTCTTCTTGATGAAGAAATTCTCTGGCGACAAAAATCTAGAGCCATTTGGCTGAGAGAGGGAGATAGAAATACGACATTTTTCTATGCCACTCTGGAGACTAGGAGGATCCATAATAGTATTCATATTCTATAAGATGGTGGTAATACTATCAATGAACCGGATGCCATCTCAAACCACATTATGAATTATTATAAGGCTCTCTTCAACTCTTTGTCCTCCTATGAGGTTAATTGGAAAGAATCCTGGATCCTACCGAAGATTGACTCCATCCAATTCTAAAATTTGAATAAGTGGGTCACCAAAGATGAGGTGGAGGAGGTGATCAAGCACATGAATGGAGATAAGGCTCCTGGCCCCGATGGTTTTAATGGGACTTTTTTCAAAACGTGTTGGTCCATTGTTGGGCAGGATATTACCAAAGCTATTCTTAATTTCTTTGAGTCTGGTAAACTTCTCAAGGAGTGCAATAGATCCTTTATTACTCTTATCCTGAACATGCAAGGAGCTAACAACTTAAAGGATTTTCGTCCTATTTCTCTATGCAATGTTATGTTCAAGGTTATCACAAAGATTCTTGCTAACAGGTTAAAGGATGTGCTCCCTGTTCTTATCGATAAAAATCAATTTGCCTTTATCAAAGGGAGACAGATCAGTGATTCTATTCTGTTGGCCAATGATTTGCTTAGCACCTTCTCGTGTCCTAAGGGTAATGCTTCTCCCTGTCTGAAGGAAGATCTATCTAAAGCCTATGATTCTGTTAGAAGAGACTACATTATCTTCCTTTTGTCTAAAATGGGGTTCCCTTCCTGCTGGCTTTCGTGGATATAGGTTTGCTTCAACTCTGCTTCCTTTCAGATTCTTATTAATGGATCACCTTCTTATGTCTTTGAAGCTTCAAATGGGGTTCGTCAAGGGGACCCTCTGGCTCCCTATCTCTTTGTTATTGCAATGTAGGGCTTCTCTGCTATTATGAATGATGCGGTTTCTAATAAGCTTATTATTCTGCCTAAAGCATCTGATCACCTTGGGCTCTCTCACATTATCTTTGCAGATGATCTTCTTATCTTCTCTAAGGCTGATCTTGAAAATGCAAGGAATATCAAAACTGTCCTTGATACTTTCTGCCATACTTTTGGCCTGAGTTTTAATAATACAAAAAGTCAACTCTTCCTTAGCAAGAGTTGTCCTACTTCTGCTGAGATCTCTGGTTGCTTGAACATTGAATGCTCTGGTCTTCCTATGAAGTATTTGGGTCTCCCTCTTATCACTGGAAGGATGACCAAATCGATGTGTACTCCTATTATTGTGAAAATTAAGAAAAGACTTGATTCTTGGAAGGGCATGCTCTTATCTTTCGTTGGTCATGTTGAGCTGGTCATTTCTACCTTCTCAAGTTACCACATTTTCTGGTCTTCAACCTTCCCTCTTCCTAAGACAGTGACCCTTGATATAGAGAAGTATATGAGAGACTTTATTTGGAATGATTCCTCTACTAAGAAACACCTCGACACTGTTTTGTGGGATGCCATTTGCTGGCTGAAAGCTGAGGGTGGCTTGGGGATTCGGCTGGTGCAAGATTGGACTAAGGCTGGCCTTTTGAAAAATCTTTGGAACATCTCCTGCAACAAAGAGTCTCTATGGGTTAAATGGATGCATGAACGATATATTAAATAGGATTCTGTTTGGTATGTGGGCCAAAAAACCAATTCTTCCTGGATGTGGAAGAAATTGATTGGGATGAGAGATCTTCTTAAGAGTAGTATTGACTTCATAGTTGGAAATGGAGAAAGGTTCAAATTCTGGTTGGACCCTTGGTTACCGGGGAAGAAGTGTGTTCTTGACTCCTGCGATAAGAAGATGGTTCTTCGGTTTGGAAAAGGTTACTGTCCAATCTCCTCCTGCGTTCTGAATAAATCATGGCTCCTTCCTGATGTTAGGGGTATTGACTCTATGCATAGCTTGTTTGCTAGCCTTGCCCCTTTATCTGATGAGGAAGACTCCATTTTTTATAAACATAAGAACTGCTTTAATCTCAAAGATGGTTGGGACGTGATTAGAATGAAGTATCCCAAGACGAAATGGTCTGAATGGGTTTGGAAAAGCAAGTTTCCCAGAAGCTGTGCTTGCTTCATGTGGAGATGTTTTCTTGACAAGTTACCCACCTGTGACTATCTGAAGAGGATCGACATCTCACTCACCTCCAGGTGTGCCCTATGTCACTCTGCTGAAGAGGACATGGACCATACGTTCTTCAAATGTTCCTAGAGCTCTAAAATCTAGAGCATGTTTATCTGGAAATATGGAAGGAGGCCTTGGTGGATTGAGGATATGATTCTGCTGAAGGGTGAGGCGAAGATTGCAGCTGGTTTGATTCTTCAAAAAGTCTGGTTAGAAAGGAATTTGAGAATTTTTGGAGGGCCAAGGAAGTTGCCGAGCGATATCTGGAACTCTGCTAGCTTAGATACACATAGCATTTACAATTGTTAATGTATAGATAGGCTTCTTTTCCCTTTCTTAGCCTAGCTTTCTCTGTGTAATTTCTTTTTCTTCGTTTCTTGTCTTGGGACTCTCCCAATGACCTTGTACATATTTTGGTAGTTTTAATGGAAGAGGCACACTAGGTTCACCAAAAAAACACACTCATACCCAAATCCTAACACACGACCTCCCCATTGGATCATGGATGCATAAGGTGAAGCATCACCATCACATTCCATATTATTCTAGGCTTTCAAATTCCTAACACACGGCCTCCCCATACATAAATCAAGGTGCAACCATCGATTTATAGCATACTAGGCTTTCAAAAACAATAAGAGAGTTATCCATGATTATATTAGTCATTCAAGGTCTATTCACACCCAATTACCATCATTTACTTATATTAAAGCTAGGTATAACAAGCTATACCTCGTTTGGGTTACATATCAACACAATACGGTTATCATCCCTTCTATTCATATGAGTGAATAGGTAAGACTACCTTATTAAGGGTAACCCTCCATTTGTTCCATCATCACTCAACCCATATCACCATACCACAATGTCGCCCAGAACCATTGGATATTTAAAAGGTAAGACCATTGGTTGTTTACATAAGTAAACACCTTGAATGAATCATCTATGATTTTATTGAGTTGTTATCTATAAAATTCACCATTTAACCCTAGACATCCTTTTGTTGACAACAATAAGGGTTCTGTTCAGAGTAGGGTAAAACCCACAATCAACTGTTCATTTAAAACAAGCCATCCACTATCAACAAGTAAGCACCTTAAGTTGATCATATAAAGGAAACCATCTAAATTGCATTATTAGGACCAACATATTACATTATCCATCATTCCACTTTATTAGAGGAATAAACTTTACTTGACCATTGGGTCAAGTTCATATGTTAAAACCATCAATTATAGCATAGGTCCGACTATTGCATCAAGTGACCCAAGAAATAATTGGTCTAAGGGTTAATTGATGCTAAAACTATATGATTAACTCACCATAGGTTTTGGAGACCTGATCCACCATCATTAGTGACCATTAAGTCACCATAGGTTGTTAGATCAACACTATATTCATTAATCAACATCAAATATCAAACTAATATCACCATTGATTGATAGTATCATTAGGGTACTTAGTTGTTAATCACTAGGCTTATTATTAGGCCAAAACATGACCTAAGAGGTGAAAGTCAGTTGACACTCTTGGTTACCACCATCAACTGTCATGAAGACAACACCATCAACTCTTGGTTCTATACCATCATCGGGTCATGGGTTTATAGAAGAAATCAACTTAAAACCCTAAAATTGACCATTAGTTGATAGGTGCTTAGCACCATAGGTTGTCAAAAAAACCTGATACAAGTCATATTATACTTTAGGAATAACATAAAAATGATCACAGGTTCATCTAGAATTGAAATCAGAACAAGGAACATTATTAAAATCGAAATCCAAGTCAAGCATAGCTTTTTAGTGCATGGATCACCATTTAAAAGCAAGAACATGAGCTAGAAAGCTTATGGTAAGCAATAAACGTGGTAAAAGTTATAAAACTTGCCTCCAATTAGAAGATAAACTCCCAAACATAAGAAAACACGAGAAGTTAGTGTAGGAAATCCAAGCATAAGCTGTGAACTCATCCATCTTAGCACGTTTCTTCATCAAATGAGCAAACCCTAAGCATAAGGAGCAAGAAAGATAGGGTTTTAGAGATTTAGAGAAATTTCTACCATGGAACATCAAGGTTACGACCTGAAGAAAGGTAGGAGGAAGGATAAAAAAGAAATAAATAGAGGAAAGAAGGAGATTCTTACTCTTTTAGGTAAAGATCACCAGAAGGAAGCTTTTTAAACCCTATAAGGAAGTCAATTGCAACCCTAGATTCATTTTCCAAGAAGATTCCCTCTTTCTTTTTCCTTGGATAGGAAATTTGAAGCAACATAGAGGGAAAATGAGGTTCACAGAAGGAGGGAAGTGGTGGCGAGAAAATGGCTCATTTTGGTGCTTAGGGATAAGTATATGAAACTTTAAGATAAAGAAAAAGAAAAATTTGAAGTTCTAGTATCTTTCCAAGTGTCCATGGCCTTAAACTATTAAGAATATACAAGCACACACACAAGCAGCTCCCTTACCGTCCATAGACATATTCTTATCTCTCATTTCTTGAATTTCCAAGCAAAACAAATAATTCATTAGTTTTTTTGGGAAAACTAGAGATTAAGTATTATTTATCCTGCTCTCTAGTGCAGACCAAAAATTGGAAATGTTCACAACAATGGCTTGGTATAACCACGATGGGCTTACAGTAGTAAAACAACAAAGACTGAAATTAGAAAGAGTGTTTTTTGCAATAGCATCGGCTACGCCGTTTAACTCCCTAGGGATGTGACATATAGAGAGCTGGTTGGGAGAAGCCGTGATGGTGTGAATTTTCCTCCAAATAGCTTGGAGCTTGGGTCCTGGGGGCATCGCCTGGTTAACCATCATAACCGAGGAGATGGAGTTGGAGAAAAGGATGACTCTTCCCAAATTCATGGTATTGACAGTGGCAGCTGCATTATAAATGGCATGGAGCTCTGCGTCCAGCGCTGATTGTGCATACATAGGTGACCCCCTACTGAGCAAATAAGCGCCAGCGCTGTTAATAATATGGAGTCCTATTCCGGCCATGTTGGAAGACTCCCGGAAGGAAGAATCCACAAAGACAATGTGATCAGGGCTGAAGACTTGCAATAGAGGAACATATTTCCTAGGATGTGTAGTTGGAGTAATCTTGGGCAGGCTCATTATCGAGTTAACCCTCTCTTTGATAAAGCACACCTCTTCATGGACCTTGGGGATCATCTGTTGGTGCACGGTGTTGTTACGAACCTGCCAGAGTCGCCAACAAGCAATAAATGTCTAGAGTTCATTGTTGTTGTTTATATTGGTGATTGTATTCCTCCATGTATCTTCATCATACTCATAGAAGCTATTCTACATATTGAGTGCTCTCCATATGTTTTTACTCATCGGGCAATCACGTAGGCAGTGCATGAGCGTCTCAGGTGCGTTATTACACCGTGGGTAGAGAGGGTCGACGTCCATGTGGCATCGTTGCTTCTCAACGTTGGTTAAGAGCACGCCATGTTAGAGGAGCCACAGGAAGGTGTGGATTCGTTCAGGGGCCTTTAACTTCCAGATCAGATTCCAGTGCCCAGGTGTAGCTATGTTCTTGTCCTCGCAGATCCATTTGTAAGCTGTACTAACCGAGAATGAGCCGTCTGTGCTGTGAGGCCAAGTCCAGTTATCCAGCTCATTATTATTAGTAGGAGGGGATAGGTAATGCATGATTGTTAAGACTTCCAGTGGAAGATATGACTGTATGAAATTGAAGTTCCAGAGACCGGTTTCCAGTCTCATTGAGTGCACTAAAAGATCAGATAAGTCGTCTCGTACTGGCCAGTCTAGTCTAATATCGCTGATACTCTTCCCCATGATCCATTTGTCCTTCCAAACTGAGGTATTTCGTCCCGAGACAATCGACTTATGGTAGGTTGCCCTAAGGATGTCTAGATTGCGTTTGATAAATTCCCACGCAGAGGAGCAGGTAGTGTTAATAGCTTTATCGACTCACATATATTTTTCTTTCATGATCTTTACCCATAGAACCGGGCGGTCAGTTAGGAAATCCCAGACATTTTTCATCATTAGTGCAGTATTTTGGTCCCTTGCATCTTTAATTCCAAGGCCACCATTAGATTTGCAGGAGGTGACCTTCTTCCAAGACACTGAGCAGAGCTTCTTCTTGTCATCATTCCCGGACCAGATGAAGTTTTTATGTGTTTGTTTATGTCGTCGCACAACAAGGGTGAGAGACAGACGGTCTTCATGGTATAAGCCGGGATGGCTTGGAGGGTGGATTTTGCGAGAGTGATCCTCCCTACAAGGGAGAGATGTCTTGCAGCCCAGCTACTCATCTTTCCTCTGATCGTGGTAGCAATTTGGTTATGGGTCATCTTATTGAGCCTGTGGTGCAGAACATGTATCCTAGGTAGTGCCCCATATCATCTGTTCTTTCGATCCCAATTTTCCTCCAGAAACTTCATTTGCTGCTGCGTGGAGTATTGGGGGAGAAGAAACAACATGATTTTTCTTTGGAGACAGTTTGGTCAGACGCAGTAGCGAACTCCGATAGTACATTGGTGATGACACTCGCCTGGTCCACATGCCCTTCCACCATTAGGAGGATGTCATCAGCGAAGAAGATGTGTGATAGAGGTGTGCCGTGTCTTGTGAGTTTGATAGGTTTCCATCGGGTGTCTTCAACATCTTTAGAGATTGCCTGTGATAGGCGTTCCATGCAAAGAACAAAGATGTATGGGCTTAGTAGGTCTCCTTGATGGACCCCTTTGGTTGAGCTGAAGGGGGCGAGAGGTACTCCATCCCACAAAATAGATGTGTTGCCACTTGAGATGATATCCATGATCAAGTTAACAATAATATTTGGGAGTCTAGTTTTGACGATTGTATCCCGAACGAAGCTCCAATTCATTCGATCAAAACCTTTGGAAAGATCGAGTTTGATGCAAACCCAGTGCTTTCTCAACCTTTTCTGTCTCATGGAGTGTATCAGTTCTTGAACAAGGATGATGTTGTCGCTTATACGCCGGCCAGGGATGAAGCTTGTTTGAGTCTCCTTTACCCACGAGCTCAGGTGTGGTTTGAGACATTCCACTAGAATTTTTGAAATGAGCTTGAAACAGGTGTTATTGAGTGAGATCGGCCTTAACTCACTACACTTTTGGGGTTGTCTGCACTTTGGGATCAGGACCATATATGAGTATGATAAACGAGCATCAATCTTGCCAGTGTTGAATGCCTCTTGGATTGTGAGAGTGACAGAATGTCCGACTTGCTGCCAATATTTTTGGAGAAAGATAGTGTATACCCCGTCTGGGCCAGGGGCTTTCAGAGGGGACATTTGAATAAGGGTGCTTTTAACTTCCTCGGTGCCAGGTGTGCGATAAATGTAATTGAGCGCCTGACTAGAGAGTTGAATAAAATTCTCGACATATCCAGCGGCCGCGTCTGGCCTAGATGTGATCAGTCCGTCGTCAGTGATCAGGCGTGTGAAGTAGCTGGAGACTAGATGTTTGATCTCTTCTGGATTCTCAGTCCAAACATTCTCCTCATTTCATAGTCTGGTTATTTTTGCATGGTGGCGACGAGCTTTAACATAAGCATGGAAGAAGCTTGTATTGCCATCACCATATTGAAGCCAGTTGACGTGTGCTTTTTGTTGCCAATCCATCTCCTCGCGAAGAAGGATATTCATGTATTGTTCTTGCAAAGAAGTTGCTAGTAAATCGTTAGTAAGGCTCGAATTAACAGAGTCCTGTACCTGGCAGGGGCTGAGGTTTCTCATGGTGTCTTCCTTCATCTTCCTTCTATATTTGTTTGTCTTTTTTTCCCAGCTAAGCACAAATTTGGAGAAGGGCGGTAAGGCCTGGAGAAATGACGCCCTGGAGTCCCACTTTGGAATGATTTGGTTGTTGAACTCTGGATTAGCAATCCAGCTAGCCTTGGTGCGGAAGACATGTGGCTTGTTGTCAGTATTGGGAGGGTTGGAGATGAGGATGGGGTTGTGGTCAGAGTAGAGGCAGGGCAACACCGATGTACGCAACCCTCCTTCCACTGTGAGCCAGCAATCGTTGGCTATGACACAGTCTAGCTTCTCGAGGAGTTGCTTCCGTTTGAAGGTGTAGTAATGTTCGCTAGTATGGACTTTGGCAAGTCTAGTATCTAGCAGTAGTTTATTGAACAATTTACAGTTGCAGCGGTTGAAGGATTTACCTCCTTTCCTCTCTAACTTGTTGAGCATCGTGTTGAAATCACCAACCATGACCCAAGCGCCGGTAATGGTAGTAGAGATTTCAGTAAGTCTGGTCCACAGTAGATTCCTCTTCAGAGGGTGAGGGCTGCCGTAAACAACTGTAAGGTGCCACATGTTGTTCACTTTGCAATGAATAAGCTGATGGTGATTAAGACTGATCTCAATGTTGCAGTGGTTTCTATCCCAAAGGATCCAGATGCCACCAGAGAAACCAAGTGCTTCCACCCTATGGGAGGAGGAGAAGCCGAGCTTTTTTATTATTATGTCTGCTGAGGTACCACTGCATCGGGTCTCGATGAGTGCTAGAATATGGAGATGGTACTTGATCTTATAATCCTGAATTAGATGAATCTTATCCTTGGAGCAAGCTCCTTGGATGTTCTAGCAGAGGATATTAACCATTAATAAAACTGGGTAGAGATGTAGACGGGTTGATTAATGGAAGGCTGCCTGCAGCCCGATAGGCTACTCGCCTCCTTCATTAGCTTTTGGCCCCTCAGCGGCGTTGGTGTCTGAGATGTCCAATTCTTGATTCTAGTTGTCAAATTCTAATTACTTCTTTGCGTGGCCTGGGTTTGGGTTGGTGAACATCTGGGCCAACCTTCCTTTCTTACATTCCCTCCCGAGACTGATCATGACATTCTGATAGACGACGTGTCTATTCCTGAGCAGGACGCCGCTATCGTTCGTGGTGTTCCCCCAACTGAATTTGTCAGGGGGGATGTCCGACCTTGGCTCAGTGTTTGCCCCAGTGAAGACAAAGGCCTCCCCATTGTTAGGGAGCTTGTCACGACCTTCAGAGATTTGATCATCGATTAGGATGATGGCAGTGTTGTCCTGCACTGCGGTGTTGGCGCCCTGTGGACGTTCATTGCTTGTCGTCTTTTTAGGTGGTGGGTTATTCTGCTTCTTTTTGTTCTTCTTGTGGACAACTTTTTCCCATCCGCCATCCTCCTCCTGTGTTGCAGATGTGTGGGCGGGCTCTTGAATGGTTTTTGTTTGGGCTTGGGTTGTTATGGATTTGTTGTTTCTTCCTTTGTTGCTTGGTTTCTCCTTCTACGACTGCGTCTTCTTTACTGGCTTCGGAGCGTGAATTGACGCCGAGTAGGAGAATGGTGCTAGCAGAATGGCAGCGTTCGAGGATGAAGCTTCCGCTGGTGTGAAAGGCTTGACGAAGGAGCAGTCGGCGTCGGCATGGCCCAACCTACCACAACGTAGGCACACCGTTGGTAGGTTCTCGTACTCAAGACGGTAGTGTTCACCGTTCACGAAGATTCCGAGAAGAAGGGGTTGGGCAGTGTCGACTTCCACTGCCAGGCGAGCAAACTTGCCGCGGTCTCCTGTAGTTGTAGTGGCGTCAATTTTGATTGTCCTCCCTATCAGGTCTCCTATGGTTGAGAGAAGTTGGTTCTGGAATAAGAAGACTTGCAGATCAACTACCCTAGCCCAAACCACGAGCTTGCGGGGTATGGGGTCTGAAGGTCGGAACTTGGTCGACCATGACAGGACTGAAAGATAATTTCCAAAGATGGTCTAGGGCCCCTTTGTCATGGCGTTGATGAAGTCCTCTTCGTTCATGAGTTGGACAATATAATAGCCAAGTTCAAGGTCGATGACTCTGAATGTAACATCCCTGACCTGGGTTATAACCTAACCCTAGAAGTTTTGCCTAAACATGTTATTATATACTTGTGAATACTCCCTGGCATGTAATTAAGTTCCTCAGGAACATATACTTTCAATTTTTTTCTCCTTTATAAACAAAGTTGTAGCATTGTTTTGTAATGCAGGGACCTATGTGCAAATTACCCAGTTAAAGGGGTTAACTTGCAATGTTCACAGGTTAAGATGTTCTTTTGATAATAATACATCATATGAGTGAATATGATGAGGTATGATGGATTTTCCAAGCTTGGGCATCAAGATGCAGCTTGTGGAATGATCCTTGTGCTTAAAAACCCTAATTTGGAGTAAAGTGCAATTTACCCAAATTGAGGGGTGCAACTTGTAAAATACACCATCTAGAACATCTTTTATGACTCTTGTCATCATTTAGAGTAGAAATGGTGAAAGGGACACATCAATGAATAATCAGATAAGAAAGATGATCCTTGTGGTAAAATTCACCTAAAATGGGTATGGAGCAATGTTTTTAAAACTGAACCAGACCGGCCGGTCCGACCGATCAGACCGGTGAACCGGTAGCTGACCGGTCCAGAAGTCTAAAAAACCGGTAATGTGTCTTTTTCCGGTCCAACCGGTAAGAAATACGGTCCAACCGTCCAACCAGCCGGTCGGACCGAACCGGATTGAACCAGTGGTTCAAAGAGAAGAAAAAAATAGAAGGTAGAATACATATAGGATTTTACATATATGTATATATATATGGTATATATGCATATGTATGTATTTATTTATATAGAAAATATACATATAAGATAGAATGCATATATATATATATGTACAAATATAAGTATATTTGTATATATATATATATATGTATGTACAAATATAAGTATATATATATATATATATATATATATATGTGCGAATGTATGTGTACATCTACATAATAATATATTTGTATACATATATATTTATATACATACATATAAATAATGTATATATATTCAAATATATATATATATATATATATATTTATATACATACATATATATAATGTATATATATTCAAATATATATATATATATATATATATATATATATATATATATATATATATATGAAAGTATACATTTGCACAACAATATATATGTATACACATATATTTATATATATATATATGTATGTATGTATTTATTTATATAGAAAATGTACATATAAGGTAGAATGCATATATATATGTATATATGCATATAAATATGTATGTGTGAATCTATTTGTACATCTACATAATAATATCTATATGTATAAATATATATTTATATACATACATATATATAATGTATATATATATATATATATGTATGAATGTATACATTTGCACAACAATATATATGTATACACATATATTTATGTGCATATATACACACACTGTATATATATATATATATATATATATATATATATATATATATATATATATATATATATATATATATATATATATATATATATATATATATATATATAACTTGTGCAGTTCAACCGGTTTGACCAGTCCGACCGCTAACTGCCTTTTATCATGGTGACCGGTTCAGTTTTTTCGGTTCAAATATTTTTTATGCCATGCTGACATCATTTTCGGTCCAACCGGTTCAACCACTCCGATTGAACCCGACTCAATCCGGTCTGAGTCAGTACCGGTCCGACCACCGGTTCGGTTCTGAAAACATTGGTATGGAGACCTTTCATGTATGTACCCTAGTTGTAGATTAGCTTTCTTCACTCTTAGATCTTGAGATTTCATGAGCTTTGCATAAGTTTAGATGATCTTGGACGTGCCCTTGAATAAGGAGGGACTTGGATGAGAAATTCAAGTTCTAGAGGTCCTTATGGTGTAAAATAGCCTAAAGTATATAAGCTAGAATCCTTGCAAACCAACCAAACGTATCACTTCTTCTCATCATTTCTCTTCTTTCTCAAAACGGCTAAGGCAAAGCTCTGGAGCTCATGGAGATGACCAAGTAGTTCTAAGGTGAGTAGGAACCATCTTCTAGCTCGAATTCATGGAGAACTTCTTCTTAAAAGGTTGGTTCTATGGTTAACTCACTTAGGTTCTTTGTTCTAGCCGACCATCTCCACCTTTTCCTTGGAGAATCACCTCTGACCGAGTTGTGGAGCTCAAGACACCATTAGAGGCTTGAAGTTTGGAAGCTTGGAGCTCTAGGAACAATGTTCTAAGGCGGGTTTTATAATTCTAAACTCCTTGCTTTATATGCATATTTTGTTCTTGCAATTTAGCATTTAGTTCTTCTTCTACCTCCCTTCTTCCTTGCACTTTTGCAAGCAAAACGGTGGAATAACCGACCTTGAAAGAGGTTGAAGATGATGGGCGTGGATTCCTAGGTTACTTTATCAAACGACCTTGGACCCTTTTGGTCCAAACAGTTGC
The DNA here is from genome assembly GCA_963693085.1 of Alisma plantago-aquatica. Lineage (NCBI taxonomy): Eukaryota > Viridiplantae > Streptophyta > Magnoliopsida > Alismatales > Alismataceae > Alisma > Alisma plantago-aquatica. Next base: position 1,082,115,047 of record OY856413.1, on the reverse strand, counting down.
AAACCATTTAAGGTCAAACGGTTTCAAACCGTTTGATCTCAAATGACCTTGCACGACTGTTTGGATTGAAATGGTCTCAAGACCATTTGATAGGGTTGACCAAGGGACGAACATTTGAGGGTCTGTTGGTAATATATTGAATTTCATTCCTGCAAAGAATCAAAGTTTAATTCTTAACCAATTGAGAGTTGAAGGTACTTCAACATCCTAACCCTAATCGGGTTGAAATTGCTGTTTTTAAGTATAGATCTTGTTGAGTTTTGGGTTGAAGGACCCAAACGGTCTCAAGACCGTTTGGGGATTCATCCAAACGGTCTTAAGACCGTTTGGTGACAACCCAAGACCGTTTGAAGGTCTAGGGTTGAACTAATTTGATGGATTGAGGGTCAAATTGCAATAAGTTGATGAATTGATAAAATTGCTGATTTTAGACCTAATTAGGGTTCAACCCTTATCCAACTGACTTGGTTTTTGGTCCAACTTTGGGAAAACAGTCTCAAGACCGTTTGGAGGTCATCAAAACGACCTCAAGACCGTTTGGTCCAAGTTTGAGCCCAATTGGAGGTCAATTGATAGGTTCAACCTTGATTTGATTCACCTTGTTGAACATTGATGATTATCCGAATGAAACCCTAATTGAGATGGACTTAACCCTAGGTGACTTTCAATTGAGGGTTAATTTGGTGTCCAATTTATTGAGGCTCATCCTAATTGACTCAATTTATAAGTGTCTAACATGGCTTTGGCCAATTGAGGACTTCCACATACATTACCATAATCGATTGTAACTTGTGAACCATGTTGGAGGTCCAAACGGTTTGAGCCCATTTGGACCAAACGGTCTCAAGACCATTTGGATCCAAATGGTCTTCCTCAAATGGTCTCAAGACTGTTTGGGGCCAAACGGTCTCAAGACCGTTTGGGCTCAAATGATCTCAAGGTCGTTTGGACCAATCGATCTCAAGACAATTTGATCAAACGGTTTCAAACCGCATAAGCCCAAACGGTTTGGAAGTCAAACTTTCCAAACGGTCAATGCACCCAAACGGTTTGGGCAAATGACCTTGAGGTCATGCGGTCTTGGAGTCAAACTTAGCAAATGGTCAACGCACCCAAACGGTTTCAAACCGTTTGGTGGTTGAAGGTTGAAACCATTTGGAAGTTTTCAAGGTTAATTATACTTAATCACTTGAAGGTGTAATTGGTTCAATAATGGTTTGATCTAAACCCTAATGATAACCTAGAACATTAAGGGACTAAGTGACTAGTGAATTGACCCATGATGGTGATCAATGGGTAATTTACCAAAATACCCTTGAAGGGTTCAAATGAAGTATACCTTGTTCTAATCAATCCCTAAACACATGATAGTGATGTTTTGGCTTATGTTAGTCAATGAGGACTTAACCCAACCTAATCTAGAGTGGTGTAATCACCATCTAATAGTAAGAGGAGAGAGAAAGTACCATAGGAGAGAGAAAGTACCCTTTTTATGGTGGAAACTCAAGTAAAATACCTTCAATACACATGAATGTGCATGATTAGGGTATGATCCACCTATGTGAGATCATGGAAACCCTAAATATGATAATTGATGAATCTTAATCTTATCTGAGGACTTTAATGATAATGTTTCTCATACATGATGATGTAATAAGTTCAATTCACCATGGGGTGAATAGTAAACCCTAATTCTAGGGTGATGACATGTAATGTGAATAGTAAACCCTAATTGATGAAAATTGGGGAGCTTGACTCTTCTAAGAGTTGGAAGTATAACTTCTAGAATGAATTGTTGATTGTTATCAGTTGAATTAACCATGCAGGTTGTCATGAGATGATGATCATATCCAGGTATGGATTATGATACTATATTCATTGAAAGCATGCTTTAGCTTTATGAATAGTGAAATATCCCGATGCCTTGTTAGTGACATCTTATGAGATTGATGGGATGTGAGAGCCATGAATATCATCAAAGTCATGATTAACAGATGACTTGTGATGAGATGATTGAGAATTGATAATTTATGTGAGATTAGACCTATTACATTTAGTATTCTATTTTCATAGCTGCCATGCTAATGATTAAATGTTTGAGAACATGTATGATGTTAAAAGAATACTGAAATGTACCTAACTAATCAAGTATAATCATACCATGCAAAGCCCTGATCATAGATCCATCATTGTCAGAAAGCAATATGATGGTGAAACAGGTTTTCCCAAGAGAACTCCTGGATCGCATACTTTTGAGTATGTGGGGGAATATGGATGTGTAAATCCTTACATCCTAGTGTAGGACTTGATGTAGATGTTTCTTAATCCATCAACCCTTCACTACATGCTGTAACATCCGAGGAAACATAAACACCGCATCGATCAGAGGTAATTAAGAAATCTCTCGATGACGAAGAGAGTACAGAACACCACTGTAACTCTAAAAATAGCGAAGGACCAGATTACCCTGGTGAGCTATAACAACAGAGACACAGGATGTCCTGCAAGTCATCCTCACTCTGATTGAGGAAGATGAGGTCATAAGAATCCAGCTCTTTTGATGACCTAGGTATGATATCGATGCGACTTAACAAAGGGATCGATTGGAGTATGAGCGGTATACCTCATCTCCACAGGGCATAATAATGTTTGTAAAACATAATCAACAACGTAGTATACCTGTTAGGATTAACTACGAGTTACTTGATTGATGTTACACTGTATAGTGCATGTGTTCTTCATAATTCTTAAATGATGAACTTCTGTTCATTACCAAACTACTGTTGAATACTTTGGAAGCTTTTACTGCTTAAGTTATTCTTCGAATTGTTATATAAAGCTTCTAGTGGAGAGTTATAACTCTCGCTGGGACAATTATTTAAAATTGTCTCACCCCGTAGACTTCAACTTTTTAGGTGGTCGTCGAAGATGGAGGAACCGGAATACAGGTGACCAAAACCAGCAGCAGCAGCCACAACAGGAGCAACAGTGAATCTCACGTGGAGATACTGACTGCTGAGTCATGTTGTTAGCTAGTCCTATGCCGTCTCTGTACTCTCAGCTCCTAGAAGATATTGGTCTGAGATTTTGTTTTAACTCTTGAGATTTTGTATCATGATGTGTATAATTACTCAAGAAGTAATTATCAGAGATGTAAATAGTTTAAATCCTTTTTCTATGGAAGAAGTTTGTGGTTTCAAGCTCTTATCTCAAAAAGTTTTAATTTCCCATGATTTTTGTCTTCCGCTGTTAAATCGAATGCTTCCGCTAAGTTTAAATCATGTTTATATCGTGGTTTGGAGATCGGAGCCCACAATTAAGTGGTATTAGAGCTCTAGGTTCGCCGAGTCTAGAGAGACATAGGACTTAGGATGTCGAGTCTATCTTTAGTGTTCCTTCCTTATCTAATAGAATCTTCTGCTCCTCAGGAGAAGAAGGTATATAAGGATGTCTGAGCCACATGAAGAGCATGTGGCAGAGAGTAGCGTAGCTGCACCACAAGGCAGTGCAAGAATACCAGAGATAGAGCAACCCATACCTGAGCAACCCGGGGAGCCACCTCAGTTCGACCCAGCCGACATGGGTAACCCAGCTGTGCAAACAATGTTCGGGCAGTTTATGACTGCCATGACGCACATTATCGATAGGATGCTTGTGCCTACACCCAGGGCACCTGTGGGCTCTGATCTCCAAACCACGATATAAACACGATTCAAACTTAGCGGAAGCGATTTGATTAACAGCGGAAGACAAAAATCACGGAAAATTAAAACTTTTCGAAACAAGAGCTTGAATCCATAAAAGCTTCTTTCATAACAAGAGATAAAATGTTTACATCTCATGATAATTACTTCTTGAGTAATTATATACATCAAGATACACAATCTCAAGAATTCATAACAAAAGACTCCAAGACCTAAGAGTATAGAGGACACATAGGACTGACTCTAACTACACCACATGGCAGGCTAAATCTCCACCTGAGATTTACTGCTGCTCCTGGTGCTGCTGCTGCTGGGACTGGTCACCTGTAGACCAGTTCCTCCGTCTCCGAAGTCGACCTAAAAAGTTGAAGTCTACGGGGTGAGACAATTTTACATAATTGTCCCAGCGAGAGTTATAACTCTCCGCCAGAAGCTTTATTATAACATCAAAGAATATCTTAAGCAGTAAAGCTTTTAAAGTATTCAATAGCAGATAAAGTTGTATACAAGAGCTCAACATTTATCAAGCATAAAGAACATATGCACCATTCAGTGTAACATCAATCAATTAGCTCATAGTTACCTTTAATAGGTATACTATGCTTATAGATTATGTTTTTCAAACAGTCTTATTATTATGCCCTGTGGAGATGAGGTTTACCACTCATACCCCAACCAATCACTGTTAAGTGCCTTAGTATCATACTAGGTCATCGAAAGAGCCGGATTCTCATGACCTTCACCTTCCTCAGTCAGTAAGAGGATCACTTGTAGGACATCTTGTGTCTCTACTATTATAGCTCACCAGGGTAATCTGGTCCTTCGCTATTTTAGAGTTACAGTGGCGTTCTGTACTCTCTTCGTCATCAGGAGATTTCATGTTTATCTTCATTGATACATGTATCTCTATTTTCCTCGTCATCAGGAGGTTTCATGTTTACCATCCACTGATACAGTATGAGTTTTGTAGTGAAGGATTGACGGATTATACATCTACATCAAATTCCTACACTAGGATGTAAGGTTCTACACATCCATATACCCCACATACTCAACAGTATGTGATCCAGGAGTTCCCTTGGGAAAACCTGTTTCACCATCATTTGATCTCTGACAATGATGGATCTATGATCAGGGCTTCTACATTACACTTGATTAGTTAGGTACATTCAGTATTCTTTAACATCATACATTGTTCTTCAAACAATAACAGTAGCACAACAGCTATGAAAGTAGAATACTAAATGTAACAAGCCTAACTCTCATTAATCATCATTTCTCATTATACACATCACAAGTCATCTCTAAAGCATGACCTTGATGGTTTTCATGGCTCTTTCAGCCCATTAAAACATGGGATGCCACTGACAAGGCATAAAAATACTTTACTTATTCATAAAGCTATCAATATGCCTTTAATGAATATAGAATCATCATCCATACCTGGATATGATCACCTCCATATCAGAACCTGCATGGTTAATTCAACTAATAAAGGTAATTCAAAACAATGATTATACTTTCCACTCTTGTCATAAGAGCTAAGTTCTTTGATTCTTATCAAATAGAGTTTAATACTCATATAACATGTCATCACCTTTGAATTAGGGTTTACTATTCACATCAGATGTCATTACCCTTGAATTAGGGTTTACTATTCACATCACATGTCATTACCCTGGAATTAGGGTTTACTATTCACATCATATGTCATTACCCTTGAATTAGGGTTTACTATTCACATCATATGTCATTACCCTTGAATTGAACTCATAACATCATCATGTATGAGGAACATCATCATTGATGCTCTCAGATTAGCTTAAGATTCATCATATATCATAATTAGGGTTTCCATGATCTCACATAGGTGGATCATACCCTAATCATGCACATTCATGTGTATTGAAGGTTCTTTACTTGAGTTTCCACCCTAAAAGGGTACTTTCTCTCTCTTAAGGTACTTTCTCTCTCTTAAGATACATTCTCTCTCCTCATACTAGTAGATGGTGATAACACCACTCTAGATCAGATTGGGTTAAGTCCTCATGGGCTAACATAAGCCAAAACATCACTATCATGTGATTAGGGTTTGATTTGAACAAGGTATTACTCAATTGAACCCATCAAGGTATTTTGGTAATTCACCCCATTGATCACCATCATGGTTCAATTCATTAGTCACTTAATCCCTTAATATCCTAGGTTATCATTAGGGTTTAGATTAGAGCATCATTGAACCATTTACACCTTCAATTGATTAAGTGAAATCAACCTTTGAAAACCTCAAACAGTTTCAACCTTCAACCTCCAAACGGTTTGAGACCGTTTGGATGAGTTGACCATTTGCTAGGGTTGACTCCAAGACCGTGTGACCTTCAAGGTCATTTGCCCAAACCGTGTGAGGGTGTAGACCGTTTAACAAGTTTGACTTCAAGACCCAGAGGGCTTACACGGTTTTAGACCGTTTGGTGTCTCTCGATCTTGAGATCGTTTGAGTCCAAACGGTCTTGAGACCGTTTGGCCCCAAACGGTCTTGAGACCGTGAGACCTCACACGGTCTTGAGACCGTGTGACGTCAAACGGTCTTGAGACCGTGAGGTCTCAAACGGTCTTGAGACCGTGTGACCTCAAACGGTCTTGAGACCGTTTGGTCCACTTGGTCTCAAACCGTTTGGACCTCCAACATGGTTCAATGATTTCAATCGTTTATGATTATCAATGTTGAAGCCTCCAAATGGTAAAAGTCATGGTAAACATTTATATATTGAGTCAATTAGGGTTATTCTTAACCAATTGGTCACTCAATTGACCCTCAATTGTTAACCAATTAGGGTTGAAGTTGGTTCAATTAAGGTCCATCAACGTTCAACCATCAACACTCAATAGTGTGAATCAACACAAGGTTGAACCCTACAATTGAGCTCCAATTGGGCCCAAACTTGGCCCAAACGGTCTTGAGATCGTGTGGATGAACTCCACACGGTCTTGAGACCGTTTTCCCAAGATTTCATCAAAATCTAATGTGATTTGATAGGGGTTGAACCTTGATTGAGTCTCAATTCAGTATTTTTGATTAATTCAATAACCCATTGCAATTGGGACCTCAATTGATCAAATTACCTTAACCCTAGACCTCCAAACGGTCTTGGGTTGTCACCACACGGTCTTGAGACCGTTTGGTTGATCCCCAAACGGTCTTGAGACCGTTTGGGTCAATCAACCCAAAAACACTAAGTTATTCATTGAGATTTCAGTACTGATTTCAATTAGGGTTTTACCCTAGTAATCATCCTTCAACTCTTAGCTCGTTTGGAATTAGTCCATAAAATTTGGTGAGTTGTTAATCAACATTATTTTGAACAGTAATCTCATACGGTCCACGCTTGGTCAACGTTCTTACACGGTCTTGAGACCGTTTGCCCAAAAAGGGCGATTTCAACAGATTGGAAATCAGGAGTAAATTCAATTAAAGTTGTTGATTAAAAAGGACATATCTCACGATTCCTTTGGAGTTATCATCTCAAATTTTGTGGGTGATTAGCCTTCATAATTATGAACAGAAATCTTATACGGTCCATGCTCGGTCAATGCGGCTAAACAGTTTTGAAGACCATTTGCCCTTACACGGTCTTGAGACCGTTTGCTCTTACACGGTCTTGAGACCGTTTGCTCACCAAACGGTTTTGCAAACCGTGTGAGCACTTGGTGGAGACCGTTTAGTAAAGTGAAAAGTAGTGGATTAACTTTGGAAATAACGTCTTCATCTCCTAGCTCAAGAACAGCAAGGATTTCTCACAGATTTGCTTGCAAGGTAGCAAAGGAAGGTAGAGAAGAAGAAGAACTATCATCTAAAAGCATAAACGAGATGTATATAACAAAGCATAGGTTTAGAGTTATAAAACCCGCCTAAAGCTTGCTACTTGAGCTCCAAGCTTTTAATGACGTCCTTGAGTTTCCACAGGTCGGCCAAGGTGATCCTTCCAAGGAAAGTCGAGAAGAGATGGCTAGAAAGGTAGAGCTATGTGAGCTAGCCATCAATTTGACCTTGAATTCGAGTTCTAACCATGAACTTAAGAAAAAGGGAGGATTCAAACCTACTTTGCCCTCCTTGGTCGTTCTCCTGAGCTCCACAGCTCCTCTTTAGTCGGTTTGGGTGAATAGAACAGTGAAAGGAACGAAGGGAGGGTTTCCTTGCTAAGTGAAATAGAGAGCTTATATACTTGGAATGAGGTTTCAACATAAGCTCATAAGTTCTCCATATTTTCAACTTAGTCCCTCCATCCTTCTTTTCTCGTCCCTTCTTCTTATTTCTAAGGACAACCTTCTTTTAAGGTCAAGAAATGAAGGCAAAGAAGATCAACCTATTAGTTAAGCATACACACAAAAGGGCTATAGCACATACACCTTGATTATTCAATCACAAGGGTGTTTTTCATTATATGATTATTCAATTAAAGTGACCTCTTCATCATTTCTTCTCTAAATGATGACAAGAGTCTTAATAAATACTTTTGATGGTGTAAATTACAAGTTGCACCCCTCAAATTGGGTAAATTGCACTTTACTCCAATTTAGGGTTTTCAAGCACAGGGATTGCTTCCACAGCTGCACCTTGGTGCCCAAGCTTGGGAAATCCCTCAAAATTCATCATTCTCATGATGTCTCAACATCAGAGGAACATCTCAACATGTGCAAATTGCAAGTTAACCCTTCTAACTGGGTAATTTGCACATAGGTCCCTGTATTACAAAACAATGCTACAACTTTATATAAAAAGGAGCAAAAACTGAAATATATGTTTCTGAGTAACTTAATTACATGCCCAAAGTTAATCAAAAGGATTTAATTACATATTTAGGCAAAACACCTAGGGTTAACTCATAACCCAGGTCAGGGATGTTACAAATTATCCACCCCTTATAAGGATTTCGTCCCCGAAATCGATAAGACATATTAAGAGAAAAGGGCAGGATACTTCCTTCTCATCTCATCCTCTAGTTCCCAAGTGGCTTCTTCAACACCACGGTGATTCCAGAGGACTTTCATAAGACTTATATCTTTCTTCTTTAACTTTTTAATTCTGTTATCAAGGATTGACACTGGTCCCTCCTCATAAGATACATCTTCATTCAATTCTACCTCCATAGGTTGTAGAATTGACTCAGTGTCTGGGTGACATTTCTTCAGCATAGAAATGTGAAACACATGGTGTAACCTCTGTAACTCTGGTGGCAGCTCTAGTCTATATGCTACCTTTCCAATCCATTCAATGATTGGATAAGGCCCCATATATCTAGGAGCTAACTTTCCTTTCCTTCTGAAATGAAGGACTCCTTTCCAAGGCGAGACTTTGAGATACACTTTGTCTCCAACCTGGAACTCTAAGGGTCTACGCCGCTTGTCAGCATAAGATTTCTGCCTATCCGGTGTAGTCTTAATCTTTTGTTGTATTACTTTAATCTTTTCTGTGGTCTGCTGCACAAGATCAGGACCTAACAACTGACACTCACCATTCTCAAACCAACACAAAGGTGATCTACAACGTCTACCATATAAGGCTTCATATGGTGCCATATCAATACTATGCTGATAGCTATTGTTATAGGCAAACTCTATCAAGCTTAGGTGTAGATCCCAACTCCCGGTAAACTGGAGAACACATGCTCTCAAAAGGTCTTCTAAAGTTTGTATGGTCCTTTCTGACTGTCCATCAGTCTGTGGATGAAAGGCCATACTAAACCTTATCTTGGTGCCTAAGGCTCTGTGTAACTGTTCCCAAAAACGACTTGTAAACTGAGGACCTCGGTCAGAAACTATTGTGACAGGAACTCCGTGCAAATGCACTATCTCTTGAACATATAATTCTAATAACCTTTTAGCAAAATAGGTTGTTTTGACAGGTAAGAAATGTGCTGTCTTAGTCAACCTATCAACAACTACCCAAATGGAATCATGTCCTTTGCTTGTCCTGGGTAGGCCAACAACAAAGTCCATGGTCACATGGTCCCACTTCCACTGTGGTATGCGTAAAGGTTGCATTGTTCCTGTAGGTTTCTGGTGTTCATCTTTAACTTGCTGACACACAGGACACCTCAGAACAAATTCTGCAACATCCTTCTTCATTCCAGGCCACCAGTACAGATCTTTCAAATTCCGATACATCTTGGTGCTCCCTGGATGCATAGCATACATGGAAGAATGAGCTTCTTCCAGGACTAACTTCCTCAAGTTATCCACATCCGGCACTATCATCCTTCCATTATAACAGGCTACTTGGTCATCTGAGTCATGGAAACCATCTCGCTTCTCATTTCCATACTCATATCTAATCTGCTGAACTGCAACATCACCTAGCTGTGCTTCCTTAATCTGCTCTCTTAGGGTAGGTTTAATATGCATCTCAGCTAACAACCCGGCTAACAATGACACCTTCAACTGTACATTGTCTTGCCTTAAAGAGATAAGCATATCTCTCCTAGAGCATACTAAAGAGTTTAGTTGTGCTCTATTCATGGTTGATGTTGCTGATTTCCTACTCAAGGCATCTGCAACAACATTGGCCTTGCCCGGATGGTAATCAATTGTACAATCATAGTCCTTGATTAACTCCATCCAACGACGTTGCCTCATGTTAAGCTTGTGCTGAGAGAAGATATACTTAAGGTTCTTGTGGTCTGTGAAAATCTGGAATGTTTCTCCGTAGAGATAATGTCTCCAGATTTTCAAGGCATGAACCACGGCAGCTAACTCCAGATCGTGTGTCGGATAATTCTCCTCGTGTTTCTTAAGCTGTCGGGAAGCAAAAGAAATCACTTGTTTATCCTGCATCAACACACATCCTAGTCCATTCTTGGAAGCATCACAGAAGACTACATATCCTTTTCCTTGTTCAGGTAGCACAAGCACAGGTGCACTTGTCAACCTCTCCTTCAACAACTGGAAAGATTGTTGACACTTATCACTCCAAGAAAAAGGAACATCTTTCCGGGTCAACTTGGTCAAAGGTAAGGCTATAGAACTAAAGTTCTTAATGAACCTTCTATAGTATCCAGCTAACCCCAAGAAACTTCAAATCTCCGTCAGTGTCTTCGGTTGTTCCCATTGTAGAACAGATTCTACCTTTGTAGGGTCAACACCAATTCCCGAGGCATATATCACATGTCCAAGAAAAGATACCTCCGGCAGCCAGAACTCACACTTGCTAAACTTAGCATACAACTTGTGTTCTCTTAGCAAGGTCAAAGCTTGGTGAAGATGCCACTCATGCTGCTGAGCATCCTTACTATAGATCAGAATGCCATCTATGAAGTCGACAACACACTGATCAAGGAAAGGTCGAAAAACTCTATTCATGAGTTCCATAAATGCAGCTGGTGCATTGGTTAGTCGAAACGACATAACCGTGAACTCATAGTGACCATACCTTGTCCTAAAGGCAGACTTGGATATGTCACTATCCTTAATACGAAGTTGATGATATCCAGACCTCAAGTCTATCTTGGAAAAGATGGTTGCACCACGCAACTGGTCAAAGAGATCATCAATCCTCGGCAGAGGGTACTTATTCTTTATTGTTACTTTATTGAGTTGTCTGTAGTCGATGCACAACCACATTGACCCATCCTTCTTTTTAACAAACAAGACCGGAGCACCCCAAGGTGAAGTGCTTGGTCGGATAAATCCCTTCTCAAGTAACTCTTGAAGTTGTTTCTTGAGTTCTGCCATCTCGGCAGGCGCCATCCTATACAGAGTCTGGGCTATGGGTTTCATATCTGGTATCAGATTGATTTCAAAATCAATCTCCCAAAGTGGTGGTATACCAGGAAGTTCTTCAGGAAACACATCCTTGAATTCCCTGACTATGGGAACTTCGGCAGGATTGGAACTTTCCTTGGTAACATCTACCACATGGGCCAAGAATGCATAACATCCTTGCCTCAACATCTTATCAGCAACCATAGCTGACACAAGACAGGTGGGAAGAATCTTTCTTTCACCTTGAAAGATCCATGTGTTGCTTTCATCAGCAAACACAACCAACTTGGACTCACAATCCAAGACAACTCTATACCATTCTAAGGTATCCATCCCGATGATTATATCAAATCCTTGCATATTAAGTGGTATAAGATCCACTTGAATGCGATGGTCGGAAAAGAAAAGGATGCAGGGAGAGCATACCTCCTGCAAAACGGCAGACCCACTCAACGAAGTCCCCAACAACAAACTATCCGCCCTATGACTAACAGTCACATTGCAGTTCCGAATCACTCTTCGAGTGATGAAAGAGTGCGTAGCACCCGGATCAATCAGAACATATACTACACAGGATGTAGACATATCAGGATATAAAAGTTCCATCTGACCTGCCACTACCTGTGGATTGACCACTGCATCTGGTGGGTTCATAGCATAGAACCTCGCTGTCGCCTGGTGTTGAGGTGGTGCTGATGATCCAGCTTGAGACGCTTGTCCACGTCCTCGAGCTGCTCCTTGAGATTGTATTCTCTTAGATCCTTGTTGATTCTGTCTCGGAGGCTGTGTCACACTGACAAGCCTAGAACGGCAATCCTTCATCAAGTGTCCCACCTTACCACAGTTGTAGCATCTCCTCTCCTGTTGTTGTGGTCGGGGTGGTCCAGTAACTGACTTTGATGCAGAACTATGAGTCCCTTGAAGCGGTTGACTCCGTTCTCTACCTCTGCTTCGTGACCATTGAGTTTGGGAACTCGATCTGGGTGGTGGAGGGTTAGGTGCAGAGAATCTAGGTTTCTTAAAATCCCTAGATGAAGAACCCTGGAACTGTGGATATCTTTTCTGGGTTTGCCTCTTCTCAACCACAGATCTCTCTATCCTTCGGACTGACTCAACGAAGGTAGAGAATCTCTCTCGGTTTTCTAAGGCAGACACAGGGGTTGACATATCAACATTCAAACCCTTCTCGAATCTCCTGATTCTTTCCTCATTTGTGGCAGCCATGTGCGGACAGAACTGCAACAATTCCATGAACTTAGCTTCATACTCGCTAATGTTCATCATACCCTGCCTTAGTTTCTCAAACTGAGAGATCTTATCATCTAGGAAGGTCTTTGGAAAATATCTATTGATAAATTCCCGACGAAACTCTTCCCATGAGAACTCTATTCCAGGTCTCTTCTGCTCTTCCATGTTCCACCAGTGACCAGCACTGCCTTTGAGAAGATAGACAGCATGTCTAACCTTCTCAGCTTCTGGGATAATAAGAATCTTGAAAGCCTTCTCCAACTCTGTCAACCATAGGTCAGCATCTGCGGGGTCGGCAGTCCCAAAGTACTCGGTAGCTCCGACACGATGAAGTCATTCGAACGTCTTACCGATACTTTGTGCTTCGGGCTGGACAGGTGCCCTAGGTGTAGGCATGGGAATCCTGTCGGTTATGTGTGTCATGGCAGTCATGAACTGCCCGAACATTGTCTGTACAGCTGGGTTACCCATGTCGGCTGGGTCAAACTGGGGTGGCTCTCTTGGTGACTCAGGTGCAGGCTGTTCTATTCTTGGAACCCTTGCACCACCTTGAGGTGCACTAGCACTACTCTCTGCCACGTACTCATCATGAGGCTCAGCCATCCTTATGTATCTTCTTCTCCTGAGGAGTAGAAGATCCTATTAGATAGGGAAAGAGTACTAAAGATAGACTCGACATCCTAAGTCCTATGCCTCTGTAGACTCAACTGACCTAGAGCTCTGATACCACTAATTGTGGGCTCTGATCTCCAAACCACGATATAAACACGATTCAAACTTAGCGGAAGCGATTCGATTAATAGCGGAAGACAAAAATCACAGAAAATTAAAACTTTTCGAAACAAGAGCTTGAATCCATAAAAGCTTCTTTCATAACAAGAGATAAACTGTTTACATCTCATGATAATTACTTCTTGAGTAATTATATACATCAAGATACAAAATCTCAAGAATTCATAACAAAAGACTCCAAGACCTGAGAGTACAGAGGACACATAGGACTGACTCTAACTACACCACATGGCAGGCTAAATCTCCACCTGAGATTTACTGCTGCTCCTGGTGCTGCTGCTGCTGGGACTGGTCACCTGTAGACCGGTTCCTCCGTCTCCGACGTCCACCTAAAAAGTTGAAGTCTACGGGGTGAGACAATTTTACATAATTGTCCCAGCGAGAGTTATAACTCTCTGCCAGAAGCTTTATTATAACATCAAAGAATATCTTAAGCAGTAAAGCTTTTAAAGTATTCAATAGAAGATACAGTTGTATACAAGAGCTCAACATTTATCAAGCATAAAGAACATATGCACCATTCAGTGTAACATCAATCAATTAGCTCATAGTTACCTTTAACAGGTATACTACGCTTGTAGATTATGTTTTTCAAACAGTCTTATTATTATGCCCTGTGGAGATGAGGTTTACCACTCATACCCCAACCAATCACTGTTAAGTGCCTTAGTATCATACTAGGTCATCGAAAGAGCCGGATTCTCATGACCTTCACCTTCCTCAGTCAGTAAGAGGATCACTTGTGGGACATCTTGTGTCTCTACTATTATAGCTCACCAGGGTAATCTGGTCCTTCGCTATTTTAGAGTTATAGTGGCGTTCTGTACTCTCTTTGTCATCAGAAGATTTCATGTTTATCTTCACTGATAAGGATATCTCTATTTTCCTCATCATCAGGAGGTTTCATGTTTACAATCCACTGACACGGTATGAGTTTTGTAGTGAAGGATTGACGGATTATACATCTACATCAAATTCCTACACTAGGATGTAAGGTTCTACACATCCATATACCCCACATACTCAACAGTATGTGATCCAGGAGTTCCCTTGGGAAAACCTGTTTCACCATCATTTGATCTCTGACAATGATGGATCTATGATCAGGGCTTCTACATTACACTTGATTAGTTAGGTACATTCAGTATTCTTTAACATCATACATTGTTCTTCAAACAATAATAGTAGCAAAACAACTATTAAAGTAGAATACTAAATGTAACAAGCCTAACTCTCATTAATCATCATTTCTCATTATACTCACCACAAGTCATCTCTAAAGCATGACCTTGATGGTTTTCATGGCTCTTTCAGCCCATTAAAACATGGGATGCCACTGACAAGGCATCAAAATACTTTACTTATTCATAAAGCTATCAATATGCCTTTAATGAATATAGTATCATCATCCATACCTGGATATGATCACCTCCATATCAGAACCTGCATGGTTAGTTCAACTAATAAAGGTAATTCAAAACAATGATTATACTTTCCACTCTTGTCATAAGAGCTAAGTTCTTTGATTCTAATCAAATAGAGTTTAATACTCATATAACATGTCATCACCTTTGAATTAGGGTTTACTATTCACATCACATGTCATTACCCTTGAATTAGTGTTTACTATTTACATCACATGTCATTACCCTGGAATTAGGGTTTACTATTCACATCATATGTCATTACCCTTGAATTAGGGTTTACTATTCACATCATATGTCATTACCCTTGAATTGAACTCATAACATCATCATGTATGAGGAACATCATCATTGATGCTCTCAGATTAGCTTAAGATTCATCATATATCATAATTAGGGTTTCCATGATCTCACATAGGTGGATCATACCCTAATCATGCACATTCATGTGTATTGAAGGTTCTTTACTTGAGTTTCCACCCTAAAAGGGTACTTTCTCTCTCTTAAGGTACTTTCTCTCTCTTAAGATACATTCTCTCTCCTCATACTAGTAGATGGTGATAACACCACTCTAGATCAGATTGGGTTAAGTCCTCATGGGCTAACATAAGCCAAAACATCACTATCATGTGATTAGGGTTTGATTTGAACAAGGTATTACTCAATTGAACCCATCAAGGTATTTTGGTAATTCACCCCATTGATCACCATCATGGTTCAATTCATTAGTCACTTAATCCCTTAATATCCTAGGTTATCATTAGGGTTTATATTAGAGAATCATTGAACCATTTACACCTTCAATTGATTAAGTGAAATCAACCTTTGAAAACCTCAAACGGTTTCAACCTTCAACCTCCAAACGGTTTGAGACCGTTTGGATGAGTTGACCGTTTGCTAGGGTTGACTCCAAGACCGTGTGACCTTCAAGGTCGTTTGCCCAAACCGTGTGAGGGTGTAGACCGTTTAACAAGTTTGACTTCAAGACCGAGAGGGCTTACACGGTTTGAGACCGTTTGGTGTCTCTCGATCTTGAGATCGTTTGAGTCCAAACGGTCTTGAGACCGTTTGGCCCCAAACAGTCTTGAGACCGTGAGGCCTCACACGGTCTTGAGACCGTGTGACCTCAAACGGTCTTGAGACCGTGTGACCTCAAACGGTCTTGAGACCGTGAGGTCTCAAACGGTCTTGAGACCGTGTGACCTCAAACGGTCTTGAGACCGTGTGACCTCAAACGGTCTTGAGACCGTTTGGTCCACTTGGTCTCAAACCGTTTGGACCTCCAACATGGTTCAATGATTTCAATCGTTTATGATTATCAATGTTGAAGCCTCCAAATGGTCAAAGTCATGGTAACCATTTATAGATTGAGTCAATTAGGGTTATGCTTAACCAATTGGTCACTCAATTGACCCTCAATTGTTATTCAATTAGGGTTGAAGTTGGTTCAATTAAGGTCCATCAACGTTCAACCATCAATACTCAACAGTGTGAATCAACAGAAGGTTGAACCCTTCAATTGAGCTCCAATTGGGCCCAAACTTGGCCCAAACGGTCTTGAGATCGTGTGGATGAACTCCACACGGTCTTGAGACCGTTTTCCCAAGATTTCATCAAAATCTAATGTGATTTGATAGTGGTTGAACCTTGATTGAGTCTCAATTCAGTATTTTTGATTAATTCAATAACCCATTGCAATTGGGCCCTCAATTGATCAAATTACCTTAACCCTAGACCTCCAAACGGTCTTGGGTTGTCACCAAACGGTCTTGAGACCGTTTGGTTGATCCCCAAATGGTCTTGAGACTGTTTGGGTCAATCAACCCAAAAACACTAAGTTATTCATTGAGATTTCAGTACTGATTTCAATTAGGGTTTTACCCTAGTAATCATCCTTCAACTCTTAGCTCGTTTGGAATTAGTCCATAAAATTTGGTGAGTTGTTAATCAACATTATTTTGAACAGTAATCTCATACGGTACACGCTTGGTCAACGTTCTTACACGGTCTTGAGACCGTTTGCCCAAAAAGGGCGATTTCAACAGATTGGAAATCAGGAGTAAATTCAATTAAAGTTGTTGATTAAAAAGGCCATATCTCACGATTCATTTGGAGTTATCATCTCAAATGTTGTGGGTGATTAGCCTTCATAATTATGAACAGAAATCTTATATGGTCCACGCTCGGTCAATGCGGCTAAATGGTCTTGAAGACCGTTTTCCCTTACATGGGCTTGAGACCGTTTGCTCTTACACGGTCTTGAGACCGTTTGCTCACCAAACGGTTTTGCAAACCGTGTGAGCACTTGGTGGACACCGTTAAGTAAAGTGAAAAGTAGTGGATTAACTTTGGAAATAACGTCTTCATCTCCTAGCTCAAGAACAGAAAGGATTGCTCACGGATTTGCTTGCAAGGTAGCAAAGGAAGGTAGAGAAGAAGAAGAACTATCATCTAAAAGCATAAACGAGATGTATATAACAAAGCATAGGTTTAGAGTTATAAAACCCGCCTAAAGCTTGCTCCTTGAGCTCCAAGCTTTCGAGCTCCAAGCTTTTAATGGCGTCCTTGAGTTTCCAAAGGTCGGCCAAGGTGATCCTTCTAAGGAAAGTCGAGAAGAGATGGCTAGAAAGGTAGAGCTATGTGAGCTAGCCATCAATTTGACCTTGAATTCGAGTTCTAACCATGAACTTAAGCAAAAGGGAGGATTCAAACCTACCTTGCCCTCCTTGGTCGTCCTCCTGAGCTCCACAGCTCGTCTTTAGTCGGTTTGGGTGAATAGAACAGTGAAAGGAACGAAGGGAGGGTTTCCTTGCTAAGTGAAATAGAGAGCTTATATACTTGGAATGAGGTTTCAACATAAGCTCATAAGTTCTCCATATTTTCAACTTAGTCCCTCCATCCTTCTTTGCTCGTCCCTTCTTCTTATTTCTAAGGACAACCTTCTTTTAAGGTCAAGAAATGAAGGCAAAGAAGATCAACCTATTAGTTAAGCATACACACAAAAGGGCTATAGCACATACACCTTGATTATTCAATCACAAGGGTGTTTTTCATTATATGATTATTCAATTAAAGTGACCTCTTCATCATTTCTTCTCTAAATGATGACAAGAGTTTTAATAAATACTTTTGATGGTGTAAATTACAAGTTGCACCCCTCAAATTGCGTAAATTGCGCTTTACTCCAATTTAGGGTTTTCAAGCACATGGATTGCTTCCACAGCTGCACCTTGGTGCCCAAGCTTGGGAAATCCCTCAAACTTCATCATTCTCATGATGTCTCAACATCAGAGGAACATCTCAACATGTGCAAATTGCAAGTTAACCCTTCTAAATGGGTAATTTGAACATAGGTCCCTGTATTACAAAACAATGCTACAACATTATATAAAAAGGAGCAAAAACTGAAATATATGTTTCTGAGAAACTTAATTACATGCCCAAAGTTAATCACAAGGATTTAATTACATATTTAGGCAAAAAACCTAGGGTTAACTCATAACCCAGGTCAGGGATGTTACAGCACCTATCCAGCTAGAAGGTCAAGGTATCGGGAAGACGTTCGAGCGACTTCGTCGTGTCGGAGCTACCGAGTACTTTGGGACTGCCGACCCCGCAGATGCTGATATGTGGTTAACAAAGTTGGAGAAGGCTTTTAGGATTCTCCACATCCCTGAAGTTGAGAGGGTTAGACACGCTGTCTATCTTCTCAAAGGAAGCGCTGGTCACTGGTGGACAATGGAAGAGCAGAAGAGACCTGGAATGGAGATCTCGTGGGAAGACTTTCGGCGGGAATTTATTCACAAATATTTCCCAAAGACCTTCCTAGACGAGAAGATCTCTCAGTTTGAGAGACTGAGGCAGGGCATGATGAACATTAGCGAGTATGAAGCTAAGTTCATGGAGTTGTTGCGGTTCTGTCCGCACATGACTGCCACAGAAGAAGAAAGGATTAGAAGGTTCGAGAGGGGTTTGAATGCTGACATGACTACCCCTGTCTCTGCCTTAGAAAACCGAGAGAGATTCTCTACCTTCGTTGAGTCAGTCCGAAGGATAGAGAGATCTGTGGCTGAGAAGAGACAAACTCAGAAAAGATATCCACAGTTCCAGGGTTCTTCATCTAGGGACTTTAAGAAGCCTAGATTCTCTGCACCTAATCCTCCACCACCTAGATCTAGTTCTCAGACTCAGTGGTCTCCAAGTAGAGGTAGAGGACGAGGACAACCACCTCAGGAGACTCATAGTTCTGCGTCAATGTCAGTTACTGGACCACCAAGACCACAACAACTGGAGAGAAGTTGCTACAAATGTGGTAAGGTGGGGCATTTGATGAAGGACTACCGATCTAAGCCTGTCAATGTGACACAGCCTCTGAGACAAGGTCAACAGGGATCACAGAGAAGGCAATCTCAAGGAGTAGCTCGAGGACGTGGGCAAGCGTCTCAAGATGGATCATCAACACCACCTCAACACCAGGCGACAACGAGGTTCTATGCTATGAACCCACCAGAAGCAGTGGTCGATCAACGGGTAGTGGCAGGTCAGATGGAACTTTTATATTCTGATATGTCTAAATCTTGTATAGTATCTATTCTGATTGACCCGGGTGCTACACACTCTTTCATCACTCGAAGAGTGATTCACAACTACAATATGACTGTCAGTCATAGGGCAGATAGTTTGTTGTTGGAGACTCCGTTGAGTGGGTCTGCCATTTTGCAGGAGGTATGCTCTCCCTGCATCCTCTTCTTTTCTGATCACTGCATTCAAGTGGATCTTTTACCACTTGACATGCAAGGATTTGATATAATCCTCGGGATGGATACCTTGGAAAGGTATTGAGTTGTCTTGGATTGTGAGTCCAAGTTGGCTGTGTTTGCTAATGAAAACAACACATGGATCTTTCAAGGAGAAAGAAAGATTCTACCCACCTATCTTGTATCAGCTATGGTTGCTGATAAGCTGATGAGGCAAGGATGTTATGCATTCTTGGCCCATGTGGTAGATATTACCGAAGAGAGCCCCAACCCTGTTGAAGTTCCTATAGTCAGGGAATTCGAGGATGTGTTTCCTGATGAACTTCCTGGTATACCACCACCTCGGGAGATTGATTTTGAAATCAATTTGGTCCCAGATACAAAACCTATAGCCCAGACTCCTTATAGAATGGCGCCTGCTGAGATGGCAGAACTCAAGAAATAGCTTCAGGAGTTACTTGAGAAAGGTTTTATCCGACCGAGTACCTCACCATGGGGTGCTCCGGTTTTGTTTTTTAAAAAGAAAGATGGGTCGATGCGGTTGTGCTTTGACTACAGACAACTCAATAAAGTAACAATAAAGAATAAGTACCCTTTGCCGAGGATTGATGATCTTTTTGACCAGTTGCGTGGTGCAACAGTCTTCTCAAAGATAGACTTAAGGTCTAGATATCATCAACTCCGCATTAAGGACAGTGACATATCCAAGTCTGCCTTTAGGACAAGATATGGTCACTATGAGTTCACAGTTATGTCGTTTGGACTAACCAATGCACCAGCTGCATTCATGGAACTCATGAATAGAGTCTTTCGACCCTTCCTTGATCAGTGTGTTGTCGTCTTCATAGATGACATTTTGATTTATAGTAAGGATGCTTAGCAGCATGAGCAGCATCTTCGCCAAGCTTTGACCTTGCTAAGAGAACATAAGCTATACGCTAAGTTTAGCAAGTGCGAGTTCTGGTTACCTGAAGTGTCTTTTCTTGGACATGTGGTTTCTGCCTCGGGTATTCGAGTTGACCCTAAAAAGGTATAATTTGTTCTACATTGGGAACAACCGAAAACACTGACGGAGATTCAAAGTTTCTTGGGATTAGCTGGTTATTATCGAAGGTTTATCAAGAATTTCAGTTCTATAGCCTTACCCTTAACCAAGTTAACCCGAAAAGATGTTCCTTTTGCCTGAAGTGATAAGTGTCAACAGTCGTTTCAGCTGTTGAAGGAGAGGTTGACAAGTGCACCTGTGCTTGTGCTACCTGAGCAAGGAAAAGGATATGTAGTCTTTTGTGATGCCTCCAAGAATGGACTTGGATGTGTGTTGATGCAGGATAAACAAGTGATTTCTTTTGCTTCCCGATAGCTTAAGAAACATGAGGAGAATTATCCGACACACGATCTGGAGTTAGCTGCTGTGGTTCATGCCTTGAAAATCTGGAGACATTATCTTTACGGAGAAACCTTCCAGATTTTCACAGACCATAAGAACATTAAGTATATCTTCTCTCAGCATGAGCTTAACATGAGGCAACGTCGCTGGATGGAGTTAATCAAGGACTACGACTGTACAATTGATTACCATCCCGGCAAGGCCAATGTGGTTGCAGATGCCTTGAGTAGGAAATCAGCAACATCAACCATAGATAGAGCACAACTAAGTTCCTTAGTATGCTCTAGGAAAGATATGCTTATCTCTTTAAGGCAAGACAATGTGCAGTTGAATGTGTCATTGTTAGCCGGTTTGTTAGTTGAGATGCACATCAAACCTACCCTAAGAGAGCAGATAAAGGAGGCACTGCAAGTTGATGCTGCAGTTTAGCAGATCAAATCTGAGTTTGGTAATGAGAATTGAGAAGGTTTTTATGATTCAGATGACCAAGTGGCATGCTATCATGGGAGGATGATAGTGCCAGATGTAGATAACCTGAGAAAGTTAGTCCTTGAGGAAGCTCATTCTTCGATGTATGCCATGCATCCAGTGAGCACCAAGATGTATCGAAACTTGAAAGATATGTATTGGTGGCCCGGGATGAAGAAGGATGTAGCTGAGTTTGTTCTGAGGTGTTCTGTGTGTCAGCAGGTTAAGGCTGAGCACCAGAAACCTGCAGGAACAATGCAACCCTTACCCATACCACAGTGGAAGTGGGACCATGTGACCATGGACTTTGTTGTTGGCCTACCTAGGACAAACAAAGGACATGATTCCATTTGGGTAGTTGTTGATAGGTTGACAAAGACAGCGCATTTCTTACCTGTCAAAACAACCTATTCTGCTGAAAGGTTATCACAGTTGTATGTTCAAGAGATAGTGCATTTGCACAGAGTTCCTGTCACTATAGTTTCTGACAGAGGTCCCCAGTTTACAAGTCGCTTTTGGGAGCAGTTACACAGAGCTTTAGGTACCAAGTTAAGGTTTAGTACATCCTTTCATCCACAGACTGATGGACAGTTAGAAAGGACTATACAGACCTTTAAGGATCTGTTGAGAGCATGTGTTCTCCAGTTTACAGGAAGTTGGGATCTACACCTGAGCTTGATAGAGTTTGCCTATAACAATAGCTATCAGCATAGTATTGACATGGCACCATATGAAGCCTTGTATGGTAGACGTTGTAGATCACCCTTGTGTTGGTATGAGACTGGTGAACATCAATTGTTAGGTCCTGATCTTGTGCAGCAGACTACAAAG
This sequence comes from Alisma plantago-aquatica, assembly GCA_963693085.1. Classification (NCBI taxonomy): domain Eukaryota; kingdom Viridiplantae; phylum Streptophyta; class Magnoliopsida; order Alismatales; family Alismataceae; genus Alisma; species Alisma plantago-aquatica. Next base: position 1,082,092,678 of record OY856413.1, on the reverse strand, counting down.
AAGATCAAAGTCATACAACAACAGCTTAAGACTGCATAGGATAGGCAGAAGTCTTATGCCGACAGATGTCATAGACCCTTAGAGTTCCAGGTTGGAGACAGAGTGTATCTCAAGGTCTCACCTTGGAAAGGAGTCCTTCGTTTTGGAAGGAAAGGGAAGTTAGCTCCTAGATTTATGGGGCCTTATCCAATCTTAGAGCGAGTTGGAAAGGTAGCATATAGACTAGAGTTACCTCAGGAGTTGTAGAAGTTACACCCTGTGTTTCACATTTCTATGTTGAGGAAATGTCACCCAGACACCGAGTCAGTTCTACAACCTATGGAAGTAGAATTGAATGAAGATATAAGTTATGAGGAAGGACCAGTGTCAATCCTTGATAACATAATTAAAAAGTTAAAGAAGAAAGATATAAGCCTTTTGAAAGTCCTCTAGAACCACCATGGTATTGAAGAAGCCACTTGGGAGCTAGAGGATGCGATGAAAAGGAAATACCCTGCTCTTTTCTCTTATTATGTTTGATCGATTTCGGGGACAAAATCCTTGTAAGGGGTGGATAATTTGTAACATCCCTGACCTGGGTTATAACCTAACCCTAGAAGTTTTGCCTAAACATGTAATTATATACTTGCGAATACTCCCTGGCATGTAATTAAGTTCCTCAGGAACATATACTTTCAATTTTTTGCTCCTTTATAAACAAAGTTGTAGCATTGTTTTGTAATGCATGGACCTATGTGCAAATTACCCAGTTAAAGGGGTTAACTTGCAATGTTCACATGTTAAGATGTTCTATTGATAATAAGACATCATATGAGTAAATATGACGAGGTATGATGGATTTTCCAAGCTTGGGCATCAAGATGCAGCTTGTGGAATGATCCTTGTGCTTAAAAACCCTAATTTGGAGTAAAGTGCAATTTACCCAAATTGAGGGGTGCAACTTGTAAAATACACCATCTAGAACATCTTTTATGACTCTTGTCATCATTTAGAGTAGAAATGGTGAAAGGGACACATCAATGAATAATCAGATAAGAAAGATGATCCTTGTGGTAAAAATCACCTAAAATGGGTATGGAGACCTTTCATGTATGTACCCTAGTTGTAGATTGGCTTTCTTCACTCTTAGATCTTGAGATTTCATGAGCTTAGCATAAGTTTAGATGATCTTGGACGTGCCCTTGAATAAGGAGGGACTTGGATGAGAAATTCAAGTTCTAGAGGTCCTTATGGTGTAAAATAGCCTAAAGTATATAAGCTAGAATCCTTGCAAACAAACCAAACGTATCACTTCTTCTCTTCATTTCTCTTCTTTCTCAAAATGGCTAAGGCAAAGCTCTGGAGCTCAGGGAGATGACCAAGTAGTTCTAAGGTGAGTAGGAACCATCTTCTAGCTCGAATTCATGGAGAAATTCTTCTTAAAAGGTTGGTTCTATGGTTAACTCACTTAGGTTCTTTGTTCTAGCCGACCATCTCCACCTTTCCCTTGGAGAATCACCTCTGACCGAGTTGTGGAGCTAAAGACACCATTAGAGGCTTGAAGTTTGGAAGCTTGGAGATCTAGTAACAACGTTCTAAGGCGGGTTTTATAATTCTAAACTCCTTGCTTTATATGCATATTTTGTTCTTGCAATTTAGCATTTAGTTCTTCTTCTACCTCCCTTCTTCCTTGCACTTTTGCAAGAAAAACGGTGGAATAACCGACCTTGACAGAGGTTGAAGATGATGGGCGTGGATTCCTAGGTTACTTTATCAAACGACCTTGGACCCTTTTGGTCCAAACGGTTGCAAACCGTTTAAGGTCAAACGGTTTCAAACCGTTTGATCTCAAACGACCTTGCAAGACCGTTTGGATTGAAACGGTCTCAAGACCATTTGATAGGGTTGACCAAGGGACGATCGTTTGAGGGTCTGTTGGTAATATATTGAATTTCATTCCTGTAAAGAATCAATGTTTAATTATTAACCAATTGAGAGTTGAAGGTACTTCAACATCCTAACCCTAATCGGGTTGAAATTGCTGTTTTAAAGTATAGATCTTGTTGAGTTTTGGGTTGAAGGACCCAAACGGTCTCAAGACCATTTGGGGATTCATCCAAACGGTCTTAAGACCGTTTTATGACAATCCAAGACCGTTTTAAGGTCTAGGGTTGAGCTAATTTGATGGATTGAGGGTCCAATTGCAATAAGTTGATGAATTGTTAAAATTGCTGATTTTAGACCTAATTAGGGTTCAACCCTTATCCAATCGACTTAGTTTTTGGTCAAACTTTGGGCAAACGGTCTCAAGACCATTTGGAGGTCATACAAACGACCTCAATACCGTTTGGTCCAAGTTTGAGCCCAATTGGAGGTCAATTGATAGGTTCAACCTTGATTTGATTCACCTTGTTGAACATTGATGATTATCCGATTGAAACCCTAATTGAGATGGACTTAACCCTAATTGACTTTCAATTGAGGGTTAATTTGGTGTACAATTTATTGAGGCTCATCCTAATTGACTCAATTTATAAGTGTCTAACATGGCTTTGGCCAATTGAGGACTTCCACATACATCACCATAATCGATTGTAACTTTTGAACCATGTTGGAGGTCCAAACGATCTTCAGACCGTTTGGGGCCAAACGGTCTCAAGACCGTTTGGGGCCAAACGGTCTCAAGACCGTTTGGGCTCAAACGATCTCAAGGTCATTTGGACCAATCGATCTCAAGACAATTTGATCAAACGGTTTCAAACTGCATAAGCCCAAACGGTTTGGAAGTCAAACTTTCCAAACGGTCAACGCATCCAAATGGTTTGGGCAAATGACCTTGAGGTCATGTGGTCTTCGAGTCAAACTTAGCAAATGGTCAACGCACCCAAACAGTTTCAAACCGTTTGGTGGTTGAAGGTTGAAACCGTTTGGAAGTTTTCAAGGTTAATTATACTTAATCACTTGAAGGTGTAATTGGTTCAATAATGGTTTGATCTAAACCCTAATGATAACCTAGGACATTAAGGGACTAAGTGACTAATGAATTGACCCATGATGGTGATCAATGGGTAATTTACCAAAATACCCTTGAAGGGTTCAAATGAAGTATACCTTGTTCTAATCAATCCCTAAACACATGATAGTGATGTTTTGGCTTATGTTAGTCAATGAGGACTTAACCCAACCTAATATAGAGTTGTGTAATCACCATCTACTAGTAAGAGGAGAGAGAAAGTATCATAGGAGAGAGAAAGTACCCTTTTTATGGTGGAAACTCAAGTAAAATACCTTCAATACACATGAATGTGCATGATTAGGGTATGATCCACCTATGTGAGATCATGGAAACCCTAAATATGATAATTGATGAATCTTAATCTTATCTGAGGACTTTAATGATAATGTTTCTCATACATGATGATGTAATAAGTTCAATTCACCATGGGGTGAATAGTAAACCCTAATTCTAGGGTGATGACATGTAATGTGAATAGTAAACCCTAATTGATGAAAATTGGGGAGCTTGACTCTTCTAAGAGTTGGAAGTATAACTTCTAGAATGAATTGTTTATTGTTATCAGTTGAATTAACCATGCAGGTTGTCATGAGATGATGATCATATCCAGGTATGGATTATGATACTATATTCATTGAAAGCATTCTTTAGCTTTATGAATAGTGAAATATCCTGATGCCTTGTTAGTGACATATTATGAGATTGATGGGCTGTGAGAGCCATGAATATCATCAAAGTCATACTTAACAGATGACTTGTGATGAGATGATTGAGAATTGATAATAAATGTGAGATTAGACCTGTTACATTTAGTATTCTATTTTCATAGCTGCCATGCTAATGATTAAATGTTTGAGAACATGTATGATGTTAAAAGAATACTGAAATGTACCTAACTAATCAAGTATAATCATACCATGCAAATCCCTGATCATAGATCCATCATTGTCAGAAAGCAATATGATGGTGAAATAGGTTTTCCCAAGGGAACTCCTGGATCGCATACTTTTGAGTATGTGGGGGAATATGGATGTGTAAATCCTTACATCCTAGTGTAGGACTTGATGTAGATGTTTCTTAAACCATCAACCCTTCACTACATGTTGTAACATCTGAGGAAACACAAACATCGCATCGATCAGAGGTAATCAAGAAATCTCTCGATGACGAAGAGAGTACAAAACACCACTGTAACTCTAAAAATAGCGAAGGACCAGATTACCATGGTGATCTATAACAGCAGAGACACAGGATGTCCTGCAAGTCATACTCACTCTGACTGAGGAAGATGAGGTCATAAGAATCCGACTCTTTTGATGACCTAGGTATGATATCGATGCGACTTAACAAAGCGATCGATTGGAGTATGAGCGGTATACCTCATCTCTGCAGGGCATAATAATGTTTGTAAAACATAATCAACAACGTAGTATACCTGTTAGGATTAACTATGAGTTACTTGATTGATGTTACACTGTATAGTGCATGTGTTCTTCATAATTCTTAAATGATGAACTTCTGTTCATTACCATACTACTGTTGAATACTTGGAAGCTTTTACTGCTTAAGTTATTCTTCGAATTGTTATATAAAGCTTCTAGTGGAGAGTTATAACTCTCGCTGGGACAATTATTTAAAATTGTCTCACCCCGTAGACTTCAACTTTTTAGGTGGTCGTCGAAGACGGAGGAATCGGAATACAGGTGACCAAAACCAGCAGCAGTAGCCACAACAGGAGCAGCAGTGAATCTCAGGTGGAGATACTGACTGCTGAGTAATGTTGTTAGCTAGTCCTATGCCGTCTCTGTACTCTCAGGTCCTAGAAGATATTGGTCTGAGATTTTGTTGTAACTCTTGAGATTTTGTATGATGATGTGTATAATTACTCAAGAAGTAATTATCAGAGATGTAAACAGTTTAAATCCTTTTTCTATGGAAGAGGTTTGTGGTTTCAAGCTCTTATCTCAAAAAGTTTTAATTTCCCGTGATTTTTGTCTTCCGCTGTTAAATCGAATGCTTCCGCTAAGTTTAACTCATGTTTATATCGTGGTTTAGAGAACGGAGCCCACACTGAAGGAGTCAGATGGCGACCATAGCGATGTCATCTGGTTAACAAGGGTCTGGAAACCAATGTTACCTCTGATTAGTTTCACAATAACAACATGTTTCCATGGCTCTAAGAGCGGTGTGAGAGAGGCCAGATTTACTGTGATCGCTGGTAGGGCTCCGCTGCGATCCACTAGTATGTCTTCCGTGCGTAGGGTGTCTGGAGAAACGAGCTTGATGGTGTCAGCAGCCTTGCGGCCCATCATAGCATCCTTGTATGATTTCTCCTGTGTCTCGACGCCGTCTGTCGCGGCTTCATGATTTGGTTGGATCAGATCACCGTTAGTATGTGGGGTGCGGGTGTCTTCGTTCATGGGCGTACTACCATGGACGTAGATTCCTCCACGTCCTCTTCCTCCGCGGCTGCGGCTGCCTCCGCACCCAAACCCTAGGCACTCCGTAGAGGCCATAGAGTTTATGCTAAATAATTCATTAGTTGATAGCTACTAAAGGTAGAAAATCCATGAAGGGGTAAACCCTAAAATACCCTTGAGGAAAACACCTTCAAACCAAGGTTTAAATAGGCGCCCCATGGCTCAAAAAGCTCAATAATGATGAGAGAATATCCAAGGAACATAATGAAAGTGATGAATTGCAAAGAAAACGTCTCAATTGGGTAAATTGTTGAAAAGTCCAAAATGTGCATAAAATTGCATAACTTGCTCAAACAATGTCCAAATTGGACCAAATTTGAAACTTAAGCTTGTACTATGATTTCAAAGCATATTAAAAGGTTATATTAGGGTTATAATAATTAAATTATTATAATTAAGCTTGTTCAACACTTTAAGCAAGGTTAGGGCTCTCACAATTATATTGGTATAGCTACCATAGTTTAAATGATGTTTTCTCACAATGTTCCACTATGATAGAAATTTGAAGATAAAACCACATTCTAATGCTAAATCTCTTGGCTACATATATACTTCAAGAAACAATACATAGTGTACGTTGACCATTCAATAGATTTGCTACAATTCTGATATTTGCAGCAAGATTAACAAAACCATAATGTATGTAAACCAACATATAGCTTAACAATTTTTGTACATAAATAAATGTAGTTTCAAGTGTAAATGAAAATGAAATAACAATTCTATATGCATTTAAAAATGTAAGAAAATGTGAACTTTACTACAACAAATATGCAGCTAACTATAGTCATGTTTTGGATCAATATGTCAACATTTTTAGAATTAACTTATGGTTCCCTCTCTTTTGATTTTACACAAAATTCTTGATTATTATGATACTCCAAACAAGAAACAAAGCAAAAATTTATATAACAACCTTTTGAGAGTGTTATGAACTGAAATAGCCTCAAGTTAGGGAAAATATTAAACATTTCATTTCTATATGATCACATGATTTGTCATCAAATCATAGTGTTACATTTACATTGAGGTTCTAGTCACTACATTGAAACTTACTTGAAACACATTGGAATTCAAATTCCTTTTCTAGTTTTAGGTGAGAAACCAAGAACTAGACTTTCCTAACACTCTAGAGACTTCCTATCATATATATAGATAGGATTTCTAGACTAATATAGAAAATAGAGTGAAAAATAAGTTGCATGCATCCTTCATCTTTGTGGTGCACCTATCACCTACATATATTTACCAAACCCTTTATTGTCTAATCGAATAAAAATTGATATGCTTGTGCCTCTAACATTCACTTCTCTCCCTAACCCTTATTCCTTTAGTTGATTAACAACTGATTTATTCATACACCACTTGCCTCCACCTATTTCCCTATTCTTTCATTCGGTGGATTAACGGCTAGTTTGTTCATCACTGATATAGAATTAAAGTAAAACACCAATAAATGGATCCATTGTTGGAACTCACGCATCCGCTCTTGTTTTTTTTTGTTTTTTCCTTAATTAAGAGAAGAAGATGTCTGACGGATGGATATTATATTCATCCTAGTTTTACTTGCATTTTTATGTTAATTTTGCATTTAATTCCTTCATTTCATTTTAAAATAGATTGAATTTAGGAAATATTTTTATGATAGTTTGTAGGATTTTGATTGAATTCTTTAGTTTTCATGGAAAGTTCAAACCTCATATCATTTGTAGTAGTGTAGGAGATGTTTCTCCCAAGGAATGTTTTATAAATGGATAATATTTTCATCGATTGGTTCCTTCATCAAGCAATATTTTCATTGAACAACTTCATCAACGTAGACCCGATGTCCCACCTCAATGGCAATCCTCTCACCCAGGTGAGTTTACATCTTCCAAGAATCCCATTGGTCTGACAAGAAGTCAGGATGATGATAGGTCTGGGTATGTGCATCAATGGACGACACCCAAACAAATCTCCTAACTTTCCATCAAATGAACCTTGATGGGAATTATATCCCATGACAATTCTTCCAGATGAGAATCCTACCTTATGAAAATCATACTTCAATCCTCCAAAGATTGAGCAGACTCTACCTTCAATGAATGTGTATGCATTAACCTTAAATGGGAATCTTGTTCTCATGGTATAACAAGAATTCTACACACCATACCTCATATGGCTGGGAATACCCTAACATCGATGGAATTTCTCTCTCTCCAATTTGATGAGCGAGTTGACCCTACCATCGATGATGAACAATGACTCGATTTGATGGGAGACATGCACTTTAGCCCGACAACTATCTTCCAATTTCCAAAAAGATTCGACCCCCAATGGGAATTCTGACAGTCCTGAAACTCTTCGTCTACCCCCCATTGTTGACCCTTTGTATCCACGGTGGCTAAGACCAAAATGCTAAGTAGTTGGGAAGGAATCTAAATCATAAACTCTGACTCAAAATACAAGACCATAGGCACCAATAAAAGGATCTGCAATGGACTCCTCCAGGCTAAATGTCCTACATTTACATTATATACACACATCACATGAATCTTATAACTAAAATATTCTATTTATTCTTGTGGTGATCATGTATACATGTCAAAGGAAAACAATGATTACAAGATAATTCATGTTATAATCAAGTAGCTCAGTTTCTATGTATATAAAAAAATATTCAATATATAATATGACATTAACATCACTCTAAACTATTTCAAGAAAGGTAGAGTATATGGAAACTATAATTGTTTCTATATTTCACTTCATTCTTCCCCTACAAGCTTGATCTATCTACTATTTCCATTCTACAAAGAGTCTAATTTTTTAAGTAGCTCAAATTATCTTGATGTTATTAAAGTAACAAAGAGTCTTATTTTTTTTATTCAGCAATAATAGTATGTGTATTTCCAATCATTCTCCACTCTATACAAACAACCAACAAGATCAATAAAAAGAATATAATATCTAAACAAACCATAGTTGGTTATAGAATAATGATTTTCTCATATGAATATATCCATTTATAATATAAAATTAGCTCAATTATCTCTTACTCAAATATATTCCTCATTTGGATTGCCTTTATTCATATACCAACTAAGATATAACTAGAGTATGAGTACTCATGTATTAGCCTAATTGTTTTATGAAACCCAAGATTGCATTGAAAATCTCTTGAGATTCAACCCTTTGGTATAATATTTTCAAATCCTAGATAGTGTTGAACTTCTTCAGAACTTCCTAGTTGTTAAAATTTCTTTTCCAAAGCTAAAGATAGCATCTAAATGTTATTACATTTTTTACCCCATGGTAAAATCCAATTTTCAGAACTTAAGATGGTGTCAAAATGATGACTTTTGTTTTGGATCCTAGGATGTCTGATTGTGTGCTTTGGAGGAGGGTGAATATAGTTGAATATACATAAAGAAAATTCATTAGACCTTCAAGATAAATCATAAGATAAGGTTGCTAATATGAGAAATTTGATTGCAACCAAACATACTTAGGAAGGATGAGGGAGATTGAACATGCACCAATTCAAAGACTATGTAAAGTGGTTCTATAGTCCAAACTATAAGTATGTCATTGCACTACCTCTAGAGGTCAGCCTCTAGGGTTTCTCAACCATTGTACTCTTATATTTCATCATAACACTTTCAATACATGAACTTCCAAAGGACTTACCTAACCAATCAATGAGTCTTTAACCTACCCAAGGACTTACCCACTTTACAAGGAGTCTTCTACCTTCACAGAGGACTAACCCACTCTTGCACAAGTCTTCGGTCTTGAAGGAATTACCCACTCTTCTTGGATCTTCATCCTTTGACTTCACCTTCACCAAGGAGAAGCTTTCACCAAGGATTTACCCACTTCAGTAAGGAGTCTTCTACTTCACCAAGGTCCTACCCACTCTTGTTGCAAGTCTTCAGCCTTGCCTTCTTCTTCTTCACCAAGGGACTCCTTCTGTTGTTCTTCTTCACCTCTCTTAGATAAGAGAGATAACCTTCATTTTCACCGTTGAATGAGAGATTGGGAGGTGATGGAATTGTGAGCCTCACGAGATATACATCAAGGACTAAATCTCTTATAAGTATCCTACTTACTCTAATGGTTGATGCAAGTGATTAATCTCAGAGAGAGAGGAGTTTGTAGGATACACTTCACTATAGAATAGGGACCTTCATTGTTATTGAGTAATCATAAGGTGAAGCCCAATGATCCTATTTATAGTTGGGGATGCCTAGATTCCTTTGGGAACACTTAAGTATGAATACTAGCCATTTGAGATGTTGCAATGATTTTTTTTTGAGTTTTACAACATTCCAACAACTAGAAAAAGTTTTTTGTACTTTTGCGTATAGTGCGATCGCTCGAGTTTCAATAAATGGAATTCGACTGATCACACTATATGACAAATAAGATTTAAACAATTAGTCGAGTTTATCCTAGATGAAGCTTGACTGATCTTTAAATCAGTTTTGCCCAATACATAGATCCATCGAGTTCTGTGAGTGTGCAACTCAACCAAACCATGACATTTTGAAGATCCATTAAGGGATCGGTCGAGTTTGTAATTTGACCGACAAACAACCTATAATGAAATTTAGAAAATGTCATTAAAGTGCTTAAATATTTTATTTACGTGCACCTAATTTTTTCTAAGCTTAATTGCAAGTCATACATTCATTACAAGTGATTTACAACATGATTATAATGGATTTACATCATATTCCATAAAAGTTCACTTGCATTGATTTTGACTTATCTTTTCTCCAAGTTAGGGCATTTGGAGTGTGTCTATACCTAATCTAAAATCACTCAAGTAGAAGCATTCGACACAAATAAGTGGAATAGCTTAGTCATCATGAAAACAAGGGTTTAGTCAATGTATATCTTGAGTCAACATTTCAGACTTCCTGGTAATACCCTTTTTTCAAAACTAAAGCTACCATCAAAATATTGCAAAAAGTTTGACCTCTTGGTATAAATCATTTTTTCAAAACCCTAGACAAAGTCAAAATTATGATGGACTTTTGACCTATTTTTTTTTTAAATTCGACTAAATTGTGCCTTCATAAGGATTTTTTCTGAATAATCCTAGGATTTCAATACCCGAAGAGGTTTAAGATCTTTCCATCATTTGGTGAAATATGTTTTGCAACCTCCAACTACATCAAGCCCTAATATGGTAATAATATAATAAAATTCTAATTTTCAAACCACAAACATGTTGGAAATTATAGTTTTCTACTTCTCATAAAAATTATTTTTAAAACTAGAGCTACATAGAGCCTTCATAAGGTATGGATCTCAATATAGTAAAAATAAAATATTTCAAAGCAGATTTATTCTAAGATATAGACCACCTTTTTTGTTGCATATCCCCATGGATTAATTGAAGCCATGAATATCTCAATTCCCTGACACAAAAATAGTATGGTCCGCACATTCACAAAGGAGCACAAACCCAATTATTATACTAGAGCATGTTGACAAATCAATCTTAAAACCCCTAATCACATTCGATTACAATGACAATACAATCTAGAAGACCCAACTTCCTATAAAGAATAAGGGGTGAAACTTGATTTAATGTTATAAGGATTAAAATAGAATATAAACATATCCAATTTGCCTCTCTTAAAAACTCATACCAAGGAAGATTTAATAATTTGTATTTGATTTATCATCACTCCTGAATGATCCCATGTGAGAGATGAGGAAATACTTCAACACCATCATCAATAATAATAGATAGATGTGGAGTAGACATGATTGCACAAAAGCGAAACTTACCCTCTGATTACACTATATGCATATGATCATGCATTTAATAAAATCATTTTAGATTATTTTTGTGAGAGGTTTCCTACACCCTTCTATGTTTGTGTAAGGATAAGAAGTCTTTGAAAGATCTAGAGGTGGGTGGGTGTGAATAGAGTGAATCAAGATGTCAAAACAAAACATCATAAAATGCAATTGCAATATAATTCTAAATGTAGACAATTGATCACCATGAAAGACACAATATTAAAGGTGATTCTAACATAAAGTTTGTATGTCCACCATACTTTTTCTGTACTAGGATATGCACAATTTTAACTTTATTTACCTTGCATGGAAAAATATGAAGTATATTTGTTTACATCCCTTCTTTCACGGCTGCAGATGACAACCTAAACTTTATATGTTCTTTGACGGTTGTAGAAGGGATCAAAGAGAAGACTCCTTCTCCATTCGATCCCCTAAATTGTCCTTCTCACAAGAAGTATCTCCGAAGACACAAGAGAAAATGAACACAAGATTGGAGAAAGGATATAAAAATTATTACACAAATTGGATGTTATATGTGCATGATAAAATCAATGCCTATCTAGTTCATCTCGTTTTAGATAGCCATAATCCAAATATTAGTATAGATATTCACTAGTTTATCATTAGCTAGATAATGTTGTCACCAAGCATACTTATGGAAGTTTAACTTTAACTTTTAATGTGGAGATAAAAAAATGTTTTTGCAATTCCTAGCCAGTAAGACGTGGATTAACATCTGTCAACACATTTATCAATTACCATAAACAATATCCTGTTGTCAACTATCATGTTACAAAATCAATTATTGCCACAAAATGTAGCCACAATTGACTAAGCATGCTTTTAAGAAGCTAGAATAACAAGGTACATTGGTTATTTAGTAGACCAAGAAGATTATTATATATGAAATAAATATACATAGTATAGTAACCACAAATATACAAAACCATTATTTGAATTTTGAACTAAGATCACACTGATTTTTCAAACTTAAAGAACATAAGGGGAATTCTCCTTGTAAATGTTTACTTTTTTGTATAGATGATAAAGAATACTTAATATTAATCTCCCTTATTTCACTAATATAAATATATATATGTGAAGTCCAGCGTTGAATCGTAAAATGGCAGTTTTTGAGTGTCTGAAGAGATTCAAATTCAAAACCTTAAAACAAATAATAGTGGCACTAGGGTATGGAATGGAGGATGGTAGGAAAGTATGGGAAATAAAACTACATACAAAGTTTGGATTTTCCCTTTGAAAGAGGTTTCCAGGTAGATGATATCGAACCTTTTGCAAAAATGATTACTGGTTTTTCATCGGTGGTTGTTTTGGGAGGAGGAAGGAATGCGAGAAGCATGGTACAAAATGTGATACTTGAAATTCTGGGCATTAATTTTGAGTGCAATCATAGGAGGAGAGAGATATTGGTAGATTCAGGGGACACTTTCCATGACATGCTTCGATGGAGGTGGAATCCTCAATTCTATTGCAAGAACAATTCCCACATCTACCTAATCTGATCTAGAAAATGATCAAGGAAAAGGAGAGGGGGTGAGGTGAGAAATCTGTTGAAGCATTAAGATCACAAGTCTTATACATGGATGTGAAGGAAAATACAGTAAGGCATGATCCTTTTGATAATTTAGATATTGGGGTTGTGTTGAATTTGGAGGACATCATGGTTACTAATAGGGGGGGGGTTCCTTCCTTTGATATCAGGGATGATGCTATTCAAGCCCTCCTAAAACCATGATAATTTGTTGTAGTGGTGAAGCTATTTTCTAGGGAGATTGATATTTGACATTAAATGACAAGATTTGAGTTCTCTAGAAACTCACAGGCATATTCAGCTTAATAGACCTTGAGAACGAATACTTTTTGGTCCAATTATAGATGGAGGAGGATTATATCTGAGCTCTAACTTGGGGATCCATGTCCACTATTTGGAACATATATATCTATTCAGAGATAACATATGCTATTTATTATGGAGATAACAAACCTTGAAAGGATGGTTTTCTAGATCCACATTACTAATTTACCCATCCATTTATATCGTGATCCTTTCTACATTTGGAAATTAAAGTGGTAGAATTATCAAAGTTGTCATTAGCACAACCATGTGAAGGTGTGTTCACTTTGTGAGATTAGTAATGGATATATCAATGGGAAAGCCTTTCATACCATAAATTTCCATATTAGGGAGGAAATACCAGGTGCAATATGAGAACATACCAATAATCTACCTCAAGTGTGGGAAAGTGGGGCATATTAAGAAAGACTTCCTTATGAAAAATTGTGAGATAGTGGTAGATCAACAAGAAGATATTTTACAACAAGTAGCACAGGAGGATAGGAGGGAGCACCAAAAGATCTTTGTGATGATGCACATGAAGCCTTTTTTGGTAAGATCCACAAGAAGGCCTAGACAAGAGAGGAGGGGGAACAAAGGAATCAAAATAGGTTCAGAAACCTACAAAAGTTGCAAAGTGATGAGGAAATAAAGGAGGTTGTCAAGGATATATATGAGTCTAAGTGACATAATTCATGGATCAATTGGAAGGAACAAAAGATGAACAATAAAGTCCAAAAGATGAACAATAATGTTCATGGAAAGATCAGGATGAGAACACTACCATTGAAAAATAGGCTAATTTGAGAATGGAAGGATATCAGTTACAAACCAAGATCCAAAGCATACAACAATTGATGTTACTGGAGATCAAATTATTGAAGGGGTTGAGTGCCAGAAAAATTTGTTTCAAAATGTGAAATTTATAGCTAGTGAATCATCTTCTTAAGGTACTTAAAATAGGGGGAATACATATGTAGGAATCCATTTACATAATGATAGAAGACCAATCCAGTGAATATTGTCACACCTATTACAAGGAAGAGAGGAAAACAATCTCACCAACAAGAGCTTGAGGAATAAGCACAAGAAGATTATGGGGATAGTAACAACTAGACAACTATTAATTAATGATTGTTATGAAATGGAATGTGCATGGTATTTGTGATCATGATATCCAAAAATCTTTGAAAAATTTGGTAAAAAGGTATCGGGTATGTGCTAGATATTCTAGAATAGTGAGTGAGTAGTATGTAGGTTGATCATATTGATAAGAGCATAGGTTTGAATCGCTCCCATAGAATAGAGGCATAAGGGTATTATAGGGGGATATGTATTTCATGTAATGAGGATGTACAAACTATGGAGGTCCTTCAATTTCATCAATAATTGATGTAATATTGATGGGAAGGTCTTCCTAACATTTTCTAATGGAAACACACTTTGTACAAGTTCGGTAATCTTGTGGGAGAAATTACATTGAGTTATTTGCATGTGTAATGATCCATGGACAGCTGTAGGTGACTTCAATGCTCACATCCTACCCCATGAGAAGATGGGGGGAAAGACGTTAGATATAATGAGCTATAGAGATTTTTCAAACTCATTATTATCTTGTGGTTTGGTTGACCCTCACGGTCCTTTAATGACTTTCAAAAGAAGTCATATGCAAATGAGGTTGGGTAGATAAATTGCTAATATAAAATGGCTTACACCTCTGTGGATGTGGAGGAGAGGATCCAATCACATCATTTTCACATTCTCATTATGTCCACACCAAAGAAATTTAAGTATACTAGAAGACCTCAAACTCAGGTACATTGACAAGAACATGCGGAGTTCACATCTTACATCAAAGAGCACTGGAATAGGATGTTGGTTTTATGGTCACAACTAAGAATTGTATTCAAGGGGTGATGAAGTGGGACAAAAATATCTAGAAGCAATGTTGACAGAAGAAGAAATCAATAATGATCAGTTTCCTCTTAGATAAGAAACACCTTTCAAATCAATATAGCCCAGATGTGGACAAAAAAATATTAGAACTCCATACCGCTATCATGTAGGAAATGAAACTAGAAGACATGTAATCGAGGAAGAAGGCACATTGTGAGTAGTTAAAATTGGGGAATGGAAGCAATATATATTTCCATATTCTGATGAAAAGGAGAAGTAAGATTTTGTGACTAAAAAACAAAGATGGAGAATGGGTGGACAAGAAAAGTGAGCTCGCAATACTAGTGGGAGAATTATTCTCTGAACTACTCATTATACCTAGGTCATGGTCCCATGTTCATAAGGTTGCAAATTACATAGGCACGTTTCCCATAGTTCAAGAGAACAAACACATGGAGTTGGCATGTTTTCCTAGGAAGGAAAAAAGGCTAGTTTATTGTCCATATATCATTGCTTAAGGTACAAGGCGCGAATCATATAGATGTTGGTTTTCTTCAAAATACCTAGAATTTCATACACAAAGAACTCACCTCCTTTGTGCAGGAACCTTTTAAGGGGATTTAGTTGGAACCCTCATCAATGGATTTCACTATCATTCTAATTTCAAAAGTCCAAAACCTTATATCTTGTAATCATCTCTGTCCCATTTTGTGAAATAATATGTGTGATATCCTATTTGTATCAGTGGATTTCTCCCACTCAAACTAGTTTTATTTTGGGGAGAAGCATCCATGAAAAATCAATTGTGATGAATAAGATCGTATATTCAATGGAGAAGGTGCACTCTAGAAAGCCTTAAATTTGACATTTCCAAGGCCTACGACATGTTCTGTTAGGATTTTATACTTGATACGCTAAATAGGACCCACTTATACCCCAATATAATTCATATATCATGAAAATCATATCAACATGAAGATCTACCAATGTTTGGAATGGTGACCATTTACATCTTGTAAATCCCTCTAGGTCCCCTTGACTCCATACATCTCGGTGCTTTGTATGGAATGCTTTTGCCAATCTATCCATTTTGAAGTGTATAAGAATTGATGGAAACATGCTTCTCTTACTAATAAGAGTATCCCTTTCTCTCACCTATCTTTTGTAGACAATTTAGTTCTCTTTGGTGAAGCTACTATAGCCCAAGTTGCATACATGTTGACATGTCTCTGGAAATTTGGGTTAACTTCAGGCCAAGAAGTTGCTCAAGAGAAATCATATGTTCTTTTAAAAGTGTACACCAAACTCAGATTATAGAGCCATAAGGAAGAGACTTAAGATGAATCAGCTAGAGGATTTCAGAAACCACTTTGGGATTCCAATTATTCAAAACAAATCTCAAAGGAGAAGTACTTGGATCTGATTAACAATTTTTAGGGAAAGATAAGTAACTAGGAAAATAGGTGTATGTACCTTGTCAGAAGGATTACCTTGGAAAAGACATATCTCATGATATATTATGATCATATCATGCAATTATCTTAACTACCCATCTCTGTATGTGATAGGTTGGATCTGGTTACTTGTAGTTTCATATGGAATTTGGGTTCTTAGAGAAAATGTGTGCATTTAGTTGCTTTGGAGAATCTTCCGGTACCTTGGATTAAAGGATATTTAGGAGTAAGAGTTGCTCGTAAATTTAACTAGGGAAAATTATTGAATATATTACTTGTAAATGTCTGAGTTAGATAGACATCTTATAGAAGTCATTAATTAAGGATGTGTATGGGGTAAGTAAGGGAAATCAGTCAGGGGGTTGATCATTTGGAGATCCACCCCTACACAATTACAACTTGCAAAGGAGATGACGGTAGTTTCACTTGGTAATCGGAATCATGCAAGGGCCTTGTATGATCAATGGATAAGAGAAGGGATGACGTTGGAGTTGGTGTGTATGCCTAGAGAGCCAATCATATGATGATTATGATGGTATATCTTATAAAGTATTTGATTAATAATAAAAGGCAATCTTCATATTTATTATGTTTCACTCAGTTATGAGATAATGAGGAAACATAATGAATGTCTTAAGAATGACATAACTCAATGACGTGCATATTTAAGTTGATGATGTGAACAATGAGATCTTACAAATGTCAACAGTATGTACATTCTTTTTATGTTCCTAGTTGGATGTTATTGGGGAAGGATAATAGAAAAAAATAACACATAAGACTAGAATTTATGTTGGTTGATGACAAAATCTCATGAGTCATGATATATGATATCAAACCAAGAACATAGATAATTGTTGGGGAATAGTGTATCGGATAGACCCACCTTGAGAGTGACAAATGGAGACCATAATTTGTGGTCACAATCATCTCGCATATTGAAGGTGGTGATTGTGCTTCTTAGACCTCAAATTACTATACTTATAACATGTCATTCAATGTACTTTGACGTCATCCACCATGATCATGAATAAGGGTTTCTATAAAGGTGACAATCGGATGCAGTATGACACATGAGTATGACTATGAGTGATGTGGATGGGATTTGTCTCTCCTACAAGATTTTGATATCCTAAACACTTGATAAGAGAGACTGAGAAAGGCATGTGCATGCACATGTGAATCAATATACGATATTGAGGTCACATATATCTCAAACAGTCTGCTCTAGTTCAACGAACATGGATTGAACATTGATAGAATAACAATTCCATTCCTCTAGTTCAATCTGCATATTACTGAAAAAGGAATTATACAATCACTATAACACCAATCTCAAATTGTCAGTTGAAGTTGTTCTCCAACTTTCCAATTACTTGGATAGCAATGATGTGTTACTAGATGATGTTCATTGCTTGTGATGTCATAAATGGGATATGGACACACACTACCAACGTGAATTGGAACCTATAGTCATTACACACATAAGATACACTTGGAATAGGAGTTCATTCTTGAATATGGTTTAAACTTGATTACTAAAGAGTTAGGTATTCAATTTAAACAACATTGGCTGAATATTGACTGATTGAACTGTGAACTGAACGATTCAAGTGTTAAATTGACCATTTCAATATGTTAGGTCAATTGAACCAATTTTGGCAATTTTGGACAGTAGACTGATAAATTCAAGAAGTGAACTGATTGGCTCTATTCCATGTATCGATCGGCTCAAGTTGTGAATCGGTGGTTGGTGGATCAATTCAATTAATTCAAGGATTTGTTATGATGTCATGTTGTGCATTAAATTGGATATTTTTTGCGAATATGATTGTGATTGGGAAAAACAATGAAACGACCTCTTCAAGGGTTGAGGTTATCGACTCACATGAGAACCAATCGGTTCACCTATGAACCATCATTTCACCTCTCGCAAGTTGTGAAAATCATGAAATTCTGGTTCCTTCCGCTCTCACTCAAAATGGGAACCCTGACCCTAACCCCCCTATAAATAGAGGGGTACCAAGAGATTCTCAGAATACAACTCAATTTACTCTGACAATTTTTTATCTTCTCTAGTTTTCATAATTGAGAGAACCCAAGAAAGTCCTAGCCGATAAAGCTAGGTATATCAAGGGAGAACAATTGTGGGAGAGCTAGTTGGTGCTAGTACATCAACAGAGAGGGACAACTCCTTCTTGGTTGTTCTATTAGAACAAGAGGAGTTCCTTGTGGTCCGTGTGTAATACTCTAGATGTGTGGAGCTTTTCCAGCTAATAGGAGGATGTCATGTTATTGTCCGTGGTGATCAACAAGGAGTTTCTCAGATGTCTTTGAGTGCAACTTGAAGAATGTCGCATATTACATCAAGGAATAGTCATTGGACTTGCTCCAGGATGAAGTATGACCTCGTAAACCATCCCTACCATTACATAGTTGTTGACGCAATCCACTGGTTCATGAAAAATATGATAGTAAAAGTTTGTGTCCACTTCCTGCTCTAATGTCATATTTCCCAACTTTTGTATTAGAACCATGCCAATCTACTATGTTTTGGGATTTAGTCGATATGATCGGATTTTAGTTTCACCTTTTAATTATTTCATACGATGTGAGTATTTAAATGATTAATGTGTATGTCTAAAATCTTGATCGATTATGTGTAGTCATGCCAAGCATGGTGCGCTATCTTTCTCGTGGAAGTGTGGTGATAGTTATGTAGGCCTTGTAGGTGGGCTGCATTTCTATTGTGTTGGCTTTCAGATTAGGCCTAATTGGGTCTCCTTAATGAGATTAAGAACCTAGAGGCTGCACATCACTATGAAAATGAGTTGTGCATACCGTCTATCCAAAAATTGCATAAGATGCAATTGGCAAACAATGACTACGTTAATGATTGATTATTGACGCAACCATAGGTCGGGCAATAATTGAATTATTTTAGATCTTGTCTCATTAGAAGTTTGTGCACTACAGTCTTCTAAATTGATGATTGAAGGTTATCAATTTGAAAAAAATAATGAGATCCATAATTAATTAAAGGCCCAATTAAGCATCATCAAATTTTATACAAATCAAATCAAGTCAAAATGGGTTTTTTACAAAATTGAAAATTTCTCTTGTAGAATCAAATGGAAACACACAAGAACAATTTTCTCCACAATCAATACTTGAGAAGGACTTGTTGAATGGGAATAAATTCCACGATTAGTTTAGGATGTTGATAATTTTTGTCACATAGGAGTGCAAGCTCTATGCCTGAGTGACACTAGAACCAGAAGAACCTATTCCCAATGCAACTAAGGTTAACATGAATGGTTACAAGAAGCACACAAAAGATGTTGTTGATGTCAAGTGCCTAATATGGTGCCCCATGAACTATGAGTCACAGAGATAGCATGAGAGCATGGATGTCATTGACATGGTCACACATTTTAAGAACATGTTCCAACATTAGGCAAGATAGGAGAGATATGAAGTCTCTAAGGCACTGTTCAAATGTAACATGAAAAAAGGAAATCCATTAGGTCCTCATGTGGTCAAACTCGTTGGGTATGTGGAGAACCTTTTTAGATTGGGATTCCCCTTGGGTCAAGAATTGACCACTGATGTGATTTGCAACCTTTCCAGAGTGATACAATTAGCTTGTCATGAACATAAACATGAATGACTTTGAGAAGTTGTTGACAGAGTTACTTAGCATGTTGAGAAAAAATGAGACACAAATGAAGAAAGACAAGCCCAAATATGTGAAGATGATCAACAAATTCAATGGGAAGTCTAAGGGCAAAGGCAAAGCTAAGAAGAGTTCTAAAGCTAGCCACAAGCCCAAGTCATCAGTACTCAAGGCAAAGGGAGGAGTGAATAAGGGAGGCAAGTGTCACCACTGTCACCAGGTTGGATACTAGAAGAGGAATTGACCCCTCTACCTGTAGGAACTAAATAATAATAAGAGGATATGGAAATCTCCATTTCAAAGATATATGTTATAAGATAAATCTAATTACTTATTCATCTTGGGTATGTGATACCTGATGTAGATCTGACATATCTTTGGATATGCAAGATCTGATAAATCAGGAATTATGTGGAGAAAGAGTTACAAAAACTTCAAAAATTATTTATAATTTATCTTAGCCCACAAGGCATGTAATGGAGTTGGATGAACTGCTATTTCATTTATGCAATTAGTAGGAGCATTTTTCAAAATGCATCTTGTATGGACAAGAATGATTATGAATAAAGAGTAGTTAATGTTGTATTTCAAAAATGAGATCATATGTGGCAATGTATTATGATCTTCATAGGATCTAAGAATAAATGTTCATAACATAAATACCAAAAATTATAATATGATAACTCAAACAATTGATATGTATAACATAGTCATCTTGAGCACACATATGAGAAATGCATTTCTAAAATCCATGATGATGTTTATCTAGATTCTTATAGTTATTGAACCAATAAGAGACATGGAAGTCTTAGTTGTGCACAACATGACAAGTTCCCTCTCACTATGTGTAGTGGGAGAATAAGTACTCTATTAGGACTTATGCATAATGACGTACATAGACCTTTTACAATAACATTTATAGATAGTTATTTGTACTTCACTATATTTACTAATGATTTAAGTAGTTATAGGGTTTGTATTTGGTGAAACACAAACATGAATACATTGAAGTGTTCAAGAAGATTATAAGTGAAGTATAACTTTTTCAAAAGTATTAAGAAACTTTGATATGATCAAATGTTGAAATACTTTAGATCAATAGTTTGAGGACCTTCTGGAGAGACTATGATAGTGTATCAAAATCAACTCCACCAGAAAAAACATGATGAGAAAGGAGGAATGTGACACCCCACAACACCAAATGAGATTAATTAAAGAAAAATACAAAATCAACTACTCATCAAGTATAAAACAAAAAATAGTTTAAATTAAAACCAATTTAAACATTACTATCATGTCCATGAAACATTACATAAAGGTTCAACAACCTGTATCACATCACATACCATATCAAGTATTTACATATATGTCCAATGGCATCATCCAGAACTTTTATGCAAAAGATATGCTCCACATATACATGCCATATACAAAACATAGGCATACTAGAAAAACCACAAGTCAATATACATAACACCTACAAAACATGTGGAGTCCTAGAGTCATCCATGTACTTTTAGGTGGCTATTACCTAGTTGGTCATTTTGATATATGTAGAAATTGAAAATATATGATTGAATTATTCTCTATTTTCGTAAGCTAACCCGTGCAAAAGAATGTTTTAACGAATAAACATTTCTTGAACAAATCTGATCCCCAATGACAACAATTGAGCAATTTTTCCCCTAGGAAATGATGATAAGCAATATGAGTCATTAACATCAAGACATATGTGCCTCTGATATGACATGCAAAAAAATTTATAAACACTTATTTACCCTACAGTAACTAAATTAACTAATATAATATGATGATTTGACTCCAATGCAGTAATACAATGAAGAAGCACAAGTCAGCCTTTTGTTTCCACTCATCTTCCATCATTTCCTAACTCTTCTTCATCCACAAAAATAATATATATATATATATATATATATATATATCGAGATTTATGCCAAACCCTAAGTCTGTAATGGAATCCCTTCCATAATTATACCTCCCTTTCAACTTTCATCTATAAACATGGAATAAATAAAAGAGACCAATGAGAGCAAAAGAAAGCATGTAGTCAATGTTACTGCAACCAAATAAAAGTCTTGATTTGAATAGAGGAGAGATAGATAAAATAACTAAATCCCAAAGAGGTCTCAAGTCGAATAAAGGAGAGACCAGGGAAACAGGTTTGTGCCATGTCTTTCTTCACCTTTTGTTCAATTTTTCATTCCCAGGGGACTTATAAAAAATTCTCCCCAAAATAGTCAATTAGCCCTGACTTGTGCTCACTTTTATTTGAGCAGATAGATTAGGAGTATTATTGAGATGAAATCAATTCATCATAGGTTCTCGAGTCTAGTGAATGGAGAAACAAGCCCCAATCAGGGGATATCCAAGTATTTCTATGTGACCCCAAAGGACTAGGGTCACTTGATCGTGTTTGGTGGAAAGGGACCACAAAGTTTGCTAAGTTAGGAGAGGAAAGATCAAATCCTAGTATCAATTGATGACCTCCTTTTTATTTTTCTTTACTTGGGATGACCAAAGGATTAAGTCTGGGGTAGTTTGATGAGTATATTTATACACATATTTGCATTATGTTTTACTCACTTTTTAGAGGCAGTAGTGTTTCTATTTCCTAGTTTTAGGTTTATATTCACTTAAGTGCAATTATCTTCTCTTTTCTAAACTTTAATGTATTTTATATATTTTTGTAGATGTAGAAAACAATGTACGATAGTGCTCAGATGGACGATAAAGCCCTCATGATGTTATGCCTCAAGAGAAGGACGTCCCACAAGTTTTCAATTGTTCACCTTCCAACCACCTAGTCAAGCGATCGACTTTGCCATACGCCTGACTCGAGTTGCTATCTACCTGGAGTCTTCCAGATTCTACCATTATGACATGCGTTCTCAGCATCCAGTTCACTCTGGTTCAATCCATGCTAGTCCACTAGAGAACTAGACGTGAGGTCCAAATTAAGTAGCCCACCCTAGTCGATTGTTGGACCAAGTTCGGGCCATGCAAATAGCCTCCTTTGACCACAATTATTCTGCATAAGGGTTTCGATAGTAATGAATGCATCTATAAAAGGGAGCCCTTATCGTCCATTCTAGTGGGTCTTTGATCGGTGATTAGAAACCACATTGTGCAACACAAACCTAGCTAGGAATAAGGAGGAGGAGGCCGTAGTGGAGAGTTTGGTCTTCCTATACCTAGCTCCATGGCTCCCTCCATTGTTCTTTCTATCTTTTTGCTATTGTCTCTCACCATGATGGAGTAGACGTTCATGCTGGGGCATGGGGAATAGCCCCATCAGCATGTATTTTATTCTAGCTTGTATCTAAACTTGATAATATTATTCCTAAATAAAGTATCATTCTTCTTATTTCCTTGCCTTGAATTTGATGTCTTTCCTTGCAGATATGTTATAATTATGGTTATGTAGGTTGTTGTGAGCGTTATTAGAAAACCAGAATGATCTTGTTATCCACCTAATGTGTCATCAAGGGATAGCTAGGTGATTGGGCTATGATTTGCTAATGAGTTGAGGATGGTCGTCGTATGTGAGGGAGTCCAATTGGAATAAACATTTAACCTTGGTGCCGAGGATGGTCGGTTCTAAGGGAGTTTAGGCCAAGTGACGACCTATATCCTGTGAGGGTGCAACAATGAAGCCTCTATTTATAAATTGTTGTTGAAGAGTTAGATCTTGTTACGATAATTAAGTAGGATTAGGTAGTGAAACCCCATTCCCTATTTCTATTTATTATCATTCATTTATTACTTAATTTTTGTTGCTTCTGGAAATAATTTAGTTTAATCAATCAATCAACTTCTCGGTGTTAAATATTACTCTTAAAACTTCTAAATTTATATAACTGCTTATAAGGGTATCCTTTGGGCTCAATCGTAAAGTATAGTGCAATAAGCTTCCACTCATGTGTAGTGGGGAATTAGTGCACCCTTTTGGTTAACTCTTGGAGTTATTATTTTAGGATATTTCTTGTTGTGAGATTTGGAGCCTCATCATCACTCATTGTTCAAAATCTTCAATGACCGCTAAGGGTCGAAGACCTCATCG
Source organism: Alisma plantago-aquatica (assembly GCA_963693085.1). Taxonomy (NCBI): domain Eukaryota; kingdom Viridiplantae; phylum Streptophyta; class Magnoliopsida; order Alismatales; family Alismataceae; genus Alisma; species Alisma plantago-aquatica. Next base: position 1,082,068,439 of record OY856413.1, on the reverse strand, counting down.
ACCACAAAGGGTCCCAACCCTAGCGACCACATAAGATATGTGATTCTTAGAGACCAAATAAATCAAAGGTCAACGACCCATCAATAGAAAGGAAATCTTGGTGACCATGGGAAGACCAAAAACTCATCAACCACATGAATCCAAATAGTTTGGTCAACATGGAAGCCAAATCATTACACTATGAGCATGGTATAACATAGGTTCAATCCACATAGGGAAAATCGATCATTTTTCACTCAAAGTAAAAACCCTAGAAATCCAAGAACAAAACCGACATTTTTCACATGCATGTAAGAACCCAAAACTACCATACCAAGCAAGATTCATGCACAAGGATTAGGGTTCATCCAAAAAGATATAATACTCAAGAATCATCATGTGAACATAAACCCTAGATACAAGACACTATCATTGTAGTTGTAACCATGGTTTAGAGTAAGACTATGTGCATGCAAGGTAGAGGTAAGCAATAAAAATGGAGAGAGTTATATAAATCACCCTAGAGATGATGTAAAAACTCCAAACAATAAGGTAGCTCAAAGGAAAGAGTATCCTGAGCACTCCTCACGGCCAAGCTAGATCCACCACCAAGAAGGAAGCAAGCCATAAATAGAAAAGGCAAGAAAGAAATGTTCTTCAAGCTCTAACTCAAGCACTACCATGGAACGCCATGGATTTGACCAAGAAGAGAAAGAATAAGGGTAGTGAAGGAAGAAAAATGTAGGTAAAGTGGGTGATCTCACTTGGCAAGACCAAGAAGAAGAACAAGGATGCACTAAAAGATCACAAGAAGGGTAGATCCAAACCCTAGGTCAGCATACACAGAAGATCAACCTTCTTCTCCTTCTTGGTGACCAAGAGAGATACTATATCTCATCGACTGCCAACCCTAGGCACACAAGAAACCTCATCAACCATCAAAAGCAAGGAACACAAGAAAGTTTTGTGGTCACTGAAACTAGGTGGTATCATCAGTCAAACACTCAAGGGATCAACCTAGGTAGGGCATCTATGCAAACCCTAATTTCAACATGAGATTTCACCACTCCAACGAAGGTGAAACAAGGCACCCCAAACCACAAATTACTCAATCATGATATGAAAACATGTAAGGCACAACAAGAATGTGACAAATTTCAAAGAAAAACCCTAGAAGTGGGCAAATTGCAATTATATCGAAACCAAGCACATATATGCATAACTAGCTCAATTAATGTCCAAGTTGGACCAAACATGAAACATAAGCTTGTAACATGATATAAAAGCACATAATATGGTTTAATTAAGGTTTTACTCATTTAATTATTATAAGAAAGCATTTCAAACCAAAAATCAATGCCCAAGATCTTACAAGGAATCACATCGTAGTGAGTCATAATGTCATTATCATTTAATCTAATCTTCTAATTTCGTCATAGATACATGTTTTACACTAAAACAATGTACCATCTAAAATGTTTTAAAAGAACTCATATGAGATATGATACAGGATTGTCCCAATATGTCTTCTATAAGGATTGAAACTTGTAAAAGAAAATAGTTTCTTGAAAAGATTTAATCACATAAATGTTAGTTTGTTGAGCACTACTTATCTCAATTTGACAACAAAATGTTTGTTGCTAGGATAACTTCATTCCAAAAGAATTATTGGGGGGTAAAAGTAGGACTCAAAAAAGTTTGAGATAAGCAAGAAAACATTTGAAGTTAAGCAGGTACAATGGGAACACGGAGAATCACAAATTATTGTGGAGTCTCAAGCTCCCCATGTAACACAAAATGCGTAGTTCTAGTAGGGCACACCATGGTCTTAAAATATTGTGATCTTATAACTAAGAAGTTTGGTAAGTTGGTCATAAGATAACGAACCAACAACCTATCTAGAATCTATTGAGTGATCAAAATATGAGAAATGGCATAAACCATTGTATCCAAAATAGAATCCATGTGAACCAACAATGTATGACCTTGGTAGTATCACCTAAAGGGATAATACCAATAAGGTGTAGTTGGGTTTACAAAATGAAGAACTACATGGATTCATGAGAAGATAGATTGATAGCAAAGGTTTTCAAACAAGTTCAAGGTGTTGAACATGATGAAATTCCTTCCACAAATTGCCATGATTTCTATTGCATCTAATATAGACCGTAAGATTTGGAATATGAAGATGAAAATCACATTCCTTAAAAGGAATATTTCAGAGGATGTACACTTAACACGACCAAAAGGTTTTATAACTCCATTAATGCAAATAAAGTTTATAAGCTACAAAGTTCAATCTAGAGATTGAAATAAGCACCTCAGAGTTGGGATCTTTTAACTTGACAAGATAGTCAAAGAGTTTTACTGGAGTCAAGATAAAAGGTGAAATTTGTGATTACAAAAGATTTAGTGGGAGTATATAAATATTCTACATATTGATGAGGATTAACACCTCAATACCAGGTTTTGAACCCCTAGCATGGAAATAACCTTCTTGAAGATTAGGAGAAACATCCTATGTGATAGGAATTGAGATCTATAGAGATAATTATGGAATGTTTCTTAACCGAAGTATGAGCACATATATTGGCAAGATGCTGAAAGGGTTCAACATGACAGATTCAATGAGAGAAAATTTGTCCATGATATATGGGATTAGTCTCTCAAGTACCTAGTGTTCCAATTACCATGAAGAATGGAAGAGATGCCATATGCATTCACATTTCGATCTATCATATATGCAATATAATGTACTCATCCCATTATCTTGCATGTATTCGACATGACATGATGATATTAGTCAGGTTCCAATGAAGGACATTAGAATACCACAAACAACATCCATTACTACTTGAGAAGGACTAAAGGATGAGTTGTTGCACTTTACGATAAGGAAGAGTTGGGTGTAAAGAGTTACACGGAAGCAAGTTTCCAAAATGTCAGAGAATGATCGCAAAAAAAAATTGTGTTTAATCTTTAAAGAAGAGTTGTGAGTTGGAAAGGGTTTCAAACTACAAACCATTATTTAATTCTATAATAGAATCTATATGTCTTGGTGTTATGGACATATGATTTAGTATTGTATGGATCTAGAAATTTTTATAGATGAACTTATGAGATGTTCCAACCATTTATGATATAGTAGAAATATTATGACAACAATGGAACTATTGGTTAGGAAAGGAATATCAGATAGCATACTACGACAGTTCCATCTTGGGTGGGATGGCACACAATGAAGAGATGTGAAACATGCAATATACTTGCTAAAGGAAAAATGTTGCAAACCCGCTTGATTAGCACTTCCGTAGAAGAAACATGATGGACATGTTTAGAACACTAAGAATAAGATTTGTGGGTGATTGGCACTAAGTGCAACTAGAAGTATATTTCTATGTATGCATAGAGAGCCAATCATATGATGATTGTGATGCCATATCTTATAAAGGATTTGATTAATAATAAGGGAATCTTCCAATTTATTTTATTTCATTAGTTATGATATAATGAGGAAACATAATGAATGTCTAAAGAATCACATAACTCAATGACGTATGTCTTTTGGTTGATGACCTGAATAATGAGATCATACGAATGTCATGAGTATGTACATTCTTATTATGTCCCTAGTCAGATGTTATTGTGGAAGGCTAATAGACAACAATAACACATAAGACTAGAGTGTGTGTTGGTTGATGATAAAATCTCATCAATCATGATATGTGATATCAACCCAAGCACATAGATAGTTTTTGGATAATAGTGTATCGAACATACCCACCTTGAGAGTGACCCATTGAAATCATAATTGGTGGTCATAGTCATCTCTCATAGTGTAGGTGGTGTTTGCGGTTCATAGAGCTAAAATCATTACCTTATTACATGTATTTCAGTGAATTTTGACATCATCCATTGTGATCTTGAGTAAGGGTTGTCATAAATATGATGATCGGATGCACTATGACACATGGGGATGACTATGTGTGATGTAGATGGAATTTGACCCTCCTACATGAGTTTGATGTCCTGGCCACTTGATAAGAGAGATTGAGAAAAGCACCCGCATGCACATTGTCAGAGTGTGTGATGCCTCGCACCACACAAAATGAGACTACGCAAAATAAAATTGTGGAAAAAGATTAAACAAATAGATTACTAAAAAACACTAAATCAAAACAATTTTCATAAAATTGTCAAACCGAAAGAAATTTTACATAAGATTTCTTTCATACCTCAAGGAACTTACTGCATGTGCCATCAACCTGTTACCAGAGAACCATTTCAGAAAACATATACATATATCCACTAATAGCTATATACAATAGGGCACACAAGCCAATGACATATCAAAAGCTCATCCATAAAATGTCTATAAAACATCCCCAAGGACGTGAGTGTACAAGGACACCTCTAGGACTCTATCAACAAAAGACATTTGGCAACACTTCCAACCTTGTAATCTACTTCTCTTCTTGCTACTGTTCAACTTCTACTACTCAATCTCTACCTCTTCATGCATAACCAGCTAAAAAGTTTGTGGGAAACCCACGGGGTCAAATTCCAAATCTCAATGGGAGATATAACTCTCCACCAACTCTATTATTATCATAGATAAGATAAACAAAGAAATAGTACAATTACAACTATAAGGCATTGCTAATCATTATTAATAAGAAGAGTAATAATTATTGGATTAAAAACACCTTTATAATTAAAAAGGAATATAAAGAACATGTATAATTCCTATCAACAATATTATATAAATATCAAGCAAGGCCACATTCAATGTTTCTGTATTTAATCTTATACAAATATATTATATGGTTGATTACAAATATCAAGCAAGGCCCCAAGGATTTGAGTTGTACCACTCAAATCCAACTGACCACTGCTATGCCAAAACCGGTGTCATACAAGGTCTAGTGGAAGACCCAGAATCCATGACCTCACCTTCCTCGATCAGTGAAAGTAAACATGTAGTGACATTACAAGTCAACTACTTCCATCGACATATAGTCCAGCTATACAGATTTAGCCCATCTTGGTTGTAAGGAAGTGTAACCACCTCTCTACTAAAAATTTGAAGAATATAACCTCTAGTCCAAACACACCCATAAGGTATAATGGAGTGGGTGTAAAATTTTCAAATCTTATTAGTGGTATTCAAAACAACCAAAGTGTAGTAGCGGAATAAAAACATTGACTATATTCAATTTCTCATAAGTTTACAAAAGAACATCTTCAACTTACTTGTAAAGGTACATCATAAGGATCCATTCAGATGGAAATCTAAACCACATCAAGATTGTCTCCAAGCATTAAATCCTTAAGATAGGTCCATAAATTTATGCCATGTCCTCCACATCCTTCACCTAGGGTTGGAAGCATACCCCAGCAAGAAGAGAAAATAGAAGACATTAAAAAAAGGTTGGTATGTGCATACTAAAAAGTAAAATGAGCAATCTAAGGGAATATGAACATAAAATAATAAGAAGCTTCCTGTAGAAGAGAAAAGGACTACCCAAAAAGGGCATAAAAGATAAGAATCATCATCATCATAAAAGAGGATACTTGCCATAATCAAAACAATAAAGATTGTGCAATATTGGAACAAAAGTAGGGCAAACACCCCACAATAAACATCAATAACATGCATGTGTGTGAGATAAGCATTGCCCTAGAACAATATAAACATAAAGGCGGCCAAGTATGGACTTGAAACCTAATAGAGAAAGGAATACGACCAATATCCTAATATATAAAGTTAAGTATGGATTACTGCCACACTCAATTACAGAGAATGGTATACTACCACACTCCTTAATAATCAATACAGGATTACTGCCCCAAAACCAAAGTAATTTACACTACTCTAGTGCTACAGAATCACATAGCATGTAAAATGTAGAGGCAAGTAGAAAAGTATAGTTATAATTATACAACATCTCCATCACACAATGGACAACACAAACATATAGACATACACTTCAATGTGGGCACATATAATTATATAAGACCAACATGAAACAATGCATAAGATAAGATATGAAGAAAATATCCAAGTCATAACAAGCAAGATAGTTCACATGAACCATGATATCAAAACAATAGACATATGTGTAAGCCAAAGTAAAAAGAATGATACGATAGGGAATTGCTCAACATAAAGGAATAAGGGATACAAAATACATTAAACCAGGGTCCTAGAAACTCTCTTCACTAAACTAATTATTTCCATGATCAACCTTGCCTAAATACAAATTGTTCACATTTATTAGGGTTTGAGATTCATATATTTGTAATGAAACCCTAATTCTAAACCTTTCTACAAAATATCAGATTTTGGACTCCAAACCTGGACCAATCGACTTATTAGGTTTTTTTTATTAAGAATACATATTTATTTACTAAATTTGGAGTTTACATGAATTGGTTACCAATTTTATGACTTTTTATATTAATTAATTAGTTCCTTAAAAATCCATTATTGAAAACATGGAAATCAGACTTTGAAACAATTTTTATTAGAAAGAATAAATTTTTGCAATTCCAAAATAGAGTTTATTTTAATTTTTGGACAAGCAAATTAAAACATATGAATTTTATAAAATGAACCAGTCACAAAATTAGAAAAAGCTGAATAACTGGGGGAATTTGCGAGAGAGGAAGAGAGGTCAGATGTGCAAGGAAAACTTATTTGAGAGTTTGGGAAAAAAACTTCATTCGTTGTTCATTCATGACACTAACTAACCGATCATGAAGAACAAGTGCCATAATTGTTTACGTGAGGTCTAATTATGCTCTGAAAATAAATATGATGTCGGGGAGAGGTGTTGCAAACTAATCGAGAACTTCGGCTTTTGGGTGAAATGACGATGCAAGGAGAAATAAAAGCATGACCACCAGTAGCCACACACTCAAGAAAGGATGAAATTGGGATGATAGGAGCTTCACAAAACAATCGAGGAAGACCGGATTAGAGGTATTTATAAGTGGGGTTGTGGGAGAAGTTGTTTTAGATGACTTGAAGAAAAGGTTGAGGCATTTCTTGAATTCTCCATGTTAGGCTACGTATATGGTATAGATAGATGCAAAATTAAATTTCCAATCCAAAGTAAGTTATTTTGTGAAATTTCATTAAGAAACAAGGGATTTATGCCCAGATACCAGACATTGGTCCAAGGTTACAGTTTATGCGGGCTGGTGTTTCCTAATCCAAAATTTGTAAAGTGTTCATTAAATTATTTTCCTTTTTCTCTCTCTCTAAATTGAAGGTACAAACAAGGTCCAAATTTAAATTAAATTTGATAACTAGCCTAATTAGGACGTAGAATCTAATTTTGGCATTGGTTTTTCCTTTTGGAGACTTTTACTATTTTATTTATTTCTTTTAAACTATATCACATGTTATCTTTCCTAATGCATTAGAGACATATAAAATTATCCAAAATTGATGAAACTTCACCCATAAGTCATTGTAAGTGTGTTGGACACAAATTTTATATTATTTCTATTTTTATGTAGTTCATTATTTTAATTAATATTTTGAAGATTCTACTCACTTTTTCTCTCGTGATTTCATCTTTTAATCAAACATCTTCCAAATTGGATAAAATTCACCCATAGGTTATATTTATTTTGTAGATTATGAATCCAATATTATTTTCCTCTTTAGGAGGCATTTAATATTTTATTTTATATTTTGGGAAAACTCATGTCTTATTTTCGAAATTAAATTAAATTAATTATTATAAGGTAAATAATGTGAAACTTGACTCCCAAGGAAACTAGGACCCGAGGAATCCAAATTTCACATTATATTTTTCTTTTGGAATATCCTATTATGAATTATTGTGCTTTTGTCTTTTTTTCATTATTTTTATTTTAATATTATTGTATCATCTTTAGTATTCATCCATATCTTTATATTACAACCAAAAGAATTATACTGCATTATTGGGCACAAATTATTATGAAATATTCATTTACATCATGTGACATATTTTATGTGCCCATTATTGGGCTAAGATTAATGTGAGAACATTAGGTTACATTAAGGTGATTTATACATGATTTAGTCCATTACAGTTATACAAAACATCTTCTAGATCAACCCTCACTCTTGTTTGGGGAAGACCAAAAGGTCAAACTTCCAAGTTAGGGTCTAAGATCCGACATGTTACAACACTCCACCCCTTAAAGGATTTCATCCTCGAAGTCTATTGATCCAAACAACAAAAACCAACTACTCTCCACCCCTTAAAAGGCTTAACTTAACAAGTCAAACTAAACATCATTTAGGGTTACCCACATAACTTTTAGTTGTGAATGTTTTAGATTTTTTTGTTGTTTGTATATCAAACTAATGAGTAAGAACCATCTAGGGTTGAGTTTTAGGTCCTCGTGTCTCTAACCTAACAACCCTACAAAAACATCCAACAATCATAAGGTACAAAGGGTAGGTCTACTACTCTTTATATATTATTTAACATATCCCTAGTCACTACTTCAATACTAGGGTTAAGATTCTATTCCAACTATATTGAAGGATTCTCTAGAAAAGCTTCCATATCTCTATACTGTGACTTAGTTCAAGGAATCATCAAGAAAATCAGAGAATTTTTTTTTTACATATAGTAGTATGAAGAAAATATTCTTTTTCTTTTCGATAATAAACATTGCAAAGTAAAACATACAAGTTGGCTAAAATTCAATGCAAAAACCAAGTCCCAATATTTCCATATTAGGACTTCTTATCCTACTATCTCCTCATAACTTAATTGCATCCTCAAGTCAAATCTTAATGCATCAAAAGATTCAAATCATAATCAATCTATATGATATGGTAAGATCTCTAAAACCTCATCACATATTTAACGTAGATCAATTCTAGGATGAACATTTCACCTAGAGGGCAGATATGTAATGTGAGGGTTCTAGTTAGGGAGACAAAATTGAAATAGTCAGATTATGACTGCCATGGGCTCTAACACCATGCTGTAAGGAAGTGAAACCACCTCTCTACTACAAATTGGAAGAATAGAACCTCCAGTCCAAACACACCCATAAGGTATCTTGGAGTGGGTGTAAAATTTTCAAATATTATCAATGGTATTCAAAACAACCAAAGTGTAGTAGTGGAATAAAACATATACTATATTCAATTTCTCATAAGGTTACAAAAGAACATCTTAAACTTACATGTAAAAGTAAATCATAAGGATCCATGTAGAGGGAAATATAAACCACATAAAGATTGTCTCCATGCTTTAACTCCTTAAGATAGGTCCATAACTTTATTCCATGTCCTCCACATCCTTCATCTAGTGTTGGAAGCATACCCCACCAATAAGAGAAAATAGAAGGCATCAACAAAGGTTGGAATATGCATACTAAAAAGTAAAATTAGAAATATAAGGGAATAAGGACATAAAATAATAAGAAGCTTCCCATAGAAGAGAAAGGACTACCCAAAAAGGGAATAAAAGATAAGAATCATCATCATCATAAAAGAGGATGCTTGCTATAATAAAAAAAATAAAGATTGTGAAATATTGGAACAAAAGTAGGGCACACACCCCACAATCAACATCAATAACCTGCATGCATGTGAGATAAGCATAGCCCTAGAATAATATAAACATAAAGGCAGCCAAGTATAAACTTGAAACCTGATAGAGAAAGGAATATTTCCAATATCCCAATATATAAAGTTGAGTATGGATTACTACCACACTCAGTTATAGAGAAAGGTATATTGCCTCCCTCCTTAATAATCAATAGGGGATTACTGCCTCAAAACCAAAGTAATTTATACTACTCTAGTGTTACAGAATCACATAGCATGTAAATGTAGAGTCAAGAAGAAAAGTATATTCAGAATTATACAATGTTGCCATCACACAATGGACAATACAAACATATAGACATCCACTTCAATGTGGGCACAAATAATTATATAAGACCTACATGCAACAATTTCCAAGATAAGATATTAAGAAAATATCCATGTCGATAACAAGCAAGTTAGTTCACACGAACCATGATATCAAAAGAATAGACATATGTGTACGTCAAAGTAAAAAGAATGATAAGATTGGTGAACTTCTCAACATAGAGGAATAGGGAATACAACATACCTTAAACCAGTGTCCTAGAAACTCTCTTCACCAAACTAATTGTTTCCAAGATCAACTTACCTAAATACAAATTGTTCACATGCATTACGGTTTGAGATTCATATATATGTAATGAAAACCTAATTCTAAACCTTTCCAAAAAACATAAGATTTTAGACTCCAAACCAGGACCAATCAACTTTTAAGGTTTTTCTGATTAAGAAAACATATTTATTTACTAAATTTGGAGTTTATATGAATTAGTTACCAATTTTGGGCTTTTATATTGATTAATTAGATCCTTAGAAATCCTTCATTGAAAACATGGAAATCAGGATTTGAATCTATTTTTATTAGAAATATAAAAAAATTTCAATTCCAAAAAATATTTTATTTAAATTTTTGGACAAGAAAATTAAAAGATATGAATTTTGCAAGATGAACCAATCATAATATTAGAAAAAGCCAAATCAGTGGGGAATTTGTGAGAGAGGAAAAGAGATCAGATGGGAAAGGAAAAACTTATTGGAGAGTTTGGGGAAAAACTTCATTCATCGTTTGTTCATGAATTTAACTAATTGATCATGAAGAATAAGTACCATAGTTGTTTACGTAAGGTCCAATTATGCTCCCAAAATAAATATGATGTCGGGGAGTGGTGCCGCAAACTAAGCAATAACCAGATTCAACTTTTGGGTGAAATGACGATGCAAGGTGAAAGCAAGGCACGACCACCAGTAGCCACACCCTCAAGAAATGGTAAAATTAGGATGAGAGGAGGATCATAAAACAACAGAGGAAGACCGGGTTAGAGGTATTTTTAAGTGGGTGTGTGTGAGAAGTTGTTTTAGAAGACTTGAAGAAAAATTTGAGGTGTTTCTCATATTCTCCATGTTAGTCTATGTATATGACATGGATAGATGTGTAATTAAATTTTCAATCTAAACTAAGTTATTTCATGAAATTTCATTAAGAAACGAGGGAGATATGCCCAAAATACCAGACATTGGTCCGAGGTTATAGTTTATGCGGGCTAGTGTTTCCTAATCCGAATTTTGTAAAATGTTGATTAAATTATTTTCCTTTTTCTCTCTCTTCAATTGAAGGTACAAACAAGGTCCAAATTTAAATGAAATTTGATAACTAGCCTAATTAGGACATGTAGAATCTGATTTTGGCATTAGTTTTTCCTTTTGGAGACTTTTACTATTTTATTTAATTCTTTTAAACTATATCACTTGTTCTCTTTCTGAATGCATTAAAGATGTATAAAATTATCCTAAATTGATGAAACTTCACCCACTAGTAATTCTAAGTGCACTAGACACACATTTTATATTATTTCCATTTTTTATATAGTTCATTATTTTAATAAATATTTGAAGGTTCTACTCACTTTCTCTCTCCTGATTTCATCTTCTAATCAAACATCTTCCAAATTGGATGAAAAATCACCCAAAGGCTATATTTATTTTATAGATTTCAAATCCAATATTATTTTCTTCTTTAGGAGGCATTTAATATTTGATTTTATATTTTGGGAAAAACTCATGTCTTATTTTCCAAATTGAATTAAATTAATTATTATAAGGTAAATAATGTGAAACTTGACTCCCAAGGAAACTAGGACGCAAGGAATCTGAATTTCACATTATATTTTTCTTTTGGAATCTCCTATTATGAATTATAACAATTTTTTTTGTTTTAAAAAAAAAATGGCCATTCATTCATCCCGTGGCCGGGGGGTTTCGAACTTGAGACCTCTCGGTCTTACATCAATACTTTTACCATCTGGGTGCCATCTCTTTGGCAATTTTTTTTGTTTTCATTATATTTATTTTGGTATTATTCCATCATCATTATTATTCATCCATATCTTTATATTACATCCAAAAGAATTATACACCATTATAGGGCACACGTTATTATGAAATCTCAATTTACTTCATGTGACATATTTTATGTGTCCATTATTGTCCTAAGATTAATGTGAGAACATTAGGTTACATTAAGGTGATTTATACATGCTTTAGCCAATTACAGTTATACAAAACATCTTCTAGATCCACCCTCACTCTTGTTTGGATAAGACCAAAAGGTCAAACTTCCAGGGTAGGGTCTAAGATCCGGTATGTTACAACACTACACCCCTTAAAGGATTTCATCCCCGAAGTCTATTGATCTAAAAATCAACAACCAACTACTCTCCACCCCTTTAAAGGTTTAACCTAACAAGTCAAACTAAACATCATTTAGGGTTACCCATATAATTTTTAGTTGTGAATGTTTTAGAGTTTTATGTTGTTTGTGTATCCAACTAACAAGTAAGAACCATCTAGGATTGACTTTTATGTCCTCGTGTCTCTAACCTAACAACCCTACAAAAGCATCCAATAGTCATAGGGTACAAAGGGTAGGTCTACTACTCTTTCTATATGATTCAACATATCCCTTGTCACTACTTCAATACTAGGTTTAAGATTCTATTCCAACTATATCCAAGGATTCTCTTGAAAAGCTTCCATATCTCTATACTGTGACTTAATTGAAGGGATCATTAAGAAAATCAGAAAAAAAAATTGTACATATAGTAGTATAATGAAATTTTTCTTTCTTTTTGATAAGAAACATTACGAAGTAAAACCAACAAGTTGGCTAAAACCCAATGCGAAAACCAAGTCACAATATTTCCATATTAGGAATTCTTATCCTACTATCTCGTCATAACTTAATTGCATCCTCAATTCAAACCTTAATGCATCAAAAGATTCAAATCTTAATCAATCTATATGATAGGATAAGATCTCTAAAACCTCATCACATATTTAACGTAGATTAATTCTAGGGTGAACATTTCACCTAGAGGGAAACTATGTAAGGTGAGGGTTCTAGTTAGGGAGACAAAATTGAAATAGTCACCTATGGGCTCTGATACCATATTGTAAGGAAGTGAAACCACCTCTCTACTAAAAATTTGAAGAATAGAACCTCCAATCCAAACACACCCATAAGGTATCTTGGAGTCGGTGTAAAATTTTAAAGTCTTATTAATGGTATTCAAAATAACCAAAGTGTAGAAGTGGAATAAAAACATTGACTATATTCAATTTCTCATAAGGTTACAAAAGAACATTTTAAACTTACATGTAAAGGTACATCATAAGGATGCATGTAGAGGGAAATCTAAACCACATCAAGATTGTCTCCAAGCTTTAACTCCTTAAGCTAGGTCCATAACTTTATTCCATGTCCTCCACATCCCTCACTAGGGTTGGAAGCATACCCCAACTAGAAGAGAAAATAGAAGACATCAACTAAAAAGTTGGTATGTGCATACTAAAAATTAAAATGAGAAATATAAGGGAATAAGGACATAAAATAATAAAAAGCTTCCCATAGAAGAGAAAAGGACTACCCAAAAAGGGAATAAAAGATAAGAATCATCATCATAATAAAAGAGGATGCTTGCTATAATAAAAAAATAAATAAGGATTGTGCAATATTGGAACAAAAGTAGTGCACACACCCCACAATCAACATCAATAACATGCATGCATGTGAGATAAGCATATCCCTAGAATAATATAAACATAAAGGCGGCCAAGTATAAACTTGAAACCTGATAGAGAAAAGAGTATTGCCAATCTTCCAATATATAAAGTTGAGTATGGATTACTTACACACTCAGTTACATAGAATGAATTGAGAAGGAAATCTTGCAAGTCATATACCTAGCCCTAGAGAAAGTCTAGTACATATCCTTGTTGCAACATGCTTCTTTCTCAAGTTACACTTGGGCTTCTATCAGCGACGGCCTCCAGGTTGATCACCAAAAAAGGCAGTTGGCGACGTCCTCCTTAGTGGGTGGCAAATGCCTCCTCACCTCTACAAAGTCCATGATTACCATTGGAACTCTTGTCGTTCATTTGTAATAGATAAGAAAGAGTTGTCTCTTCTAGTCCATGTGCTAACATCGACTTGCTCTTCCTTGTTTTCTCTCCCTTGTTGTCTCTCCCTTTTACATGTAAGAATTTCTCGGGTTCTTACGTTACCACAACTATCAGACGACAATAATTGTCAAAGCTTATTGTTGTGTCTGCTGAAAGCCTTGATTGCCCTCTATTTATAGAAGGGTTAGGGGTCGGAATTTCTAGATCAATCAGGGGTCGGAACCTACGAACCATGAATTGGTTGGTTCACCAATGAACCTGGTGAATTCGTCAATTCATAGGCGAGATGATAGGTTCAACAGTTGAAATAATCAATTGACTATGTTTTGTTATTTGCAATTTATTGGATTTTAATGTTCAATTAATGCACACCATGATGTCAACATCAACCCTTGATCCAATCTCATTCATCAACCCATTAGTTCATTCACAACTTGAACCAAATGGTTTAAACATCTGAACCCATCAGCTCACTTGCTAACTAGTCATTTTAAAGTTCTGATAGCCAATCTTGTTTAAATTGAATACCTAACAATTATGTAATCATGTTTAAACCATGTTCATGAGTAAACTCATATTCCAGGTGTATCCTATACATGTGGCCATATAGGTCCCTAGTTGCATTGCCAATGAGTGTCCATAAATGATTTTTGACATCATAAGAAATGAGCGGTATCTAGAAAGACATCATTGCTACCCAATTAATAGGAAAGTTAGGGATCAACTTCAACCTACAATATGTGATTAGTGTTATAGTGATTGTGTAGTTCCATTGTCTCTAATATCTAGATTGAACTTGAGGCATAGAATTGTCATCATCCTCAACATTCAATCTTTGTTCCTTGAAATAGAGTAGATTATCTGAGATATATGTGAGCTCAATATCACATATTTCCTTACACGTGTATGATAATGCATTTCTCAGTCTCACTTATCAAGTGGTTGGGATATCAAACTTCTATAGGAGGGACAAATCCCATCTACATCACTCACAATCATCCCCATGTGTTACATTATATTTGAGCATCAACTTTAGGGTAATACATATTAATGGTCTTGTTGTACGATGTCAAATAACATCTAATGGCATGTGAAGAGTGTAGTCATTTCATGTTTAAGAACCAAAATCACCACCATCATTATAAGAGTTGATTTTGACTACCATTCCATGGTCTTCATGTATTACTCTTAAGGTGCACTAGTACATTTCTGACCTCTAATGTCACGTTTCCTAACGTTAGTTCCAAAGAAAAAATGACACAATAGACTAAGCAACGTCAGTTCTTGAGCACCAATGTCACCGTTGGTCATGTCCAACCGATTTAAAAACACACTGGTAACACTTTTTCTATAATGTCACTTGTATTTTACAAAAACTGATGTCTAAAATGACCAACAAAATATACATTTTTTAGAGAAAAAATTGCCTCCTAAATTTTAAAATCAGCACTGTTTTCTTAGGAACCGATGATATACATCTTAATGCCAAATAAATTTTTGCATCAAAAATACATCTGGTGTCGATTGGGCTTTAGATTAATCGATGTTGTAAGCCATATAAACCTTGAAAAAGTTGTAAATTGGTGTTGATTTGATGTCAGGAAGCCTAAAATAAATCATTTATTCCATATTCTCATGAAAATATTGTTTCTTTCAAATCACTCTCTAGTGTCATTTTGGTCAGAAAACACCAACGACAATGTCCTTATTGAGGTCATCTTTTTTGTTTGGATATGGGTCTCTATCATCAATTTTTTGTTCATAATTGATGTCTAAGTACTTAGTAGTCAATTTTCATAAAGTAAATCTATGATTAAGTTCTTATTGAGGTCAAATTGTTTTCTTTGGATAAAGGTCATTGTCATCAGTTTTTAATGTGTAACCAAGGCCTTACGAGGCTGCCATTTTGTAGTAGGAAAAGGAGCTCTGTCATTGTTTTTACTTACACAACTGACAACTATGGTTGTAGTCATCTATTGTATCAAGCCACCGATGATAATGTCCCACTTGATTCCACATGAAAAATTCCTTTCCCCCAATCTTCTCTTTCATCACATGTGCTCCTCCACTTTGGTGATTGATCCTCTGTTGCTCATTTGTGTTGTTGTCATTATTGATGTTCCTGCCAAAGATGCTACTTTTTCTCATGCTTCCCCTCAGATCCAATTGCTCCTCTTCACCACCACTGGAGTTCGTCATCACTTATGGAGCTCATTGTCGCCACTAGAGCTCATTGTTTCTATTGGAGTTCATCATCGCCACTTGAGCTCACTGAAGCTGCTGCTCCAACCCCACCATTGCGACCCCATCCTATGTCTCCAACACCGACATTATGTAGAAGAAACTCAACCCCACCATCTAGAGGTACATAGTCCCAACCCATCTCATGTCCCAATTTTTTATCAGTATACAATTAACAAAGTCAAATGTAGCACACATGTGCATATATGACCTATATAATGGTATGAAAAAATGATGCCCCAACAGAAATCCAAGAAGATCAATGGAAAATAAAATCAAGGGACATACATGGAGAAATCAAATTCCATGGATTAAAACTCTAGTGCTAGCTATGTTATCATTTTAGCAACATATAAAGTTAAGGAAACCAATACTTTTCTTTAAAAATTTTAGTTACATTTTTTGTGTAGTTTGATTAAATGTAACTAGGGTTTTAGATAAAACTACTTTTCCAATTTGAGGAAATGTAACTAGAGTTTTAATACCTAAATTGATAACAATTGGAGAAACTATACTCGTATGATCTTTTTTACAATTGAAATTCATGTATTAAGTGCTAGTATATTTGGTTGCATTATTCAATTTGAATGTTGTAAGGATACATAATCACATATGAGAATTAATTATACTGAAATGATATGAATGACCAAAAATAACTTAAAATAGACTAAAATTGTTATGTATTTACCTAATCTCTAGGTCATAAACCTTAATTTAGACATATATCTTCTTTTACTAGGTTTGTATTTACATAGAATTGATATGAACCGTAGACCTTAATTTTGGACATGTATCTATTAGACTAGAAACCCTTCCAAAATGTACTCATTTGGAGTAAATCTTGGATTGTCCCCGATTTGGGACTATTTTTGAACACTTAATCTGACTTAGTGTGTAAGTGTATAATGTGTATTTGGTTTTCAAGATGTTTTGTCAGCACTTCCATGTTTGTTCTCTAGGTACATATGTAGGTGGATATTTTCCCATCTACATTGGTGTACATGGAGAACTGTTGGGAAATATTACAGAAATTTTCTTGAAAACCTAATCACACATCATACACTTACTAGTGAAATCATGATCTTAAGAATAGGATAGGTGGTACACACATTCATTATTGTACTGTAAACCCTAATTTGTAAAATATAAATGCTAAATCCTAATATGTAAACACTAAACCCTAATTTGTAAGCCCTTATCCGTAAACCCTAAATGATAAACCCTAATCTCTAAACCCTTATCCCTAAACCCTAATACTTTCTTAATTTTTTATCATAGAATGGATGGACCACATATGTCCAATCTATATTTCTACAACATGGAGTTTATTATCAGTCCTGACTAGTTTATAAGATTTGTGGAGGAACATAGGAAATGACCTGGAGATAGGTTATAATGTCCATTTAGGAATTGTAGTAACAACTTGAAAGTCAACACTAGTTACAAAATCAAAAGTCATGTCATGCGCAATAAGATTATACATGGGTATACAAAATGGTACTGGTATAGAGAGATTTCTACTATGAGATCAGTAAATGTTGATATCATTACTTGTATTGAAGAAGAATTTGTCGACGATGATGTAAATGTGAATGACCCAATTATTATAGAATTGATTGATGTGATTCCTAGATAGTTGTCCTCTAGATGACATTGACCCACCTTCATTATTTAGAAACATTATGCATGTTGATGATAAACCATTATAGTAAGGTTATACTAAATTTACAAAGCTAAGCATTGTGTTGAGATTGTATACTCTAAAGGCTAACAATAGATGGAGAGACAAAAGCTTCCTGTCATTGTTGTCTTTGTTGAAAGACATTCTTCATGAAGGTAATGATCTTCTCAACATACATATTAAAGAAAATGTTATTCCCAATGGGAATGAAGGCTAAGAAGATTCATGCATGCCTGAATGAGTGTGTGTTATTTCAAAAGAACTATATTGATCTAAATGAATGTCTAAAATGTGGGGCATGAAGGTATAAAACAATGAATGTGGGGAAGTCTGAAATTTTGGTCTCCGACAAAGGTAATGTGGTATCTATCTATAATACTACAGTTTCATCATTTGTTTACCAATACCATGGATGCAGAGAATTTATGGTGGATGCAAAGGCAATGAAAAATAATAATGGGATCCTACGACATGCATCTTATTCCCCACAATGGAAGAAGATTGATTGATTGTACCCTAAATTTGGTCAAGATGTCTGGAATCAAAGACTTGAATTTGCACCAATGGGATGTATGCATATGACACACTGAGCAGACAACATAGCACTTGTCCTGTTATGATTGTCATATACAATCTTCCTCCCTAGTTGTGAATGAAAAATAAGTATGTCATATTCTCTTAGTTGATATTAGACATAAACAACCTGGAAATGATATTGATGTTTATCTTGAACCTCTAATTGATGACTTAAAGAAAATTTAGGGGAAAGGTGTGATGAACTATGATGCTTAGCATAGAGAAACATTTTGTTTTCATGCTATGTTGTTTTGCTCTATTAGTGGATTTCCAACATATGATAGTTTGACTAGATACAACGTAAAAGGATCCAAAGCATGCCCTATATGTGAGGAGAACATTGATTCAATATGACTAAAATATGGCGGCAAGACTACATATTTTTGACATTGTAGGTTTCTTCCAAAATTTCAACCATACTGAAGGTTGCACAAAGCATTTAATGGATTGAATGAGGAATGGAGTGCCTCAAAACCTATATCAAGGGATTTTTTATGAAAGAGTAAAAGACTCTATAAATGCATTTAGAAAGATATCACAATCTACTATTCCCACATAGACTGACAAATATTTATACAATAAGAGGTAAATATTTTGAGTTCTTTCTTATTGGATTACTAAGGTAATTAGGCATTGTATCAATGTCATGCATGTTGAGAAAAATGTTTGTGATAGAATCATTGGTACTCTGTTGAATATTTTGGGTAAGAATAATGATGGCATCAAATCCAGAATGGACCTATGTGAAATGGGCATAAGGAAAAAATTAACAACGAAAGTTAGTAGTGATCAAAAAACATATTTACCTCCTACTTGTTACATGTTGTCTATCAAGAAGAGAAAAATTGTTTGTGAGTGCTTGCTTAATGTTAAGGTACCACACAAATGTTGTTCCAATATCTATATATTGGTATATATGAAGGATATAAAGCCGATAGGTCATGATTGTCACACTCTAATGCAATAAATATTGCTCATGGCAATTCAATCTCTATTGTCAAAGCATGTAAGCCTTGCAATCACCATGCTTTGTTTCTTCTTCAACACTCTATGCAACAAAGTTATTGATCCTAGGAATCTCAATATGTTAGAAAGAGAAGTGTCCATTACTCTGTTCTGGCTTGAGATGTATTTTACTCCATCACTCTTTGATATCATGATACATCTCGTTGTCCATTTGACTAGGAAAGTGAAAATGTTGGGACTCAATTTTTTGCATTGGATGTATCCTTTTGAACGATACATGAGTTTTTCTAAAGGTGATGTTTGAAATGGTTATCGAACTGAAGGGGGTATTGTGATGGTTATCAATCTAGGGAGGTTGTGGAATTTTGCAATGACTTTCTGAGTTGTAATGAAGCTCCTAGAAATGATAAGAATATTGGGGACTATCCTGGAAAAGGGACTTTAGGAGTAGAGTGCAAGTAATCAATCGTGAGCTGTGGGAACAAGCACACTTGTATATTTTACACAACATCAGAGAAGTGAGCATTTATGTCACCGAGCATACCAATTACATAAAGACAAATCATCCTCGAGCCAATTCAATGTTTCTTGCTAGAGAGCATAATAATACATTTATTAGCTAGTTTGAAGGAAAAGTCTTACGTCAAATTTCTCAAACACCAAATAATGTTGTTGAAAATATAAAATGCCTTGCATTTAAACCAAAAATGAATTTTATGTCTTATGAAGGATTTGACATAAATGGGCTTTCATATTACGAAATGTCAAGTTGAAAAGAGTATCATAAAAAATAGGGGGTCACCCATCAAGCGTCTTCAGGATACTTTTATATTGCAAAGGATAAGACTCCACATGAAGCTTAAATGTCAAATTATGGAGTCATTGAAGACATATGGGAATTTGACTACATAGTTTTCAGAGTTATGGTCTGTAGGTGTAATTGGGTTTATACCATCAAAGGAATTGTAGTGGATTAATTGGGTTTCCCATTATTGAATTTTTGAAAATATTGGTGAGAAGGGTGAAACATTCATAATGGAATCATAGCCAAAGAAACTACTTTATATCAATGATCCTACAAATGAAAAATGGTCAGTTGTTCTTCATGGTAAAAGGGAGTTCATTGGAGATCCTATATATGAAGAAGAGGACATGATAAGTATGATGACTCAAGTCCATTCTTCGTTGGTTTTCCAACACCAAATTTGGAAGCTAACACTAACTTTATATATGTGTGGAGATCACATAGAAGGAATGTTAATTGATCCAATATCCAATCAATACCGGAGGCATGAATTTTATTATTTTTAATGCTAGATGTGCATTTACCATTCTTTATCACTTATATTTTATTGCTTGACTATTTTTTTCAATGTTATGACATTTTTCAGATGGTGTCTGACTGTGAGTATCATGACTATTAGGATGATTACTGTGAAGATGATCACCTTGATGATGACACTGGTGTAAGTTCTTTTCTTTTATTACATAGATGTGCATTTTCCAATGTCGATCACATTTGTAAGTTACATTTGTATGACTTACATGTCTTTTTTTTCAATTTTAGCATGAGGTTCTACACCCTGAGGATGTGCACCTTGAGGATCTTGTCAAGCTTAATTAGAAACATTATGACCATGGAAAAATAAGAGGCATCACCATGACGAACAAGTTAGTAGAGCAAAGGGGTAAAGGATCAAACATGGTCATTGAGTTTTATGATCAAGAAAGTCTTGTTTGGAAGAATCATAGTTCTTTTGTGCAATATGTAGGGGTTCTTACTCATAGCAAATTAGATATAAATGTAGAATCTTGGAAAAAAATTACTCAAGGGAAGAAATACTTAATATGTAGGGAACAATGTGTGAGATATTATGATTTATAATTATATTCTTAAAGATATTTACAATTTATGTTTTAACATTTTCCCCTAAGTATATGAACTTTTGTGGAGCATATTTGAGCTAGATGAAAAATTGCATCATAAATAGGTGTTGCAATGCTGTGGGAGGGTACTAAGAAATTACAAGACAAATATGATAAGATAATACATACTAAATGAGAACAAGAAGAAGAAATCAACCCATTAGAAATGGAACTATCTAGACCCAAAGGTGTGGGAGGCGTTTGTTACTAAGACAAAATCTGATGAATTTAAGGTTTTATTCCTCATCGTTATGTATTATGTGTTTATGTATTATGTATTTAACATATGTATTGGAATAGCCAGGCTTTGAGTGATGCTAAAAAAGAAAGACGTGTAGAAAATATGTACAACCACAAGATGGGTCTAGGTGGCTATGAAAAGCTTCACCAATATCTAGATGTGTCTTCTTCTCAACAACCTCCTCCTAGGACCATTGAGTCCTCTACTACTATTGAATCTATACCTCTCCATCATTTTTAGATAGTTGGGAGGCATATTAAATATGGAGAAATACCCAACTCCGCAACCACTGAGGTGGCTATAAAAATGGTAAAATGTAACTCTCAGAGCAATTACTAATGATGATTGTTATGTTTTACCTTAAACGTGATTGTTATGTTTTACTTACCAATTAATATTGATGATGATTAGAGGGATCTTCATAAGAAAAGGAAACAAGGCAGGTTCATCCCTGAGTGCACAAGGGATGAATTGACATCTGTTGTAGGTAATCTAGAGCACCATGGGCATGTTAGGGTTGTTGGCACTGGGGCTAGTATAAGAGCTTTCTTTGGGTCCCAAAAAGGAGGTTCTCTCAGAAGAGATAGTACAAGAGATGATTGTAAAGGGAATAGAGGAATCAATGAGACAATGTAATGCTTCTCATTCAACCCCTCATCAGAAAGTACATGTGGAGCCCCACTCTTCGTTTGAGGTAGACCCCCTACGACAGAGGTGGTTGGGAGTAATCCCATGGACCCTCAAACTAGCATGTCTGTTGTAAGAGTTTGCAAGATATAGTAGTCTTTCAGAATTATTTGTACAATATGATTGTGTTTAGGTATATATATATAATGTTATATACAAATTTGTAGGGGATGAGGCCATACCATCTTGTATTATAAATATATTTCATTGCACTGGGTGTAGCTTACCCACCCCTTGTAGGTGACACAATTCATGGTGCTCTAATTCCCACTAATACAATTCCCATGATGCCAAGGCTTATCTACAATGCTTGGAAGTAGACTGTACTACCATATGCATAACCCGTGAACATTATGTTAGGTGTATTAGAAATATATTTCATTGTACTGGGTGCGACTTACCCACCCCTTGTAGGTGACACAATTCATGGTTCTCTAATGCCCACCGATACAATTCCCATGATTCCATGGCTTATCTACAATGCTTGGAAGCAGACTGCACTACAATATGCATAACCTGAGAACATCATGTTAGGTGATGCAGAAGGCATCGTGGCTGCAAGGCGCAAAGTGGGAGTTGTCTATACCAATGTATGAAAAATTTACATTGCATTTATATATGTATATAATTGAGAATTGATATGAGAATATATGTGAAGGACACAACACCTAAGAAACCCCCTAAAACTCATTCTCTAATTCCTCCTCAAGATATTCAATTACTTGGTTGTCTTAAAAAGGACCTATTCAACTTGCTATGTCCTAATTATAGGGTTGGCAATATGGATAGGTGACTTTGAATAAGGGTCACCTATGATGGTCCATATTAAGGAGGACATTGTAGGTCAAGTTCATGATACTAGTATATCTTTGCAATATGTTTTGGAGATGTTTAATTATGTTTGGTTGATTACACATGTCTTAGAACTTTGGAGATGGTGAGACGTTATGGCTAAATACGAAGTTTTATATATGTTGATATGTTTTCTTATATATTAATGCATATATGATAGACATTTTGCATCTACTTACAAAGGGTGTGTACAAAGTTCACACTACCCCATGTGGCATTTCTAGTACTATCATTGGTTAGTTTTATACATAAAGACCCTATATCTATGACTGAATATTACTCTACCACATTATAATATTTTGGTAAAGCAAAAAAGAGCATGATTATAGCTTCATTCAATGTTGAGTAAGTTTAGTTACTTTGCTTATAATTTTGACTTCAGAAATACATTTCATTATCTCTGCGACCCTAACTGCATATTATCTAGATCCTAAGGGTGACCAAGTAGACATTGGGGGACACAACATGAAAATGGCATAATTCACATTAGTAAATTTTAATATTCATTAACATATATTAGTACATGAGTATTGCTAATGCAAATCAATGTGTTACACTAACTTATATGGATATAAAATAATTCAAAAAGGCTGGAGGAAAGGTGGATAAGAAAAATTCTCATTAAGTTGGAAGAATGTTGAGGTAGTTTTTTTTACTCCAATTTATATTTATGTCTATGGTTACTTTTATTTATTAACATATTTTATGATGGTAAATTTATAGTGCCCTATACAATACAATGGCTAGACATGAGAATACCACGTGATGCGGTATATGGATATGATTGTTAGACAGGGGGCACTAGACATCCACTGCATATAGACTGGAATTTATATATTGTCTTAATCATCATAATTAAATAGTATCATTTTATAATATGAAAATATCAAACCAAACTCTGTATTATGTTATTCTCTTTGGAACTATTTGACACAATAAAGTTGTACACAACACAAGAGCAAGATGAGAAACGAGAAAAATAGACACAAGCCTTCATTAAGGAAGTAAACTTTGAATTTGATTGGGATGAAATATATTTTAGTTTTTTATACTTTGGTTTCATTATTTCTATATACATGTGGTGCTTCTGACTTCCTGCAACATCAAATTTGATGAGAGGAGATTATTAATGTATAAGTGAATGATGAATATATACATGTGTGTGAATGAATATGAATATGAATGAATACAAGGAGAATTACATATCTACATGTCATGAGAATTGCATATCTACATGGCATGAGAATAGAATTGGTGCATATGTGAATGATGTATAAATACATGTGCATGAGTGAATGTGAAGATGAATGAATAAAATGAGAATTTTATTTGTTCATGTCATGAGAATGGATTTGGAGAAGAGATCTTGTATTTGGGTGGATTATGTGTTTGTTATTGTAGGTTTTGTAGGTTTTTTGGCGTGTTGTCAGCTGAACAAGTGGATGTGAAACCTACAATTTATTGTTTTATAGGTTTGTTGGCCTGTTGTTAACATGAAGACATGATGGAACATGCAGTTCATTAGAACTACAGGTTTTGCATCCTGCTAAATAGACAGACAATAGGACTGCAGACCTGCTATTTAAATATATATTAAATGCGTTGTTGGTTGTTTCAAAAAACTGACGTTGTAAGTATGAATCATCGATTTTAAGCTAGAAACCAACATTATATAGGACTACACCAAAATGGTCGTACTAGGTAGAATGGTCTATAGTGTCTTAGTCATCATTTTCTGGAATAAAACTGACATTACTGAGCAACATTGAGACGGTTGTGCTGGGAAGAACGACTGTGATATCAATTGGTTGAGATGTCAGTTAAGAAACATAACTGACAACTCAGCTAGTCTGTATTGTATGTTTATACACATAACTGATAGTGGAGAAGCTTTTATCAATTAAAAATGTGTCCAAGTTTAGCAATTCAACATCAGTTGTTGCACCAGTAGCCGATGACACAATTTCTTAGCTATGCCATTTT
The DNA here is from genome assembly GCA_963693085.1 of Alisma plantago-aquatica. Taxonomy (NCBI): domain Eukaryota; kingdom Viridiplantae; phylum Streptophyta; class Magnoliopsida; order Alismatales; family Alismataceae; genus Alisma; species Alisma plantago-aquatica. The sequence goes on along the minus strand of OY856413.1, from coordinate 1,082,043,236 downwards.
CTTGAAAAATAGAAATAGAGGTTGGGACCGAGTCGTCAGTTTGCATATCCACAAAAAACTGACGTTGTAAGTGCTTATGTGAACTGACATCCACTTAGATGTCAGTTTGAAACTGACCTTATAGGTCTATTTTAACCAATGCTAGAGGTGGTTTTTGTAATAGTGGTGGGTATGTCTGGTACACTATTCTCTAATTAGCACCTATGTGTTTGGTTTGATATCACATATCATGACTAATGAGAATCTATCATCAACCAGCATACACTCTATTCTTATGTGTTATTGTTGTCTATCAACTTCCATGATAGCAGTCAACTAGGGACATAACAAGAACATTTATACTCTTAACATCCATATGATGGGGACCTCAACTTAAAGGCAATGGTATTCTTGCTAATTATTTAACAAATTGCTTACAAGAAATTCCATTACAATCATCATATGATTGGATCTCTAGGCATAATTACCAAAAAACTTCTACTTGCAATTAGAGCCATTCACTCATGATCTTAATCCCAAGTGATCTAACATGATATTCTTGCTTCTCGTATGAAAGACCTTTTGTCAAGGGGTCAACCACATTGCTTTCAATTGGTCTCTACAAATCTTCACATCCACTCATTGTACAATCTCTCTTATTAGATAGAATTGCCACTGTATGTGCTCAAAACACTGATGCAATATGGGTTCCTTAGATTGTGAAATAGCTCCAAAGTTGTCACAACATAACTCTATTGCATTGTTGATGCTTGGAACTACCCCAAGTTAAAAAATAAACTTCTTGATCCAAACAACCTCCTCCGTTGCAGTTGATGCAACAATATACTCAACATTTTTTGTAGAATCAACATCTGTGTCTTGCTTGGAACTCTTTTGGCTTATATCTCCATTTTTTAGGCAAAACACAAATCCAAATTGTAATTTATAGTCTTCTTTGTTAATTTGGAAGCTTACATCAGTGTTACCCTTTACCACCAACTCTTCCTCACCACCATAAACAAGAAACTGATCCATAGTTCTTGTCAAGTACTTAAGGATGTTATTTATAGTAGTCCAGTGACATTCAGCGAGATCTGACTCGTACCTTCTAGTCATACTCAAGGCATATGAGACATCATGGCAAGTATATAATATTGCATACATGATATATCTAAATGCAGATGCATATGGAATCTAGCTCATGCACACCCGTTCCTCAAAATAGCTAGGACATTGAACTATAGAGATAGTAACACCATGAGACATGGGTAGATTACCTTATTTTTGATTTGTCCATCCTAAACCTTTTCAACACTTCATCCATGTATGCCCTCTGGATTAGTCCAAGATGCCTTCTAGATATATTTCTATAGATCTTGATTTCTAAGATATAGGATGTTTCTCCTAAGTCCTTCATATATAATATATCTCCTAGAAAGGTCATTAACATATGTAAAGTAGCAATTTCATTCCCCATCAATAGTTTTCATCCATATACAATATGAGAAATACAATCATGCTTCCAGTAACCATCTTATAAATACATGGTTCATCATCATTATGACTAAATCTAAACTCTTTGAATGTTTTGTCAAATCAAATATTCATGCTATGAGATGCTTGCTTCCATCCATAGATTTACCTTTGTATCATATACAATTTATTTGCATCCTTTGGATTTGTAAAACCTTCTGGTTGTGTCATGTACACATCCTCAAGAAGATTCCTATTATGAAACACAGTTGTAACATCCATTCGCCAAATCTCATAGTCATGATAAGTAGCAATAGGTAGCATGATCCTGATGGACTTAAACATAACAACTGGGGAAAAGTTTTCATCATAGTCAACACCTTGAACTTGTCTGAAACCCTTTGCAACCAATTGACCACTGTAAGTTTGTACATTACCATCCATATCAGACTTATTCTTGAAACCATTATGCAACCTCTGGGTTTTACCCCTTCAGGTGGATCCACAAAGGTCCATACCTTGTTGGTTTACATGGATTCCATCTTTGATCTCATGTCATCAAGCCATTTATCATATTTTGATCCCTTTATAGTTTCTAGGTAGGTTATTGGCTCATCATAAATGGCTGACTCTTTGCCTCCTTAAGTCACAAGATAACCCAATATTTCTGCCTCAATGTGTGTCCTACTAGATTTATGAGGTTTTTGTGTTACATGAGGAATTTGAGATTCCATAACAGTTTGTACTCTCTATGTTCCTTTTGTACCTCTACATGTTCAATGTTTTCTTGTTGATCTTGAACTTCTTCGAGTTATACTTTCCTCCCACTGATTCCTTGGAAATGAATTACTTTTCTAGGAATACAATATCCCTGGAAACAAATACTTTGTTTCAATATGGAGTATAAAATTAGTATCATTTGGTTTCACTATGATATCCAACAAAATAACATTTTTCGAGTTTGGATATAAGCTTTTTAGGAAACTACTTTCTCACATAACCTTCACATCCCCAAAATATTTCTAAAAGACACGTTGGGATGCTTCTCATACCATATCTCATATAGTGTCTTTTGAACCGATTTAGATGGTATATAGTTTAGTGTAAACATTGTTGTTTCTAGCGAATAACCCTAGAAGGAAGTTAGAAGATAAAAAATCTAATCATTGATTGCACCATATCTAGAAATATATGATTCTTTCTTTCATACACATCATTATGATGTGGTTTTCTAGATGGAGTCCATTATGATACAATATAACAATTTCACAGAAGGTCCTCAAACTTTTGACTTAAGTATTCTCCACTTTGTTAATACTTTTACCAAGTTGGTTTTGTACTTCATTCATGAAATCCTTAAACTTTTAAAGAGTTTGTAACTTATGTTTCACCAATTTAACATAACCATACCTACTAAAATCATCAATAAAGGTAATGAAGTACTGATAACCACATGTAGCATTTATTCTAAAAGGGTCGCATACATCAGTACGTATGACTCCTATTAGATAACTAGCCATCTCATTGTTACCAGTGAAGAGAGTCTTTGTCATCTTGCCCAATAAACAAGACTCACATGTTTCTATTGATTCAAAATCAAAAGTGTCTATATACCCATCTTTATGGAATCTATGAAATGCATTTCTCAATGATGTGCCCTAGATGACAATGCCAAATGTATGTTTTGTATGATTTCTTGAGTTTTAATCTTTTGGTATTTACATTATAAAAATTTGTCTTTTGACATAACAAATAAAGACCATAGGACATTGGGGCACTGACATAAAAGATCTCATCGGATAAATTGGTTCTTTGATTCTAGCGATGACTACCAAATCACATTTTAAGCCAACTCTTGACCCATGGCTAATCCCTGTATTGCAAGGTTGTCCACATACCCAATAAGCTTGAGCACATTGGGACTTACTCGATATCCTTCTACATTTTGGACTTGAATAGCACCTTACAGACATCATATATCTCTTTTCTTGTGTGATCTTGGTACATGTTATTAAGATGTGTTACCATCTCAAGAACATCAATTTTATCATGTTTTCTCTACAACTCATAGTTCAATGAGCACAACACCAGGCACTTGACATCTATGACATCTTCAGAGTGCTTCTGGTAAGCATCCCTGTCAGCCTTAGGCACAGTGGAACAAGTTCATCTGGATCTGGTGTTTCCAAGACGTAGAGCTTGTGTTCTTATGTGAGAACGATTCTAACCATCCTGAACCAGTCATGGAAATTATTCCCATTCAACTTGTCCTTCTCAAGGACTGCACAAGGAAAATGTGTTATTGGCTTCCATTTGATCTACAAGAAAAATTTGCAATTTGGTGAAACACTTTTGATTTGATTTGTTTAAAATAGAATTTGATGATGTTTATTTAGGAATTTAATTAATTATCACTCCCACTATTTTTTTTCAAATTGATAGCTCCAACATATCAATTCATAAGATTGCAATGTACAATCTTCTAGTGAGTGAATACCCAAAACAATTAAATTATTATCCGATCAATGCCAATGACCATAATCAATTATTAAGGTAGACAAAGTTTTCCAATTGTATCTCATGCAATTCCTGGATAGATGGTATGCGCAACTCCTTTCCATAATCATATGTATGCTTCTAGGAAGTTAATTTCATTAAGGTCACCTAGTTAAGTGTAACACAAATGATAACACAATTGTAATTAATCCTGCTTGGTAGGACCACATAATGATCATCACACTTCCACGAGATGGATAACACACCATGATTGGTGTACCCACACTTATTCGATAAATATTTTTAGGTGTGTTTCTTATGGAAAACATCTAAGATTAATATTTGATTGAGGTATTTTATATTTATAAAAATACATATACATTTCAACTCACCACATACTTATATGTATCATATATATACTATATCCACAAATGAAACATATAATTATAAAACATGAGTGATGGTTATGTCCATAGTAATGTAATTCCTTGGAGCTATAAGAAATTATTACCACCTAAGGGTCCACGTCACATGTAGCAACCTATTGTTGGTGAACATATGTGCTTGAACTAATCCCAGTTGATTGATTGAACATTTGAGCCAATTGTCTTGCCCCCAGGTCGGTTGGTTGGTCTTTCACATCGATCATATGGTCTCCATGCCAAATGAAATTTGGACACATCCAGACGATTAGTTGGGCCACTAGCCAATCATTCAGCTCCTCTCTAGCCTCCTCAATCCTCCGATCAATTGGTTCGACTTCTAAGCCGTTCGATTCATATGGTGTAGAACACCTTCTTTACCATAATAGGAAATAAAAACTATTATAGTCTTTATAACTTATTACAACGTAATAGGAAAATTTTGAGTTACATTCGAGGGGAGTATAGGAAGGAAATAATTAATATTTTAACATATTGAAAAGGAGAGAGAGGCTCAGTATGCAAATTGAGATACAAAATAAGAATAACAACTATCCAACCATGAAAAATGATCTAGAGGTTATTGTCCGTATCTATGCTTACATCCACCATAAAAAAACTTTTAGGATGACGTGTGTAAATTGCAAATATATCATATCATGTACTTATAAGTATTGTATGTGGTATTTTCCAAAAAAAAAGTATTGTATGTGGTATTTAATCATGTGTGCGTATTTAACATTTATACATTCACATGGTATGTAATAAATAAATGATAAAATCATAAATCTAGTTGTATCAATTAAATCCCAAAATATAGTAAATTAGCGTGGCTCTGATACAACTTTAGTAAAATATGACATTTCACATGGCAGTGGAAACAAAAAAAATTCTGCCATACTTCACTAAACAACATATCATGTCAGCAACTATGAATTGGGAAGGAAAGGTTGCAAGGAATATTCATGGTTCTGGTGCAAGTCCAGTGAGTATCCTTATTATAGCATACTTCTTTTCAAGTTGTGTTTCGATGCTATCAGTGGTGGCCTCGTGGTTGAGCACCATATACGGCGGTTGACGACATCCTCCTTAGCGGGTGGCAAAGGGCTCCTTGCCTCACATAGTCCACACAGACCACCGAGAACTCCTATCATTCATCTAGAATAGACAAGAATGATTTGTCTCTTCTAGTCAACGTGCTAACATTGACTCGATCTCCATTGTTGTTTCTCACTTTGTATCTCTCCCTTTTACAAGTAAAACTTGCTCGGGATCTCACATTACCACAACTGTGAGTAGACAATAATTGTCAGATCTTATTGTTGTGTCTTCTAAAAGCCTCCACTACCCCTCTATGTAGAGGAGGGTTAGGTTCAGGATTTTCAATCACTTGGGAGTGCAAGAGATGTAATTTCATGAATTTTTTGGAACCTGCAAATCATGAACCGGTTAGATAAATAGTGATCTGGTTGATTCATACGTGACACAATCGGTGCAACACTTAAACTAGTTGACTCACTACATTTCATCTTCCTATTGTATAGGATTTTAATATTCAATTAGTTCACAACATGAAGTCAGAATCAATCCTTGAACCAATCTCTTTGATCAACCAATCTATCAGTTCACAACCTGAACCAGTCTGTTCAAACATTTGAACCAATCAGTTAACTTGATGAACCAGTCAACGTTCTAGTTGCCAATCTTGTTCAAATTGAATATCTAAAACTTTAGTAATTAATTTTAAACCACATTCATGTGTAAAATCCTATTCCGGGTGTATCCTATGTGTGCACCTTATATGTCCCTAGTTATGTTGGCAGTGAATGTCCATAACTGATTTATGACATCACAAGCAATGAGTTCAAGCAATACATCATTGCTACCCAAGTAATAGGAAAATTGGAGAAAAAAATCATCCTATAATATGTGGTTAGTGTTACATTGACAATAAAGTTCCTTTGTCTCTAATATCCATATTGAACTCAAGGCATGGAATCATCATCCTCTTTAACATTCACTCCTTGTTCCTTGACTTGAGCAGACGGTCTGAGATATATGTGAGTTGAATATTACATATTTACTATCTTGTGCATGGGAATGCATTTGTCAGTCTTTCTTATCAAGAGTTCGGGATATCAAAATCATGTAGGAGGGACACATCCCATCTACATCACTCACAGTCATCACCATGTCTCACAATGTATTTGTGCATCACCTTTGTAGTAACCCTTATTCAAGGTCACATTGGATGATATTAAAGTACATCGAACGACATGTGATGAGTGTAGTGATTTTAGATCTAAGAGACACAATAACCACCATGACTATGAGTGTCTATTCTAACTACCATTCCGTAGACTCCATGTATCACTCTCAAGGCGGGTCTATCCGGTACACTATTCTCTAATAGGTACCTATTTGTTAGGTTTGATATCACATATCATGACCGATGTGATTCTATCATCAAGCAACACACATTATAGTTTTATGTGTTATTGTTGTCTATCAATTTCTACAATAACAACTGACTAGGGACATAAAAAGAACGTATATGCTCTTAACATCCATATGATCTTATTGTTTAGATCGTCAAATTGAATACATACATTATTGAGTAATATCATTCTTTCTAAATTTATTAGGTAACATGATTATCTCATAAATGATTAAACTAGAATAAATGGAAGATTGGATTTATTATTAATCAAATCATTTCAAGATTAACCATTAAAACCATCATTTGATTGGCTCTCTAGGCATACATACCAACACATTTCCTCTACAACATCCAATAAAGATATGTTCACATGTAACTTCTTAACTACCATCATGGACGTTCTCATTTATTTTCTTCAAATAAACTTAGATAAGCTTGTAGGGAAATGTGATTCATAGAGCATCTGGGTTTCCATTAGTAATTGCATTAGTGGTAGAATCAAGCTGCATTTCTTTGGTTGGTTTCTTTGCTTTTCCTTTCTCATTGGACTTTTTCTGTTTAGGAACAAATATTGGTCAAATATCCTCAAATATGATGGATTTGAAATATAAATAAAAGGATTGAATTGACAAGTGAATTCCCTAATTGATGGGATAATAATGTTATCCACTTTGTGGCATGGGGGCAACCCATGGCCCAAGTGAGGCCCATGAGACTATTTATTTTGAAAATAGGTCCTTATGTAACAAGTTTCAAAAATGAAAAATTTTGTGCATGAGCAAAGGATAATGGCTCTTTGGGTTAGCAGATAATTGAAACATGGAATAATGAACAAGATTCCAAAGTATTATAAGATAATGTGTAATTTATATAATTATTTTTGTAATTATCTAAATACGAGCCATCAAATATGATTTCTCAGTATGATTTTGGTATAATTGAAGATAATAAGAAAAACAAGAGACTTCTAGAATTTAAAAGAAAAAGGAATTCCCATGTGGTGTGTGTAATTATTTTAAGGATACAGTAAAAGGTCAATTTTCATGCACAAAAATTATCCACTAAAATCCCAAAAATGAGATAAAGGTTGGGAAAAACATTAATGAGTTCCCCTCCAAGTTTCATTTTAAAAAGTTATTCCTAGAGGCCGATGGAAAATTGTTAAGGATAAGGGACCTACTTCTAATAAGTAAATGTTGTTACCTTATTTGAAGAGAGAGAAAACAATATAATAAAGCATCCCTTTAATATCCAACCTTACTCAATTTGAGATTAAGTTATGAAAAGGTTTCCTTTAAAGTTTGGGACTAATTAGATAAAGGAGGAGAAAGATATGGATTTAACGAGTTTTCCCTAAAGTGGAAGGATTAATGGATGAATTTTTTACTTATCACATTTTAATCAGAATTGGAATATAGGGTCATGCCCTTGTATCTATCATGTGGGCTCCTAGATGTCAGATCAGAGATATGATAGTGATATGTCATCCTCTAGCTTGAGACATATTAGGAACGTCTACAGAAAGGAAACTCAACCTTCTATTGTCAAGTTATCGCTCCTTAACACCTCCTCTCTTTATTCCTTGCTCTTTGAGTTTGGGAGGATGTTCCAAATGTAACCATCCTGATTGAACCTACTGATAACACCAAATTTTGTGATATTTTTGGCCTTTATTCTGTTATCAAAACAGCCCTTTTCTGCTATTTTCCTCTCTTTTATATGCATTTTCGCAATAATTAGCCAAGCAATGCTCTCAATCCAATATTTCCATCTTTGCAGAGTTTTCCTCCTATTTTGGCCCATTTAGCACCAATAAGGCCATCCCGGCCCGCAAATAAGTACAAGACTATTTCGGCCCCCTAACGGCCGATGCGCACGCTGACTGGCAGGGCTGCACGATATGACGACACGCGACGCAAGGATGCCGTGCAAGAGGGTACCGACGGACGACACACCTCTTTACCCGACAGGGAGCCGAGCATGCCACAACTACTCCATGTGCCACGCGATATCGGCCACCCACCGGCAGGCACCTCTCGCCAGAACGCCCGATAACCGACATCCTTGTGTCGGGCGATACTTGCATCAGCCAACACCAGCTGAGCGACAGTAAGGAGGACACGTGGCGCTTCGCACACCATATCTTCTCCCGACCAGCTGCCTATAAATATCATCTATAAGGAGCCAAAAAGACGGGTCGGACAAGCTTAGTCACTTCAGGTTCGGGACAATCGAGTGATCTTCGGAGGAGACTGCGAGAGCAGGCGTATCGTGCTCCAATGTTCATACCGGGCGACACTAGATGAGCTCTTCCTCATCCCGAGAGGGAGGGGACTGGTTCACCTAGGACTGTATCGGGCGACACTGAGAGCCAATATCGGCCGATGTAGATACGCGACATGAGTGCCCGACACCAGTGCCCGACAGTAGGATACGCATCCTCATGCCTGACACGATATCGAACCCGATACGCTCCGCCCGTCATGCGTGCCGCCCGAGAGTGTGTGCCGCCCAACTTGAGCGTATCGGCCCGGTCCTTGAGCGATGCAGTCACCCGCCGCGGTGTGCTGCTTGAGAGAGCGTGCCGCCCGACATGGCTGTATCGGGCTAGGCCCCTGTCCGATATCGGGCGGGATGGTTACTGTATCCTGTCGTCCTTCTACATCAAGAAGGAGACACATATCTTTAATTTTGTTACTTAATTTCTTTACTTATGCATTGTAATTAAGACCTTTAATGCTTATAGAAATAGAAAAGCTTAATTACTTGTTGCTCTATGCTTAGTGCAATATGTTGGATGACTTCTATGTTTGATATATGTACTCTAGCTTGCATGTTTTGGATCACGCTTCGCTTAGCTACCGAATCGTGTTTTCCCATCACAACAACTTTGAGAGTTGTGTTGTGGCTCTAGTGTTTGGTCCGATTCTGGAGTAAGAGAGTGCCCGGAATGGAGTTGCTTTAGTAACCCTTCCACTCTAATTTGAGTTTGGTGACCCTGAGAGTGGAGCCGATGCCTTGTTAGAGGTACCCGCTTCGAGAGGAGGGGTACATGATTGGTTCTACCGCCGCTTATTTCACCACAGTTCTATCCTTCGTACCTTGCTTTAGCTCGAGCATTATCCTTCTATTTCTATTGCATGAAAACCCCTAAAAACTGCTAAATGCTTAAAATCTTAAATCTCTCTAGTAAACTCCACTTGGAGATAGTTTTCTTGTTTTGTTTGTGACATCATCTTATCCCCTTTTGGGGAATTTATCATCTCTTTATATCTGCCGGAGTGTAGAGTGTCGATTCGGGGTTCTCAACACTACCCCCCTTGTCCCTTTGTTCGACCCCGTATATCTACTTCGACCCCGTAAACAAAGTTGCGGGGGCCTAGAAGGATTCAGGTTTATAAATGTAAAAGCTCGACTACCTCAAATCCACCTCCAATTTTAGGACCGCGATTTAGGCCGGTCAACTTTTTGGCGCCGTTGCCAGGGACAAGGCAATACGGCACTGTTGACGAATCCGAATCCACTAACTACACTCCTGTGCCTCAAGCTTAGAAATGAGTTTGACCGCACCCTTTCTCTTTTCTTTCCTTTTGATGCTATTTATTCTTTGCCTAAGCTAAATAATTCAAATATCTAAACTTGTTTTTTCATGCCACTTTCAGGAACTCTGAAGAACAGATCACTATTCCACCGAGCTCCGACACCAATCAACATTCCGACCGAGCACAATCATCGACATCATGCCCCCCCCGTGTCAACCCACAACATGCTGAAGGGGAACAGCAGGGAAGGCATGGGAATGAATCTCCTCCACCAAGTGGTAATGATCGCTATGATGGCAATGATCAACATGAAGATCAAGAATCAGAGCACTCCGAGGAAAGCCACCCCCGTGTCCGACATCGCCATCATCGTCGACACAGGAGACACCAGGACCAAGAACAACAGGGAGGCAGCAACATCGACGATTCAGACGAAGAAGAGAAGACTCTAAGGGAGATAACCTCCACTAAGTCTAACAATTCCAGATGCCCTGTCATCGTTGCACGATTCAACGCCGCAAACTTCGAACTCAAGCCGTCTGTCATCTCCATGATTTAGAACAAAAGCTTTAGAGGGAGTTCTAAGAATGACAATCCCTATCACCATTTGGATGCTTTTAAGAACATTTGTGATACTATCAAGATGCGGGGAGTTCCTCAGGAGGTAATCTATTGCAAGGGCTTCATCTTTTCTTTGGAAGATAAAGCTCTATCATGGTACCTAGGGCTGCCCCACCAGGCTCTGAACGGATGGGGAGCATTGGCAGATGCATTCGTAAATAAATTCTACCCAACTGAGAAGACAGTGAGAAACAGACAAAGGATAACTTCTTTCATGCAAAAGCCCAACGAGAACCTCCATGAGGCCTGGGAGCGATACCAAGAATATCAGAGGGAATGCCCTCACCACAACTACAAGAAAGGGTTCTTGATCACTACCTTCTATAACGGCCTAACTCCCGACGAAAGGGTTTCATTGAACGTAGTAGCCGGAAGTGACTTCCTGGGGAAGAAGTCGAGTAGGTCCGAGAAGATCATCAAGAACATGGCCGAGCTGCAAGCCGGCACTGACTATGACAGATCTGACCGGGGCCAAGCTAAAAAGGTTAGTGAAGGGCTTTCTTATGAATCCAAGGCACTGGATGCGATCACTTCTCAGATCCAGAGGATAGCTACGGATGTAAAGCAGCTGAAGGAATCTGGCCGAAAGGGTAAGAAACAGGTTGAAAAGGTAATGAAATGTGTGACATGTGGAGAAGGGGGACACGGTATAGAGAATTGCATCTACACCCAACCAAACACATCAAGCGATTCCGAATCTGAGGACGAGGAAACTGAGAAGGTAGCTTTTGTAAATTTCAAAATGCCGGACCACCCTAGCTTCAGTTATGGCAACAAGGATGCGGCTGAAAACTCGCATCAGTTATAAAGCGCCTCCAAGAAACCTCAGGCTTTTGAGCAAAGGGGAGGACCAGGCCAATACCCCCAAAACACTCATTTCCCATCAAACAAAGGGAACTTTCAGGGGCAAGTAAAGTATCCAGGATCGGCCAAGGAGCAAGGCGGCGTGGTCGGTCAATTATTTGATTTTGTTAAAAGGTAGGACACGATTAATAACCAGCTAGCGCAGAGTGCTCTATCAAATTCAGGTGTTTTGAACTCATTGCAGGTCCAGCTGGCAGATATGCAGACTCACCAATGCCAAATTGATCAGCAATTAGCTCAAATGGCTGAATTAATGAAGAACCCATCAGGGAAGATCCCGTCCAACACCTTACCAGCCAAGAGACCGAGGTAGTGATTGCAGAAACAAAGAATGAAGAAGAAGACTTGGGCGTCCAGCTGAAGATGAGAAATGCAGCGCTTCTCAGGAGGCAACCCGAGTTGTTTTTTTTAATTCCTAGAATAGGGCGTTTTTACTTTCCTGCAAGAAAAACATTACAAACATTTTGGGATGTAATAAGACCTGAGTCAGTGCATGCGCCACATGCGCTGACTCTATTTTATGGGTCACCGAAGTATTTTATAGGACAGGATGGGTAATGCTAGTTGAGGCCGGGACCTTAGTTTCAGGCCAGTGATGTTTAACCCCCCCCCCCAAACCGCTTTCATTGCCCCATTTTGTTTTCAAGTTTTCTTTTCTTTCTTCTAGCTTTTTCTCTGAAGGTCATAACGAGAAGCAACCCTACCGGCAGGATATGCGCCACATCGTGCAAAGAGTGTTTCGGGCATCACTAAAGCCATGACAAAAGACGCTCCTGGACGACATGAACCTGTGACGATCGTGCCAAAGGACTGATCACCCTTAGGCCGACGGATGGACTGCCTGTCTCGGGAATGAATTACCCTATCGGCCGACGCACGCCTAGGATTGCTTGCTGTGCTTTTACCGTGTCGAAAAACCAAGGCTGAGTTTGCTATATATATACAAACTAGTTTTACCGTGTCGGGCTACCTGAATTACTGAGTTCATACTCCCATATCGTGCAAGGACTTTGTGTTTTTAACTCCCGTGTCGCGCGACACCCCCCTTTTGCCTTCTTAACGTGCAAAAGTCTCGAGCTCTGTGAGGTACAACCTGACAGACCTATCGCCCGGTAGATCTATCACGCGGCAATCTATGTCGCCCGACACGTTCTCTGTTTACATGTATAGACTGTCGGCTTTGATTAACTGAACAATTTCGTATCGCCCGACACGTATCTTTTTGTAACTATTGCCCGATATGCCATGACAGGTGATAGTCGTGTCATCCATTTTTGTATAATGCCCGAAGGTTTTGTGCCGGGCGGCACGCTGTATCGGGCATCTTTTATCGCCCGACACGGCCGTGTGTTTTGTCGCCCTATCGCCTTATTCGTATCAGGAGATACCCGCCCCTAATATCGGCCACATGACTTCACCTCAGAACCTTGTGTGTCGCCCGATACTGGGGAGGGGAGGCCAGGCAATCTTTGTACAAAAATACCGGGCCACACATTTATTCTTTATTATATATTTCTTTCAAGGGCCAACATATTTTAATCAAAGTATTTCTTTTGTTGTCCTGCAGAGATGGCCCGCACAAAGATGACTGTTGTCCCCGTTGACTCTCAGGGTAGGAGGATCCACCCAGAGACTGCGGCTGGAACTTCCAACGCCGGGCAGAAGCGCCCGAATCCAAGACCAGTCGAGGCCTCTACAACAGAAAAGAGGGCCAGGGTTGGAGAAGCGACAACTCCAACTCCAATTCTAACTCCAACACCGCCGGCGGCAGCAGCAATCCCGGAAGCCTTGGCGGAGAGTTTCAAGCCAAGAAACGATGAGCATACTCATTGGTATGCTGAGCTAGTGCCCAAAATCTACCGCCCCAGTAGGTTCTGCCACGAACCCTCATTTGCTGATCTGGGAATCAAGAAGAGGCTGAAGGCCGTCCTCGCCGCGGTGGGACTGAAGAAAATCTGCTTCAATAGGTCTTCCTCGTACACTAGGCTAACAATGGAGTTCATGTCTTCCCTCCACCGGGTGAGAAATTCACCGACAGAGAGAAAAGAATTCAGAGGGCCAGACAGACTCCAAGCCCGACTCTACAACTCGGAGTGCACGATCTCTAAGAAGTTTCTGAACCAGATCTTCTCTTCAAGCCAGGAGGAGAAGGATCTGATGGACAACGGTGAGAGAATCACCGAGGGATACGGGTTCGATCCCGTGAAGCTCTGGAACAAGTTAACCGGCGAATCTTCGTTCAAGCCGGGAAAGAAGGTAGCTGCTATGCACTCATGCTTCTGGAGGATAGTGCACAAACTGGTGGCATGCCTCTTGTTCAACAAGTACGAATCCAACAACATATACACGGAGGAGCTCCATGTCATGTGGCACATAATGGAGGGCCGAGTGATCAACCTCGGACGATTTTTGTTGAACAGACTACATCCGATGAAGGAAGCTACAAAGGACTACTGCATGGGCAGAATAGTCAACCTCATTGCAGAGGGGCTCGGGTACCCGAAAGAGCCACACAGCCTTTCGAGGACGCATAGCGATGAGGTAATCGACACCAAGTGCCTGATCAGGGCCAGTATCATCAGGAAGGAGGGGAGAGACTTTTTCTATAAGTTCGCAAGGACGAATATACTCCTCCGGCTCCCTCACTGCAACGACTACGACGTAGACAAACTAGTCTTCACTGCCGTAGAAATTGAAGCTGTGGCGGCCAACACAGCCCAAGCCGCCACCACAAGAGTCCAAGAGAGGACAACTCCAGAGCTACCAACAACCGCTGCTGATAGAATTGTCGCCACTCCTTCCACATCAACTACCGCCCCTGCGGGGACGGTGGCAGCTGAGAAAGAGCTGGTGATCGTAGAGGTCACCGAGACATCAACTTCAGGAGCTGCCACGGGAGAGGCAACCACAACCCCCGACATCCCCGAAGGGCCTGTAGAGGCAGAAGAAGCTCCTGAGTCGGACACTAGTAATGAGGTGTTCGTCAAGATCCTAGGATGGGAGCTCGAAGGTGTACGGCTGACACCGACACCGACACTGGTGTCCCCTGTCAAAGCTGTTGGAAGGATCGCCGAGGACGTAGAGGTGGAGCAACATCCGCCCACACCACGACCATCTTCACCAAGACATGAAGGCGAGGAAGAGGCGACCGCAAAAGGGGTAACACCTCGCCCAACAACATCTGCCACGCGAACAATTGAGATACGCTCTACCTCATCTGGTGGACCATCACGTGGGCAGGATGTCGCGAGGATGGAAGGGAGGCCCACAGGAACCCCTCCGTCACTCGGGAAGATGATAGGTCACGAGCTCGACCACTTGCGGGAGGTAACAGACAACAACTCTGCTACCTATTTTTCCCTAACTCACAAATTTGCATCTTTCCAAGACAGGCTGAATACCCAAGAGCGAGAGCTGCTGACTCTAGCCGGTCTTCCCGGTGGGCTAGAGACTCTGAATGCGACACTTCAGCAAGTTCTCCAATGCCTCGACAAGATCGAGGAGAGGCTGGATAGAGGGGACGACCATCCGCGCCGAAGGCAGTCGAGAAGGTCACCGTCGCCCCCTAGCTGTGGCTCTCCATCATCTTCGTCGACGTCTACTTCGACCTCGGCGTCACCCTCCGCCTCCAGCGGGCAATCCTCAACGCCCAAGGAGGAAACACAGCCAAAGTCGACCGATGGAGCCCCAGCAGGATAGACGAGCTCCGTAGGTCTCGAGGAAGAACATCCCTCGGTCCCCCTGGATGATATTGAAGATGATAACAGAGATATCAGCATCGGGGCGGACTCTTCTGACGAGTAAAAGGGAGAAAAGGGGGACATGTATGTAGCCAATAAAAGACACCTCCCCCGAGGTAGACGCTCGATGGCGGACAAGTTCCGTGAGCCATCTGAGATACCTCACTTCGAGATGGCCGACTTCGACAGAAGGGCCATCGGAAGCCTGTCAATCAGAGACCAGAAACTGCTAGATAAGGTCCTAAGATCACATGAAAATGAAGAAGACGTCGTCTGGAGCGACGCCTACTTCTCCGTACGACGGGGAACACTCCGCAGCATGTTCCGCTCACCGGTCGTCGTTGGGAAAAGAGTGTTTAGGGTCCTGGAAAATGCGATAATCGATAATATCGATAGCAGGACAGGTCGGAAGAAAATATATTGTGCCACCCCGACCTTGGCAAGAAGGCTGATGTGGGGAGAACAAGACTCCTCTGCGGTGGCCAACATGCTCAGCACATTGACGAGCACAACCCTAACCTCATGTTGGCACCGTACAAGCACCGCAACATATGGTTCCTCTGCTTAGCAGATCTAAGGAACCACGACGTCCGACTGCTAAACTGCAGTCACAACGAGGTGCCACACTCCGGGATCGCCTTCAGCCGCCCGGAGGATAAAAATCTGAGGCTTCTACCAGTACATCTTCAACGAGTTATCAAGCGAGGAGCCAAATGCCATGGCGGCATTTGGAACTTCTATTCTATTCACGACTTCCTCGTCCAGGCTAAAGAGGGAAGCGGAAACAATGCCTTAATCATTTTAAGTGCCATTGAGGTGCTCAGTACATTTGGAAACTTGAGGGCCCTTAGGGGCAATTGTTTCTATCACCACAGAGGCATATATGCCATGCTGCTAATCAAAGACAGACGCTATTTCCGAGATGCAGGGGTACCTGATAGGCTGCTGGGCGACGACCTAAACGATGAATCTTCACATTCCAGCAGCTCCCCTAAGAGAGAAGCGGGGGCAGAAGCTGACACCTATGGGGCAGGCAAAGAATTGCAGACCCTGCTGAAAGTGCACATGATGGAAGAAACTGCTTCACCTATAGCCACAGAAGGGGTGATAAAAAATTTCGACCGCTTTTCTTGTTCAACTCTCACACAGGAGCATGTCAACTTCATCCAGAGGAAGCTTGCTGACTCAACCCCATCAGATGTTGTTTTTCAGACAGGAGATGTCATAGTCCTGGCAGATGAGCTAAGGGACATGGTGAAGGAAGGAGGGTGCCTGACTGTAACAGTTGCAGACGCTTACATCCAACATATACAGCCAAAGCTAGAACACGCATATATAGACCATCCTTTGCTTTTCAATGATATCTGCCTCGCCGACGAAACAGGAGCGAAGAAGATGTTCCTCCAAGATTTGAAGGACGGCGTCGCAGACACTATCTTCCTGCCTGTTGTGCATTACAACCATTGGACGCTCCTAGCGATGTATAGTAGGCAACAAACAGGCATTTTCTACAACAGCTCGGACAGCAACAAGAACCATCCCGTGCCGTGTACATCAGAACCTTTGACACCCGTCGAACGCTTAGTTTGAAAATATTACGACGAAGTGTCAAAGATGGTTGAACCATTCCTGGACATACAGGGAGGAAAATGGCACGAACTCCAGTTCTGCCACCGCAGTCAGCAACAAATTCCTTTATCCAACGACTGCGACATCTTCATCCTGGAATGGATGGCAAGTGAAGCAACGCCTGACCAGCTCCACCACACAAGATATCACAGCAAACGAGGAGAATACGTGTGGGAACTCCTATCTAATGCAAGCGCAGCCTCACTGGATTAAACATTACCTCACCTTATTTAATTCACAACTCTGGGGACAGAGTGTGGAGTAAGTTTGGGGGGGGGGTACCATGTACCAGTGAAGGAGGTACAAAAATCTTCTGATCTCTCTGACTTAAACTCCTTATTCTTTTGCTCTTTATCCTTTTGTTCTTTCCTATATCATGTGTACACATATATGTTTATACCAAAATCTTTGAAAATTTTGAAAATTTTGTCATATCTTGCTCTCGTGCATTTGTACAAAGTTGTTATATTAGTAAAAACCTGTTGCGACTTCTTGCAAAGTTTGTTTTCTTTGTACTTAATGAGATGCAAGTTCTGTTATATCTTTTTGATAATGCTGCTTCAAACGAACAAAAGCATATGTTTCGTCTTGCCAAATATTTCGAAAAATATAATAATCTCGCAAACAGCTAAGAGACGAGTATGGAGAAGGAAAAAGCTGCCCAAATAGCAAGAATCTCTTTGTTTCCCCTTACCCGACAAAACTCCTAAAAAGAGAGAGAAACCATATGAGTGTGAATAAAAGAATGAGAGTTTTGCCCAATAAAAGAAAAAGAGAAAAATATACACACGCTTGTTTTCCAAAAGTACCCATCTTTAGGCATGGTAGATCCGGGGCATGGTACATAGGATGTGAAATCACTGCTCTAAAGCCAACTGGCTTGGACTGCAGGGACCACTTGCCCATTAACAGACCCTTACCTGGATGGACCGATGGGAAACAAGAAGAAAACCCAAAAAGCCTTAGCCTACCCTATACACAACTTTCTGCCCCGAAAATAAAGCTATTTGGTGTGTAAGCTAACTTCGGAATCATACAACAAAGTCTCGCCAAAGCTGTAGAGAAGAATCTTACTTAAACAATAAGGCAGGAAAAACAAAGTCTTTTGTTCGTAATGAGACAACATTATCTCAAAAGGCATTACGATACTTGTTTTACATCCTGGCCCGAGAATTATGCTGCGCAAGAAGAAGCATCACTAAATAAAGTTTAAATATTGATTGAGGACAATCAAAACGCTAAGTTTGGGGGAGTTGATAACACCAAATTTTGTGATATTTTTGTCCTTTATTCTGTTATCAAAACTGCCCTTTTCTGCTATTTTCCTCTCTTTTATATGCATTTTCGCAATAATTAGCCAAGCAATGCTCTCAATCAAATATTTCCATCTTTGCAGAGTTTTCCTCCTATTTTGGCCCATTTAGCACCAATAAGGCCATCCCGGCCCGCAAATAAGTCCAAGACTATTTCGTCCCCCTAACGGCCGATGCGCACGCTGACCGGCAGGGCTGCGCGATACGACGACATGCGACGCAAGGATGCCATGTGAGATGGTACCGATGGACGACACGCCTCTTTACCCGACAGGGAGCCAAGCACGCCACAACTACTCCATGTGCCGCGCGATATCGACCACCCACCGGCAGGCGCCTCTCGCCACAACGCCCGATAGCCGACATCCTTGTGCCGGGCGATACTTGCATCAGCCAACACCAGCTGAGCGGCGGTAAGGAGGACACGTGGCACTTCGCGCACCATATCTTCTCCCGACCAGCTACCTATAAATAGCAGCTACAGGGAGCTGAAAAGATGGGTCAGACAAGCTTAGTCACTTTAGGTTTCGGACAGTCGAGTGATCTTCGGTGGAGACTGCGAGAGCAGGCGTATCGTGCTCCAGTGTTCGTACCAGACGACACTAGGTGAGCTCTTCCTCATCCCGAGAGGGAGGGGACTGGTTCACCTAGGACTGTACCGGGCGACACTGAGAGCCGATATCGGCCGATATAGATACGCGACACGAGTGCCCGACACCAGTGCCCGACAGTAGGATACGCAGCCCCATGCCCGACACGATATCGAACGCGATACGCTCCACCCATCATGCATGCCGCCCGAGAGGGTGTGCCCCCCGACTTGAGCGTATCGGCCAGGTCCTTGAGCGATGCAGTCGCCCGCCGCGGTGTGCCGCTTGAGAGAGCGTGCAGCCCGACACGGCTGTATCGGGCTAGGCCCCTGTCTGATATCGGGCGGGATGGTTACTATAGCCTGTCGTCCTTCTACATCAAGAAGGCGACACATATCTTTAATTTTGTTACTTAATTTCTTTACTTATGCATTGTAATTAAGACCTTTAATGCTTATAGAAATAGAAAAGCTTAATTACTTGCTGCTCTATGCTTGGTGCAATATGTTGGATGACTGCTATGTTTGATATCTGAACTCTAGCTTGCATGTTTTGGATCACGCTTCTCTTAGCTACCAAATCGTGTTTTCCCGTCGCGACAACTTCGAGAGTTGTGTTGTGGCTCTAGTGTTTGGTCCGATTTTGGAGTACGAGAGTGCCCGGAACGGAGTTTCTTTAGTAACTCTTCCACTCTAATTTGAGTCTGGTGACCCCGAGAGTGGAGTCGATGCCTTGTTAGAGGTACCCGCTTCGAGAGGAGGGGTACATGATTGGTTCTACCGCCACTTGTTTCACCACAGTTCTATCCTTCGTACCTCGCTTTATCTCGAGAATTATCCTTCTATTTCTGTTGCATGAAAACCCCTAAAAACTGCTAAATGCTTAAAATCTTAAATCTCTCTAGTAAACTCCACTTGGAGATAGTTTTCTTGTTTTGATTGTGACATCATTTGCTCCCCTTTTGGGGAATTTATCATCTCTTTATATCTTCCGGAGTGTAGAGTGTCGATTCGGGGTTCTCAACACTACCCCCCTTGTCCCTGTGTTCGACCCCGTATATCTACTTCGACCCCGTAAACAAAGTTGCGGGGGCCTAGAAGGATTCAGGTTTATAAATGTAAAAGCTCGACTACCTCAAATCCGCCTCCAATTTTAGTGCGCGATTTAGGCCGGTCACCTACTTTTGGAGAACTACATTGTCTTTCCATAATTTCCATGGAGAGTTAGGCCCCATCAACAAATTGCCTCACTAGTCCATGCCTATATAAGGCATCCTAGCCACACCAGACAGTTATGAGAGATCCCTCAAACACATATGAAGTTCTTCATGTCTCCAAATTGATCCCACACTCTAACCCCTTCTTTTTGGTTCTTCCCTTGATTTGTGGTGTACCCAATCTTATCCCTCTCTCCGCTCTTGCTACCTCTAGCCAATTGGAGGCCATAGTTGAGTCCAATGAGACAAGGAGAAGCACCCAACACCCTCACGTGCCTCTCAAAGGCCTCGAAGCCAAGAGTCAATGGAGGAGTTGATCATAGGCCGATGATGTGTCACAATAGGAGTAACTCACAAGGTTGAAGATGAACTTGTGCGGATTTACTATCCTACCCCCATGTGAAATAATAACGTATAAAATGATGATTGCTTGGATTCATCTTTTCTGACTTAATTAGATGATACAAATGGTTCTACATTTAGAAACTTAGTTACAATAATGACTACTCACAATATCAACTGTTGATGTTTGTTGAGGATTCCTCGAAGATTGTTGAAAAAAACTGTTGGGTGTTTATTTACATTCGGCTCAATTATAATGCCACTGTGAGTATCACTTAAAGTGAGATATTATATTTTCAACCCTAGGATCACATGTATCAAGGTGAGATGCACATGATCCTTGATTGCACAGTGATGAAGACCATGATAACGTATCAATTATGAGTTAGAATATGCAAAGAATTTGCCAGTTCTTATTTGCAAGTAATTGATTAATTATATGTTGTTATGTACTTGCACACTTTTGCATGCACCCATGTACACAATATAGCAATATATTAATCCACATTTTATTTCATGTCATTTTTGGTAAATGCAATATATGAAGATATCAAGACATGATTCATCAGATGAAATCCACCAAAGAAATTAAAGCTAAATAAAGGAGGATGAGTTCGACATTTATTCTCATATGTAATTGTTCCATATTGGAAATTCGTGTAACGCCTTAGAGGAGCATCTTATAAACAATATTTTGAATTAATGAAACTATTTTCTATTATAGTTATAATATGGATCTTGGGAATTATAGGTAATGAATCTCAACTTTAATGTCCTTCCTTAATTTGACGATGTTGAAAAGTGCAGTCGTTCCATTTAGTATCAGGGCCCCAGATTTTTCAAAAAATATTTAATAGTTTATGATTTCAAGTAATCTATATAAATACAAGGATAATTTTTAGCATATAACCTGATGGTAATTGTTTCTAGAATGGATCATGGTTTTGGGACTGGTAATATTTTTTCCTATGCACCATTAAGTTGGTATATGAGGACGCCCTTAGCTAATGTGATACCGGTCTGGCCAGAACCTTGGGTTTACCTAAAGTAATATTTCCTCCAAGTGTTCTCATCTCAAATTTCAATCACTTCTCATCCTCCTACTTAATAAACCCTAAAAGATACTTCCCTTCTCATCTCAATTCAGGGATTTTGAGAAGAAGTAGGACTAAGGCATTCTTCGCCAATTAATATACATGGAATGTGTTAATAATGATAAAATAAAGAATAATGTTTTATGGATTGTTCCTTGCAATGGTAAACCCTAAATGGAGCTAGGGTTGGTCTAGGAAAACCCTTGGTGGCTCAAGGGCTTTATAGAAGCCTATCATGTAGGTGTTCTCCCTAACCCTATCCCAAAACCATAATCCTTAGAAATGAGAGTAGTGTGGGTGAGATAGAAACCGTACCAATACAAACCCTAATTCAGGTAAGAGAAAAGAGGAAATATAAATGAGTTTAGGTGACTTAGTTTTTCATGCATGAATGTATGTATATAAATTCATTCAACATTCATTTTTAGGACTTTAAGAAACATAAGAAACCTATTAACATCACATAATATAAATAAAACTTGCTCATCACCGTAATACTATCTTTGGAGGAGTAGATGAATAAAGTATATCCCCAGTGAGTGGGTATCCTATTGTTACTACCCCCAATGAGTTGACATGTAATTCAAATTACCCCAACGATTGGGTATGATACCCCCAGTGAGTGGGTATTCTATTGAAACTAACCCCATCGAGTGGGTATGTTATTGAAATTACCCCCAGTGAGTGGGTATGCTATTGGAACTATACCCAACGAGTGGGTATGTTATGGAAAGTACTCCTAGTGAGTAGGAACATCATGATGATTACCCCCAACAAGTGGGTAGACCTCAAATATTGAGCAACACAAGTTAATAGGTTATAGTTGAATATTCATGTTTGAAAATATGAACCCTCAATTCAACATTTATGGTTGGTATCCCATCCTGGGGTGGGTCAATCCAATAAAGGGAAAATCACCTATGGGGGAGGAAAACCCATTAGGCCCTGATTGGTTTGTACGAAAGCATTAGTATGGTATTTGAAAGGAAAAGGATAAAAATGTATTCAAATAGGATGGGATATTGTATTCCCATCCTATATTTGGATACAATTAAAGACATGATTAGGCAATAAAGATGAACTTGACATTCATACTTATTTGGTCAATACACTTGATAATTTGTGAGGCACATACAAAAAATATAATATGAAAGACTAACACCATTGTTGTAGGTTCTTGGTTGCTGGTTGACTTTGATGAGATGTGAAATGGGAAGTGTGAAGAAAAAAAAGAGTATAAGAAGAAGGAGAGGAGAAGAAAATTAAAAAGTTGCATGATGACTTCATGGAAGAAACATGATGGGTGAAGAAGAACAAGAAATGAGAAGAAAGATAAAAAAGAACAAAAGGAGAGAACAAAGTGATTGTTATTAATAGAAGGCATAAAAGAGAAATTAAGTGGGTAGAAAAAAAAAATTGTGTAGATTAGGGAAGAGAGGAGAAGAACGGTATTGTGCAAGAAAACTTAAGAAGTGAGTAAATAGAATTGTGAGAGCAAGGAAGAGGAGATAAGAACATGAACCAAAAATCAACCTATCTAAAGAAGCACTGACACGGAGCAGAGGCAAGGCTATTGCAGAGGTGTATAACTAGGGGAGCAAGATTATGGAAAATGAGTTTGCTTTCAAGTAGCTTTTCATGTTTCAGAGATGAGCAGTATTGGGAGAGGGCATGAAGCAAGACTGGTCATACGAGTCTATGTTAAATGTATATCTCAGTGTCCAGCAGTGAGCATTATAGATAGAGATAGGGGAATACGCCGACTATCTCTGTGAGGTAATCAGAACAAGAGTCAAGACTCAAGAGTCGGAAAGGGTGTTGGTCTAGGTAAGGGGTTTTGTACCACATGAATACCTAAGGAGGTGTGGAACTTATAATGCTAATGAATGTGGATTTTGTAGATGTCCATGATGAAATCTTGATATATTTTTTGTTCAAACAAAAGTGGTCTTTCATTTGTTAATATGATTATGAACCTATCTTGTCCATAATACCACAAACCAAATGAGGTCTGACCCTATGGGTTGGGTTTGTGGCTAGAGATCCTTACATCCTCTTGTGAATCAAGAAGATACCCTAGGTTAGGACCTTCCCTTGAAGGGGCAATTCACACATCAATTTAAGAATTGAGGTAACCTATAAGGTCACCTAAAGCTTGTAAATTCTGTATAAGAAACATGAAGGAACGTACAATATTTGAACCCATGTATGCCATATGTGAGGGAAATAAGGAAAAATCACTAAGGAAGTGACGGATGGTATAAGAGAAAGTCCAGAAGAAAAGGTCTCCATGAGACCAATGCATGGACATAAGGCAAGCAAGGTGTACCCTTGCAGATGAAGGAATTTTGGGTTAAAAGAATCACATAGGAAAAAAATGTGCTCTCAATAAACCCTTGGAAGGGTAGAGACTCAAGTCAATCCTAATTTTCAGTAGGTTGTATTGAAGATACATAGGTCACATGATATTAGGAGGTGATCATGCCCAAAGTGCATAATACCATGGATGCATGAGATAGCCATCCATGTTTTCTCAAGGCCCATGGATCAGGATATCGTCCACCCCAGGAGTTAATGAGGCCCAAGGGATAACTATGGGAGGCAATCCATAAGTGCATAAGGCTTGTGGGGTCATGAGGGGATCACTCAAAAGGTACATGTACCCCTAGTGACCTCGAGGAAATGACTAAGGCTAATGGGACATGAGGTTTCAATGTAAAGATACAAGAATTCATGTAATAATGAAATCCTCAATGGATTTGTCCACAAAGTCAAGAGTGAGAAAGGTACTTGACTTCATGAAATATAAGAATATTGTGGGATGATAAAGTATTCATGGTTTGGATTCATGTGGAGAGTGAACCAACCTAAGAGGAAATATTGAAAGATAATGTGTGAGTACCCCATTTCTACTCTTGGAATAGGTAATTTCATCTTGTTATGAGTGAGAGAGATTGGGTAGACACACTTTATGTTTAAAATTGACAAATGAGAAGGAATACACTAATTTGAATTTAATGAAATAATCTAGGGTTTGAGGTTTTACCTCACCCTTATGTGGAAATGATTAAATAATAGGTTTGAAGCCTTTGGGAAAAGGTAGTCACCAAGTAAAATTGAAATCAGAAATGAAAATGTAATCACCAAGAGATGATATCATGTAAATACTAAGGATGTGGATATACCTTGAATGAAATTCAGGTATCAATATTAGTAATAATGTTTGGAATGTGCATATCCTAAGGTTTGAAACTACGATGAGTTATCATTCACCTTTACTTTACTAGGTCTGAATTTTGGGGATAAAATTCCTTTTAAGGAGGGGTAAATGTAATATCCTCAAATTTTGTTAATCTAATATATATAAGTATAAGGATTTAATTGATAAGTAAATTCCCTGATTGATGGGAATATAATGTGATCCTATTTGTGACATGGTTTCTACCCATAGACCAAGTGAGGTCCATGATACTATTTGCTTTGCAAATAGGTACATGTGGCACAAGTTTAAGAAATAATAAATGTTCTGCATAAATGAAGGATAATGGCTTAATGGGTTTTTAGATAATTGAAATATGGAATAATTAGAATGATTCCAATATATTATAAGATAATATATAATTTAAATAACTAATGGAGTAATTATCAAACTAGGGTTGGCAAGACAAGTTTTGTGGCATCACACAAGAATATCTCGGTCTGACTTTTGGTATACTTGAATATAATAACAAAAAGAAGAGAATTCTAGAATTTGAAAGAAAAAGGCCTTTCTATGTGGTGTGGGTAATTAATTTAAGGATATATTTTAAGAGAATGTTTCATGAATAAATGTTATCCCAATAAAATCCCAAAAATTAGATTAAGGTTGAAAGAGACATTAATGAGTTACCTTCCAAATTTTATAGTAAAAATATGTTTTGGAGGCCTAGGGAAGGGTTAAATGACCTACTTGTAATAAATAAATGTTGTTGTAACATAATGAATCTTGGATGTAATCTCCATGTAAACCTTTTTCCCAAGTTTCCCTCTCATTTCTATCCTTTAAGTCATTTATTTTTAATCAGTGGAATTTATAGTGGTTTAGTGAACATTTATTCAATAATTGTACCAATATAAGGGTTTATGCACAAATACCTCAGTGAAAGCTTAATTACCATGATTAAGTTCTATAAACCTTAATATAACTTATTGATATGATTTAAAAACATAAAATGAGGCTATATTTTCAAATTTGGTTTCATTTGGGTATTGTTTGTGCAAGTTATGCAATTTTAGGTACATTCTAGACTTTTATGCAATTTACCCAATTGGGAGGTTTTCTTTGCAAATTATCAACTGAATTTTAATCCTTAGAAATTACCTTACCATTAATGAGATTTGAAACCATTGGAGAACCTAGTTTCACCTTGATTTGATGGTATTTCTTTCCAAGGGCATTATATGGATTACCCTCTTTATAAAGATACTCCTCTTTAAAAGCTATCAACCAATGAGGTTATTCCTTTCTTGAAAAACGGTGGGGATGGCCTAGAAGGATCTGTGGTCTCTTAGGACAAAATTTTGATATCCAAGAAGAGTCCATTAGCTGTCCTCTTGCATGGCCATCAAGCCCTAGGCTAAAGTCACATGGAAAGTCCCTTAAGACACCTCATGTTTCACCTCTTTCTATATATAGCCATGTATACCCCTTCCCAACTCACAATTTAAAACTCTTTCTCTCCTTTTCTTTCCTCTATCTTAGATAATAGTTCCTTCTGTATTTGGCCACGAAGTTTCTGTCCCAAGGTAATAGAGGGAGCCTACGTTGGTGAAGAAGGCTCCTAGGGCTTCCAAATTGCTCTATTAGGGTTTCTAAAGTTCCTCCTTGGTAATTTCGATGAAAACTAGTAAGTTTCCTCCCTTCATTCCCTATTTTCATAATTTTAGTCTTCCTTACACCTTCTTTTAGGTCAGAACCATCATCATACATGGTAAAACTCCACCTAAAACCCTAAAACATCTCATCTCCATGCTCTTTTGCTAGGGTTTGCACCTCTAAAGTGGAGAAGGTGATCTTTGCTCAAGAAAGGAGCTTAGCTTGGAGAAACCATACCTTATAATCTCAGGATCATTTCTGTTTGGACCTTCTTACATTCCTAGAGGCAATTTTTGTTAACCCCCTTCTCATATATTTCTTAAGTACATGTTTAAAACAAATGCTTCTATGTTGATAATCGATGATTTCCATCTCTTTTTGCCATGTTCTTCTAAGGTTTTGGTTTCTTGCTATTTTATTTTCTCTAGAATTTCTAGTTTGGTTATCTAAGAAACTTCAAACCTGATCTTGGGTCAAATGGTGTTTTCTCCCTCTCCCTCTCTCTTTAATTATCTCGATCCATTTGATGATGTGGCAATTTCCTATTGATCAGTATTGCAAAATTCATATCTTTTAAACCGCTTATCCAAATTTGACAAATAAATATGTTTTGGAATTAGAAAATTAATCTCTATCTAATAAAAATATTTTAAAGGTCTGATTTCATGGTTTGACGAAGGGTGATTTTTGTAAAACGAATTTAATGCATAAAATCCATAAAAATTACATCTTAATCATCATAACTCCAAAATTAACATAAAAATATGTTTTCTTGATCGGGAAAACCTAATAAGTTCATTGGTGATATTTTCAAAAGCTAAATCCGATTTTTTCTAAAAAGCTCTAAAAATAGGGTTTCTATATATTAATGTGCACTATGTACTCTAATACATTTTAATACATTGAAAATAGGCAAAGTGGAAATTGGACTCAATTAAAGTGGTGAAAGTTAGTAATTGATATCAGTAAGAGAGGTATGTGCATTCATTACACCCTATGTTGGGATAATTGCAGCCCATCCCTATATTTCCCTAATGAGGTTTAAATGAACCCAAAATATTCTATTCTTGAATCCTAATGTTGTTCATGCCTCAAATTAGATTATAATTTCTTCTTGTTTGGGTCTTATACACCACTGCCATGCTTATTGAATATTATGACTACTCTTGCCATGACTACTTTTCTAGCATGTGGATTTATGTTCTATTTAATTTAAAGTAGCGGTACTTATGTACAACCACCTAAAGAGGGCATGTAAATAATTGCCCTGGGGAATGTCTTATTCTCTCCATAATATTGTAGGTGACTGGGAATGTCTTATTCTCCCCTCACCTAAGGTTTGAGGTCTGGTAGGTTCCTTAACCCTCATATTCTTGTTATCTTCATCATATGATGAACCCTAGCCTGTTTTTATTTGTTGTACTTATCTTGATATCCCAGATTAGTTTTGTGAGACATACCATGTTTTATTTCCCCTTTTGCTGGGTGCTTTCCCAACCACCCAGGTGCTGGTGCTGAGCAAGGAGAAGAACAAGTTTGAAGGAATTCATCTCAGGAGTAGATCTCAAGCTATTTGAAAGGATATCTAGGTTGCTATAGCTAGATCCTTTTCTCTTTTCTTTTTCTTTTGGGAACAATCATGTAATGCACAATGAAAGCCATGTAATAGGCTTAGTATTTTTATTTCTGCTGCTATTGACATTTTGTAATGTATCTAGTGCATGTTTATTTACTTGGAATATTATACATGCGTCCCTCAATATCTTTTATCTTTCTAAAAATATGGATGTTTTATACTTCCTTTAAATTTTAGTAAGGAGGTGATCTTACCTCTTTATAGCATGGTATCAGAGCCTTTAGGCAACTATTAGGACATGAAGTTGAAGCAAAGGTGTCTAGAATGGATCAGGGTTTCGGGGGCTGGCAATATTTTCCTCTGCACCACTAGCTTGGTTTACGAGGACTCCCGTGCCCATATGATACTAGCCTGGCCTGAACTGATACGAATTGCCCAAAATAGTATGCTTTTAGGCAATAACATTCTAAATATTCTTTTCTCATTTATGCTTCTATTCTTTTTCATCTATGATTCAAATATTCCTGGGAACTTAATATGTTAACCCTACCTTTCAGGATAGGTTACTTGTTCGACAGCAAGAACAAGGGAAAGTAGTCAAACCCTCTTATGACTCCTATTGGCCATAGTATGGTCAATCCTGCTACTCTGGGCACCCCCTCCTTCACACCAGAGGAAGAGTTGGCAATGTTGCACAAGGTGCTCTCCACCATGATGGGGTAGCTCCACATAGTGGCTGCCAATGCCAACAAGCCGAGGGAGTTCACCCTCACTTATTTCATAAAGATGCAGCCACCCCACTTCAAGGGTGAAAGTGAACACAACATGGTGGACAAAGCTGATGACTGGGTGTTGGCTTTGGATCAGACCTTCAAGGGTATGGCGTTCCGTCCTCACCAGAAAGTTCAGTTTGTGACATATGTGCTAGATGGACCGACGCGTGTCTAGAGGAATGGTGTCGCCCACACTCGAGACACCACTACCGTGGAGATGGAGTAGTTCCTGAATCTCTTCAGGGAGAAGTACATCTATCCTACCTTCCTGAGGAAGAAGGAAGCTGAGTTCTACAGCCTCAGGCAGGGAAGCATGAGTGTGGCCGACTACATCCAATGGTTCCCACTTTTGGAACGCTATGGCGACTGTCTCGTGAAAACAAGATTAACTAATGCGGAAGCAATCGCTAACAGCGGATTACCAAAAATCACTAATAATTTAAAACTTTTGCAAGGAGATCCATACATAAGAAATATCTTACATAAAAAACACATGACTTGTACCATCTCTCCTTGAGGATTACAACATCAACTACCTATTATCATTATATACAGACAACACACGAATCTCGAGGCATCAAGCCAAAACCTCAGATCGATATATCAAAACACTGGCTAAAAACTCCGAGGACCTGAGAGTACAGAGACGACACATAGGACTTTCTAACTATCTGACTTGACAGTTAGTGCCTCCACCTGAGATCTCACTGCTGTCCAAGGTGTTGCTTTCCTTTTCCTGCAAAAGAGTATCTGCCTCTTTGTCCGCGTCCACCTAAAAATGTTAGATCCCACGGGGGTGAGACAATTGTAAATTGCCCCAGCAAGAGATATAACTATCCGCCAAAACATTGTTATTGCAGTTTAATGATATAAAACTAGGCAGAGGATAAGCAGTTTAAAGCATTCTCGTCTTAAAGCATTGTAACTATTCATGATAGAACAATAGATCAACTATTCTCTTAATAAGGAATAGGAAGAACATGTATACCATTTATCCTCCATATTATATCATCATGTCAAACTTCTCTTGTGACACTCATTATCTTGATATGTCACCCATGAGACATTCTTGTTTCAACTTATTGGCCTTAGCCAATATGCTAAACAGATTTTTGGTTATTTTGGACATGAGAGTATACATCATCATGTCTTATTCAGGCATTGGTCTATACCAATCCTATATAAATATTCCAGGCATTGGATTACACCAATCCTATGCAACTAGTACAAGCATTAGACTTATATTATTCCTGTGTATCCATTCCAGGTATTGAACTATGTCAATCCCGTGTAACCATTCCAGGTATTGATCTATGTCAATCCCGTGCAACTATTCCAGGTATTGATCTATGTCAATCGTGTGCAACTATTCCAGGTATTGATCTATGTCAATCCTGTGCAACTATTCCAGGTATTGGAATTTAGCCAATCCTGTGCAACTAGTACAAGCATTAGACTTATATTATTCCTGTGTATCCATTCCAGGTATTGAACTATGTCAATCCCGTGTAACCATTCCAGGTATTGATCTATGTCAATCACGTGCAACTATTCCTGGTATTGATCTATGTCAATCCTGTGCAACTATTCCAGGTATTGGGATTTAGCCAATCATGTGCATTCCAGGTATTAGGAGTTAGCCAATCCTGTGTTATTATTCCAGGTATTGGGATTTACCCAATCCTGTGTTATTATTCCAGGTATTGGGATTTAACCAATCCTGTGTTATAATTCCAGGTATTGGGAGTTAGCCAATCCTGTGTTATCATTCCAGGTATTGGGAGTTAGCCAATCCTGTGTTATCATTCCAGGTATTGGGAGTTAGCCAATCCTGTGTTATCATTCCAGGTATTGGGAGTTAGCTAATCCTGTGTTATCATTCCAGGTATTGGGAGTTAGCCAATCCTGTGCATTCCAGGTATTGGGAGTTAGCCAAACCTGTATTATTATTCCAGGTATTGGGAGTTAGACAATCCTGTGCATTCCAGGTATTGGGAGTTAGCCAAACCTGTGTTATTATTCTAGGTATTGGGAGTTAGCCAATCCTGTGTTATCATTCCAGGTATTAAACTAAGTCAATCCTGTGACACTATTCTAGGTATTGGAGTTTAACCAATCCTGTGTAGATGTTATTCCAGGTATTAGACTATGTTAATCCTGTAATGCTAAAAGTGATATTTATCACATATTGATATATCACTTTCATCATCACTTTCAACTTCCTTAAGTTATCAGCTTATCTTGGATTAAGGTATTTCCCATCTTAATCCTTTCATCCATTAACCTATCACCCTTACCATGAAGTGCATAGGTCACACATAAGAATGTTCCAACTATCTTTAATGATATGGACTCATCTCAAGTTAAAGCATTACTTTCTATAAGGGTATCCACAATCAATCACTTTAGGCATTTCCCTCATCAAAATATTAGTAACCATTCCATTATTAGGATTAGGGTTTCCCATACTATCATACTTCATTAGGGTAAAGATTGCATATGACATCACCCTTCATTAGGCTTTCTCATCATATTGCCTAAAATTAGGGTTTACTATTCATCCCAACATGGGTTTCTCATGGCATCACCCTCAATTAGTGTTTACATGGAATCAACCTCAATTAGGGTTCACATGATCTCTTTATTAAAGATCATACCCTATTCATCACATGATCAATACTCATGTATGAATTCCTTTCCATCATCCTATCAACTTGATTAGGTTACATCAACCCTTCAATCAAGTATATACAACTATGGTTAACATAGAGTACTAAGACATTGTTCTTATAAGCAATTAGTGTTCATCCCTTAATTGGCACTAATCACTTAGGTACTATTAGGGTTTCAACTTTTGTACCTTCATTGATTATCATTACTAATCATCATTGAATCAATGGATGATTCATCATCTCTATTCTCAAGAGATTCAATCACATTGGACCTCCATTACATAAGGTATCCAATTGAATTAGGGTTTTCAATGTTGATTCCTTCAATCATTGAATTCATGGAACAAATCATCAATTGGACCTATACTCATACTTCAATTGAGTTTAATAGGTCAACCTTCAACTGATTTGACTCTCAATTGACCCTCAATTGATCATCAATTAGGGTTTTATTCAATTGAATTAGGGTTTGGAATCGATGATTCAACAACACTAATCAGTGTAAGACTAGTTGCTTTGAAACCATTGAACCATCATCCAAATTGGGTATGACCTGACCCCAAACGGTCTTGAGGTCGTTTGGATGACCTCCAAACGGTCTTGAGACCGTTTTCCCATCATATCACTCAAATCTAAGCAATCCAATTAGGGTTTGGTTCATTGGAATGATCACCAAATCAGCATTACATTGTTTAACAGCTTGGTACCTTTATACCTTCAAACACCTAACCATACTCAACCCTAGACCTCCAAACGGTCTTGGGTGACCACCAAACGGTCTTGAGACCGTTTGGATGAGCTCCAAACGGTCTTGAGACCGTTTGCCCATCCAACCTTTGGACTCTAGTGAAAATTCATCATGGATTGGTCTATCGAGTTGATCAAAAAATCAGCACTACATTGCAATATGATTAGTACCTTTGGACCATAAATTGGTCAACTATACTTGACCCCAGACCTCCAAACAGTCTTGGGGTGATCCCCAAACGGTCTTGAGACCGTTTGGGTGATCCCCAAACGGTCTTGAAACCGTTTGGGCTAATCAACCAAAATCTCTAATTAACTCATTGGAATTTCAGCACTGATTTCAATTAGGGTTTGCCCAATTGATTAGCCTTCAACTCATGACTCGTTTGGAATTAATCCATAAAATTTGGTGAGTCATTAACCAACATCATTAGGAACAGTAATATCATACGGTCAACGCTTAGTCAACCATATTATATGGTCTTGATACCGTCTGCCCAAAAAGTTCAATTAAATCAGATTGATAATCAGCACTTAGTCCAATTAGGTTTTCCTAATTGATTAGACTTCAACTCACGATTCCTTGGGATTTAATCCCTCCAATTTGGTGAGTCATCAACCAACATAATTATGAACAGTAATAACAAACGTTCAATGCTTGGTCAACTCACTCAAACGGTCTTGAAACCGTTTTCCCAAACAGGTTAAGTTTATCAGGTTGAAAATCAGCACATAATTCAATTCGATTGCCTAATTTGATTGGCCTTCAACTCTCGATTCCTTTGGAGTTAATCCCTCAAAGTTGGAGGGTTATCAGCCTAAATAATTAGGAACAAAATTCTCAAACGTTCAACGCTTGGTCAACCATCTCAAACGGTCTTGAAACCGTTTGCTCCCAAACGGTTTCAAACCGTTTGCCCTTAAACGACTTGCTGAAACCGCATAGCCAATCAAATTAAAACCATTTGGAGTAGCTATCAAAATGGTTTTGCTTGGTAATTTTCTTTGGATAAGCATCTAGGATGATTTCATCATCCCCTTCCTTCGAACAACCAATAACAGCAACCATTCTTGATGGAAATTGCAGCAAAGAAACAAGAGTGTATCAAATTGAAGAAATCAATCAACAAAGCATAGAGAATTGATGCAATAGCAATGTTTGAAGGTTTGAGTTATAAAACCCGCCTCCAATTGAGCTCCAAAGCTCCAAGCTCACGCCATTAATGGTGGATGAAGCTCTAGAAACTCCCCCTAGGCTCGTCCTCAAGCTTTTGATTGCAAAAGTTGGCTAGGGTTGAAGAGGAGATCGAAATAAGAAGGAATCCATAATTTATTTTCGATTTCCACCATGAAATCAAGGAGAGCGAAGGTCAAGGGCTTACCCACAGGTTGGGGACGTTCTCCCTGCTCCTCCCTAGCTTCTTGGTCGGTTTTGCAAGCAAGGGGAAGAAGAAAATCCGAAAAAGGCCTTGGTTTGGGCTTGGAAATGGCACTTTTATAAAGAAATTGATGAGAGAGAATATGCCTTATAAAAATCCAATTAATCCAAAAATTATGGCCGCCTCTTCCCCCTCAACTCCATAGATACGAGGCATATCCCTTTGCCTTTAATTATCCTTCATTATCCTCAATTTAAAGAAAAGCAAATTAAGCACCTTAATGCTTATTATATTAATATCCCATATGTGAGTGGAAAAAACTTTTCTTTATAATAAGGTGAGTGGAATTTCACCTACTTAAGATATTTTCGTTCCTTATCTTGGCAAAGAAACGTCCATCCTTATTCAAAATCAACCCAAAAAATTTTGGTTGAAATCCCTTCAATTATTTTTATTCATTTTTGCCCTAAATTGAATTAAGGTTTCAATTAGGATTAAATCTTGATTATTTTAATATCAAGATTCTCTCTCCTCCATCTTAATTCAAATGAGAAGTAACTCTCATTTTCTTTGCTCTACATGATGCCAAGAAACATTAGGGACTTTATTGAAGTGGTAATTTGCATATTGAACCCTAGATTTTGGGTAAATTGCACTTTTCACCAAAACTAGGTTTTAATGCACAACATTGCTTTACAAGCTTAATCTTGGTGCCCAAGCTTGTGGAAACCATACCACTACATCACATTCATTATTATGATGTCTTAACATCAGAGGAACATCTTATCATGCAACATTTTCAAGTTAACCCCTCGACTTGGGTAATTTGCACTTTAGTCCAAAATAAGCAAACATTGCTTCAACATTGTTCAAACAGGACCAAAATTGAAACATAGGTTCCTTTTGAGCCTTAATTACTTTTCACAAGATAAGTACACGCATATAATCAACTTTCTTAATCAAAACACCTAGGGTTAAAGCATAACCCAGATCAGGGATGTTACAAATTATAAACCCCTAACAAGGATTTTGTCCCCGAAATCCCAGATAAAGGGAACAGATATTATTCATTCATCACATCATCATGTCTCTTCATAACACCTCATTGTTATGTAGACATCATAGAACTTTGATCAGCACAAAGTTCCTTCACACAATATTCTCATAGAGTTAAATGAGAACTTATCTTAAAGACATATTTAGTTGTTATGTTTATGCAAAGCATAAACCCCTAACATATGATGTTCATATCATTTTATATAATCAGACTGATTTCATAGTTGACCACTCTAGGTAGCCAATCTAAATCATCTGATAATTCTCAGATACTAGAATCTCTTACCTTGGTATCAGTCACATGTGTTGAATACACATCATATTCTCATCTTTCTTTTATCATATTTACAACTTTATAGAACAGGGATCACCTCCCTTGTTCTCTTTCTCATCATATGAGGGTCATACTTTTACTTCCTCATATACACATACTGATCTGAATTCCTATCAGATCCTTCTTTCTTGTTCTTAAGATATGATACATTTATCCATATCATATTTCCAATTTCATGATACTCATTGGATTGTATCAGAATGATTGCTTGATCAGGGCAATCAAAAAGATATCAATCTAAGAGTTTCCATACTCACTTTATCATCAATAGTTGTACACCTGATCAGGGTTTACAAGTACTGAGATCAAGTAGTATGCACTTACATGCTATCATATTCCTTTCTTTTCATATTATCATAACATAAGATTTAACATCCCTGGATTTTATCCAGGCCTCTCTTCTATACCTCTTCCTCTTTCATGGAGGTAAAATCAATATAGAGCATTTAAAAGAATACTGAATAGAATTCAAATTCTAGTTCTCATCATTTCATCCCTATATAGCAA
Organism: Alisma plantago-aquatica; assembly: GCA_963693085.1. Lineage (NCBI taxonomy): Eukaryota > Viridiplantae > Streptophyta > Magnoliopsida > Alismatales > Alismataceae > Alisma > Alisma plantago-aquatica. The sequence goes on along the minus strand of OY856413.1, from coordinate 1,082,007,576 downwards.
CCAATGGGGAAAACAATATCAACAATCCTCCTTTTTATAACAAAAAGGGTTTAGTGTACTCAACATGTACACATTTATAACATACCTTGTACTCATATCATGGTCTTACTAGTCTTATTATTGAAGCAAAAACTAAGCCATAGAATCTTACAGGTGAAAGGTTAAGACCTTTGCACTTACTTAGTGGCTACTTCCCTGGTACACTAGGCATTTATTGCACTATTAGTACCAAAAACTTGGCTTTTTTTTAAACCATTAGGTAAATGTCTCTAGAATTATAGAGACCATTCCCTACTTCTCAGCTTATTGCCCCTTCTTGGGCACTACCATCACAGATTTATTATCTGTCTGAACTCATAGCAGAGTCCACTTTCTTACTATAAGTTAATCTTTTCCATATTTTCCCTTGTTCCAACATGACTAAGTCATTTAGGAACTCATTTAAAGCTCAAGCTTTCTGTATTAAGGATTGATAACCTAGGTTGTAAGCCTAGCATCCAGTCCACTCATATGCATTACTGTTGCCCTAATCTTCCCAATAAGAGCATGATCATAAGATTCTCTATCATGATCAGGTCTTAATGGGGATTCTCAGGCACTTATTCTATTCTTGCATGATCCCTTACACCTCTTCTTGGTGCAACAACATTGCCCTAAGCAATGTGTTCTTTGTGCTCTCCAGTCATTTTAAAACTTTACCCTTTCTCTGCACAAGGAGAAATCATTATAGGGTATACTGGAGGACACTAACACAGACTCAACAACTTAGTCCTATGTCTCTGTAGACTCAACGAACCTAAAGCTCTGATACCACTAATTTGTGGCGACTGTCTCGCGAAAACAAGATTAACTAATGCGGAAGCAATCACTAACAGCAGATTACCAAAAATCACTAAAAATTTAAAACTTTTTGCAAGGAGATCCATACATAAGAAATCTCTTACATCAAAAACACATGACTTGTACCATCTCTCCTTGAGGATTACAACATCAGCTACCTATTATCATTATATATAGACAGCACACGAATCTCGAGGCATCAAGCCAAAACCTCAGATAGATATATCAAAACACTGACTAAAAACTCCGAGGACCTGAGAGTACAGAGACGACACATAGGACTTTCTAACTATCTGACTTGACAGTTAGTGCCTCCACCTGAGATCTCACTGTTGTCCAAGGTGTTGCTTTCCTTTTCCTGCAAAAGAGTATCTGCCTCTTTGTCTGTGTCCACCTAAAAATGTTGGATCCCACGCGGGTGAGACAATTGTAAATTGCCCCAGCGAGAGATATAACTCTCCGCCAAAACATTGTTATTGCAGTTTAATGATATAAAACTAGGCAGAGGATAAGCAGTTTAAAGTATTCTCGTCTTAAAGCATTGTAACTATTCATGATAGAACAATAGATCAACTATTCTCTTAATAAGGAATAGGAAGAACATGTATATCATTTATCCTCCATATTATATCATCATGTCAAACTTCTCTTGTGACACTCATTATCTTGATATGTCACCCATGAGACATTCTTGTTTCAACTTATTGGCCTTAGCCAATATGCTAAACAGATTTTTGGTTATTTTGGACATGAGAGTATACATCATCATGTCTTATTCAGGCATTGGTCTATACCAATCCTATATAAATATTCCAGGCATTGGATTACACCAATCCTATGAAACTAGTACAAGCATTAGACTTATATTATTCCTGTGTATCCATTCCAGGTATTGAACTATGTCAATCCTGTGTAACCATTCCAGGTATTGATCTATGTCAATCCCGTGCAACTATTCCAGGTATTGATCTATGTCAATCCTGTGCAACTATTCCAGGTATTGATCTATGTCAATCCTGTACAACTATTCCAGGTATTGGGATTTAGCCAATCCTGTACAACTAGTACAAGCATTAGACTTATATTATTCCTGTGTTATTATTCCAGGTATTGGGATTTAACCAATCCTGTGTTATCATTCCATGTATTGGGAGTTAGCCAATCCTGTGTTATCATTCTAGGTATTGGGAGTTAGCCAATCCTGTGTTATCATTCCAGGTATTGGGAGTTAGCCAATCCTGTGTTATCATTCCAGGTATTGGGAGTTAGCCAATCCTGTGTTATCATTCCAGGTATTGGGAGTTAGCCAATCCTGTGCATTCCAGGTATTGGGAGTTAGCCAAACCTGTGTTATTATTCCAGGTATTGGGAGTTAGCCAATATTGTGCATTCCAAGTATTGGGAGTTAGCCAAACCTGTGTTATTATTCCAGGTATTAGGAGTTAGCCAATCCTGTGTTATCATTCTAGGTATTAAACTAAGTCAATCCTGTGACACTATTCCAGGTATTGGAGTTTAACCAATCATGTGCAGATGTTATTCCAGGTATTAGACTATGTTAATCCTGTAATGCTAAAAGTGATATTTATCACATATTGATATATCACTTTCCTCATCACTTTCAACTTCCTTAAGTTATCAGCTTATCTTGGATTAAGGTATTTCCCATCTTAATCCTTTCATCCATTAACCTATCACCCTTAACATGAAGTGCATAGGCCACACATAAGAATGGTCCAACTATCTTTAATGATATGAACTCATCTCAAGTTAAAGCATTACTTGCTATAAGGGTATCCACAATCAATCACTTTAGGCATTTCCCTCATCAAAATATTAGTAACCATTCCATTATTAGGATTAGGGTTTCCCATACTATCATACTTCATTAGGGTAAAGATTGCATATAACATCACCCTTCATTAGGCTTTCTCATCATATTGCCTAAAATTAGGGTTTACTATTCATCCCAACATGGGTTTCTCATGGCATCACCCTCAATTAGGGTTTACATGGAATCAACCTCAATTAGGGTTCACATGATCTCTTTATTAAGGATCATACCCTATTCATCACATGATCAATACTCATGTATGAATTCCTTTCCATCATCCTATCAACTTGATTAGGTTACATCAACCCTTCAATCAAGTATATACAACTATGGTTAACATAGAGTACTAAGACATTGTTCTTATAAGCAATTAGGGTTCATCCCTTAATTGGCACTAATCACTTAGGTACTATTAGGATTTAAACTTTTGTACCTTCATTGATTATCATTACTAATCATCATTGAATCAATGGATGATTCATCATCTCTATTCTCAAGATATTCAATCACATTGGACCTCCATTACATAAGGTATCCAATTGAATTAGGGTTTTCAATGTTGATTCCTTGAATCATTGAATTCATGGAACCAATCATCAATTAGACCTATACTCATACTTCAATTGAGTTTAATAGGTCAACCTTAAACTGATTTGACTCTCAATTGACCCTCAATTGATCATCAATTAGGGTTTGATTCAATTGAATTAGGGTTTGGAATCGATGATTCAACAACACTAAACAATGTAAGACTAGTTGCTTTGAAACCATTGAACCATCATCCAAATTGGGTATGACCTGACCCCAAACGGTCTTGAGGTCGTTTGGATGACCTCCAAACGGTCTTGAGACCGTTTGCCCATCATATCACTCAAATCTAAGCAATCCAATTAGGGTTTGGTTCATTGGAATGATCACCAAATCAACATTACATTGTTTAACAGCTTGGTACCTTTAGACCTTCAAACACCTAACCATACTCAACCCTAGACCTCCAAACGGTCTTGGGTGACCACCAAACGGTCTTGAGACCGTTTGTATGAGCTCCAAACGGTCTTGAGACCGTTTGCCCATCCAACCTTTGGACTCTAGTGAAAATTCATCATGGATTGGTCTATCGAGTTGATCAACAAATCAGCACTACATTGCAATATGATTAGTACCTTTGAACCTTCAATTGGTCAACTATACTTGACCCCAGACCTCCAAACGGTCTTGGGGTGATCCCCAAACGGTATTGAGACCGTTTGGGTGATCCCCAAACGGTCTTGAAACCGTTTGGGCTAATCAACCCAAAATCTCTAATTAACTCATTGGAATTTCAGCACTGATTTCAATTAGGGTTTGCCCAATTGATTAGCCTTCAACTCATGACGCGTTTGGAATTAATCCATAAAATTTGGTGAGTCATTAACCAACATCATTAGGAACAGTAATCTCATACGGTCAATGCTTAGTCAACCATCTTATACGGTCTTGAGACCGTTTTCCCAAAAAGTTCAATTAAATCAGATTGATAATCAGCACTTAGTCCAATTAGGTTTTCCTAATTGATTAGTCTTCAACTCACGATTCCTTGCGAGTTAATCCCTCAAATTTGGTGAGTCATCAACCAAAATAATTATGAACAGTAATCCCAAACGGTCAATGCTTGGTCAACTCACTCAAACGGTCTTGAAACCGTTTGCCCAAACAGGTTAAGTTAATCAGGTTGAAAATCAGCACATAATTCAATTCGATTGCCTAATTTGATTGGCCTTCAACTCTAGATTCCTTTGGCGTTAATCCCTCAAATTTGGAGGGTTATCAGCCTACATAATTAGGAACAAAATTCCCAAACGGTCAATGCTTGGTCAACCATCTCAAACGGTCTTGAAACCGTTTGATCCGAAACGGTTTCAAACCGTTTGCCCTTAAACGGTTTGCTGAAACCGCATAGCCAATCAAATTAAAACGATTTGGAGTAGCTATCAAAATGGTTTTGCTTGGTAATTTTCTTTGGATAAGCATAAAGGATGATGTCATCATCCCCTTCCTTCGAACAACCAAGAACAGCAACAGTTCTGGATGGAAATTGCAGCAAAGAAACAAGAGTGTATCAAATTGAAGAAATCAATCAACAAAGCATAGAGAATTGATGCAATAGCAATGTTTAAAGGTTTGAGTTATAAAACCCGCCTCCAATTGAGCTCCAAATCTCCAAGCTCACGCCATTAATGGTGGATGAAGCTCTAGCAACTCCCCCTAGGCTCGTCCTCAAGCTTTTGATTGCAAAAGTTGGCTAGGGTTGAAGAGGAGATCGAAATAAGAAGGAATCCACAATTTATTTTCGATTTCCACCATGAAATCAAGGAGAACGAAGGTCAAGGGCTTACCCATAGGTTGGGGACGTTCTCCCTGCTCCTACCTAGCTTCTTGGTCGGTTTTTCAAGCAAGGGGAAGAAGAAAATCCGAAAAAGGCCTTGGCTTGGGCTTGGAAATGACACTTTTATAAAGAAATTGATGAGAGAGAATATGCCTTATAAAAATCCAATTAATCCAAAAATTATGGCCTCCTATTCCCCCTCAACTCCATGGATACGAGGCATATCCCTTTGACTTTAATTCTCCTTCATTATCCTCAATTTAAAGAAAAGCAAATTAAGCACCTTAATGCTTATTATATTAATATCCCATATGTGAGTGGAAATTACTTTTCTTTATAATAAGGTGAGTGGAATTTCACCTACTTAAGATATTTTCGTTCCTTATCTTGGCAAAGGAACGTCCATCCTTATTCAAAATCAACCCAAAACATTTTAGTTGAAATCCCTTCAATTATTTTTATTCATTTTTGGTCCAAATTGAATTAATGTTTCAATTAGGATTAAATCTTGATTATTTTAATATCAAGATTCTCTCTCCTACATCTTAATTCAAATGAGAAGTAACTCTCATTTTCTTTGCTCTACATGATGCCAAGAAACATTAGGGACTTTATTGAAGTGATAATTTGCATATTGAACCCTAGATTTTGGGTAAATTGCACTTTTCACCAAAACTAGGTTTTAATTCACAACATTGCTTTACAAGCTTAATCTTGGTGCCCAAGCTTGTGGAAACCATACCACTACATCACATTCATTATTATGATGTCTTAACATCAGAGGAACATCTTATCATGCAACATTTGCAAGTTAACCCCTCGACTTGGGTAATTTGCACTTTAGTCCAAAATAAGCAAACATTGCTTCAACATTGTTCAAACAGGACCAAAATTTAAACATAGGTTCCTTTTGAGCCTTAATTACTTTTCACAAGATAAGTACACGCATATAATCAACTTTATTAATCAAAACACCTAGGGTTAAAGCATAACCCAGGTCAGGGATGTTACACTGGCCATCGAGTCCTACCCAGGATTCCAATCCTATGGACACAATAATGGCTATAGAAACAACAAGAGGAAGAACCCTACCCAAAATGAGAATCACGGATGTGATCGGTGCAATAGGTGCTCTCACCACCATCCTCCAAGGAGATATCCTATCAACAATGCACCTGCTCATAGAGACAAGCGGCCTCCTCTGACCTGCAATGAGTGTGGCCATGTGGGGCATATCCGACCACTCTGCCCACATTTCCAACAAGGACAAAATAATGCCCAACAACCCTAGCTGCCAAGGCAGAATCTGCCTCTGTGGAATAATAACAACAATAACAACCAGAACCCGAGATGACCGCCAGTGGAGAGGAGGAATGGGAGAGTGTTTGCTCTTAATGCTGAGGAAGTAGGTGAAGATAATGAAGTTATTGAAGGTACCTTGCATCTTAATATGCATCCTATAAAGGCATTGTTTGATTTTGGCTCATCTAATACCTTCATATCATGTCAGATTGCATCCATGTTAGAAATAGAATCTGAGTATATGGATCATATATTATATGTAAAAACCCCTAGTGGTAAGATCTGCTCTTCATATCTCCAAACTCCGACCGTGGACCTCTGTATATCTGGTATAATGTTTCCCTCAGATTTCATCTTGCTCGACATGACCTCCTTTGATGTCATCCAGGGAATTGATTGGTTGAAGAGGTACAAAGTTGTAAAGAATCAAAGGTTAGTTTATCACATCCTGTTGAGGGAAGATTGTGTGTCAAGGGTAGGCAGCGAGAAGATTGAAAATTTGTTCTCTCTGCTATCAAAGCTGAAAAGCTAATCTCGAAGGGTGTAGAACTTTCTTAGCCTCTACAGTCCTCGAGACTACACTCCCTTCTCTTAACCACATGGATGTAGGGGAGGACTTCCCAGACGTCTTTCCTGAGGAGTTACCTGGTTTGCCACCAACTCGAGAGGTCGAGTTCTCCATCGAGCTTGTACCCAGAACTTCACCAATATCGAAGCCGCCTTACCTCTTGGCCCCTGCCGAGCTTGCCGAACTGAAGAAGAAGCTAGAAGAGCTTCTCAACATGGGCTTCATCCGCCCCAGTGTTTCACCCTGGGGAGCCCCTATCCTTCTCGTGAAGAAGAAGGATGGTTCGATGTGGATGTGTATGGACTACCACATTCTTAACCAAGTGACGGTGAAGAACCGTTATCATTTGCATCACATCGATAATTTGTTCGACCAGCTAAAGTCATCCACTGTGTTCTTGAAGATGGATCTATAAAGTGGCTACTACCAGATGCGCGTGAAGGACCATGAAGTACCGAAGACGGTGTTCAGAACTCGCTATGGGCATTACAAATTCATGGTCATGCCTTTCGGCTTGACAAATGCCCCTGCTGCCTTCATGGACTTGATGAACTGAGTGTTTCACCCATAACTTGACAAGTTTGTGGTGGTGTTTATCGATGACTTTTTGGTTTATTATGAGACGTTAGAAAAACATCGCGAGCATATACAGATTGTACTCAACACACTATGAGAAAATCAACTCTATGCAAAATTCTCAAAGTGTGAGTTCTGGATAAAGGAAGTGATGTTTCTGTGTCATGTATTTTTTTCCGAACATATAGTTGTTGATCCTGCAAAGATAGAAGTTGTGACTAAGTGGAAAGCTCCAAAGAATCCCTCGGAGATCCATAGTTTCCTTGTATTAGTAGGTTACTATCGAAGGTTTATAAAGAACTTATCTGAGTTGGCCTTGCCTTTAACCAAGCTGACGTGAAAGGTGGTCAAGTTCTCTTGGACACCAGAATGTAAGAATAGTTTTCAGAAGCTAAAGAAGAGCCTGAATTCTTCTCCCATGCTTGTTTTTCCTGTTGAGGGCATACCCTATGTCATCTACATCGACGCATCCAAACAAGGCTTAGGGTGTGTTTTGATGCAAGACGGAAAGGTGATCGTCTATGCTCCTCGACAGTTGAAACCTAATGAAGCTAATTGGCCTACACATGATTTGGAGCTTGCTGCCATAGTTCATGCTTTGAAGATCTAGCGACACTATCTCTATGGTGAAAAGTTTGAAGTCTTTTCTGATCACAAGAGTCTGAGATATTTGTTGACTCAGAAGGATCTAAACTTGCAACAACATAGGTGGGTGGAATATCTTAAAGATTATGACTTCACCATTACCTATCATCCTGGTAAAGAAAATGTCGTAGCTGATGCTTTAAGTCACAAGAAGGATGTTGTTTGTGCTGCTCTGAGATGTTCAATATGGGAAAACCTTGAACATGTGGCTAGATGGATACCTCAACCTGTAGAATTAGTAGATGAAGACAAGTTGTGTTTTCATATGGCCATCTTGACCGTTACACCAACCTGGATCTCGGAAGTTGTGGCTACACAGTTGGAGAGTTCTGAGCTTGAGGAGATGGAAGCTTTAACTGAGAAATCACAATCTGACTTCTCTGTCAGAGTTGATGGTGTTGTCCACTTTAAACAAAGGTTGTAGATTCCTAATGTTGGTGATATGAGACAGAAGGTTCTGAGCGAAGCTCATGGGTCCAAGTACACTATTCATCCAAGCACAACAAAGATGTATAAGGACTTACAACGAAGCTTCTCGTGGAAGAACATGAAGAATGATATAGCTCTATTCGTCGCGAAGTGCTTAACATGTCAGGAAGTCAAGATAGAACATCAATGACTTGGTGGTCTTCTTCACCCTCTTGAAATTCTAGAATGGAAGTGGGAGAAAATCATAATGGACTTCATTACTGGTTTCCCCAAGTCCAAGAAAGGTTATGATGTTGTTTGGGTGGTTATTGACCGGCTTACAAAATCTGCTCATTTCTTTCCTTTCAAAACCAATTACAAAGTTGCGGATATGAATCAGTTGTACATTGAGTGGATCATACGATGACATGGAGTACCTGAGGTAATAGTTTCTGATCGTGACCCAAAGTTTACTTCTGGTTTATGGGGTCAGATTCAGGAGGAGATGGGTACTGACGTGGATTTCAGTATTGCTTACCACCCGTCGACTGATGGTCAATCTGAGAGAACAATTTAGATTTTGGAGGACTTGCTTTATGCTTGTGTGATGGATTGGGGTGGTGTATGGGATCGATATCTGCCATTAGCTGAGTTTTCTTACAACAATAGCTACCAAGCTAGTATTGGTATGCCACCTTTTTAAGCTCTCTATGGTAGACCATGTCGTTCACCTTTGCATTGGGACGATGTCGGTGAACGTTCTCTAGTGAAGACGAATGACATGCAAATGATGATAGAAAAGGTGCAGTTGGTAAAGAAACACTTACAACATTTTCAAGACTGACAGAAGATGTATGCTGACAAGAAGCGGTTCGATGTTAACTTCCTAGTGGGTGACTATGCATTTTTGAAGATCAAGCCTATCCGTTCTATTGCTAGATCTAAAGTTAAAGGCAAGTTGAGTCCCCACTATGTTGGACCATTTGAAATCTTAGATAAGGTTGGAGATTGTGCATACCGCTTAGCCTTACCTCCTTCCTATGATAAGATTCATAATGTGTTCCATGTCTCTGTGCTGAAGAAGTATGTGAAGGACTCTTCTCATGTGCTTATTGTTGAGCCTTTGGAGATACATGAGAATGACCTATAAAGAGCTACCTGTGAAGATTCTTGACTCCTGAGTAAATCAATTGAGGAACAAAGAGATTGAGTTGGTAAAAGTATTGTGGAAATATCATGGTCTGGAAGAAACCACTTGGGAGTTGAGAGATGAAATGTTACATACTCACCCTTCTCTTTTTGCTTGAAATTTCGGGGACAAAATACTTTTAAAGGGGTGGAGTGCTATAACATAATGAATGTTAGATTTAATCTCCATGTAAACATTTTCCCATGTTTCCCTCTCATTTCTCTCCTTTATGTCATTTATGTTTAATTAGTGGAATTTATAGTGGTTTAGTGAACATTTATTCACTAATTGTACCAATATAAGGGTTTATGCACAAATACCTCAGTGAAAACTTAATTACCATAATTAAGTGCTATAAACCTTAATATAACTTTTTGATATGTTTTGAAAACATAAAATGAGGCTAAATTTCAAATTTTGTTTGATTTGGATGTTGTTTGTGCAAGTTATGCAATTTTAGGTACATTCTGGACTTTTATGCAATTTACCCAATTGGGAGGTTTTCTTTGAAAATTATCAAATGAATTTTAATCCTTAGATATTAACTTACCATTAAAGAGATTCAAAACTATTGGAGAACCTAGTTTCACCTTGGTTTGATGGTATTTCTTACCAAGGGCATTATAGGGATTACCCTCTTTATAAAGATGCTTATCTTTAAAAGCTATCAACCAATGAGGTTATTTCTTTCTTGAAAAATGGTGGGGAAGGCCTAGAAGGATCTGTGGGATCTTAGGACCGAAGTTTGATATCCAGGAAGAGTCAATGACCTGTCCTCTTGCATGTCCATCAAGCCCTAGGCTAAAGACACATGGAAAGTCCCTTAAGACACCTCATGCTTCACCTCTTTCTATATATAGCCATGTATACCCCTTCCCAACTCACAATTCGAAAACTCTTGTTTTACTTTTCTTTCCACTAGGTTAGATAATAGTTCCTTCTGTATTTGGCCACAAATTTTCTGTCCCAAGGTAATAGAGGGATCCTACCTTGGTGAAGAAGGCTCCTAGGGCTTCCAAATTGCTCTATTAGGGTTTCTAAAGCTCCTCCTTGGTAATTTCGACCAAAACTAGTAAGTTTCCTCCCCTCATTCCCTATTTTCATTCTGTTAGTCTTCCTTATACCTTCTTCTATGTCGGAACCATGATCATACATGGTAAAACTCCACCTAAAACCCTAAAACATCTCATCTCCATGCTCTTTTTCTAGGGTTTGCACCTCTAAAGTGGAGAAGGTGATATTTTCTCAAAAGAGGAGATTATCATGGAGAAACCAGACCTTATAATATCATGATCATTTCTGTTTGGACCTTAATACATTCCTAGAGGCAAGTTTTGTTAACCCCCTTCTCGTATATTGCTTAAGTACATGCTTAAAACCCATGCTTCTATGTTGATAATCGATGATTTTCATCTCTTTATAACATGTTCTTCTAAGGTTTTGGTTTCTTGCTATTTTATTTACTCTAGAATCTCTAGTTTGTTTATCTAAGAAACTTCAAACCTGATCTAGGGTCAAATGGTGTTTTCTCCCTCTCCCTCTCTCTTTAATTATCTCGATCAGTTTGATGATGTGGCAATTTCCTATTGGTCAGTATTGCAAAATTCATATCTTCTAAACTGCTTATCCAAATTTGACAAATAAATATGTTTTGGAATTGGAAAATTAATCTCTATCTAATAAAAATATTTTCAAGGTATGATTTCATGGTTTGACGAAGGGTGATTTTTGTAAAACGAATTTAATGCATAAAATCCATAAAAATTACATCTTAATCATCATAATTCCAAAATTAACATAAAATATGTTTTCTTGATCAGGAAAACCTAATAAGTTCATTGGTGATATTTTCAAAAGATAAATATGAATTTTGCAAAAATTATCTAAAAATAGGGTTTCTATATATTATTGTGCACTATGTACTCTAATACGTTTTAATACATTGAAAATAGACAAAGTGGAACTTAGACTCAATTAAAGTGGTGAAAGTTTGTAATTGATATCAGTAAGAGTGGTATGTGCATTCTTTACACCCTATGTTGGGATAATTGCAGCCCAACCCTATATTTCCCTAATGAGGCTTAAATGAACCATAAATATTCTATTCTTGAATCCTAATGTTGTTCATGCCTCAAATTAGATTATAATTTCTTCTTGTTTGGGTCTTATACACCACTGCCATGCTTATTGAATATTATGACTACTCTTGCCATGACTACTTTTATAGCATGTGGATATATTTTCTATTTAATTTAAAGTAGCGGTACTTATGTACAATCACCCAAAGAGGGCATGTAAATAATCAACCTGGAGAATGTCTTATTCTCCCCATAATATTGTAGGTGACTGGGAATGTCTTATTCTCCCCTCACCGAAGGTTATAGGTTCGGTAGGTGCCTCAACCCTACTTAGTTAGGTAGGCATAATTATCTTACATTCAAATCCTTTTTGATATTATTGTTAATGGCAAATTTCTTTTGAATATAGCCTCATATTCTTGTTATCTTCATCATATGATGAACCCTAGCCTATTTTTATTTGTGGTACTTATCTTGATATCCCAAATTAGTTTTGTGACACATACCATGTTTTCTTTCCCCTTTTATTGGGTGCTTTCCCAACCACCAAGGTGCTGGTGCTGAGAAAGGAGAATGACAAGTTTGAAGGAATTCATCTCAAGAGTAGATCTCAAGCTATCTGAAAGGATGTCTAGGTTTCTATAGCTAGAACCTTTTCTCTTATCTTTTTCTTTTTGGAACAATCATGTAATGAACAATGAAAGTCATATAATAGGCTTAGTATTTTTATTTCCTCTGCTATTGACATTCTGTAATGTTTCTAGTGCATGCTTATTTACTTGGAATATTATACATGCATCCCTCAGTATCTTTTGTCTTTCTAAAACGATGGATGTTTTGTGCTTCCTTTAAATTTTAGTAAGGAGGTGATCAATGCTCTTTACAGTTGTTCCCTTATTTGATGAGAGATAAAGGACATCTAGAATCATCCTTTCAATATCCATCCTCTGTTAACACTACTATAGAAAATGCTTTTTACAACGGGAGATAGACAACAATTCTCATGATTGTGTTGTAGTTAGCATACTTATCACAACAAGCCTATTTTTGTGTTATATATTGTATATTTTATACAACACAAGTCATTTACAACATGCCAAACACGTTGTAGTATAGGGGGATACAACAACAACTACTAAAGTGTTGTAATAGACTGTAGTATCACAACATATTCAAACCCGTTGTAAAAGATGTTAATTACACAACATATTTTGACCCGTTGTAATAGTCACATGTTGTAATAGACCATCATTACACAACATAGACTCACCCGTTGTAGTATGTATTAATTATACAACGGGCCTTTACATGTTGTATTTGGTATATGTTGTAATAGACCACCATAATACAACATATTGAAACTCGTTGTTATATCCTGACATGAGACAACAAACTCTAACATGTTGTTATATATTATAATTACACAACATGTTGTGACCTGTTGTAATATCCACACATAACAAATCATTGTAATAGGCCACCATTACACAACATAAACTAAACCATTGTAATATACCATTATTACACAACATGATATCACTTGTTGTACTAGCTACATGTTGTAAAAGACTATTGTCACACAACACGCTATACCTTGCTGACAATATGGGTGGATTTTTGTTTGAGTGGTAGGTTGAACAAAATCATATTTTGTGTGGTCATGTGAATGATAGTTTTTCACTCTAGGTAGATATTTTGACCTGAAACCGACCCAATTCCAATATATGCACATACAAAATACATATGGAATAATTACCCCCTCATTACAACAAAATCCACTATAAGTCAGGGCTACCTAGTCAGGAATAAAAGTCCTAACCAAACTAGAACTAGTTCCCAAGGCTAATCCCTGACCAGTGGTGGCGGGAGGGGGGAGGCAAGCAGGGGAAAGTGCCCCCTTCCAATTTTAATTTTTCTTAACATATATATGTTTTATAAATGTAGCATGGTATCAAAGTTAATTTTTCTTTTTATATTTTATATGCTTCACTCGCTTATTAGCCTATATTCAAATTATGTAAATGTTATTTATAAATAACGTTATTATCAATATGATTTTAAGTAAGAATTAGAAATATAAAGACATTAAATTAGGGTAAACAATATAAAATAAGTGACATTTCTTTATTTTTATAAATACATCTCATTGTTACCTAATTAACAAGTAATGTGTTTTTATTAAACATATTAACAACAATACCAAATATATATCCATTAATTTTAATTGGTGAACTATTAGTTTGCATCAATTTTATAATGATTAAATAAGAAACTGATATCTATGAGTAACAAAATACTTTATGATCTATAATTAATAGTATACTTTGTTACATGTTAAATAATTTTATATAATTTATAAACAATTAATTAAATGTATTATAAATATTACAAGTACATAGTTGTATGGTTAATGAGGAAAAGTAAACCAGTATCTATAATTTTTTGTATACTTTATAGAATACCAAATACTTTATAAAGTATATATAAATAATTAAGTATGTAACAAATATAGCAAGTACATAGGTAATATTAAAAAAAATCTATATCTATAATTAATAATATACTCCATGGGATATCAAATAGTATTATATTATGTATAAATAATTAAATGTATAATATATATAGCAAAAACATAGTCCATAGATGTATATGTTATGTGTACAGATTTATACTGATTCTTTTCTATTACTAGTAAACACACACGTGCACATGCATGTGCCATACCGGATATATTTAATTTACATTGGATGAAAAAATAGTCAAGTACTTAATATGTTTAAATACTATATTTTTATCTCAAAATTTTTATATTTTAAAATATTAACCACGTATGTTCTTAATTAGTTAAACAATACATCAAACATATTACGTAACATATTTTTCTTTCATAATCTATTTGCAGTGAACCAGGGAGAGGGACCGAAAATATTGGATATATCATGCAGAGAACCAGGGAGAGGGACCATAAACGTTTTTTGGTGAAAAATGTATCAATAAAAAGAAATGTTTGGCTTATTATGAATCAAGTTGCATGGATCATATAGTCATTGAAAGGTGAAACAAAAAAATTAAATATAAAATTGTTTTTCTTATTTATTTATTGGGTGGTTGAGTGATGAAGATAATTGTGGGAGGAGTTGTTGGAACGTTGATGGAGATAATTGTGGGCAAATGTGCTTGAATGAGTGAATGATGGAAATAATAATATCATTTGAATTTTTTGAGAGGAAAATAGGAAGAGACGAAGAGAGGTGGTGTGTTTATTGTTTTGAAACGTTTCATTTTTGTAAAGAAGTTAGAGAGAATAAAGTTTTAATGAGATATAGAGAGGACAGAGCGGGTGGAGAGGGGCTTGGAAACATGGGATTAGTTGAAGAGACAAAGAGTACGGATGAAGGGAGAGATAAACGTGGGGATTAGTTAGGGAGAGGGAAACAGACGCCTGTGCTCCATCCTTCCACCAATTTCTTCTCACACCCGACGGTCGCAAGCACTCCATCCTTTCGGTGGTTTCTTCTCTACGCTCCATCCTTCCGTCAACTTTGTCGGTTCTGTAGTATGTTGCACCGTAACCACCGTCCGTAGGCCGAGCACATACGTCCGGGGCTACAACTGACCATCTGCTAACACAAATCATCACTGTTCTTCGCTCCGCACAAAGCATAGACTGTTGGCTGTCGTCTTCTAGCTGCCAAAGCTTTTACTCGTTCCGGTTCGATTATGTTCTCATGTTTCTTTCTCGAATGTATCTCTCCTTCAACCCTTGTTTCATTTTTTGCAATCATCCACGTTATCCGAGGGTTGCTTATTGCTCCCGTTAGGTATTATCAGGTATAAAACTTGCTACTTGTTGCTCTGCAAATACCGTATTGGAGTTCCCTTCTAGAGTTGTTGTCTGATCGTCGTTTCCGGACCTACTGTTCGGTCATTTTCTTCTGAACTTGCTGTCCGATGGTTTAATTTTAGACTGTTCAAGTGCAAATATAAAGTTATTTCGTTGTTGACTTACTGTGCTAAAGGAAGAAGATCAGACTGACAATGTATGCATTACTAACGGAACAACTTTTCGTCATTTTTATTAGAAATGTAGCATATTTTTTCTGATATAAGATCACTATATAAGAAATTATTTAATTTTTGGTGACCATATTTGTAGCCCAAACAAGTTCATTCTCGATTACTCACATTAATAAATGAACATATATGCCAAATTTATGTCATGTGAAGATTAAATCTTTTTTGTTTGTGATCGATTATTCTTGACATGAGAAAGATGGAAGTGAAAGTGACAATCTTTCAACAAGTCTTTTTCAAGTTCTACTTTTAATTATTTTCTAACGTAATAGAACATAAAGAAAAAATATTGATATTTGTTTCATTGTTTACTTTGGAATTATATGCATATAATAAGCTACAATATTTCTAGTAATAAACATTTTCTTACATTTGTAATACTAGTTAGAATGTCATTATAATTAAGAAAGTGTCTAAATATTAGCATCAAGTTCCCTTGTTTATTTATAAAAGTGAATTTGGTAGAATACTTCTTAATCAGTCTTATATTTTTTTATCTTTACTGATATCTTTGTTAATATTTATTATTTTTAAATTTGTGACATCTCTCTTTACTATTATGTTTATGCTATATCAATTTAGTAGAAAAAAACACTCAAGGCGAAAACTATAAAACTACATATTCTGTTCAAAATTAATATTTTATTCCATCATGTTTATTTAGTATTTTTATCCAATAGATCAGAAATTTAATAAAAAATAATCTTCATGACAATATTCTAGTATAATTGCAAACATTACTTGTTTATGCGAGGATTTTAGATTTTATTCAAAACTTATCAATTATTTATGTAGGAAAATTATTTGGATTAATTTTATTGGTTAGGGTGTATTTCCATACTCTAGTGCCTTTCTTCTCTCACCTACCAACAATTAAACACATTTAACGACGTGCCCACTTTTATTGGATTTTTTTCACCTTTGTAAAATTAGAATGAAGAATCACACAATGGTAGGAAACTTTAAAACATTAATGTTGCCAGTGGCGGAGCCAGCCCCCTAATGGGGGGCACATATAAAAATTATGTTAAGTACATAAGTGGAATTCATATTGAGTGTTAATATCTCTCAATCGACCTATTTGATTGGATCGAGGCAAGAAAATAGATGTATCTTACATAAATAAAAAACGAAGTTGAGGAAATAACTTATTACTTAGTGGAGTACTTAATTTTAGATCTATGTATATGGATTATTGTATATGTATATTATAATATGCTACATACATTTATGATTTTCTAACATTAAAGATGAGCTTGAAATGGTGACATCTAAAATTGAAAAGATTTAATATTTTTTATAAGACCAACTATTCTATTAAATTATTTTTTCATAAATATAGGTTTTTAAAAAACACATCAATTTAGTGTTCCATATTGATTGTGTGGATTATTATATTTTTTAACCAAACAAATAATTTCCTATTTGATGAGCTTGACAACTCAAGTAATTAAAAAGTAATATAAAGCTAAGAAAATTGAATATATAAGTAGTACAACGTGAAAATTACTATTATTATTTAAAAATTAAAAAACAACACTAGCAATTTATTTTAAATAAAGATACTTATGATGGTGTTAAACCTATTTATTAATTTTACCTAATAAACTCAATAAATGTAGTGACAATATATTTTTCACTAGATTATTATGATTGTTATTTCTATGTAGCGTTTGAAATTTAAATATAAAAATTATGTTATCTTTGACATCATGATGAAAAAAAATATGTATAATTTTAGAGGAGTAATATCTGCACAACTTGTGAATAGAAGTATAATTTAAAGAATTAATATCATAACATACATGCAATTACATTATTTTAACAAATATTGACTGATGTATAAAAATTCAAAACAATACAAATATATTAAAAATGTTATTAATTAATTTATTGTGAAACCATGTACTACTAAGACTATCATATTTCATTTGAAGTTATTTTTCCTAACATAAATTACACTCATAATAGAAAAGAATCAACATAAATCCACACACATAACATATACATCTATGGACTATGTTGTTTCTATATACATTATACAATTAGTTATTTATACATAATATAATACTATTTGATATCCCATGGAGTATATTACTAATTATAGATATTGGTTTTTTGTTTTAATATTACCTATGTACTTGCTATATTTGTTACATACTTAATTATTTATATATACTTTATAAAGTATTTGGTATTCCATAAGTATACAAAAAATTATAGATATTGGTTTACTTTTCCTCATTAACCATACAACTATGTACTTGTTTTATTTATAATACATTTAAATAATTGTTTATAAATTATATAAAATTATTTAACATGTCACAAAGTATACTATTAATTATAGATCCTAAAGTATCTTGTTACTCATAGATATCAGTTTCTTATTTAATCATTATAAAATTGGTGTAAACTAATAGTTCGCCAATTAACATTAATGGATGTATTTGGTATTGTTGTTAATATGCTTAATAAATTATATTCTTAATAGTGATGCTTGTCAATGTTGTTTCTCTTGTCTGATTTAACATGTTACTCCTCCTTGTATATTCCCATTTGTCCTCAAGCATTATATCTCTTATATATATATATATTTATATATATATATATATATATATATATATATATATATGTATGTATATATATAGCATCATGCATTAACATCAATCAACAATTTGCCATTTTTAAAACTTGATTCTGTATACGCATACATTGTATTAGTTTTTTTATACTTCCATCCTCTTATTTGCTAACAAGTTCTCATAATTATTTGGATAATAAATTCATATTTTTATACAGTGTCTAAAGCAGTCAAACAACACAGATTGTGGGTATTATGTGCTAAATTACATGAGAGACATCATTGATGCCAGAATTAGAAATATTCCTGAATGTATAAGCTACTTATCATTATATTCTGTTAGTTCGTTCAAATTGCTAAATAAATTGAAAAAGACAATATGTTGATATATTTGTCATATGATTGCAGTATTATTCGAAGTATATTGGCAGTTGCTTTAACCAAGAAGAAATCGATGAGGTCCGAAATGAGTGGGCGACATGTGTTCTTGAGAACACATAAGATTACATTACATGAGGGGGAGACATTTATTCTTTAGCACAGACCAATGTAAAATTTTGTTTGTTTGTTTTTAGTTCGATTCTAGAGTGGATACTCAACACTTTGTATTATTCAATCTTTGTATGGATGATAGAATATTTATTAAATTTAGTACGAGTTTCTCTCAAGGTTTGATGGAAAATTTGTTCAATTATGTACTTGTTTGTGAAATGAAAAAAGTATAATTTCATATTTATTACAATTTATTAATAACATAGTTAATTTGATTAATAAAATTAGTTAGATATAAGACCAGTCAAACTCTAATCAAAGACAACAGTTAATGATATGTTGTAAAACGTATGATACTACAACAAACAACACATGTTGTGTTATCCATACCTATTACAATAGGTGAACACACATATTACAACAGGTGTTTCCAGTGAACTACAACATGCATAACATGTTGTATAAAATGTGTATATTACAACAAACATGCAACATGTTGTATAAACAACCCTATTACAACGGTTGAATGTATGGAAAGACAACATACTTCAACTATTTTATAAACCTACCTAATACAACGGGTGCACAACATGTTGTAATAAACCTACCAATTACAACAGGTGTGTTTAGTGAAAGACAACATGCTTCAACTATTGTATAATATATATTAAAACGGATAAACCACATGTTGTAAAAAACACCCATATTACAACGTGTGTGTATAGCAAAAGACAACGTGGTTTAACTGTTATAGTATATATAGTACAATGGGTGCACCACATGTTGTGTAAAATACCCATATTACAACAGGCCATTCATCAAAAGACAACATGTTTTAACTATTGTACAAAATACATCTATTACAACATGTGATCACATGTTGTATAAAGCACCCCCCATAAGACCACGCGATCTAATACAACAGTTAACACCTGTTGTAAAATGGAAAAATGAACTGTTGTAAAAAGCATTTTCTGTAGTAGTGTAATTTGAGTTCAAGTTATTAAAAGGTTTCCTTTAAAATTTGGAATTAATTGGATAAAGGAGGAGAAAGATTTTGATTTAATTATTTTTCCTAAGTGGAAGGATTAATGTATGAATGTTCTTAATTGTCATTGTTTAATCGAAATTGGAATATAGGGACAGACCCTTATATCTATCACGTAGGCTCTTAGCCATTAGATCATAGATCCAATGGTGATCTATCATCCTCCATCTTGAAACAAACTGGCAAAGTCCATGAATAAGAAACCTGACCTTCTCGAGTCTGGATCTCTTTCTCTCTTGATCACCTCCTCCCTTTATTCCTTGCTCTTTGAATTTGGGAGGTTATTCAGAGTGTAACCATCCATGGTGGAACTTACTTTGGAGAGATACATTATCTTTCTTTAATTGTCATGGAGAAGCATACCCCATTGAGGGATGACCTCACAAGTTCATGCTTATATAAGTCACTCTAACCTCACCAGATAGTTGTGCAAGATCCTTCGAACCCAGAGGAAGTTCTCCCTGCCTCTAATTTGATCCCACACTCTACCCTCTTCTCTTTGTTCTTCCTCTGATCCTCCATGAAGCCAACCTTCTCCCTTTCTCCACACTTGCTCCCTCTAGGTAATTGGTGGCCATAGTTGAGTGTTGTGAGAAGAGGTGAAGGAGCCAACACCCTTTCCTACCTCTCAAATACCTTGAACCCAAGAGCCAATGGTGAAGTTCACCATAGGCCAGTGTTGTTCTATGAGAGGAGTAATCCATGAGGTTAAAGACAAACATGTGCAGGTTTACTATCCTTCCCCCACATGCAATACTATTAGATGAAATGATGTTAGCTTGGATTCATCTTTGCTTATTTGATTTGATGATATTCATAAATTACATGAATGATTTGCATGGTTCTACATTGAGGTAGGTCGTTCTAATTATGACTGTTCTCATTATTGATTGATGGTGTTTGCCGATCGTTTCTCGAAGATTGTTAAAATAATAATTGTTGGATGTTTATTTATATTCTTCTCAATTATAATTCCACTATGAGTATCACATAAAGTAAGATCTCATATTCGAAACCCTAAAATGACATGTATCAAGGGGTTATGCACATTAGCATGGATCAGAAACTGATCACATCTAAGATAATATATCATGTATGAGTTAGAATATTCATTGAAATTTCCAGTTCTTATTTGCAAGTAATAAGTTGATTATATGTTGTTATGTACTTGCACACTTTTTCATGCACTCACTTAAATAGTATTGCAATATACTGATCTGTTTTTTATTTCACGACATTTTAGCTAAATGTAATATATGATTATATTAAGAGTTAATGAATCAGATGAAATCCACCAAACACATTAAATCTAAGTAAAAGAGTATTAGTTAGATACTTCATCACATATGCATTAGTTCTATGTTGGAAATTTATCCAACTCCTTAGAGGAGCATCTTGTAAATAATATTTGTGAATTGTTGGAAGTTATTTTCTATTATTTGTTATTTCTTAAAATTTGGATTTTGGGAATTTTAAGTGACTCTCAACTTTAAGGTCCTTCTTTAATTGGAGGATTCTAAAAAGTCAGGTCGTTACAATAAGTGTAGGTTCCTATACAATTATGACTGTCTCAGGCTGAGACTCGAGAATGGGGGTGCTCTCTTAGTGAGTTTTGCATGATTGATTCTCCAAAAAGGTCCCCAATATTAGAGCGACCATCTTTGTTGTTTTATTCCCTCTAAGATTTTGTTCAGTTCTATACGGAATTCTTCCATAAGTGAATCATGTCATACAAATATGCTAATTGTTGATCAATCATTTCATAATGAGTTCTATACATCAGACATCTTCCCAATTTCATAACCCATTTGCTCTTGAATCTTACTCAACATGTTTTTGTTTGATATTGTGCTTTGATTGAATTCATCGTTAATGTATTCCTGCCTTTTTACAAAGGAAAACATTTCAGACATTAAATAAAACATGAAAAAAAATTAAAAACATGCCTCTAATATTGAAATATTTTATCAATTAATATTCCTTCGGTGTGATCTGCACACACATATAAGTCATTGTTAGCTTCAATATTTGGTATTGGCAAGCCAACTAAGAATGGACCAGAGTCATCAAACTTATCATAGTATTGTTCTTCATCTATACGATCTTCAATGAAATGCCTTTTACCATGAAGAACAACTGACCATTTTACATTTGTAAGATCATCAATATAAAATACTTGCTTCTCCTATGATGCCAATATGAATGATTCACCCTTCTTGCCAATCTTTTCAAAATCCACTAATGTGAAACCCAATTCATCCAATGTAACTCCTTTAGTGTTATCAACCCAATCACACTTACATAGCAAAATTTTGAAATCTACATAGTCAAACTCCCATATGTCATCAATAACACCGTAATATGACATTTTTTCTTCATGTGGACTCTTATCCTTTGAACTAGAAAAAACACAATGAAGACACTTGAAGGGTGATCCCACTATTTTGGACGACGTCGTTATCATCTTAACTCTTTTTGAAATATGAAAACCCATTTATGTTGAACTCTTCATAAGACATAACATTCATTTTTGGTTTAAAGGTGAGACATTTGATATTTTAAAAAACAATATTTGGTGTTTGAGATAGTTTATGTAAGACTTTATGTTCAAACCACATAATAAATGTCTTGTTAAACTCTCTATCAAGCCACATTAAATTGGCTCGAGGAGATTTTGTCTTGATGAAATTGTTATATTCAATGATATAAACACTCACTTCATCAATGTAGTGTAAAAAATACAAGTGAGCTTGTTCCCACTGTTGATGACTTCTTACTTTAATTCATGCTCCTAAAGTCCCTTTGCCAGAATAGTCCTCAATATTCTTGTCATTTGTAGGAGATTCATTACCACTCAGAAAGTCATTGCAAAAATCCATAACCTATGTCGCCACATAACCTTTAATTATACGCACTTTAGGCTGATAATAGTTTCGAACATCATCTTTAAAAATACTCGTGTATATTTCAAAAGATACATCCAATGCAAGAAAATTGGTTCCAACATTTTCACTTCCCTATTCAAATGGAAAACAAGATGTACCATGATATCAAAGAATGAAGGAGGAAAATACATCTCAAGCTGACATAGGGTAACAACCACTTCTCTTTGCAACTTATTGAGATTCTCAGGATCAATAACTTTTTTGCATATACTATTGAAGAAGAAACAAAATCTGGTGAATGCAAACCTTACATGCTACGGTAATATAGATTGAATTGCCACAGGAAATATTTGTTGCATTACAATGTGACAATGATGAGATTTAAGACATATCAGCTTCTGATCTTTCGTTGATATGAATCTATGGATATTGGAAGAGTAGTCATGTGGTACCTTAACATTAAGCAAGCACTCACAAAAAGTTTTCTTCTCCTTACTAGACAACGTTTAAAAAGTAGGAGGTAAATATGTTCTCCAATCACTACTAACTACTTTTGTTAATTCTTTCCTTATTCCCAGTCCATGCAGGTCCATTTTGGATTTGATGCCATCTTTAGTTTTACCTAGTATATTCAATAGAGAACCAGTGATATTATCACAAACATTTTTCTCAACATGCATGACATCGATACAGTGCCTAACTTTCAAAGAACTCCAAAAAGGAAGATCCCAAAATATTGACTTCTTCTTTAATAAAGATTTTTCACATTTTGTGGGAATGGTACATTGTGATCTCTAATAAAATTCAATGACAAAGTCTTTTACTCTATCATAAAAAATCTCCCTTGGTATAGGTTTAGGGGTCGATCCATTGTGCACTTTGTACAAC
This sequence comes from Alisma plantago-aquatica, assembly GCA_963693085.1. Taxonomy (NCBI): domain Eukaryota; kingdom Viridiplantae; phylum Streptophyta; class Magnoliopsida; order Alismatales; family Alismataceae; genus Alisma; species Alisma plantago-aquatica. The sequence continues at coordinate 1,081,983,800 of OY856413.1, read as the reverse complement.
CTTCGATAAGGATGTAATTTTGTAAGAAACCTTCAATGACCAAGATATACAATCTTGCTGCCATATTTTACTCTTATTGAATCAATATTCTCTTCACATATAGGGCATGGTTTGGATCCTTTTACATTGTATCCAGAAAAATTCCAATATGATGGGAAGTCATTAATAATGCAAAACAACATAGCATGAAAACGAAATGTCTCTCTACACGAAGCATCATAGGTCATAACACCTTCACCCAAGAGTTTCTTTAAATCATCAATCAAAGGTTCAAGAAATGTAGATATCATTTCCAGTTTGTTTAGGGCCCGATATCAAACACGACAACAAATGTACTTATTTTTCATACACAACCAGGGAGGAAGATTTTATATAACAAGCATAACACACCAAGTACTATGTTGGTTGCTCAATGTTCTGTATGGATTCATCCCATCCGTACAAAGCCAAGTCTTAGATTCCTGACTTCTTCACCAAATGTAGGGTATAATAAATCAATCTTCTTCCACAATGGGAAATCAGACACATGTTGTAGGATCCCATCATTATTTTTCTTAACCTCTGCATGCCACCTTAATTCTCCACATCTATCAGATTGGCAAATAAGCTTTGAAATCGTGGTAATATAGGTAGATACCACATCACCTTGGCATGAGAGCCAGTTTTTGACTTCCCCAAAGTTGTCATTTTATACCTTGATGCCCCACATTTTAGACAATCTTTCAAATTGACATAGTCCTTTTGAAATAATACACAATCATTTGGGCATGCATGTATCTTCTCAGACTTCATTCCCATTGGGAATTTTATTTTCTTTAACTCGTATGTTGATATTGGAAGATCGTTTCCTTTAGGAATAATTTCTTTCAACAACGACAACAATGACGTGAAGCTTTTTTCACTCTATCTATTGTTATCCTTCGTATTATACAATCTCAACACAACACTTAGGTTTATAAACTTAGTACAACCTCTGTATAACAATCTCTCAACAACATGCATAGTGTTCTTAAATATGGAAGGTGGATTAGTGTGCTCCACCCCACAACTATCCAACATCATATCAATGATGTCTATTAGAATCGATTTCTCCACATCTACACCATCTGTGGTAATTTCTTCTTCCGCACAAGTACTGCTATCAACATCTACTGATCTCAAGTTTGAAATCTCTCAATTCTAGTACCATTTTGTATATCCTTGTACAATCCCATTGCACATGGCATGCTTTTAATTTCATCACAAGTGTTGGCTTTCAATTTGTTACCGCAATCCCTACATGGACAATAGAACCTATCTCTATGTTGTTTCCTATGTTCCTATACAAATCATATAAATTGATCATGGAAAACAATAAAGTTGGTGGTGCAGCGATTTGGAATGGACATTCATGATCTATCCATTCTATGATCAAAGAGAAAACATGAATTAGGGTTTAGGGTTTATAGATTAAGTTAAGGATTTATAGATAGCTTATGGTTTATTGTTTTAGATTTAGGGATAATGGTTTGAAGATTAGGGTTTAGGGTTAAAAGATTAGGGTTTAGGGTTAAAATAATAGGGTATGGGGTTCAATAATGAATGTTTGCAACACCTATCCCATTCTTGAATACCTAATCTCACTAATAGGTGCATAATGTATTTATTCATATGTCAAGAAAATTTCGACAACATTTCCCCACCATTCGCCAAGTACAAACATATGTACTTCGAGAACAAACATTTAAGTGATGATGAAACATCTTGAAAATCGAACATACATTATACACTTACATTGTAAGTGAGATTAAGTGTTCAACAGTAGTTCCAAACTGGGGACTATCCAAGATTTACTCCTAATGAGTAAATCTTGGACGGCTTTGTAGGCCAATGTGAGAAATGTATATATGTTGTCAGTCCTATACCTATGATCATATCATTAATATACATTAGTCATATACTTAGATTTTGATTATGTTCCCAAACACAAGTCCATTTTAGATGAACTGTAATAGGGTATTTCATCAATTGTTCTACTCCAAATTTGTGTTAATAAAACTCATCTGTGTGTATATTTATAAGAACAACCTTCTTATATATAATTATTATTTCCCTCATATATTAGTTTTCTTATGATTATTCCAGATCCATATTGAATTATGAAGACTTGTATATCTATACCTATGCAACTAGGTTTGTGGTTAATGTGGATACTACATATTTATTTAAGAAGAAAAATATAGAATTGTTGTAATATTAAGAAGAAAAGATACAAAATAGAGAAACTTTTGTCATTTACAATCCAAAACAAGTCATATTCATACATTTTGATGTCATATAAATCAAAGAAGTGAAATGGATGCAATATTACAACTTTTTGGGCAAGGGTTGAGATTTGTAGCTTGAAGTGGCATAAATCTACTAGTTTTAGAGATTAGGTTGAGGGTTGATGTCAAGTGGATGCAAGATTAAGACTTTGATCAATATTATGAATTAAGATGTGTATCCAAAACATACACAACTTAGGAATGCAAAGCACATACCTTCATAGACGGCACCAAAGAGGCGATGACGACCAAATAGAAGATGATGGTGATGGCGACGACGGTGGCTCTAATGGTGGTAGTGACCTCTAGCAGCAGCAATGGCGAGCTCCAATGACGGAAGCATAAGCAGCAAGCTCCAGTAGCTCTAGCAATGATGGGGATCTCTAGTGGTGGCAGTGATGACTAAAATAGGGATGAAAGTGAGCACACAACATATCAAGCATATGGCGACCAGTAAGAATAGTGGAGAAAACTATAATCGCCAGAGCTAGGATGGGAGAAGAATGAAACAAATAAAGCAGGAAGGGGAACAAATTTAATGGGTCTTAAGAGGGTGATAGTTGTTGATTATACCAAAACCTGACAACTAAGGATTTAGTCATTGGTGTCTAGAGAAAAACTCATGAATAACTCTTAAACCAAAAAAAAAATAGACATTGGCGAATTGCAATAGCAGTCAGTTACGTATGCAAAAACTGACGACTAAGTACAAATCTAAATAAAAAAGTTTGTCATTGATTTAGCATTATAGTCATCGTTTAGTTGTGAAGAATTGATTACTAACTCATAAATCAAACAAAAAATAGACCTCAATTCAGGGCCATAATCGTTAGCTTAAAATGACATCGACGATATAGTTTTGAAATAGTTGTCAGTTACTACCAGCATAACCAATGACTATATACATATCCAAACAAAAAATGTTGATCTAGTGTTAGGACCATAGTTGTCAGTTATCCAATAAAAACCAAGTATGGATGACAAAATTGGTGGAAAAATATGTTCAAGGGAACAAGGCGTGTAAACACTTAGTCTTCAATTTTGTCTACAAAAACGACGTTATAAACCCATCCCCAAAAAAAAATTGTCTCACCAAGGGGGATTAGTCGTCGATTATTTAGTAGAGACAACAAATAATGAGGGGATAAATTTTTCCATGGGGACACAGAGCGAAGAATGTGTTGTCTATTATATGAAAAACCGACATTGGACTAAAAATTTTGGAGGAATTTTTTTTCCCTAAAAATTGTATTTCACCGGCAGTTTTAGATGTCGTTTTCTATGAAAAGAAACAAACGTTCAATTAAAAGAGGTACCTGTGTTTTTTCTAAATTGACAGGACTTCACATATGATGACGATTAGATTCAATAACCGACGTTGTTTTGCTTTAGTGTCAGTTTCTTTTTGGGTAATCGAAGTCACCAAAAGTGGCATTGTATGTCATTTATGTACTAGTGACTCAGTGTAGATAGTTGAAGAAATTAGATGACATCTCATTGGGTGGATGATGTGCTTTTGTTAAGGCATGTCGTGTCAGATACTAGGAAACCTTGATTGTCTTATGAGATGTGATATGACATTCTATTGGACATGCACGTCATTCCTAACTAAAGGAAGGTTATATTGGAGATGTGGGAGCCTCCAAGTAGATAAATGAGTTCTACATGGACCATGCCTCATGAACTCTACATAAAATATATGCAATTAATTGATATGGTTGCAATAGATCTAAATAATGGTAAAATTGTGATTACAAGTCTAAAATGTATCATAATTTGAGAATATCGAGTAACATGTTTTGTAATTGTGGGCATAAATAATAGTATGAATTGCACCCATTGTGTGTTATTTCTTCATGTAGCCTTCCAGCCCCAATTTTATCAAATAGCATTAGATAATTTACTTTTTCTTACACATGTTTGTGTGTATGATATGGGATACTTAGGAAAAGGCACACCAATCCCTTTGATACTTCCAAACATGTCAATGGAATTGGTATTGGTAGATAATTGGGTTCCTGACATTAGCCTTTGCTTTCTATATAGAAGAAGTATCGCTTTAAATAGAGAGCCATTAGGAGAAGAGGAAAAGGATGTAATAATTAATGAACTTAATGTAGATTTTATGCTTGTTATAAAATAGTTACTTATTTTGCACCAAGTTCTTTAGATTACATGAGAAGTTAAATTGAGTTTATCATTAGATTATCTCAAATTGTTTGTTTGAGATTGAAATAATGATAATAAGTGTAAGAAATATCATTATTTCATATTATTGAGTCAAGGAGTAGAAACAATATGCCAAATACATAAAAATTAGACATGTATAAAAGTAGTGAGTAATGTCATTAGAGTCAGGTCGACAAGAGGAATAAATATAAGGTTCAAATAAGCATATTGAGTGGCAATTTGATCCAAAAAAACTATATTATGGGTAGTTAACCAAATATGAAAATTTCATTGACACTTTATATTCCACATTCTAGTTTGCATAGAATAAGTTGTACCAGTGCTACTGAATATTTTGTATCCTCTATAAACTTTGAATTGAGTCCCTTGTCTCCACTAGCTTTTGATTAGTGGAAGTATTATTTGTAGATTGTGATTTTATATATCTCAAACAATAACAAATTATTTTTTTGAAGTGTGATTTTAAAGTTTATATTCCTTCTATAAAGAACAAACTTTAAGGAACAATTCACATCAATAGAGTTCATATGAGTAATGACAGTTGATGCCAAAAAAATGTGAACTAACTCATTTTGGCCCCACATGTCCAACAAAAAGTTTATTCTGAGAAGGAACGGGTGTATATATGGTGTTAGTATAATATGTACATATGTTTTAAGGTAATTCCAATAGGTTGATTTAGATGGGATGATTATTGATCCCAAATGTGCATTATTGTTTCGATATCTAAACTTAATAATCAAAGCATATAGTATAATTTTTCCCGTGTGATGTCGATAAAATTCTACTAAAGAGAGCAAGTGAGTGCAAACATATATCAAGGCATCTTCAACAACCTTGCATATGAGGATTGCAAATAAAAGACAAATTTTCAAGATAATGATATCTACTTCCTTACATAAATCTCTAAAGGAGTTTACGCTCATGGAGTTCATATGATTAGAATCAAGGGAAAGAAGAGGAATATAATTGAAAACTATTATGCAGATGAAATAAGGGTTGAATAACAAGGAATAAGCCTCCTTGTTTGGTTGAGGAATTTTGAATTAAAATTAGTGAGGGTTTTTGTGCCTTGGATTGAATGGGGTCCCTAATATAGTTAAAATGATTGAAAGGAGAGTGCAGGAGCCCATGGTATACGATAATTTCCTTCTTGGATACCCATAATTTGTTTAAATATATGCAAATTGTTAGAGTCAAGATGGGTAGCGATGATAGTATAATTTTAGAAATTTATTTTAATCCCAATATATGTAAGAAAATTATATAGATATATATATTGCTTAAAGGATTTTACCACCCCATTTAAGTAAAAATGATAGTATCATCTACAAAGTGAATGATATTTTCATCAAAAAAACATTATTCGTGTATGTTATCCAAGATTCCATAGTAAAGGTCTAGATTAATCATGTGGGATAAGATAGGTGAGAATTAAATGGAAAGGAGATGTGGATCCTATTGTCAAATTCCATTGAAGCCATCAATGATACCAAAAGAAGATCCAATTTTAAAGGTGGAGAAGTTACATGATTTGATGCAACAATGAATCCATTACATCCATTGAGGAGAAAAACTAAAACATTGCATGCATTGTGTGGGGATTGTCCATTGATCTTATAAAAATCATTTTTTTATTTTTATTTTCAAGTGCAAGAGAGGATGACATTGAGCTTGGTAAGAATGGATTTTTTTATTAACTAACATGTACACACCATAAATGTGTCATCAACAAATGAATAAAGAATATTCCAAAAACACTAATATATCCACATGATGACTAAAGAGTGTTTGTAATAGTCTTTATATGATTTTGTAAGAAAAGTTAGTTAGATTAGTGGGTCTAAATTATCTATTTTCACAACTTCTCTAATTCCTATATAAGGATGATGTGAGTTTGGTGCACAATATGTATTTAGGGTGAGACATCACCAAGGTATTAAACGTAGACAAATAACATCATGATGCTAATGCTTGATTTTTTCCCAGCATCATAGACAAAAATACATGAGAAGACTATTTAATCTCGAGCAGAAAGGGGTCTTTGTTTTTTTTACACTGTGGATTTCATTTAAACTAATTTTTGGCTATCAACTGTGTATTTTCTAAAAATAAATAGTTTTTGAGCTCCAATAACTAGAGATATGTGAAACATTTTAGGTTTCCATCCAATTAGAATTATGCCATTAAGTCTAGAGCAAGTTGTTTGATCCAAATCATGACATGATTTCTACCAATTGTGCATCATGGAAATATATAAGATAAGTTTTAGATTCTTTCATGGTAACAAACTTGATTCTAATGTTCCTAATTTAATCCTAAAGAAAATATCTTCATTAGGAGGGAAAAGCACCACACATATTCCAATAAGCTAAACATAATAAAACATCAGGCAAACCAATCACAGAGATGGAAAAAACCTAATCACAGGTAAATAGAATTTAGATGATCTTTGTGTAAATAAAATGGTCTAACATGTTCCCACCTCGAATCCATCTAGAGTGTAGATAACCTTAGAATATTGTTGTAATCACTTGTATTGATGAGATGACTTGTAACTAAGATGAGAAAAAATTAGGGACAGTTAATTCCAATGTTTGGTCACTCAGAAACCATTTTGAAACATTTGTCACAACAACTTTGTCGGTCAAGTTTGGAGCTCGACCGACCAGTGATGGATTTTTGGAAATTGATCAATCGGTCGAGTAGTACACTCACAAAACTCGACCGACCGAGACACTGACCAAAACTAATTTTGACTCATCTATCGAGTTTCCCAGGAAAAACTCAACCAATAGTTTGAAAATTAGCTTTGTTGGTTAGTGGATCAGTTGAGTTATCTTTATTGAAACTTGACCAATTGTATAGCACCTAAAAATCCAGAAACAGTGATTCTAAATGTTGGAGAGTTTTCATAAATGAAAATAGTGCTGTTGCAAGTTGTAAAATAGCTATTTTCATTCTTAAGTGATCCCACACTCAAAGGAACACACCCATTTATAAATAGGACCACTTGGAGTTCATTCTAAGGTTTCTCATTCATGTTATCCTTAGTCCTTGCTTTAGTTGAATGTGTTGCAACCCTTTGAGCCCCTTTCTCTCTCTCATTTATAAAGAATTTTGTGATTATGAGTGAGTTAGGCATGTTGTTGGAGATTGACCTCTATGTTATCTTATAAAGCTCTCATTCCTTCGATCTTCCCAATCCCCTTTCTCAAAGAGCAAAGGTTAAAGTTATCTTCTTTGAGTGAAGGAGGAGTTGTTGGTCTCCTTCAAGGTTTAAGAAGGTGAAAAGATATTGTCTAGGTGAAGGAGAAGGGCAAGGTGGAAGATTCAAGAAGACTGGGTAATTCCTTCAAGGTCAATGACTTGATGTAAGTGTGGGTAAGTCCTTGGTGAAGGTTGATGACATCTTAATCAAGTGGGTAAGTCCTTTTGTAGGTGAACGTATCTTTTCTTGAATAGGTAAGTCTTTGGATGTATGGTGGTCTCCTTGTATCTATTATGATGAAATATAAGTATACATGGGTTGCAAATTCCTAGAGATTGACCTCTCAAGGTAGTGGATTGACGGTCTCCTAGTTTGGAGAGTGGAACCACTCTAACTACCTTGTCCACGTGTATGTTTGAAACTCTCTCATCCTTACTATGCTTTCTTAGATAGGAATTCAAATTCTTTTTAAGCATTTGGTTTCAATTGATATAATTTTAACGTCTAACTATTCTTGTGAGAATTTTGAATCTTTATTCACAGCCCCCTCTAGAGCCCTAGTTTCAACAATATGAAGTTAGCAACCCATGTTTTGGATAATGAGGGTTTTCTTGAGATAAAAAGTGCAATTGATGAAAAATTAAGGTTTGTAAACACAATAGACATGAAAAGTGGCAATTAGGGTATGGAAATCCAAAACCCTAATGTTTACCTAGAAAACCCTAACTTGAGACCCAAGTTAGTCTTAATGATGATTTGGATAAAAATAATAATACATGGTTGCACTGCTTTAACTTTTAGGATAACTAGCTTGGTTGACTGATTGATTTCTCTTGCTTGGACATTTAGTGAACTTGAGCAAGGTATGTGGTTATGCCTATAAATGACCGCTTAGTTTCAGAACATTTTTTGAGGTTTTTTCGAATCGATTGAAATTAAATGCTTGGATGAATTTTATTTCATGCAATCTATACAGTCACTATGGCTATCACATTAGTAGCTTAGAACTCGCTCGAACTCACATACCAACTGTAGAAATTGATAATGGAAAGGATTATAATGTCATAGTGATGATTAAAGACCATGTTGCAGTTTGGGAAAGTCAGTCTAGGCCCCAGATTGGGAAGGTCATGTGAGGTCAGGCCTCAGATTGGGAAGACCTAATGGCACCTACATGTAGATTGAGCAGTGGACAATAAGGTACCAATCTCCAGATTAAGAGGTAGCCTAAAGTCTGCTATAGGGACAAAACACTTAGAGACTGTATACCAGAGGTTGGGTAAAAATGATTGCGAAGTCATGAAGAGAATGTAAATTTTGATTCTGTAACGAATAATGGTTGTGGTTCTGTTGTTACCAGTATATGCAAATATTTTGTTTCACCCAAATAGCAATATAACTCGTTATACTGATTGAATGTTTTGTTTTACATGGTTTTAGGGTAATTTGTCATTCTGCAAATATGATGAAGCTGGATATCCAGAAAGAAGGAACATGATGAAAAAACATTAAGAAAAACATTCAGGTATAATTAGTTAAATTTTATTTTATATTACAACTTTAGAAATTCTGGATCATATAATATCATTCTTATACCAATCTTTTTTTGTTAGTGAAATTTATTAATTATTTCTAGTTGATTGTTGAACCTATTATCATGTACTATTAATAATGCCCCTTACACTCTAAATTCGCCTGAATAAGGGATAACCAGGGAGGGGGTCATTATAAGGGGTTATGGTTAGGGTTCATAGTCTGTGTGGGAGTGGATGGGACGAAATCTAGAATGTTAGCAACCTATGAGAGGCAAACGGGTCAGTTGGCTCACTATCCGATCGGTTCACCCAACGAACTGATAATTTTGCATGTTTATCGATTGCATTTGAATTGGCAATTTTATTCAAATTAATGCATGACATGATGTCAGCACTAATCATTAATGCAATACAATTGCATCAAAAATTTTGCATCTAAGAAAGAAAGTCAGTCATCTTGCAAAGTAAACTAATCATTTCGCTCCCCAACTTATCTAGAATTCAGCCAATGCAATACCCAATCAACCTAACACTCCAAATGGTCATTTCTTCACATGAATCGAATGGTTGGGAGTCTAATTGGTTGACCTGTAGCTTGAATTGAATACATAAACACTTTAGTAACCAATCTAATTATAATAATGATCAAAACTCCTTTTTTATGCCAGTTCCTATGTGTTTGACCCTTTAGGTGCCATATTACATTGGCAATGAATGTCCATAACCAGTTATAACATCACAAGCAAAGTGTAAGGCCTTTGACCTATCTTAATGCTTGAGTATGCATTATTTGTTTAATAAGATGCTTAAACCTTTATAAAATCTCTGGATATGTCTTAATATCATGTGACATGCTTTTGGTTTTAGTCTGGTCCTATATAGATTTTTTTTAGCTATGTTTGCCTATTTTGGACCTAGTTGCAATGTACCCATGTTGAGGGGTAATTCTAACGACCCACCTCCCAGTAACCTCCAATTAAGGGAGACCAAGAGGTCATAGCCATTATCCCAATTAATAGGATCAAAGGTTCGATAATTAATCAGTAATAATTATGAAATTCTACCGAACTAAACAAAAGTCTGGTATAAAATAAAACTTTGCATACATTTTTCAAAAAAACTTGAATATCTACTGCTGTCCACATCTGGAGTCTATTCAAACTAATCCTCCTTTGTACTTTAATTCTTATTTAATTCCACATGTGCCACTTCACTATTTGTCCTTTTCAATCTTGTACCTAAAACACTGACAAACAAAATCTCGGTCAGCATAAATGAATATGCTGGTATGTGGGGACAACCAAAATTTCACAAAGATGGCTAACAATCTAAATATCACAATCAAGTTAATTAATAAGCCAAATTACTCTTTCAGTGTGACATTATCCACCGCTTTTTCCCTAACCCTGGAAAACCCCCTTTCGGGTTTGTCTTTTGCTAACGACTTAAGGCCACCTTCTCAATCCTGAGCTTGGTGTCTGGGGTCACTTCTCATAGTGCCCATTAGTCATTCTATAAAGACCACCTTCTCAATACCGAGCTTGGTGTCTGGGGTCACCACTCATGGTGCCCATTGGTCTTCCCTCCTGGGCTTGACCTTTGGCATCATCCATCAGGGTGGCATGTAGGTGCGAGAATACACACTTCTATTATTATTGTGATTATCGTAGTGACTTTATGATTTGCAAGTATGAGCATCCAAACTAATAATTTAAATTTAATGTAATGAATCATCTGGGAAACTCTTTGGGAAACTAATGCGATTAACCATAATTAACCACATACCTGTCAGGCTGATTTGTGACAGAATTAATCCAATCAATGCAAGAAATCCAATAGGCAAGCAAGCACACAAAGAGATCATGAAATATGCATAAAACTTCTTATCATTGATCATGCCATCAACATCTATTAAACCTAGTTCGCTTCCTAGGGTTTCTAGTCCACTTTTAGGGTTTCCATTGCAATTAGGGTTTCTCTTCATGTATACTATTTTAAACCCCAATTTTATACAATTACTCACAAACCCAAATTATCTCATCTATTCTTCACAAAAGATATTAAGGTTACCTTTTAACAACATATAACCTTAATTTTGGATTAAAGGAACAATTAAATATCAATTAAGTCCATTATGCCTCTTTTACATTAAAACTACCATTTTTATCCTTTTAATTCATGATACGATCTTTAGGCCCAATTATCATCTTTGCTTCCTTTCGGATTAACAACTCATAGTTCATTATGGTCTAATTCACATATGAACTCTATTTATTATTAATTCCACCTTTAACCATAAGAAAATCATAATTACCATATTGAGGGTATTTATCCACATTAGGAACTTTTATACTCAAAATAGCTTAGAACCATCATATCTCATCTTTATACATGAATTTGACCAATTAAAGCCATTAAGAAACATAATTACTAACATTAGGGTTTCAAGGCCCATTAAAGCTTATTCATGTACATGGAACCCTAAATTAGGCCAATTAAACACAAAGATCATCATTTTAGATTTTAATCTCTCTTTTACTAACAACAGGTTATTATCAACTTAACTTGTTCATTGAACTTCACTAAATCTTATTAACATCAAAATCTAGGGTTTGTCATTAGTAAAACCATTAAAGATAGTATCTTTACATACTTCTCTCGTTACAAGCATATTCAGGCCTTGATAATATTTTTATTGCATTCCTGGTATTCTCTTAATCACTGTTTATATATGACATGTCTTATTCTGAGCATCCTATCAATTTCTATAATTTTTGAAAGATTAAATTACCTGAGGCAATTAGGGCTTGACACGTCAGCGACTCTTCAATAATTTGGGCACCCTTTTTAATTCACGAAAGGACTCTAGTGCCCTCAGGTGTCATACACACATAGAGAGGTATTTGTGTCATTTTGTTATATCCTTCCCTAACCTTTGCTTTGTCTCTCCCGTTCCTTAATGCCTACGAGCAAAGCTCCATCGTCGAGTCAACCCCATGGTTGACTCTCGCCGCTGGAGCCCGAAAGCCGAAAGCAACAACATGGAGACCTTCGCGAGAGACGCACGAACTTGCTGGAATCCTCCAATTGCTCGCTATCGGTGCCCAACCACTGAATAAGGTGGATATTCCTCTACAGGAGCAGGTGTTGCTGCTCGAGAAGTAGGAGGGGGTGAGGGGTGAAATTAAGAGATGCGGACGAGTTGGGCGAGCAATCTGATGCTCAGGTTTAGTGTATGGAATCACAGAGGGGTTTGTAGCCCTCTCCCTTAAATAGAGGTTTATGGAGGTAGAGTCTTGTGTGGACTATATTTGGGTGAAACGCTGATTGTCCTCCAAAGAAATCAAAATTTAGGATGATCTGGTGTGGATGCCTTCTACGAATCTATCGAGAAAGAGTCCAGATTCATATATGAATCATGTGAAGAGGAAACTGATTGGGAAAGGTCTGTGTCCTGTTTCCTTTCGTAGTACCTAGCTGGATCTAGAGGATGATCTCCAGCCATTGGATCTTAAATCCAATGGTGAACATCATGTGCACCCACAAAAAACTAAATAAGGAAATTTCATTTTAATTCTAACTGCGACATTTAAGATAATTGAGTCACTTTGGGATTTATAGAAAAATTCATATCTCTCAAATCACTTATCTGTTTGATCCAAAATTTTGAGGAAATCTTATTAATGACTTAATCTATCATCAAGCCAAATTTGGGCTCATTATCTAAACATATCAGGTCTCTTTATTTAGTTGCAAGTTATTACTCAATTATGTATATTTCTCACCTATTTTCTCTTTCCTTGCTATTAAATTATTATCTTGGATTTCCTTGGAGCTCAAGGAATACTAATATTTTGAAAATCCTTTTTAAGGATACTTATTATCCTTCTAGATGCATCTACATCCATTATTTGTCATTATATTACTTATTTCTTTATTAAAAGATTTCTTTTCAAGGATTTCTCTTTATCCTTTATTCCCTTTTTCCTCTTTTCTTATTTCTTCTATAAGAAATATCATAGTAACGAAATTTACTTAATGGTTGCCATTAATTCCACTTTCTAGTAATTACTATGCTTAATATCCATTATCTTGTATTTTTTTCTTTTATTTGGACTTTTCTTATTTTCTTCTCTTTTATATCCATTAATGGATTAATCTAATAATAGGAATCATGAAATTCCTATCCAAAGGGATATTTGTAAAGAAATCCATCTTTTGAATCAAAGCATACAACCTTTTCAATTAAGTCCATATTCACATAAATCTTTTCAATTCAATTACGAAAACATATGCAAAATTGAGGTTGTAATAGTAATCCTTTAATTTGTCATGTGAAGATTGTGCCATTTGTACTTTGTGAAAAACACTAGAGGGGGGGGTGAATAGAGTTTTTAAATATTTTAGCAATTATTTAAATCAAACAACCACAAATGAAGAATGGAAGAAGGAGATAGGTGTTTAGAGTGGTTCCAACTTTAGCAAATACTAAAGTTGTCAGTCCACTACCCGGTTGCTTACCCAACCGAGATTTTGAAAGTATTAATTTTATTACCTTCACAAGGATTTACAAAAAATACAATACTTTCTTTACACCCCTTGCACAACCTTCACTTGAAGTAGATGCACCAACTTGAGGTAGCCTTCTTGAAGTAACTCCAAGCTCCCCCTTGAAGTAGCCTTCCTCCCTAGAAGTAACCTCCCATTGCACCAGCCTTCTTGAAAGTAGCTCAAGGTCCCCTTCTTCACCAAGAAGATCTTCAACCTCTCCAACCCGCAGCCTCCAACCTAGGAGTAGCAAGGAGAGTACAAACAACAATAGAGAACAAGAAAGAAAATAGAAATTACAACTTATCCTTTTGTAGCACAAGGCTTGATTTGCCTAGATCAAGCGTGTAGATCTCCTAACCAAAGTGTATGGAAATGTAATTGCAGTGGATAGGAGATGCTAGCCTATAGGACATGAATTTTGAGCTAAGAGAAGAAGTAGCCTATTGTCACTATGCTCAGTTTGCTCACAAATAGGTTGCTCAAAGTATGCTCAAAGATTTCTCAAGTGTAACAAGTAAGTTTAGGTGTCCTAAGGCATGTCCTATTTATAGGAATGTCCTACAAGTGCTTAAGGATGTTCTAGACACCTTCTAGGGGTTTCTAAGTGCTTAACTAGTCGTTAGGTACAAGTTTGTTGCTTTAGCAACGGCTAATTAATTAATTATGCAGTTGCTGTCAGAGTCCATCTCGGTCGAGAAATGGTCGACCGAGACACCTTCTCGGTCGAACTTTTGTCGACCGACAGGCTCTCTGAATCAAGTGTTTTGCAACGTTTATCTCCAACTGCCAACTACCTTGTCAGATGTGTCTAACGGCTACTTGGGTCTTTCTCGGTCGAGAAGATTGTCGACCGAAAGTGTCTCGGTCGAGGAGTTAGTCGACCGAGATTGACCCTATTTCAATTTTTCAATTAAAGCACTAAGTGTGTGTATGAGTGTGCATATGTGACACTTATTTGAAGGGGATGACCTATCTAAATGTGATGTTTATCTAGGGAGAATCTAACGCTTGATTTACATGAAATCTAAGTACTTGTACATTATATATTTGTACAAGTTTTTACAAAGTGATTACATTTCATGAAAATATAAATATGTAAGCATATGGATTTGCCTAATTGCTTTGTCATCCACCTTATTCCTGCAACACTCAAGTAGCACGTTAGATTAACAAGAATGAAATGTTTGTCATTATCAAAACAAAGGGATTTACAAATGTCCATTTAGCCAACAATCTCCCCCTTTTTGAAGATGACAAACATTTCCTAAATATAAAATAAGAAAGTATAAAACATGTGAGTTTCATACCTGAAGATTACCTTTGTAAATTTCTTCTCATGTTTATAAAATGTGTGCTTATTATTCTCCATGAATTATGGAGCATGAAATCCAATCCTTTAGGGAATATAGCAACTTTCAATGTAAAACCAAGAGTTTATGAAACTCATTGATTGAGTTTTGCACAAATACTAAGTTTTATATTTATTTATTGTTTTGCACAAATACTAAGTTTTATATTTATTTCTCCCCCTTTGTCATTTCAAAAAGATATCCATTTAAGAATAAAATTCCCCCTTAATTAGATGTCCCAAAAAAATGTCCATTAAAAGCCAAAATGATGTAAGTAAAAGTTATTTTTAAGAAGCACAAATATCAAAGAAGACATCTTCCAAAAGAGTGATAAGCAATTGCTTCCTAATCTTGTTTAATTGATCTAGTGGAAGCGGTTTTGTAAAAATATCAGCCAATTGATCTTCCGTATCAACATGATGAAGAGAAACATGAATTTTAGAAATATGATCCCTTAAAAAGTGATGACGGATTTCAATATGTTTAGCTCTGCTGTGTAAGATAGGATTATGTGCTAAGTTTATAGCGCTTGTGTTGTCACAAAAAATAGGTGTAGATGAAAGAGTAAAACCATAATCGTTTAATACTTGTTGCATATAAAGCACTTGAGCACAACAAGATTCGGCTGCCATATATTCAGCTTCAGTTGTAGAAAGGGCAACCGTGTTTTGTTTCTTGCTAAACCAAGATACTAAAGCTCTCCCTAACAAGAAACAGCCACCACTAGTGCTCTTGCGATCAAGTCGACAACCAGCATAATCAGCATCAGTATAAGCTTTAAAATCCAAGGATTGTCCTTTTGGATACCATAAACCAAAACATGTAGTGCCGGCTAAGTATCGAAGAATTCGTTTAACTGCATGAAAATGAGAGTGCATAGGTTGGGATTGAAATCGAGCACAAAGACCAACGGAAAACATGATGTCCGGTCTAGAAGTAGTTAAGTAAAGAAAACTATCAATCATGGCTCTATATAAGGAATCATCAATAGGTTCCCCATCTTCATCCTTATCAATTTTAGTAGAAGTGGCCATAGGAGTAGTAGCATGTTTGCACTGATCCATCCCAAAACATTTTAAGAGTTCTTTAGTATACTTTTCTTGGCTTATAAAAATCCCGGCAGGCGTTTGTTTAATTTGGAAACCAAGAAAGAAGGTTAGTTCACCCATGAGGCTCATTTCAAATTCTTTTTGCATAATGTCACTAAATTGTGTACACAATGATTCATTTGAAGCTCCAAAAATAATATCATCAACATATATTTGAACAACAAGAAAATCAGATGTATATGTTTTGAAAAATAAAGTAGAATCTGAATTTCCAATAGAAAAACCATTATCAAAAAGATATGTCTTGAGCCTTTCATACCAGTTCCTAGGTGCCTGTTTTAAACCATAAAGTGCTTTCTTAAGTTTATAAACATAGTCACCTTTTTCCGGTATTTCAAAACCGGGTGGTTGGGCAACATAAACTTCTTCTTGAATCATTCCGTTTAGAAATGCACTTTTTACATCCATTTGGTAGAGTTTGATGTTTTTATGTGCAGCAATAGCTAGTAACATTCTAATAGCTTCAAGTCTAGATACTGGTGCATACGTTTCATCAAAGTCTATTCCTTCTTGTTGATTGTATCCTTGTGCTACTAACCGAGCTTTATTTCTTATTACTTCTCCTGCCTCATTGAGCTTATTTCTAAAAACCCATTTAGTTCCAATGATGGTTTTATCTTGTGGTTTAGGAACTAAATCCCATACATCATTTTTTGTGAATTGATTTAATTCTTCTTGCATTGCTATTATCCAATAATCATCTTTAAGAGCTTCAAATATCTTCTTAGGTTCAATGCTAGAAACAAAAGCCATGTTTGCGACATCCTTAAAGGAAGACCGAGTTTTTACTTTATCATTTGGATTTCCAATAATTAATTCTTGAGGATGATCCTTAATAAGTCTAGGTATAGGTTGTGTTTCACTTTGGTTATTGTTTGTAGTATCTTTCTCACTATCATTTGGTATGTTTAAGTTTTCAAATTGATTAGTAAGATCAATTATTTCTAGATTTTCTGATTTGGACTCTTCATGAAAAGAGACATGAATAGATTCCTCAACTTTTCTAGAGATAGTGTTGTAGACTCTAAATGCTTTGCTAGAGGTAGAATATCCCAAAAAGAATGCTTTGTGTGATTTAGAATCAAACTTATCTCTATCATCTTTGGTATTTAAGATATAACATGTAGATCCAAAGGTATGAAAATAGTCAACTCTAGGTTTCTTAGAATGTATTATTTCATACGGAGTTTTCTTCAAATGAGAGTGAACAGTTACTCTATTTAACACATAGCATGCGGTGTTTACAGCTTCAACCCAAAAGGTTTTGGGGGTGTTATGTTCGAGCATCATAGTTCTAGCCATTTCTTGTAGTGATCGATTTTTCCTTTCAACTATGCCATTTTGTTGTGGAGTGCGTGGAGCAGAAAAATTGTGTGTGTACCCATGAGATGTGCAAAATTCTTCAAATACATGATTTTCAAATTCTCAACCATGATCACTTCTAATGGTACATATTTTGCTTTGTAATAGATTTTCAATCATAGGGCAAAATTTTATAAAAGCATGAATAGTATCATCTTTGGTTGCAATAAAATGTACCCATGTATATCTACTATAATCATCAACAATAACAAAACAATATCTTTTGCCACCGATAGATTGTGTCCTCATAGGTCCAAATAAATCCATGTGAATTAATTCTAAAGATCTACTGGTGCTAAGTTCATGTTTAGGTTTAAAAGAGGTTTTTGTTTGCTTTCCCAATGTACATGGTTCACAATTTTCAATTTGATCAAAGGATAAAGTAGGCAAACCACGAACAAGATCATATTTCACTAACTTTTTGATAACATGTGAACTAGCATGTCCTAGATTTTTATGCCATAATTGTGAAGTATTTTCATTTGCAAGCAAGCATTTTCCTACTACAAATTTCATAGAGTTAGGTCTAAGAATATAAAGATTTCCAACTCTTTTTCCTTCATAGACAACATTTGTAGTGTTTTCTATTAATAATTTGCAGCAGGTTTTGTTAAATAAAACATCATAGCCACTATCATATAATTGACTCACACTTATTAAGTTATGGTGCAAACCATCAACAAGTAGAACATTCTTTATTTCGAGGTTTGTACCAATGTTACCTATTCCAACAATTTTACCTTTACTGTTATCTCCAAAAGTGACTGTTCCACTCTTCTTTTCTTCAAAAGTTTGAAATGCATCCTTGTTTCCGGTCATGTGTTTGGAACATCCACTGTCAACCACCCAATCCTCTTGAGAGTCTTCATCATCTTCTCTTGCCATTAGACATTCCACCTTTTCTTCTCCGCTTTCACTTTCACTTGACTCATCCCATGCAACTTTATAGGCTTTTTCTCCCCTCTTCTTGTGTGAGCTTTTCTTTCCTTTCTTTGCTTTAGGACATTCATTTTTGAAATGTCCTTTCTTTCCACACTCAAAGCACCTAGGAGGAGAAGAAGAAGAACTAGAAATTTTGTTAGATTTAAATCTTCTATATTTCTTACCATTGACAATCAATGCTTCTTCTCCTTCTTCTTCACTTGACTCCTCACTTTCTGGTGTAATTATCTTTGATGCTTTTAGATCCACATCCTTCTTCTTTCCTTGCTGAAGTTCACGTTCTCTTCTTTCTTCCTCTTCTAGGGTTGCTTCTTGAGCTTCTAGATTGCCAATGAGTTGCTCCATTTTCAGCCGAGTAAGGTCATTAGCTTCTTCAATGGCTGTCACCTTTGGCTTGTATTTAGGAGGAAGTGATCGAAGGAGTTTTGATACCTGATCTTCTTCAAGAATAGTTTTTCCTAGGGCATTTAAACCATTAACAATAGAAGAGAATTTTGCAAACATTTCACTAATAGATTCATTTGGATCCATACGGAAGTGTTCAAAATTTTGTTTAAGCATGCTAATCTTAGAATTCTTGACTTGAACTGTACCTTCATAAGTTATGGACAGTCTATGCCAAATGTCATAGGCTGTGTCACAGTTTGATATCCTATTAAATTCTCCTACTGAAATGGAACAATATAAAATGCTTACAGCTTTGGCATTCATTTGAGCCAACTTTACCGTGTTTGCATCCCACTCTGCATATTGTGTTTGAGGAAGCTCGTATGGGGTTGACACCATCCTCCATAAGTCCCAATTGATGCCTTGGAAGTACAACTGCATCCTTCTCTTCCAATATGTGTAGTTTGTTCCATCAAACACTGGAGGTCTAGCAACAAGTGTCCCTTCAAGGTTAAGATTGTTAAGCACCCCGTCACCCATTCTTCAAGACCTTGTTAAGGTTCCTTAAAGCCTGCTCTGATACCAATTGAAAAACACTAGAAGGGGGGTGAATAGAGTTTTTAAATATTTTAGCAATTATTTAACTCAAACAACCACAAATGAAGAATGGAAGAAGGAGACAGGTGTTTAGAGTGGTTCCAACTTTAGGAAATACTAAAGTTGTCAGTCCACTACCCGGTTGCTTACCCAACTTAGATTTTGAAAGTATTAATTTTATTACCTTCACAAGGATTTACACAAAATACAATACTTTCTTTACACCCCTTGAACAGCCTTCACTTGAAGTAGATGCACCAACTTGAGGTAGCCTTCTTGAAGTAACTCCAAGCTCCCCCTTGAAGTAGCCTTCCTCTCTAGAAGTAACCTCCCGTTGCACCAGCCTTCTTGAAGTAGCTCAAGGTCCCCTTCTTCACCAAGAAGATATTCAACCTCTCCAACCCGCAGCCTCCAACCTAGGAGTAGTAAGGAGAGTACAAACAACAATAGAGAACAAGAAAGAAAATAGAAATTACAACTTATCCTTTTGTAGCACAAGGCTTGATTTGCCTAGATCAAGCGTGTAGATCTCCTAACCAAAGTGTATGGAAATGTAATTGCAGTGGATAGGAGATGCTAGCCTATAGGACACGAATTTTGAGCTAAGAGAAGTAGTAGCCTATTGTCACTATGCTCAGTTTGCTCACAAACAGGTTGCTCAAAGTATGCTCAAAGATTTCTCAAGTGTAACAAGTGAGTTTAGGTGTCCTAAGGCATTTCCTATTTATAGGAATGTCCTACAAGTGCTTAAGGACGTTCTAGACACCTTCTAGGGGTTTCTAAGTGCTTAACTAGCCGTTAGGTACAAGTTTGTTGCTTTAGCAACGACTAATTAATTAATTCTGCAGTTGCTGTCAGAGTCCATCTCGGTCGAGAAATGGTCGACCGAGACACCTACTCGGTCGAACTTTTGTCGACCGACAGGATCTCTGAATCAAGTGTTTTGCAACGTTTATCTCCAACTGCCAACTACCTTGTCAGATGTGTCTAACGGCTACTTGGGTCTTTCTCGGTCGAGAAGATTGTCGACCGAAAGTGTCTCGGTCGAGGAGTTAGTCGACCGAGATTGACCCTATTTCAATTTTTCAATTAAAGCACTAAGTGTGTGTATGAGTGTGCATATGTGACACTTATTTGAAGGGGATGACCTATCTAAATGTGATGTTTAGCTAGGGAGAATCTAACGCTTGATTTACATGAAATCTAAGTACTTGTACATTATATATTTGTACAAGTTTTTACAAAGTGATTACATTTCATGAAAATATAAATATGTAAGCATATGGATTTCCCTAATTGCTTTGTCATCCACCTTATACCTGCAACACTCAAGTAGCACGTTAGATTAACAAGAATGAAATGTTTGTCATTATCAAAACAAAGGGATTTACAAATGTCCATTTAGCCAACACTTTGGCATCATGATTGAGAGGATGGTGCCTTGGTGCACCTTGTTGTTCTTTGGTTTGATGAGGAGAGAAGTGGTGGTATGTTGAGAGTAGTTTCTAGGGTTTGCCTTGATGACCTATGTTAATGTTGACCCTTGTGTTGACTATTTGGTTTTGGGTCTTTCAGAGACCAACCTTATTGTTCCTTGATGATTTCTTTGTGGTAGAATGTAGTTGTGTTTTTGCCTTATTTTCCTTATGGTCTCTTGAGTTTGGAGCCTTCTTTTAGGTCTCTTGAGCTAGGGTATTGAGTGCTTTGTGTGACGTGGTTTCTTTACAACCATGACCATGTGTTCTTGCAGCCAATAGTCATCCATGACCAAGTGAGGTCGCATGGTTTTATTTTTTTTTCACATCCTTAGAGGTTTTCATGGTTTTAGGGGATGCATGTTTGTTCTTTGATGGACAAGTGTCATGAGGAATGCTAAAATATGCACACCTAACCCTCTTTCACCTTTCTCATACTCCCAAGTACATGACACCTCTCCTACACATGCATGTACCTCTTTTAGCCTTCCTCTTTATTTCTTTCATCATGTTCACAGACCTAGTGTGCTTGGTGGTGAAGTAGAGTTCATCCTTGGTGCTTGGTGGTCGAGGTCTTTTGCATGTGGTGCTCCAAGCTTGGAGAAGCTCTTCCTTGGTGATCATTGGTGGTTCCTTAATCCTTGGTAAGCGATCTATCTCTTGATCTCATTTTCTCAAAAAACCCTACCCCCCTTCTCTACTTTTGGTTGTAGGCTCTGGTGTAAACTAAGGTTGATATCTAGAAGATCTCTTCTTTACAATGATCGGATACTATTGTTTGCCATGGTGGTATCTAAGTGAAAAGAATCTCTCTTCTCACTCCTTTCTCCTTATTTTGTTCCTTTCAACCTTGAGGTTTTAGATCTCCCTTTTCTTACCCTTTAACCTATGGTTTTTCCTTCTCTTTTGAGGTGATGACTAGCTTGGTCATGCAGGAGATCAAAGATAGGGTTTCCCTCTTGCTTATTGAGCTTTGATTGGAGGTGGTGCAACCATCATCTAAGGTGGGTTATATAACTCTCTACCTTCCCTATTATAGCACTTTAATCCTACATGCATCTTATTATAGAAATTGATTAATTGTTGTTGATTATGTGTGCCACCTAGATTTTCATAACACATGAGCGGAAGCTATAATTTTTTTTCTTCATCTAGGAGTGTCACAAACATGATAATCATTGCAATTAAAGCAAATGAAACACTTTGCATAACTTTAAAACTGATTCATACATAGTTTTTATCAACAGAAAACTACATCATGTTAAACCATAAAATCTAAACTAATTAATAACACTACTAGATATAATAAAAAGATGTCAAAACTCTAGATCGTCTAGGTAAATGGCACCCCACTAGGCAAGCTTGATAATGATCTCGACCTTTACGTGTTCCTTTGATCCTCAGCTTCTCTGAATCCTGCAGACATCGTGTCCCCAACCATGCATTGGAAAAAACAGTCGTTAGAGTAAGTGGCATGAGTATTCTAAAATATACAGTGATAAAGAACTAAAATTGAATATTATAAACATGAACTAACATCAAACCGTGAGTAAAATGAAACATAAAATATCTTATTTCTTAACCTGGATTCTTATCTTTCTACCTTACAATATTTTAGAGACATGTACCCTAGTACATGGGTCTCATGACCTACACCAAAGTGTTTGGGTCATACATATCTTATCTGATTTCCTCTCATCATACTCATGGATGAGATTATGGGCATGCTATAAACTAATGTATCTTTATTTACAATTTTTATCTGATTGTGGACACCATTATATAATAAGTCCTCCTCTGTGACACTGAAGTGTCCTCTATGGTGCAACACACCCTCTGTTGGCACAACATGTCCTCTTTTGACACTGAAGTGTCCTCTATGGTGCAACACACCCTCTGTTGGCACAATGTGCCCTCTGAAATGGAGTAAACACTCCTCTAAATTGGCAACAGATGCCTCTGAATCATCTCAGGACTCTCTGAATGAGTACTTATTATATAATGTATTATGTGAAGGTTTTGAATTAATTATCTTAAGTCTATCTTTACTGAACTCTGAATCTAAACTTATCTAAAATTGAGTACTCAACATGTACTTCGTTTTGAATCTGAAATCTAAATCTGAATCTCTGCTCTTTAAAATTTGAACTGAATCTATTATGGAATTTGGATATGTATTTCGAATTACAACATAATTGGGACTGGGTCTATAACCCATATCATGTATCTTTATTCAAAATATGGCTACTCACATAGTGCATAGTCTAAGTCTGAATCTAAATCTCTTATTCTTAAGTTCTAAACTGAATTCATTGCTAGATTTGAACATGTATCACATTATCTAGGTAAACTTTATTCTAAAACTCTTATTTGGTAAGATTACTTCATTCTACCAACCATATCATAAATAAGTCTAATGCCTTATGAGAAAGGATCTGATCTGAATATGGATATACAAAGTATATGAGAGTTCTCAAGTATCAAATATCAAAAGAAATGTAATTTATGTCAACTTAACTCATTCCCAGCAAAATATCATCGAGTGTAATCTTATTACAATCATATATGCTTAAATATTAAAAGATTAAAACATGGATCATATAGAATCTCATCATAAAATATCATAATCTTATAATATCACCCTCAATTCAAGTTACACTATTTTCCAGTCCCAATAGTACCTTCATCTTGAAAACTAGACCATGTCCTAATATGTTCAAAACTCATATCCTCACATTGTGACTAGATTTTTAGATATTACTCATCCTAAGGAATCCAATTAACTTCTTAGTTATTAGATCCCTACATCTATAGAAATCTTGATAACATGCTCCTACTTGAATTCTTAGCACACAACAATATATATAAACATACCATCTGATAGGATGATTCGATCTCTACCAAAAGAACTCATTATAATAGACCTTGCCTTGAATCTTAATGTCTTCATATGAACTTATATATAAAATCTTAGGTCTTACAAGAGGAATCCTATAACATCATACTTTGAACTTAATCATAACTTGAAGCATCATAATCTTATACCTATTACTATAAAATCAAATTAAGATACACTCCAATCGAGCCCTTCGATTGAAAATAGTTTATGTCTAAATACATTCAACTATCACTTTATATTTTTCTTGTAGACGTTTCTAATTCTAGTCTTAGATATCTACATATGCATGAAATCTTAATGACATGTTTCTACTTGAAATATTACTAAATTCTTATCCCACATTATCAATCTTGGTTGCATATCTTATCTTGTAGTCTTATTCATCAATAAGAATCATTATTGAGAGTTCTTATGGGAACATGATCCTTTAGTTTTCTCATGAACCAGGTTCATGAGTCCCTATCATTCGTATAAATCTTGATAACATATCTCTTCTCAAGATATTAGACACATGCAGGGATGCACCCATGAATGTATTAAATCTTACTTTATATCTTAACAACAAATCTTAGAACATTGTATCACATAAAGTATGAAGTCTTACAAAAATATGCTAAGTTTGATAGATATAAATACTCCTGGGCATGGACCACTTACCTCTTGGGTGAAATACCCACCCTTATTATGGTTTATACCAAAATCATAGATAAAACTTTGAATCTGGAAAATCAGGCTTTTGAACCATGTATATCATATCAAAATATAATTTATGTATAATATTTGTTATTTTCTAAAGTCATTTACTATTTTTAGTTCCTAAAACATAGAAATCACATATACTTTAGATATCAACTAATAATAATTACCAACTATTCAGAACACTATCCATATATATTTTTATAGGATAGTATATATCGTGATCTTTTTGTAGGTTTCTTGTTTGATAAAATCCGATTTCCCAATCTCAATATATGAATTTTTAAAGTTTACCTTAATCTATATTAACCTCTGTCGTTGGTATAAAATCTATGGGACTGAGGCTAGCATGTGCTCCCCTTCCTTTTTCCTTCTTGGCCGTGGATCCTCCATGGACCCAGTTAACATCTGACCCGACTACTAGCCGATCTCCTTCTCCCATCTGCTGGGTCACACACGCGACTCTGTTTCCGCTACAAAATAGAGCGCTGCCTCCAACCATAGAAGGTCAGCCATATCCGACACCTTCATATGGGCAAATTAACCAAAGATACTCCACCTTTGCATAGGGGCTTATCCTAGGTGGACCTAGCGGCAATGAAACTGGGCTATGACTCACCGCCTTCCCTATTTTCTATAGCAAGAGCAGTCGACTGGTTGCCTAGCTTGGCTGGTTCATCCTCTATCTGCGTCGTTGCACTCTCCCGCTGCTGTAGGAGCAAATACGACGAGCAAGGATGGCTCACTTGACCACCCGAATGACGAGGAAGATCCTCCAACCTTCAGGGTAAGAAATGCCAGACTGGAAGCTCCCTTGCGCCTCCGTCGCTTACTCCTCCTCATTCCTTTTTATCGGTCCTTTGTTCTCACACGGAACTCCACAAAACCCTAGAATAGGTATGTAAGACCATGTGCCCCCAAGTCCCATGAAGTTTTTATTGTTGGTATGTATGCCCATAGAGAAAGTCATATCATGATTGTAATGGGATACTTTGTGAATGATTTGAATAATAATAAAGGCAATTTCTGATCTATATGTTTAAACTGTTTTTGAGATGATAGTGTAACATGATGTTTTACTCAATGACGTTAACATGATAGTGTTTCTGATCTATATGTTTAAACTGTTTTTGAGATGATAGTGTAACATGATAGATGTCTAAAGAATTGTTTTACTCAATGACGTATGCTTTTGGGTTGAGGACCTAAACGATGAGATCATACGGATGTTAAGAGTATACATTCTTGTTTGGTCCCTAGTCGGTTGTTATTGTGGAAATAACCATAGACATCAATAACACTAAAGACTAGATTCTGTGTTGGTTGATGACAGAATCTCATTAGTCATGATATAGTGATATCAAACCAAGCACATAGGTACTTGTTAGAGAACAAGGTACCAGACAGACACACCGTGAGAGTGACACATGAAACCATGACTTGGTAGTCACAGTCATCTCTCACAGTGATGGTGGTGAGTGTGATTCTTAGACCTGAAATCACTATACTCAACACATGTCGTTGGGTACACTTTGACATCATCAAACGCAGTCCTGAAACATGGGTTGTTATAAAGGTGATGATTGGGTGGCTTTGACACATGGGGCTTTTGAGGGGTGCGTGATAGATATGGGATTTGTCCCTCCTAAGGGAGTTTGATGTCCTTGGCCACTTGATGAGTAGGATTGAGAAAGGCATGCACATGCACGTGTGAATCAATATGTGATATTGATGTCACACACATCTCACCCAGTCTGCTCTGAGATCAAGGAAATGAATGAACGTCGACAGGATGACTGTTCCATGCCTTGAGTTCATTCAGGATATCAATGACAAAGGAATTATACATTCACTGTAACACCATTCACGGATTGTAGGATTGAAATTTGTTCTCCAACTTTCTATTTCACTTGGGTAGCATTGATGTCTGACTAGGCACCGCTCTTTGCTTGTGAAGTCATAAGTGTTATGGACTTTCACTGCCAACGTGAAATGGACCTATAGGGTCACACACATAGGATTTAACCTGGAATAGGAGTTTTATCCACAAACATGTTTAGGTTGATTACTAATTGAGTTTAGTAGTTCAATTAAACACTCAATCAATTGATAGCTCAGTATCATAGTGTTCAAGGTGTTGGACAACTTGATTAGAGTATCTGATTGATTGAAACTGCTATTGACTGATTCTGCACAATCTGCACTCCCAACCGATCGGCTCATGTGATGAACCGATCGGCTGAGCTAGGTGAACCGATCGGGCAATTAGATCAAGTGTTGAAACGATCGGTTCAGTCCAATCGAGCGAGTTGGGAAAGTAGGATTGGTGAGAAATTTCTTTTCGTTTCAGTTGCCCAATTTGATTGGAACAAGGATTGGTATTTAATACCAATTCGAAACAAAAGACGAAAAGTCAATCGGGAACTGATCAGGACCACGAACTGACCGGTTCATGGGTCCCAACCGATCGGTTGAGTTGTTAACCATCCAGATCAGATCCCCAACCGACCGTTTCAGTTGTGAAACGATCGATTCAGGTTACGCAATTGGTTGTTTTTTGTGGAAAATCTCAAACCCTTCTACTCCCACTTTAGTCCCATATTGCCCGGGATAGAGAACCATGTCCCATGACCCTCCTATATATAGGGGTATTGGGGGCTTCTCAATGTATAACTTAGTGCAAACCAGTTTCTCTGCAAAGTTATCGTTCTCTCTGGTTTTGGTAACCGAGAGAGCCCAAGCAAGTGCTACCTGATAAGGGAGGCACAACAAGGGAAAGAGAACTACAGAAAGCGACTAGTGGCAGGAGAGTGTGTTGGAGACTAATACGCTGACAGGAGGGTGCGACTCCTTCTGATTCCTTGTGCAACAAGGAGATTGGAGTTCCAGGCAGTCCGTGTGGACGACTGTAAAGGCGGGAGACCTCTGTCGCTCGGAGGACAACTGTCAATCTTGACAGTCCCAGTGAGACTAGGAGTCTTCAGTCCCGGTGCGACCAGGAGATGCGCAGACACCATCCAAGACCGGAGGCGAAGACCGTGCAAGGCGCGAGGTATTGTCGACGAGCGAGCCTCGGGACAAGGTATGCATCCACAAACCATCTTTCTTATTGTATAGACGTTGACGTGATTCCTTTTGTTTTGGGTTTTGGGGAGAAATTTTTTTGTTTCCGCTGCTTCTCTGCCTCCTCTAAAACCCAACAGTGGTATCAGAGCCATGTCAACTGCTCTATATTTTAGGATTATCGATATGATTGATTTTGGTTTGTCGCCTTTATTTATTGCATACGATGCGAATAAAATTGGCTTTATGCATGTCCAATCCACAAATCCCAAATATACATATATGATATGTAATATTAAAGCACTCGATATGTGTCTCCCTTAAACGAGTTTTGTGGTGGATGTGTAGCATGATTATGGCCTATAAACCCTATATCTGTGTATGGTTGTATGTGGTTGCTTACATCTCGGTCTGCGCATCGATTCCCTTTCTCCTATTCCTGATGTAACTCAAAATAATTCGAGATTTCTTTTCCTACCTTTTCTCCCCCTGAATGTAGCTCAGGGTTTCACAATTCAATTGTAAATAGGATAGATTTTATTTCTTGTTATGTCAAAGAACGGCAGACGATTGGTTCAAGGCATGAACCGATCGGTTGGTGTTCCAGACGACCGGTTCGAGGAGCGAGATGAGCGGGTGGCGATCTGAGGAGATGCACGATGACTGGTGAACCGATCGGCTGGAGGCGCCAGTCGATTGGCTGGTGGCACCTGAACGACCAACTTGATGGCGAGTCGATCATTCATGGAGATGAGCTGATCAAACCCAGAAAGGAAGGCACAAATTTCATCTTGTACAGGTTGCATGTGATGTAGACCTAGATGATCGTGATTTCTCTTGGCTCGAGGAATCACAATACGATGGCCATAATCATTGCTTTTATCATTTTGCATGTTTTCTATGGGATATAGCATGTATATGATACATACTATATATTGTGGTGATTGGATATGGATATGTATATAAAAACCAAATCCCTCATTAAATATTAAGTCTTATACGCCTTCCATTAGAGACACACATGGAAAACTCGATCGACCAAGCGTAGGTTACGCCAAAGCGTGGTGCGCCGTCCATCTTGTGGAAGTGTGAAGGGTCGACATGTAGGTTTTGCCAAAGCAGGGTGCATATTTACCGTGTTGGCTTTTGGGATAGACTTAACTGGTGATTCTTAGAGCGTCTAAGCCCAGAGGCACGGAATGTTCATGGCAAGGTGTTGCACATGTTCATTCATCAAGAGTTGCATATGATGCAATTGGCAAGAGTTTCCTACCCAGAAGATCTGAGTTGTGGGTGACAGCCAAAGCTGATCCATGGCTCAGAGGATTTCAGGATCTTGACCCACTAGAAGATTGTGCGCTGCAATCTTCCGAATTGATGGTGAGGGTTGTCAATTTGAATTAAAATAGTGGGAGCGATAATTAATTAAAGGCCTAATTAACTATCGTCAAATTTTATTCAAATCAAATCAAAAGGAATTTTGACAAATGCAATTTTCTCTTGTAGAATGACAAAGGAATCATCTTTTAAAATGGGAAAATTAATTGAGAATAAATTCCATAACTGGTTGAGGACTGTGAGAAATGTTCTGCACAATCCAAATATACCATAATCCTTTGAATCCACTCTATGTACGCTTAAAACATTGGTGAAGAAGAAAGAAAGTTCATTGATAGAGAACAATGGAACAAAAGGTAAGGGAGAGAAGGGTTCTCTTGCCAAACCAATTTCTTCTACATGGAGAGGATGGAAGGAACGATGGAAGAAGAAGTCAGAGATAGAGATATCTACTTCTGGTGTATATGTGATAGAAACTAACTTTACTACTTCTTTGTCATGGGTACTTGATACCAGATGCGGATCTCACATTTGTTCAAATGTGAAGGATCTTAAGAGAAGTAGGACTTTGGGGAAAGGCGAGGTTGAACTACGTGTCACTAATGGGGCAAGGGTTGCCGCCAGTGCTGTAGGAACCTATGAGTTAACTCTACCGAGTGGGCTAATAATAGAGTTAAAGAAATGCTATTATGTACCTTCCATAAATAGGAATATCATTTTTGTCTCTTGTTTGGACAAGGATGGATTTGAATTTCTTATTAAAAATGGAAATTGTTCCATTTCGAAAGATGGGATCTTTTATGACAGTGCCCCAATGTCTTATGGTTTATACTTGATAGATCTAGAGACAAGTGTATACAACGTAAACACCAAAAGGCAAAAACTCAACAACTCAAACAAAACATATCTTTGGCATTGTCATCTAGGTCACATAAATGAGAAGCGCATTTCTAGACTCCATAAAGATGGTTATCTAGACTCTTTTGATTATGAATCAATAGAGACATGTGAATCTTATTTGTTGGGCAAGATGACCAAGACTCCCTTTTCAGGTAAAGGTGAGAGAGTTAGTGATCTATTAGGACTCATACATACTGATGTATGTGGGCCTTTTAGAACTAATGCCAGAGGTGGGTATCAATACTTCATTACCTTTACTAATGACTTCAGCAGGTATGGCTATGTGTACCTGATGAAACATAAGTCAGAAACCCTTGAAAGGTTCAAGGATTTCATGAATGAAGTACATAACCAACTTGGTAAAAGTATTAAGGCACTTCGATCCGATCGAGGTGGAGAATACTTAAGCCAAGAGTTTGAAGACCTTCTACGAGCCCGTGGTATTTTATCACAATGGACTCCGCCAGGAACACCACAACATAATTGTGTGTCTGAAAGAAGGAATCACACATTGTTAGATATGGTGCGATCAATGATGAGTTTTGCTGATCTTCCGATTTCTTTCTGGGGTTATGCTCTTGAAACCTCCGCATTTACACTTAACCGAGTACCATCTAAATCGGTTCAAAAGACACCATATGAGATATGGACCGAGAAGCGTCCCAATTTGTCTTTTATGAAGATTTGGGGTTGTGAGGCTTACGTTAGGAAAATGTTTCCTGATAAGATTGGACCCCAGTCTGATAAATGTTATTTTGTTGGATATCCCAAGGAGACCAAGGGATATTATCTATACCTCCCTACTGACAACAAAGTGTTTGTTTCTAGTGATGCTGTATTCCTAGAGAAGGAATTTATTTCCAAAGGAAACAGTGCGAGGAAAATAGAGCTTAAAGAGGTTCAAGCCCAACAAGAAAACATTGAACCGATAGATGTACGAGAGGAATATGGAGATTCACAAGGTTTTGTGGAATCTCATTCTCCTCAGGTAACACAAGGACCTCATAGATCTAGTAGGTCCCGCCTTGAACCTGAGAGGTTTGGATACCTTGTAACTCAGGAAGGTGGTGAGTTGATCATAGATGATGATCCAGCTACCTACGTAGAGGCTATGGAGGGACCAGATTCTGAGTAATGGCTTGAAGACATGAGATTTGAGATGGAATCCATGTACTCCAACAAAGTATGGACTTTGGTGGAACCACCCGAAGGGGTAAAACCCATAGGGTGCAAGTAGGTCTTCAAGAAAAAGACTGACATGGATGGCAATGTGCAAACTTAAGAGGCACATTGGTTGTGAAGGGATTTCGACAAGTTCAAGGGGTTGACTATGACAAAACCTTTTCTCCAGTTGCCATGATTAAGTCCATCAGGATCATGATTTTTATTGCAGCTTATTATGACTATGATATTTGGCAGATGGATGTTAAAACCGCATTCCTTAATGGGAATATAAATGAGGATGTGTACATGACACATCCTGAAGGTTTTGTAGATCCAAAGAATGCCAATAAAGTCTGTAAGCTGCAAAGGTCAATCTATGGATTGAAGCAAGCATCTCGGAGTTGGAATCTTCGATTTGATGAGGAAGTCAAAGTGTTTGGCTTTATTCAAAATGAAGATGAACCTTGTGTGTATAAGAGGGTTAGTGGGAGCTCGACCACATTCCTCATATTGTATGTGGATGACATACTTTTGATGGGGAATGATGTCTTAGCCTTAGAGAAGGTAAATACTTGGCTTGGGAATACTTTCTCAATGAAGGACTTAGGAGAAGCATCCTACATTCTAGGAATTAAGATCTATAGAGATAGATCTAGAAGGCTTCTCAGACTAAGTCAGAGCACGTACATCGACAAAGTGTTGAAGTGATTCAACTTGGAGAACTCAAAGAGAGGCAATATCCCCATGCTACATGGAGTCACCGTCTCTAGATCTCAATGTCCCCAATCTTGTGAAGAGAGGGAGCGTATGAATGGGATCCCATATGCATCATCCATCGGATCCATCATGTACGCTATGTTGTGCACATGCCCAGATGTCTCATATGCTCTCAGCATGATGAGAAGGTACTAGTCAGATCTCGGGAATGCTCACTGGGCAGCCGTAAAGAACATCCTCAAGTACTTACGAAGGACTAAGGATCAATTTCTTGTTTATGGCGGTGAGGAAGAGCTGGTTGTAAAGGGTTACACCGATGCAAGCTTCCAAACCGATAAAGATGATTACAGATCGTAGTCAGGATTTGTATTTTGCCTTAATAATGGAGTTGTGAGCTGGAAGAGTTCCAAGCAAGAAATAGTTGCCGATTCCACTACAGAGGCCGAGTATATTGCTGCTTCACATGCAACAAAGGAGGTTGTGTGGATCAGGAAGTTCATTTCTGAACTTGGTGTAGTTCCCAGTAGTTTTGATGCAATTGAGCTTTATTGTGACAATAATGGAGCTATTGCACAAGCTAAGGAACCCAGATCACAATAGAGGTCCAATCGGATACAACGGCGCTTCCATCTCATACAAGAGATCGTATAGCGAGGAGATGTGAAGATTTCCAAAGTACCAACTGAAGACAACATAGCTGATCCACTGACGAAGGCCCTTTCTCAACAGAAGCATGATGGTCATGCTAGGTCACAAGGACTGGGGTTCCTTGGTGACAGGCTCTAAGTGCAAGTGGGATTCTGTTGGTATGTATGCCCATAGAGCAAGTCATATGATGATTGTAATTGGATACTTTGTAAATGATTTGAATAATAATAAAGGCAATTTCCGATCTATATGTTTAAACTGTTTCTGAGATGATTGTGTAACATGATAGATGTCTAAAGAATTGTTTTACTCAATGACGTGTGCTTTTGGGTTGAGGACCTAAACGATGAGATCATACGGATGTTAAGAGTATACATTCTTTTTTGGTCCCTTGTCAGTTGTTATTGTGGAAATAACAATAGGTATCAATAACACTAAAGACTAGATTGTGTGTTGGTTGATGACAGAATCTCATTAGCCATGATATAGTGATATCAAACCAAGCACATAGGTACTTGTTAGAGAACAAGGTACCAGACAAACCCACCGTGAGAGTAACACAAGGAACCATGACTTGGTAGTCATAATCATCTCTCATAGTGATGGTGGTGAGTGTGATTCTTAGACCTGAAATCACTACACTCAACACATGTCGTTGGGAACACTTTGACATCATCAAACGCAGTCCTGAAACATGGGTTGTTATAAAGGTGATGATTGGGTGGCTTTGACACATGGGGATTTTGAGGGGTGAGTGATAGATATGGGATTTGTCCCTCCTGAGGGAGTTTGATGTCCTTGGACACTTGATGAGTAGGATTGAGAAAGGCATGTGCATGCACGTGTGAATCAATACATGATATTGATGTCACACACATCTCACCCAGTCTGCTCTGAGATCAAGGAAATGAATGAACGTTGACAGGATGATTGTTCCATGCCTCGAGTTCATTCAGGATATCAGTGAAAAAGGAATTATACATTCACTGTAACACCATTCACGGATTGTAGGATTGAAAGTTGTTCTCCAACTTTCTATTTCACTTGGGTAGCACTAATGTGTGACTAGGCACCGCTCTTTGCTTGTGAAGTCATAAGTGTTATGGACTTTCACTGCCAACATGAAATGGACCTGCAGGGTCACACCACTACTACAGAAACAGCCTTTGGCGTTGGTTGTTTAACCCCCTTTGGCGTCGGTTTCTGAGCGATGCCTATATGGGCGCCGCTAAAGGTCGAACACTTTGGCGTCGGTTTTTTAACCGACGCCTATTTAACATATAGGTGTCGGTCTTTTAGTAGATAACCGACGCCAAAAGGGTTCGCGCCACAGAAAACGGCGTCATCTAGGACACATTCTGCGTCAGTTATCTACTAAAAGACCGACGCCATACTTCAAGATGACACGGCCGTGCTTCCCTGCACGGCCGTGTTTAGTACTATAGGTGTCGGTTTTATATGAATAAGCGATGCCTTTTCCACCACGGCCGTGCTTTCCTACACGGTCGGGTTGTTTGTAATATTAGGCGTCGGTTTTTATCCAATAACCGACGCTGTAGGTCTTTGTTGATAGTTTTCTGTAAATAACCGACGCCTATATCTATTTTTTTTTTCATATCAGTTTGCAGGCCTGTTGTGTCTGGTCAGCAGGATGAGAACCTGCAGTTCAGTTTTCTGAACTGCAGGTTTATGACATCCATTGATATCAGCCTACAAACAGGCCACAAACCTGCAAAAGTCCCAAGGAAAATTTCACACAAGTAGATACATTCAGACATCAATTCAATTCTCACATTCACACATATAGAAACATTCAAATACATGTATTAACATTCAGAAATATTCATTTACAAAGTATCATTCATTATCACTATCAACATCCCAATTATATTTTACAGTTGCCACTGCTTGTATGGCTTTTGCCCATTCTTCTCTTATTTCATTTAATGCTTCCATCGTATATGGAGCATGTATATTTTTTAAGCGTTTACCTATAGTGTGGTCAGTTTTAAACACCTGCAAAGAGAATGATGTATATATATAAGTAATAATATAAAAATAAGATTGATATATTTCATACTAACTAATGAGACTATATATAATACCTCATCTATGGTATCGATGTCCAATGCGGCATGTTTGATAATCATCTGCATAAATCGCATCACATAGTATGCGCATGCCCAGCCATTATCTTGTGTAGCGCACTATAAATTGAAACATACAAAATAATACAACTAAGCACAATTCACATCAATAATATATACATTGGAGTCGGGAACTTACTTGTACGTTCTGCCAATTTATTGGCTGGTTCTTTTTCCTTGGGACCGTTCCTCCAGCCTTTTTGAATGCATCTAAACCCCTACATGTTAATATAACACAATAAATTACATAAGTAAATAGTAATGTAATAACAGATGTTAACAGATACAAAAATGAAATATTTCTCACCAGAATAATGGCATTCTCATTACGTGTCCAATTTTAGTGTTTCATGTACTTCCTGCGGGATCTAGATAATAAACAGTGAACGTCCCGGGGACAATAACTAGTAACTCCCAATGTTTACCGCTAGAGGTAAAAAGTTAACAATTAATAACTCAAAATGCACAATAAAAATGGAATTTTCTTAAGTCCAAATTATAAATAAAGTAAACTTACTTGACATTGAATGGAGCTATTATTATCGTCTTCTTTTGCTGACCAAAAATTGTAAAAGCATCTATACAGTATTGTTGAACATTATCAGGGTCTTTAGCTACCATACTAATCAATGATGGAATCAAAAATCCCACATGATCAAATGAAAATTTTTTGCAATGATCTTCGACTAAGTAGATGCAAAACATGTATTACATATGCATTAATATATAAGAAACCAGATCACCGGATCTTACACAAGGTATATGGATGTATAAACAAGATCTCACCTTATCGATGTCTCTATCATTGATGTATTCAGCCAATCATACATAAACAACTCAATAATATCTTGTATAAATAAAGAGCTATCGTATGATTGACCTGCATAATCTGCATCTAAAGAAACAATTATCGGGCAATGTATATTATGTGCCCGTAGCCAACATGCCATTCCCCTACAAGAAGGACCTAACGGGTATGTTAGGTCAGTTGGAACCCAAGTTGGTAATGCGGGAAGTGGAGGTGGAGGCCTAGGTTCTCCTGGTGTCTTCTTCTTAACCTGTATATATAATTTCAGATCAGTTGACATCATATATACACATTAACAGTCTAAATCAATGTAAATTTATCTTACAATTTCAGTAGTGTAGACGACATCTTCTTTGGGCCACAATATGACCCCGCCTTCTGCCTCAGCAAGTGTATCAATATCTGGGTGGGGATATGCCAATGTAGCTTCCCTCCAATCGGGTAACACACATAATGGGCCCACACGAACGTAGTCCTGTGGCATTGGAGTCCCGTGAAACCTTTCCCTAGGAAGGGACGGGTAAGCATGCGCCTCTGCAACAACATAGTCTTGTATTCTTAAGCGGCATGGCTTCAATGCCTACAAATTTACGTAAAGAATGTTATACATATATACATATCATCTTGAAAACATATCATCTTGAAAAGACTAGCTACAATGTCATAAACAATACTTACAGCAGACGTGTTAGGCGATGGGTCTCCAGGATTACTCGCAGTCTGTGCATCAGGAGAAGAGTGGGTCACCATAGGCTGATTGGAAGCCTGAGATGCCTGCCACCGCAACAATTCTTCCTTGGCCTTCTCAGCAACTACATCATTGACCTTCTTAGCAACTATATCCTCGACTCTCTTATTCTCCTATACATGGATAAAAGAAACATTAGCTTCTTATTATTGAATTTCCTTTTGCAGTAACATTCTAAAAAAAGAATAGGTTACCTCTTCTTGAGAAAGTCCCACTCTGGGTTTGCGCTGGGATGGCCCAAAGAATGCTTTGATGCCCACACCAGCGTCTGCACCCCTAACACGTCCAGGATGCTCTGGGTTACCTAGAGCAACTGTCAATTCATCCCTTGTGCCCTGAGGGATGAACGTGCCTTGTTTCCTCTGCTCGTGCAGCTCCCGCTAATCACCATCAACAGAAATTGGTAAATTAACACCAGAAATAATCAATATTCAAACGATTTCTCTAAGAGTTGTATTTTACCATTTTCGCAGCCGCCTCAGCAGTTACGGGCTTCTTTATTTCACCCTTCTTGTTTTGCCTCCCAGCTATCCAGATATCATGGCGAGGCATGGGTGTGGCAGACTCCTGAGTAGGAGAAGACTCCTGAGTAGGAGCAGACTCCTGAGTAGCCGCAGACTCCGCATGTAGTCTTTGGCGAACGCTTGCATAGCCTTTTGTTCCCATAGTGTGGTCATGCACATTCAGTGCACACCTTGCTTTTTGTGCGTCACTGAGGGCCTAGTTAGTATGAACATTAATGATTTGGTTAGTATCACTAAATGTTAATCTTAAATAGGTGAATACAATGTATATTAATTAAATTGGGAGTGACACCTAATACCTTGAATTCTTCATATTTTCTTGAAGCAACAAAATTGTCCCAATCTTCTTTGTCCAAGAAGTTCCATTGTTCAAGGGCTGACTTCTTTTTCTTATCACCCTCTTTTATGTATTCTCTGTTCAGATTTGTCCTATAATTCCCAAGCATCTTTCCAGCGTGTTGCATCACACTTTTACGATGCAACTTCTCATCCAATGCAAACCGATTCTGTAAAATAGAAATGTTATTAACTAGTATCCAAAATAGAATTGCAAATAATAGAATTTGTAATCTACAAAATAGAATTGCAAATAATAATAACTCACGCATAAATCCTTGCATATCAAGTCTTTTTTCCCCTGAGGAACTTTATGCCAATTATCATACTTAACACCACAATGGCTCCGAGTGGTACACCCAAGATAGTTTACAAAATTATTGTGGTTCACTCCAATTGCATTTCCTCCATTATCAAACTCCACAACCAATTTGGATCCACTGCCACTAAGCGCTATTAACTTCTTCAACAGAGTGATGCCCCTTTTCT
Organism: Alisma plantago-aquatica; assembly: GCA_963693085.1. Classification (NCBI taxonomy): domain Eukaryota; kingdom Viridiplantae; phylum Streptophyta; class Magnoliopsida; order Alismatales; family Alismataceae; genus Alisma; species Alisma plantago-aquatica. Next base: position 1,081,946,309 of record OY856413.1, on the reverse strand, counting down.
TGTTAAGTGTTTGGTGTTGCGCATCAAGTTGCTCCAGTGCTTCAGTGGGTACATGTGCATCATCAACCTAAAATTTGACAAAAATAAACACACTGAATTAGCCCAATATAGAAATATAAGATATATGACATAACTAGAAGATAATGAATTTTATAGAAATACAGGATATGTTTTTAGAACTTACATTGGTATCCTCGCCATGCTCGTCATGGATAGCATGCTCATCATGGACTTCATGCTCATCATGGACATCATGCTCATCATGGTCAGCCATCTGAAAATGTCATTAAAAAGGAAAACATTTAGCATTTGTATTAACTAGAAAAAGGCAAACATTTAGCATTTGTATTAACTAGAAAAAGGCAAACATTTAGCATTTGTATAAACATACATGTCTCTAAAATTGTGATCTTTTATCAATTAACAATCCTTCATTGTGATCTTCGCGCACATATAAGTCATCATTAGCTTCAATATTTTGTGGAGTTGGCAACCCAACTAAGAATGGACTGGAGTCATCATACTTATCATAGTACTCTTCTTCATCTATAGGATCTTCAATGAACTGTCTTTTACCATGAAGAACAACCGACCATTTATCATTTGCAGGATCATCGATATAGAATATTTGTTGCAAACCTTACATGCTTCGACAATATAGATCGAATTGCCACGGGCAATACTTGTTGCATTAGAGTGTGACAATCATGAGATTTAAGACCTATCAACTTCAGATCTTTCATTGATACCAATCTATGGATGTTGGATGAGTAACCATGTGGCACCTTAACATTTACCAAGCATTCACAAAAAGTTTTCTTCTCCTTTCTAGACAACGTGTAACAAGCGGGAGGTAAGTATGTTCTTTTATTACCCATTTCATGTAATTCTGTTAATTCTGACCTTATTCCCATTTCACATAGGTCCAGTCTAGATTTTATCCCATCTTTAGTCTTACCTGGTATATTTAACTGAGTACCAATGATGCTATCACAGACATTTTTCTCAACGTGCATTACATTGATACAATGCCTGACTGTCAAAGAACTCCAATAAGGAAGATCCCAAAATATTGACTTCTTCTTGAATGAAGAATTTTCACTCCGTGTGGCCATACTACATTATGATTTCTTACCAAATTCATTGACAATGTCTTTTACTCTTGCATAAACAACATCCCCTGGTATAGGTTTAGGTGCACTCTGTTCATCATTCCATCCATTGAATGCTTTGCGCTTCCTACGATACGGATGGAATTTTGAAAGAAACCTTCGATGACCAAGATATACAGTCTTGCCGCCATGTTTTAGTCTTATTGAATCAGTGTTTTCTTCACATATAGGACACGCTTTAGCTCCTTTGACACTATATCCAGACAAATTCCCATATGCTGGAAAGTCATTAACAGTGCTAAACAACATAGCGTGCAAACGAAATGTCTCTCTTGCTGAAGCATCATAGGTCATCACACCTTCAGCCCAAAGTTTCTTTAAGTCATCAATCAAAGGTTCAAGATAAACATCGATATCATTTCCGAGTTGTTTAGGGCCCGATATCAACAACGACAACATAACGTACTAATTTTTCATACACATCCAGGGAGGAAGATTGTATATAACAAGCATGACTGGCCAAGTGCTATGTTGGCTGCTCAATGTCCCGTACGGATTCATCCCATCTGTACAAAGCCCAAGTCTTAGATTCCTATCTTCTTCACCAAATTTGGGGTACAATAGATCAATCTTCTTCCACTGTGGGGAATCAGACGCATGTCGTAGGATCCCATCATTATTTTTCTTAACATCTGCATGCCACCTCAAATTCTTCGCATCTTTCGGATTTGCAAACAAGCGTTGAAACCGTGATATTATAGGTAGATACCACAACACCTTGGCAGGAGAACCAGTTTTGGACTCCCCCGAAGTCGTCAATTTATACCTTGACGCACCACATTTTGGACAATCTTTCAAATCTACATAGTCCTTTTGAAATAATACACAATCATTCGGGCATGCGTGTATCTTCTTGGCCTCCATTCCCATTGGGAAAACATTTTCTTTACCTGGTATGTTGAGATTGGCAGCTCGTTTCCTTCAGGAAGCATTTCTTTCAACAAAGTCAACAATGAAGTGAAGCTTTTGTCGCTCCATCAATTGTTAGCTTTCAACTTATACAATCTCAACACAGCGCTAAGCTTCGTAAACTTAGCACAGCCTGTGTATAACGGTATCTCAGCATCATGCACAATGTTTCTAAAGATAGGAGGTGGATCAGTGTGCTTTACCCTACAACTATCCAGCATCGCATCAACGATGTCTGCTGGAACTGGATCGTTCACATTTACATCATCGGAGGCAATTTCTTCTTCCACCCAAGCACTGCTATCGACATCTACTGGTTTTGATTTTGAAATCTCTCCATGCCAGTGCCATTCTATATAGCCTTGTACAATCCCGTTGCACATGACATGACTTTTGATTTCCTCACCAGTGTTGACTTTCAAGTTGTTACCGCAATGCCTACATGGATAGTAGAACCTATCTGTAGGTTTTTTCCTATGTTCCTTGGCAAATCTAATAAATTGATCAAAACCAGATATAAACTCTGGGGTGCAACGATTACGAATGGACATCCATGATCTATCCATTCTATGATCAGAGAAGTATATATTAGGAAACAAGTATATATTAGGAAAAGATTAGGGTATACACTTACATCCTAAGTGTATAATGTGATGTCATTATTATATATAATAAATGTGTACCACCTATCCCATCCTTGAACACCTAATCTCACTAGTAAGTGTATAATGTGTGTTGGGTTTTCAAGAAAATTTCGACAGCATTTCCCCGTTGTTCTCCAAGTACATATGTACTTAGAGAACAAACGGGGAAATGCTACCGAAATTTTCTCGAAAACCCAATACACATTATACACTTACATCCTAAGTTAGATTAGGTGTTCAAGAACAGTCCCAAACCGGGGACTATCCAAGATTTAGTCCTAATGAGTCAATCTTGGACGGGTTTCTAGGCCAACAAACACAATAATAGATATCTACAATGAAGCTGGACTCCATACAAACAGTATATAATTTAGTGATTATTCATTCTAATTTATACCAATGTACAGTAATATAAAGAACAATGATTGTTCACTTTCTAGGCCAACAAACACATGTGATGTCATTCTTATATATAATAAATGTGTACCACCTATCCCATCCTTGAACACGTAATCTCACTAGTAAGTGTATAATGTGTATTGGGTTTTCAAGAAAATTTCGGCAGCATTTCCCCGTTGTTCTCTAAGTACATATGTACTTAGAGAACAAATGAGGAAATGCTGCCGAAATTTTCTCGAAAACCCAATACACATTATACACTTACATCCTAAGTGAGATTAGGTGTTCAATAACAGTCCCAAACCGGGGACTATCCAAGATTTACTCCTAATGAGTCAATCTTGGACGGGTTTCTAGGCCAAAAAACACAATAATAGATATCTACAATGAAGTCGGACTCCATACAAACAGTATATAATTTAGTGATTGTTCATTCTAATTTATACCAATGTACAAGTAATATAAAGAACAATGATTGTTCACTTTCTAGGCCAACAAACACATGTGATGTCATTCTTATATATAATAAATGTGTACCACCTATCCCATCCTTGAACACCTAATCTCACTAGTAAGTGTATAATGTGTATTGGGTTTTCAAGAAAATTTCGGCAGCATTTCCCCACTGTTCTCTAAGTACATATGTACTTAGAGAACAAACGGGGAAATGCTATCGAAATTTTCTCGAAAACCCAATACACATTATACACTTACATCCTAAGTGAGATTAGGTGTTCAAGAACAGTCCCAAACCGGGGACTATCCAAGATTTACTCCTAATGAGTCAATCTTGGATGGGTTTCTAGGCCAACAAACACAATAATAGATATGTACATGTTAGGCTTTCATCACAATTGATGTTAGGGTTTCATCAATGTTAGTGTTTAATCAAATCAAATTAGGATGCTAGAATGGACAAGTTTAAATCAAATTAGGGTTTAAATCAAATCAAACACGACCGTGGTTGTGTTGGCCTACCACGGCCGTGCTGGTCAGCACGGCCGTGGTAGGCCATTCTTCTCAGTTCTCAGTGAAAGAAGTAGAACACTAACTAATCTTAGGTTTTGAAGTCAGAGCAGCAAGCAGAGAAGAGCAGCGGGCGGCAAGGAAGAAGACAAGGAAGAAGGTGCTACGGCTAATACCTTGTGAGCAGCAGAGGCAAGCAAGAAGACAATGCTGCAGTAGGGTGTGAGCAGGGAGGAAGGAGCGGGCGGCGGCGGTGCAAGGACGAAGGCGGCGGGCAGCGGAGGTGACGCAGAGCAGTAACAGGGATCGTCGGCGGAGAGCGAGAAGTAGTAGGCACCAGGCACCAGGCGGCGATTTTGGGAGAGCGCACAGGAGAATCGATGAAACAGGAAGAAAGGGGGAAGAGTGGGGTGATCGGGCCTCTATTAAGTTGGTCAACGGCGTCGGTTATCTAGGACAACCGATGCCTATTATCTTCAGCGTCGGTTTATCGTAATAACCGACGTCCAATTAGACAATCTTTACCCCAAATTAATTGGCGGGAACTATTATCTGCGTCGGTTATCCAAGGATAACCGACACCGAAAGTGGAACTTTTCGCGCAAAATTTCATTTCACATAGGTGTCAGTGAATTGTTAAACAACCGACGCTGTATGTGACCCAGATTTTTTTCGCTCGAAAATTGGATTTTGCGGGCGCCTTTAGGTGTTGGTTGGTTACACTCAGCCGACGCTGAATACAAAGCGGTAGCCGTGTATGGCCGGTCTTCGAATATAGACGTCGGTTTGTATAAATAACCGACATCGAATATTATAGGTGCCGGTTGTCCGAAATAACCAAGGCCTAGAAAAGCGACACTGAACGTTATTTCTGTAGTAGTGCACACATAGGATTTAACCTGGAATAGAAGTTTTGTCCACAAACATGTTTATATTGATTACTAAAGGAGTTTAGTAGTTCAATTAAACACTCAATCAATTGATAGCTCAGTATCATAGTGTTCAAGGTGTTGGACAACTTGATTAGAGTATCGGATTGATTGAAACTGCTATTGTCTGATTCTGCACAATCTGCACTCCCAACCGATTGGCTCATGTGATGAACTGATCGGCAGAGCTGGGTGAACCAATCGGCTCAACTGGTGAGTCGATCGGCTCATGGACAGGGTGAAGCGATTCGTTCAAGTGTTGAAACGATCGATTCAAGTCCAACCGAGCAAGTTGGGAAAGTAGGATTGGTGAGAAATTTCTTTTCGTTTCACTTGCCCAATTTGATTGGAACAAGGATTGGTATTTGATACCAATTCGAGACAAAAGAAGAAAAGTCAATTGGGAACTGATCAGGACCACGAACCGACGGGTTCAGAAGTGAACCGACCGGTTCATGGGTCCCTACCGATAGGTTGAGTTGTCAACCGACCGGCTCAGATCCCCAACCGACCGTTTCAGTTGTGAAACAATCGGTTTAGGTTACGTAGTTGGTTGTTTTTGTGGAAAATCTCAAACCCTTCTACTCCTGCTTTAGTCCCATATTGCTCAGGATGGAGAACCCTATCCCAAGACCCTCCTATATATAGGGGTATTGGGGTCTTCTCAAAGTACAACTCAGTGCAAACCAGTTGCTCCGCAAAGTTATCATTCTCTCTGGTTTTGGTAACTGAGAGAGCCTGAGCAAGTGCTACCCGATAAGGGAGGCACAGCAAGGGAAAGACAACTACAAAAAGAAACTGGTGGCAGAAGAGTGTGTTGGCGACTAGTACACCGACAGGAGGGTGTGAATCCTTCCAATTCCTTGTGCGACAAGGAGATCAGAGTTCCAGGCAGTCCTTGTGGACGGCTGTAGAGGCGGGAGACCTCTGTCGTTCGGAAGACAACTGTCAATCCCAACAGTCCCAGTGAGACCAGGAGTCTTCAGTCCCGGTGCGACCAGGAGCTGTACAGACACCATCTAATACCGGAGGTGAAGACCGCGCAAGGCGCGAGGTACTGTCGTCGAGCGAGCCTCGGGACAAGGTATGCATCCATAAACCATCTTTCCTATTGTTTATACATTGACGTGATTCCTTTTGTTTTGGATTTTGGGAAGAAATTTTTTTGTTTCCGCTGCTTCTCTGCCTCCTCTAAAACCCAACATTTATAGCCACCCACCGAAAGGATTTTATGCGAGCCCTACTTTTTCATTGGACACTTTTCGGGTCCTATTAAACATGGCATCGTTCTCCCATCCGCGCTGCGTAGGCAACCTTTTTTTTGCATAAAAGTCCACTTTCAATAAGTAATTATATAGGTCACCTCCTAGGCCCTTTAAATCCTAAATGTTGGCATTAGCTACTCCTTGCTATTATCCTTTCTGGTGTAAAGGATTGGCTCGAAACTAATTTGATAACCCCCTTCAAACTTGTCTTATAATTAAATATTGGATGATTATTTATTTAATTTCCTTGTCCACTATCTAAATCATAATAATCTTAGATTTCTCCCATAGCTTTGTATTCTAATTATTCATCTTTTGAAAATATTTTGAGCATTTATTATGAGCACCAGATGCTCCATTGGCATGCCTTTACTAGAAAACCCCACATAAAAGGCTTACTCTAGCTATGAAATTGAGGATGTTACAATTCTACCCACCTTGAAATAAATTTCATCCTCGAAATTTCTCTAGGCTACTACCCACCTTAGGGTTCTTCTTACCTCTTCATTTATTGTAAGGCACACTTATGTTCAAAATTTTGCATGAAAAGAGATATGTAATGTATTTTCATAAAGATTTATGTTAGTATTATCTATTACCTTGGTCTACTTCTCAACTCATACTTAGGGTTTATGAAACTAAACTTGTCTCTATACTTAGGGCATCTACCTCAACCTTGTCATGACTTCCTTACATTATTTGCAGAAGATAGACTAATCTTAAGTTCCTTAGGTAACTCCTACATTCCTGGATATGTGGTGATCAGGCACATACCCAGAGTTGTGGGATCCTGATATACTATCTCTCACTAACTCACTAATACATGTGTCCCATGCCACATGGACAAGTTAGAAAGTAGAGATGCATAAAAGTCTAGTGCTTATGACATTCCTTTTCAATTCTCAATTGGCTGGCCATAACCATTGAGAACGGAGAAGCAACCTCATTAGCTAGGGTTAGGTTGGAATATGAGACCTAGAATAGGCAAACATCTATCTCTGACATCTCTATTCCTTCTAAGGTGAAAACTCTTAGTCATTCTAGGTCATTGTATCATTCGATGGGATTGTATCCCTAAACCCTAATCTCTTATCTTCATCCTAGGGTGACGATGAGAATCATCTTTGCCTAGTGGCCATTTACCAAATTGCTCTGATACCATATTGTGACACCCAAATTTTCATAACACATGAGCGGAAGCTATAATTTTTTTTTCTTCATCTGGGAGTGTCACAAACATGATAATCATTGCAATTAAAGAAAATGAAACACTTTGCATAACTTTAAAACTGATTCATACATAGTTTTTATCAACAAAATACTACATCATGTTAAACCATAAAATCTAATCTAATTAACAACACTACTAGACATAACAAAAAGATGTCAAAACTCTGGATCGTCTAGGTGAATGGCACCCCACTAGGCAAGCTTGATAATCTCCTTGACCTTTACTTGTTCCTTTGATCCTTAGCTGCTCTGAATCCTACAGAAATCACGTCCCCAACAATGCATTGGGAAAAATAATCGTTAGAGTAAGTGGGATGAGTATTCTAAAATATACATTGCTAACGAACGAAAATTGAATATTATAAACATGAACTAACATCAAACCATGAGTAAAATGAAACATAAAATATCTTATTTCTTTACCTGGATTCTTATCTTTCTATCTTACATTATTTTAGAGACATGTACCCTGGTACATGGGTCTCATGACCTACACCAAAGTGTTTGGGTCATACTTATCTTATCTGATTTCCTCTCATCATACTCATGGATGGGATTATGGGCATGCTATAAACTAAGGTATCTTTTACTTACAATTTTTATCGGATTGTGGCCACCATTATACAATAAGTCCTCCTCTGTGACACTGAAGTGTCCTCAATGGTGAAACACACCCTCTGTTGACACCGAAGTGTCCTCTATGGTGCAACACACCCTCTGTTGGCACAATGTGCCCTCTGAAATGGAGTAAACACTCCTCTAAATTGGCAACAAATGCCTCTGAATCGTCCCGGGACTCTCTGAATGAGGACTTATTATATAATGTATTATGTGAAAGTTTTGAATTAATTATCTTAAGTCTATGTTTACTGAACTCTGAATCTGAACATATCTGAAACTGAGTACTTAACACGTACTTAGTTTTGAATCTGAAATCTAAATCTGAATCTCTTCTCTTTAAAATCTGAACTGAATCTATTATGGAATTTGGATATATATTTCTAATTACAGCATAATTGAGATTGGGTCTATAACCCATATCATGTATCTTTATTCAAAATCTGGCTACTCACACAATGCATAGTCTAAGTCTGAATCTAAATATCTTATTCTTAAGTTCTAAACTGAAATCATTGGTGAATTTGTACATGCATCTCATTATCTGGGTAAACTTTATTCTAAAACTCTTATTTGGTAAGATTACTTCATTACACCAACTATATCATAAATAAGTCTAATGCCTTATGAGAAAGGTTCTGATTTTCATATGGATATACAAAGTATATGAGAGTTCTCAAGTATCAAATATCAAAGGAAATGTAATTTCTATCAACTTAACTCATTCCCTGCAATATATCATCGAGTATAATCTTAATACAATCATATGAGCTTAAATATTAAAATATTAAAACATGGATCATATATAATCTCATAATAAAATATCATAATCATATAATATCACCCTCAATTCAAGTCACACTTTTTTTCAGTCCCAATAGTACCTTCATCTTGAAAACTGGACCATGTCCTAATAAGTTCAAAACTCATATCCTCACATTGCGACTAGATTTTTAGATATTAATCATCCCAAGGAATCCAATTAACTTCCTAGTTATTAGATCCCTACATCTATAGAAATCTTGATAACATGTTCCTACTTGAATTCTTAGCACACAACTATATATATAAACATACCATTTGATAGGATGATTCAATCTCTACCAAAAGAACTCATTATAATAGACCTTGCCTTGAATCTTAATGTCTTCATATGAACTTATATACAAGATCTTACGTCTTACAAGAGGAATCCTATAACATCATACTTTGAACTTAATCATAACTTGAAGCATCATAATCTTATACTTATTAGTATAAACTCAAATTATGATACACTCCAATCGAGCCCTTCTATTGAAAATATATTATGTCTAAATACATTCAACTGTCGCTTTATATTTTGCTTCTAGATGTTGCTCATTCTAGTCTTAGATATCTACATATGCATGAAATCTTAATGGCATGTTTGTACTTGAAATATTACTAAATTCTTATCCCACATTATCAATCTTGGTTGCATATCTTATCTTATGATATTATTCATCAATAAGAATCATTACTGAGAGTTCTTATGGGAACATGATTCTTTAGTTTTCTCATGAACCTGGTTCATGAGTCCCTGTCATTCGTATAAATCTTGATAACATATCTCTTCTCGAGATACTAGGCACATGCAGGGATGCACCCATGAATGTATTAAATCTTACGATATATCTTAACAAGAAATCTTAGAACATTATTTCACATAAAGTATGAAGTCTTACAAAAATATGCTAAGTTTGATAAATATAAATACCTCTGGGCATGAACCACTTACCTCTTGCACTTAGGCTAACTTTAAGGAAGTCATGATTCCAAGTTCCATAATTTTACTAACGTGGATATTATCATAGTTCTATTAGTCCATGTGTATGTTCCCTCTTTCTATCTTTAAATCTCAAAACCCCATATTCCTAACTTTATATACGAATTTAGGGTCCTTATTTAGACTGAACATAACTTTAATCTAAAATCACCATACAACCTTGTGTTGAAATTAAAGAATACTCATATTATATAATTACTATAATCTTTATAATCAAATAAGACATAAATCATCATATGCACTAATATGAACATATACTGATATAATGAGAATAAATCTAGAACATGATCACATATAATAATCTTACTAAATACATCATTAAGTTAGAGGAAAATATATTTATAAGTCATTTTATAAACAAAATAGGCATACACACCCTCCACAATAATCATCAATAATCTTGCCTAATGGCAACCTAGTCCCCAAAATTAAATACTAGTATGATAGTACCTAAAACCCCAATAAAACTTAAGAAAAAATAATCATACAATGTATTAAGGCCCATACAAAAATATCATGTCGTTTCAAAGTCAAATCATGGGTGAAATACCCAAAACACCCTGATTAGGGTTTATACCAAAATCATAGATAAAACTTTGAATCTAGACGATCATGCTTTTGAACCATGTATATCATATCTAAATATACTTTATGTATAATATTCATTAATTTCTAAAGTCGTTTACTATTTTAGTTCCAAAAACATAGAAATCACATATACTTTAGATATCAACTAATAATAATTACCAACTATTCAGAACACTATCCATATATATTTTTATAGGATAGTATATATCATTATCTTTTTGTAGGTTTCTTGTTTGATATATCTGACTTCCCAATCTCAAGATATGAATTTTTAAAGTTTACCTTAATCTAGATTAACCTCTGCCGTTGGTATAAAATCTAAGGGACTGAGGCCAGCATGTGCTCCCCTTCCTTTTTACTTATTGGCCGTGGATCCTCCATAGTCCCGGTTAACATCTGACCCAGCTACTAGTCGGTCTCCTTCTCCCGTCTGCTGGGTCACGCATGCGACTCCATTTCCTCTACGAAACAGAGCGTCGCCTCCAACCACAGAAGGTCAGCCATCTTCGATACCTTCATCTGGGCAAATTAACCACATGTACTCCACCTTCGCATAGGGGCTTATCCCAGGTGGACCTAGTGGCGATGAAACTGGGCTATGACTCGCCACCTCCCCTATTTGCAGCAGCAAGAGCAGTCACTTGGTTGCCTAGCTTGGCTGGTTCATCTGCTATCAGTGCCGTTGCACTCTCCCACTACCGTAGGAACAAATACAACGAACAAGGATGGCTCACTTGACCACCCGAATGACGAAGAAGATCCTCCAGCCTTCAGGGTAAGAAATGCCAGACTGGAAGCTCCCTTGCGCCGCCGTCGCTTGCTCCTCCTCGTTCCTTTTTTTCGGTGCTTTGCTCTCACACAGAACTCCACAAAACCCTAGAATAGGTCTGTAAGACCCTGTGCCCAAGTCCCGTGAAGTTTTTATAGCCTCCCACCGAAAGGATTTTGTGCGAGCCCTCCTTTTTCATTGGACTCTTTTTGGGTCATGTTAAACAGGGCAGCGTTCTCCCATCCGCGTTGCGTAGGCATCCTTTTTTTTGCATAAAATTCCACTTTCAATAAGTAATTATATAGGTAATCTCCTAGGCCCTTTAAATCCTAAATGTGGGCATTAGCTACTCCTTGCTATTGTCCTTTCTGGTGTAAAGTATTGGCTCGAAACTAATTTGATAACCCACTTCAAACTTGTCTTATAATTAAATATAGCATGATTATTTATTTAATTTCCTTGTCCACTATCAAAATCATAATTATCTTAGATTCCTCCCATAGTTTTGTATTCTAATTATTCATCTTTTGAAAATATTTTGAGCATTTATTATGAGCACCAAATGCTCCATTGGCATGCCTTTACTAGAAAACCCCACATAAAAGGCTTACTTTAGCTATGAAATTGAGGATGTTACAATTCTACCCACCTTGAAATAAATTTCATCCTCAAAATTTCTCTAGGCTACTACTCACCTTAGGGTTCTGCTTACCTCTTCATTTATTGTAAGGCACACTTATGTTGAAAAGTTTGCATGAAAAGATATATGTAATGTATTTTCATAAGGATTTATGTGAGTATTATCTATTACATTGGTCTACTTCTCAACTCATACTTAGGTTTATGAAACTAAACTTGTCTCTATACTTAGGGCATCTACCTCAACCTTGTCATGACTTCCTAACATTAGTTATAGAAGACAGACTAATCTTAATTTCCATAGGTAACTCCTACATTCCTGGATATGTGGTGATCAGGCACATACCCAGAGATGTGGGATCCTGATATGCTATCTCTCACTAACTCACTAATACATGTGTCCCATGCCACATGGACTAGTTAGAAAGTAGAGATGCATAAAAGTATAGTGCTTATGACATTCCTTTTCAATTCTCAATTGGCTGGCCATAACCATTGAGAACGGAGAAGCAACCTCATTAGCTAGGGTTAGGTTGAAATATGAGACCTAGAATAGGAAAACATCTATCTCTGACATCTCTATTCCTTCTAAGGTGAAAACTCATAGTCATTCTAGGTCATTGTATCATTCTATGGGATTGTATCCCTAAACCCTAATGTCTTGTCTTCATTCTAGGGTGACTATGAGAATCATCTTTTCCTAGTGGCCATTTACCAAATTGCTCTGATACCATATTGTGACACCCAAATTTTCATAACACATGATCGGAAGCTATAATTTTTTTTTCTTCATCTGGGAGTTTCACAATCATGATAATCATTGCAATTAAAGCAAATGAAACACTTTAAAACTCATTCATACATAGTTTTTATCAAAAAAATACTACATCATGTTAAACCATAAAATCTACTCTAATTAAAAAAACTACTAGATAAAATAAAAAGATGTCAAAACTCTGGATCGTCTAAGTAAATGAGACCCCACTAGGCAAGCTTGATAATCTCCTCGACCTTTACTTGTTCCTTTGATCCTTAGTTGCTCTGAATCCTACGGACATCGTGTCCCCAACTAGGCAATGGGAAAAACAATCGTTAGAGTAAGTGGCATGAGTATTCTAAAATAAACATTGCTAAAGAACTAAAATTGAATATTATAAACACGAACTAACATCAAACTGTGAGTAAAATGAAACATAAAATATCTTATTTCTTCACATGGATTCTTATCTTTCTATCTTACATTATTTTTGAGACATGTACCCTGGTACATGGGTCTCATGGCCTACACCAAAGTGTTTGGGTCATACTTATCTTATCTGATTTCGTCTCATCATACTCATGGATGAGATTATGGGCATGCTATAAACTAAGGTATCTTTTACTTATAATTTATATCTAATTTTCACCACCATTATATAATAAGTCCTCCTCTGTGACACTGAAGTGTCCTCTATGGTGAAATGCACCCTCTGTTGGCACAACGTGCCCTCTGTTGACACCGAAATGTCCTCTATGGTGCAACACACCCTTTGTTGGCACAATGTGCCCTCTGAAATGGAGTAAACACTCCTCTAAATTGGCAACAAATGCCTCCTAATCGTCGCAGGACTCTCTGAATGAGGACTTATTATATAATGTATTATGTGAAGGTTTTGAATTAATTATCTTAAGTCTATCTTTACTCAACTCTGAATCTGAACTTATCTGAAACTGAGTACTTAACATTTACTTAGTTTTGAATTTGAAATCTAAATCTGAATCTTTGCTGTTTAAAATCTGAATTGAATCTATTATGGAATTTGGATATATATTTCAAATTACAACATAATTGAGATTGGGTCTATAACCCATATCATGAATCTTTATTCAAAATCTGGCTACTCACACAGTGCGTAGTCTAAGTCTGAATCTAAATCTCTTATTCTTAAGTTCTAAACTGAATTCATTGCTGGATTTGAGCATGTATCTCATTATCTAGGTAATCTTTATTCGAAAACTCTTATTTGGTAAGATTACTTCATTATACCAACTATATCATAAATAAGTCTAATGCCTTATGAGAAAGGATCAGATTTTAATATGGATATACAAAGTATATGAGAGTTCTCAAGTATCAAATATCAAATGAAATGTAATTTCTATCAACTTAACTCATTCCCTGCAAAATATCATCGAGTGTAATCTTAATACAATCATATGTGCTTAAATATTAAAACATGGATCATATATAATCTCATCATAAAATATCATAATCGTATAATATCAACCTCAATTAAAGTTATACTTTTTTCCAGTCCCAATAGTACATTCATCTTGAAAACTGGACCATGTCCTTATATGTTCAAAACTCATATCCTCACATTGTGACTAGAATTTTAGATATTAATCATCCTTAGGAATCCAATTAACTTCCTAGTTATTAGATCCCTACATCTATAGAAATCTTGATAACATGTTCCTACTTGAATTTTTAGCACACAACTATATATATAAACATACCATCTGATAGGATGATTCGATCTCTACCAAAAGAACTCATTATAATAGACCTTGCCTTGAATCTTAATGTCTGCATATGAACTTATATACAAAATCTTAGGTCTTACAAGAGGAATCCTATAACATCATACTTTGAACTTAATCATAACTTGAAGCATCATAATCTTATACCTATTACTATAAACTCAAATTATGATACACTCCAATCGAGCCCTTCTATTAAAAATGATTATGTCTAAATACATTCAATTGTCGCTTTATATTTTGCTTCTAGATGTTGCTCATTCTAGTCTTAGATATCTACATATGCATGAAATCATAATGGCATGTTTCTACTTGAAATATTACTAAATTCTTATCCCACATTATCAATCTTGGTTGCATATCTTATCTTGTACTCTTATTCATCAATAAGAATCATTACTGAGAGTTCTTATGGGAACATGATCCTTTAGTTTTCTCATGAACCTGGTTCATGAGTCCTTGTCATTCATATAAATCTTGATAACATATCTCTTCTTGAGTTATTAGGCACATGCAGGGATGCACCCATGAATGTATTAAATCTTACTTTATATCTTAACAAAAAATGTTAGAACATTGTATCACATAAAGTATGAAGTCTTACAAAAATATGCTATGTTTGATAGATATTTATACTCCTGGGCATGCACCACTTACCTCTTGCACTGAAGGTATCTTTAAGGAAGTCCTGATTCCAAGTTCCATAACTTTAATAACCTTGATATTATCATAGTTCTATTAGTCCATGTGTATTTTCCCTCTTTCTATCTTTAAATCTCAAAACCCCATATTCCTAACTTTATATACCAATTTAGGGTCCTTATTTAGACTGAACATAACTTTAATCTAAAATCACCATACAACCTTGTGTTGAAATTAAAGAAAACTCATTATATAATTACTATAATCTTTATAATCAAATAAGACATAAAGCATCGTATGCACTAATATTTACATATACTGATATAATGAGAATAAATCTAGAACATGATCATATATAATAATCTTACTAAATACATCATTAAGTTAGAGGAAAATATAATTATAAGTCATTTTATAAACAAAATAGGCATACACACCCTCCACAATAATCATCAATAATCTTTCCTAATGGCCACCTAGTCCCCAAAAGTAAATACTAGTATGATAGTACCTAAAACCCCAATAAAACTTAAGAAAAAATAATCATACAATGTATTAAGGCCCATACAAAAATATCATGTCGTTTCAAAGTCAAATCATGGGTCAAATACCTAAAACACCCTTATTTGGGTTTATACCAAAATCATAGATAAAACTTAGAATCTGGACGATCAGGATTTTGAACCATGTATATCATATTGAAATATACTTTATGTATAATATTCGTTAATTTCTAAAGTGGTTTACTATTTTTAGTTCCTAAAACATAAAAATCACATATACTTTATATATCAACTAATAATAATTACCAACTATTCTGAACAATTTCCATATATATTTTTATAGGATAGTATATATAGTGATCTTTTTGTAGGTTTCTTGTTTGATAAAATCTGACTTCCCAATCACAAGATATGAATTTTTAAAGTTTACCTTAATCTGGATTAACCTCTGCCGTTGGTATAACATCTAAGGGACTGAGGCCAGCATGTGCTCCCCTTCCTTTTTCCTTCTTGGTTGTGGATCCTCCATGGACCCAGTTAACATCTGACCTGACTACTAGCCGGTCTCCTTCTCCCATCTGCTGGGTCACGCACGTGACTCTGTTTCCTCTACGAAACAGAGTGTCGCCTCCAACCACAGAAGGTCAGCCATCTCCGACACCTTCATCTGGGCAAATTAACCACATATACTCCACCTTCGCATAGGGTCTTATCCCACGTGGACCTAGCGGAGATGAAACTGGTATGTGACTCACCGCCTCCCCTATTTGCTACAGCAAGAGCAGTCGCCCGGCTGCCTAGCTTGGCTGGTTCATCCTCTATCTGCACCGTTGCACTCCCCCGTTGTTGTAGGAGCAAATACGGCGAACAAGGATGGCTCACTTGACCACCCAAATGATGACAAAGATCCTCCAGCCTTCAAGGTAAGAAATGCCAGACTGGAAGCTCCCTTGCGCCGTCGTCGCTTGCTCCTCCTCGTTCCTTTTTATCGGTCCTTTGTTCTCACACGGAACTCCACAAAACCCTAGAATAGGTCTGTAAGACCCTGTGCCCAAGTCCCATGAAGTTTTTATAGCCTCCTACCGAAAGGATTTTGTGCGAGCCCTCCTTTGTCATTGGACTCTTTTCGGGTCTTGTTAAATAGGGCATCATTCTCCCATCCGCGTTGCGTAGACATCCTTTTTTTTTTCATAAAAGTCCACTTTCAATAAGTAATTATATAGGTCACCTCCTAGGCCCTTTAAATCCTAAATGTTGGCATTAGCTACTCCTTGCTATTGTCCTTTATGGTGTAAAGGATTGGCTCGAAACTAATTTGATAACCCCCTTCAAACTTGTCTTATAATTAAATATTGCATGAATATTTATTTAATTTCCTTGTCCACTATCTAAATCATAATTATCTTAGATTTCTCCCATAGTTTTATATTCTAATTATTCATCTTTTGAAAATATTTTAAGCATTTATCATGAGCACCAGATGCTCCATTGGCATGCCTTTACTAGAAAACCCCACATAAAAGGCTTAATTTAGCTATGAAATTGAGGATGTTACAATTCTACCCACCTTGAAATAAATTTTGTCCTCAAAATTTCTCTAGGCTACTACCCACCTTAGGGTTCTGCTTACCTCTTCATTTATTGTAAGGCACACTTATGTTCAAATTTTTTTATGAAAAGAGATATGTAATGTATTTTCATAAAGATTTATGTGAATATTATCTATTACCTTGGTCTACTTCTCAACTCATACTTAGCGTTTATGAAACTAAACTTGTCTCTATACTTAGGGCATCTACCTCAACCTTGTCATGACTTCCTAACATTAGTTGCAAAAGACAGACTAATCTTAAGTTCCTTAGGTAACTCCTACATTCCTCTATGGTGAAATGCACCCTCTGTTGGCACAACGTGCCCTCTGTTGACACCGAAATGTCCTCTATGGTGAAACACACCCTCTGTTGGCACAATGTGCCCTCTGAAATGGAGTAAACACTCCTCTGAATTGGCAACAAATGCCTCTGAATCATCCCGGGACTCTCTGAATGAGGACTTATTATATAATGTATTATGTGAAGGTTTTGAATTAATTATCTTAAGTCTATCTTTACTTAACTCTGAATCTGAACTTATCTGAAACTGAGTACTTAACACGTACTTAGTTTTGAATCTAAAATCTAAATCTGAATCTCTGCTCTTTAAAATCTGAACTGAATTTATTATGGAATTTGGATATATATTTCGAATTACAACATAATTGAGATTGGGTCTATAACCCATATCATGTATCTTTATTCAAAATCTGGCTACTCACACAATGCATAGTCTAAGTCTGAATCTAAATCTCTTATTCTTAAGTTCTAAACTGAATTCATTGCTGGATTTGAACATGTATCTCATTATCTGGGTAAACTTTATTCTAAAACTCTTATTTGGTAATATTACTTCATTATACCAACTATATCATAAATAAGTCTAATACCTTATGAGAAAGGATCTGATTTTAATATGGATATACAAAGTATATGAGAGTTCTCAAGTATCAAATATCAAAAGAAATGTAATTTCTGTCAACTTAACTCATTCCCTACAAAATATCATCGAGTGTAATCTTAATACAATCATATGAGCTTAAATATTAAAATATTAAAACATGGATCATATATAATCTCATCATAAATTATCATAATCATATAATATCACCCTCAATTTAAGTTACACTTTTTTTCAGTCCCAATAGTACCTTCATCTTGAAAACTGGACCATGTCCTAATATGTTCAAAACTCATATCCTCACATTGTGACTAGATTTTTAGATATTAATCATCCCAAGGAATCCAATTAACTTCCTAGTTATTAGATCCCTACATCTATAGAAATCTTGATAGCATGTTCCTACTTGAATTCTTAGCACACAACTATATATATAAACATACCATCTGATAGGATGGTTCGATCTCTACCAAAAGAACTCATTATAATAGACCTTGCCTTAAATCTTAATGTCTTCATATGAACTTATATACAAAATCTTAGGTCTTACAAGAGGAATCCTATAACATCATACTTTGAACTTCAACATAACTTGAAGCATCATAATCTTATACCTATTACTATAAACTCAAATTATGATACTCTCCAATTGAGCCCTTCTATTGAAAATAGATTATGTCTAAATACATTCAACTGTCGCTTTATATTTTGCTTCTAGATGTTGCTCATTCTAGTCTTAGATATCTACATATGCATGAAATCTTAATGGCATGTTTGTACTTGAAATATTACTAAATTCTTTTCCCACACTATCAATCTTGGTTGCATATCTTATCTTGTACTCTTATTCATCAATAAGAATCATTACTGAGAGTTCTTATGGGAATATGATCCTTTAGTTTTCTCATGAACCTGGTTCATGAGTCCCTATCATTCATATAAATCTTGATAACATATCTCTTCTCGATATATTAGGCACATGCTGGGATGCACCCATGATTGTATTAAATCTTACTTTATATCTTAACAAAAAATCTTAGAACAATGTATCACATAAAGTATGAAGTCTTACAAAAATATGCTAAGTTTGATAGATATAAATACTCCTGGGCATGAACCACTTACCTCTTGCACTGAGGGTATCTTTAAGGAAGTCCTAATTCCAAGTTCCATAACTTTAATAACCTGGATATTATCATAGTTCTATTAGTCCATGTGTATGTTCCCTCTTTCTATCTTTAAATCTCAAAACCCCATATTCCTAACTTTATATACCAATTTAGGGTCCTTATTTAGACTGAACATAACTTTAATCTAAAATCACCATACAACCTTGTGTTGAAATTAAAGAAAACTCATATTATATAATTGTTATAATCTTTATAATCAAATAAGACATAAATCATCGTATGCACTAATATGAACATATACTCATATAATGAGAATAAATCTAGAACATGATCATATATAATAATCTTACTAAATACATCATTAAGTTAGAGGAAAATATAATTATAAGTCATTTTATAAACAAAATAGGCATACACACCTTCCACAATAATCATCAATAATCTTGCCTAATGGCCACTTAGGTCCCAAAATTAAATACTAGTATGATAGTACATAAAACCCCAATAAAACTTAAGAAACAATAATCATACAATGTATTAAGGCCCATACAAAAATATCATGTTGTTTCAAAGTCAAATCATGGGTGAAATACCAAAAACACCCTTAATACAGTTTATACCAAAATCATAGATAAAACTTTGAATCTGGACGATCAGGCTTTTGAACCATATTATATCATATCAAAATATACTTTATGTATAATATTCGTTAATTTCTAAAATCGTTTACTATTTTTAGTTCCTAAAAAATAGAAATCACATATACTTTAGATATCAACTAATAATAATTACCAACTATTTAGAACACTATCCATATATATTTTATAGGATAGTATACATCATAATCTTTTTGTAGGTATCTTGTTTGATAAAATCAGACTTCCCAATCTCAAGATATGAATTTTTAAAGTTTACCTTAATCTGGATTAACCTCTGTCGTTGGTATAAAATCTAAGGGACTGAGGGCAGCATGTGCTCCCCTTCCTTTTTCCTTCTTGGCCGTGGATCCTCCATGGACCCGATTAACATCTGACCTGGCTACTAGTCGGTCTCCTTCTCCCATCTGCTGGGTCACACACGTGACTCTATTTCCTCTAAACAGAGCACCGTCTCCAACTACAGAAGGTCAGCCATCTCCAACACCTTCATCTGGGCAAATTAACCACAGATACTCCACCTTCGCATAGGGGCTTATCCCAGGTGGACCTAGCGGCTATGAAGTTGGGATATGACTTGCCACCTCCCCTATTTTCTACAGCAAGGGCAGTCACCCGGTTGCCCAGCTTGGCTGGTTCATCCTCTGTCCGCGCCGCTGCACTCTCCCGCTATTGTAGGAGCAAATCCGGGGAGCAAGGATGGCTCACTTGACCACCTGAATGATGACGAAGATCCTCCAGCCTTCAGGGTAAGAAATGCCAGACTGGAAGCTCCCTTGCGCCGCCGTTGCTTGCTCCTCCTCATTCCTTTTTATAGGTCCTTTGTTCTCACAAGGAACTCTACAAAACCCTAGAATAGGTCTGTAAGACCCTGTGCCCAAGTCCCATGAAGTTTTTATAGCCTCCCACTGAAAGGATTTTGGGCAAGCCCTCCTTTTTCATTGGACTCTTTTTGGGTACTATTAAATAGGGCAACGTTCTCCCATCCGTGCTGTGTAGGCATCCTTTTTTTTGCATAAAAGTCCACTTTCAATTAGTAATTATATATGTCACCTCCTAGGCCCTTTAAATCCTAAATTTTGGCATTAGCTACTCCTTGCTATTGTCCTTTATGGTGTAAAGGATTGGCTCGAAACTAATTTGATAACCCCCGTCAAACTTGTCTATTAATTAAATATTGTATGATTATTGATTTAATTTCCTTGTCCACTATCTAAATCATAATTATCTTAGATTTCTCCCATAGTCTTGTATTCTAATTATTCATCTTTTGAAAATATTTTGAGCATTTATTATGCGCACTAGATGATCCATTGGCATGCCTTTACTAGAAAACCCCACATAAAAGGCTTACATTAGCTATGAAATTGAGGATGTTACATAATGCCATCTTGATTAGGGACTTTTTCTATGTTGTTCTTGCTTTCTTGCTTAACCCTAATCCACCTACCCAAAACAATAAGTGATGTAAATGGTGATGGTTTGGCATGCAACTCAACCTTGATTTTTGTGATCTTGGTTCATGGCTTTGTTACTTTGCATGAGGTGGAGTAGTTGTTCTATTTTCATGTGATTGATCTTAATCTTTCATCCATCAATTCATGGTTTTCATGATGGCCACATGTAGTACATGTTTCTAGGGTTTGGATGATGTTTTCCCTAAGTTATTGCCTTACTCTTTACAAGTCAAATGCATGTTGTTAATCACCTATCATGCTCATAATTTTCAAGTGTTTCTCTCTCTCTTGTATGTTCTTCATGTTGGTACCCATGTGGTTGAATGCTTGGAGATGTTTGGTCAAATGACATGGTTTTCCTTTGGTTTTGTTCGCATGGACTAGTTTCTTATTGAGTCACATAAGCTTGTGAATTCCTAAGACCATATAGAATGATGTATCCCTTCAATCGTTTGGTTTGGTGATGCTTTGGTCACTGAAGGTGATGGATCCCTTCAACCGTTTGACACTGGTTGATGATCATGGTCACTGATGTGGCATGTCATCTAGGGCTTTCCTTTGACCATTTGACTTATGTTTGTACCTTAGTCACTGGTTTTGATCGCTGACCTTGGGTGGTGCTTTTGGTCGCTAATGTACCTTCGACCATGGTGAGTTTTATCAATCATTGGTGTGCCCTAGTTGTGCCTTGATCGTTGGTCTTGAGGATGGTCTTAGATCATGTTGTGTTCCTCTCTTCGATCGCATGGTTTGTGACCCTATGCCTTGTTTGACCGATGAAGGGTTATGACGTGTTGTGTTTGATAAGTATGGTTGTCTTGATGTTTTCTATGAAGTATAGTGATATAGAACCCTAAAATGATGTGTTATTGAAACCCTAACCCTAATCCAATTATACGATGAATTTACTAAACTTGCTTAAAGTAACTAGTATTGAGATGATGTTTTCTTTAATCCTACTTATGTCAATCTAACATTGCAAGTTGAATTAATATCATTTATATTGAATGCTATGGTGATGCTTTTGTAACATAGGGTGATAAATGTGAGCCTTGATGAGGCATGATGAGATGATGTTGATATGTAGGAACTGTGTTATGGGTCTTATGACCTGGAAGAGGCTTAATTGCAATTGTGAGGTGTTATCCTCCCAGTAATGTGATGAGGGATTGATATCCCATGTAAGTATGATAATTGATGATGGTCTTGTAAGGTAGTGGTATCATGTGATGATGTTACAAGTTCACACTTTATACATTTTATATGTTCTGAAGTTGTATTATGTCCTTATCATTAAATAGTTTGTTTAGGGTCTATATGTTGTAACTTGATTGATGATATAAGATACCCAATCAGTTTAATTAATCAAGTGAAACCCTAATCATGTAGTTTGCATGTTCCATAGATCCATCTTCAGTGTCGGTACTAGATGGATGGTGAAACATGCAATTCCTATGCGAATCTCAAAGTGCATATTGTTGAATATTGAAGGTGTAAGTCGAGGTATCTCCTTATGTCCTTAATATACTGGGATGGATGAGGTCATACCCTGGTAGGAGAACAGTCGAGACCATATCTAAGATGATGTGATTCACTAGATGTGATATGTTTACTGGGGTGATTGCGGTCATTCCCTAGCAGGAGAATGGATGTGGTAGTGTCTCATTTCACTAGTGTCGTGACCTATATACCAAGGCGGGCTAGGATTTTTTCCAGTTGGACTAGATATGTCACTGTGGCAGACTAATGGTGTGGAGAGATCATGGATTCCGACTCATCCTTTGATGTTGTATGGTATTGATTTCTTGAATGATAATATGGTAAGAGAAATGAAATGTTATACATGTTCATATTTCTTCATAGAATATGAATTGTTCTACTGCTCAGTGGTAATTGCATTATCTTCTTAACATGCATTATCAGTTTAATACATATCATTTACCAGAATCTAATCAACCTGCTAATAATGTTGTATATCTTCTTTGATCTACCTATTCTTTTAATAGACATTGTTGGGGAGTTATATCTCTCTCTGCGATGTTGGTCTCGCACCGTGGTAATCCACATCATTTAGGTGGTTGAGCATGAAGAGGTAGAGACAGTGTTGTTGAGGTTGAGCAACAAGAGGAGTAGTAGCTGAGTTAAGGTTGGATAAGATACTTGTGTTCTGTAGTAGAGTCCTACATGTCATCCATGTACTCACAGATCCTTGGGGAGTTTTTTATATATAATATATCATATACAGAGGGGAAATCCCATATAGATCACTCACAGTCAGTCCCCATGTGCGCAATCACCCATTCATCACTGCTATGGAAACCCTTATTTAGGATTATGTTGGATGATCTCAAAGCATACCGAATGACATATGATGAGTGTAGTGACTTTAGGTCTAAGAACTACAATCACCTCCAACACTATGAGAGCTAACTATGACTACTATTGTAAAGGTTTCCATGTGTTACTCTCGTAGTGGGTCTATCTAATACTCTATTCTCTAACAAGTAACTATGTTATTGGTTTGATAATACCATATCATGACTGATGAGATTCTATCATTAACCAACACACACTCTATTCCTATGTGTTATTTCTATCTATATGCCTTCCACGATAACATCTGACTAGGGACATTATGAGAATGTATACTCTTAACATATATATGATGTCATTGTTCAAGTCATGTACTTGAAGACATATGTCATTGAGTAATATCATTCTTTAGGCATTTCTTATGTTACATCATTTTCTAATAGTTGAATAAAATTGAATAAATTAGAAGCTTGCCTTTATTATTACTCAAATAATTTACATGTTATGCCATTACAATCATCATATGATTGTCGATCTAGGCATATATACCAATAGACTCCCACTTGCACTTAGAGCCAATCACCCATGAATCTTATTCTAAGTGATCTAACATGTCCATCATGCTTCTGCTATGAAAGTGATTTAGTCAAGGCATCAACAACATTATTCTCAGTCGGTACTCTGCAAATATTTAGATCTCCTCATTGTACAATCTCTCGTATGAGATGGAATCAACTTTATATATGTTTGGAAAATGATGTGATATGGGTTCCTTGGCTTGTGTACAATAATATAGCTCAGTTGTGTTGTTGATGCTTGGAACAACCCCAAGTTCAGAGATGAACATATTC
This sequence comes from Alisma plantago-aquatica, assembly GCA_963693085.1. Lineage (NCBI taxonomy): Eukaryota > Viridiplantae > Streptophyta > Magnoliopsida > Alismatales > Alismataceae > Alisma > Alisma plantago-aquatica. The sequence continues at coordinate 1,081,921,806 of OY856413.1, read as the reverse complement.
ATATGTACAACCTCCTTTGTTGCATTCGATGCAGCAATATACTCGACCTCTATTGTAGATTCACCAATTATCTCTTGATTGGAACTCGTCCAGCTTACAAATTCTTTATTTAGGAAAAACATGAACCCTGATTATGATTTGTAATCATCTTTGTCAGTTTGGAAGCATACATTGGTGTAACCCTTTGCCCAGAACTCTTCCTCTCCGCCATAGACGAGGAATTGATCCTTAGTTCCTCTCAAGTACTTAAGGATGTTCTTCACAACTGTCAACTAAGCATCACCTGGATCTGACTGATATCTTCTGATCATGCTCAAGGCATATGAGACATTGGGATGGTTGTACAACATTGCATACATGATTGATCCAATCGATAATACATATGGAATCAAACTCATGTGTTCCTTTTCTTCACAAGGAATGGGACATTTATCTTTAGAGATGGTAACTCCATGTCACATGGGCAAGTTTCCTCTCTTTGATCTCTCCATGTTGAACCGTTTCAACACTTTGTCAATGTATGTGCTTTGACATAGTCCACAATGTTTTCAAGATCTATGTCTATAGATCTTTATCCCCAAGATGTAGGATGCTTCTCCCAAGTCTTTGATATAAAATGTATATCCTATCCATGTCTTTACCTTTTGTAAAGTAGGGATGTCATTCCCCATCAAATGTACATCGTCAGCATACAATATGAGGAATGTCACTATGCTTCCACTAACGTTTTTTTAAACACAAGGTTCATCTTCATTTTAACTAAAGCCAAACTCTTTTAGGGTCTCATCAAAATGAATATTCCATCTCTGAGATGATTGCTTCAATCCATAGATTGACCTTTGTAACTTATAGATTTTATTTGCATCATTTGCATTTATAAAACCCCTAGGTTGTGTCATGCACACAACCTTGATAACATTCCTATGAATGAATGCAATTTTAACATCCATCTACCAAATCTCATAGTCATAATAAACCGCAATAGCAAGCATGATCCTGATGGACTTAACCATGGCCACTGGAGAAAAGGTTTTGTCATAATCAACACCTTGAACTTGTCTGAAACCCTTTGCAACCAATATTCCCTTATAGGTTTGTACTTTACCATCAATGTCGCTCTTCTTCTTGAAGACCCACTTGCACCCTATGGCTTTTACCCCTTCAGGTGGATCCAACAAAGTTCATACCTTGTTGTTATACATGGATTCCATCTCATATCTCATGGCCTCAAACCATTTTTCAGACTTTGGTCCCTTAATAATTTCTTGATAGGTTATTGAATCATCATCTATGACCAACTCACCGCCTATTGGATCTACGACGTACTTATGCTACTTGAGGAATTTGATTTTTGAAAACACTTTGTGATTCTCTTTGTTCCTCTTGTACATTTATCAGTTCAATGTTTTCTTGTTGGTCATTAACCTCTTTGAGTTCCACTTTCCTCTCATTGATTCCTTTGGAAATAAAATCCATGTTTAGGAATACAAAATCTCTGGAAACAAACACTTAGCCATTTGATAGGTAATAAAGTAATATCCTCTTATCTCATTAGGATATTCAACAAAATAACATTTATCAGATTCAGGTCCAAGCTTTTCAAGAAACATTTTCCTCACATAATCTTCACATCCTAAAATCTTCATTAAAGACACTTTGGGATGCTTCCCGGTCCATATCTCATATGGAGTCTTTTGAACCAGTTTAGATGGTACTTGGTTTAGTGTAAACACAACAGTTTCTAGAGCACACTCCAGAAGGTAGTCGGAAGCTCAACTAAACTCATCATTTATCACACAATATCTAGCAATGTATGATTCTGTATTTTTGATACACCATTATGATGAGGTGTCCCATGTGTATTCCACTAAGATACAATCCCATGGGCTCTTAGAAGGACATCAAACACTTGGCTCAAGTATTCTCCATCTCAATCAAAATGAAGTTCCTTAATACTTTTGCCAAGTTGATTCTATACTTCATTAATAAACTCCTTGAACTTGTCAAGAGTTTCTGACTTATGTATCATCAAGTAAACATGCCCATACCTACTGAAGTCATCAACAAAGGTAATCAAGGATTGATACCCACCTCTAGTTGTTATTCTAAAAGGACGACAAACATCAAAATGTATGAGTCCTAACATATCACAAGCCCTCTCATTGTTACCATTGAAAGGGGTCTTAGTCATCTTTCCCAACAAACAAGATTACATGTCTCTATTGATTCATAATCAAAAGAGTCCAAATAACCATCTTTATGGAGTCTCGATATGCGATTCTCATTTTTGTGACCTAGACGACAGTGTCAAAGCTATGTTCTATTTGAGTTGTTGAGTTTTAGTCTTTTGGTATATACATTATAAACTTGTGTATTTGTATCTAGAAAATAAAGACCATACGACATTGGGGCACTACCATAAAAGATCCCATCTTTTGAAATAGAACATTAACCATTCTTAATATGAAATTCATATGCACCCTTGTCCATACAAGATACAAAAATGATGTTTCTATTTATGGAAGGTACATAATAATAGTTAAATAACTCTATTACAAGACATGTGAGCAGAGATAAACTATAGGTTCCAACTGTAGTGGCAAAAACTCTTGCTCCATCTGTGACTTGCAGAACAACCTCAACCTTTCCCAAAGGCCTACTTCTTTTTATATCATGCATATTCGAGCATATGTGAGATCCACATCTGGTATCAAGTACCTGTGATGAGGATGTAGATAAGTTTATCTCAATGACATATACAACTAAAGTGGATATTTGTATCCCCATATTCTACTTCTTGAATGCCTTCAAGTACAAAGGGTAAGTTCCTCTTGTACTTTTATTTCTCCTCATCTTAGGTGTGGAAGATCTAGATTTGGGATTGGATTCAAAACTCTTCATGGCCTTGATTTAACCCTTGGACTCAACTTCATTGATCATTATCACAGATCTATCCTTCTTCATTTTTGCATCGACATGAATCAGCATACCAGGAAAATTTGACATTGGTCTGGCCATATTATTCAAGATGTAGCACTCAATAAAGTGGCTATATAATTCTGGCAATGATTTCAGAATCATATGTGTTTGTCAACTCTTGGATCAAAGAGAATCCCAATTCTTCAATATGGTACACATGTCCAATCATATTGAGCACATGATCTTCTACTGGGTCTCTCTCTGTCATCTTACACTCAAAGACTGCCCTTATGACATTGTTCGTTTCTTGCTTTGTGAGATTATGGTCCATTTTACTAAGATGTTTTACCATCTCAAGAATCCTCGTATCCTCCCATTTCTCATGAAACTCTAAGTTCATGCAGCTTAGAATAAGTTACTTTATGTCTAAGGCATCGTTGGCATGCTTCTAGTAACCATCAACTGTAGCCCTAGGTGCATTGGGAGCATGTATTTATAGCACTGATTTATCAAGGACATAGAGTTTACACTCTACAATGAGACCCTTTTCGAAGTCTAAAACCAGTTGTGGGAATATGTCCTGTTAAGTTTGTCCTTCCTAAGGACTAATCACAATATTGATTTTTTTGTCATTTGATTCTATAAGAGAAAAAATCCATTTTGTCAAAAACCCTTATTGATTTGATTTGATTTGAAAATTTTGACGATATTTAATTAGGTCTTTAATAAATTATTGCTCCCACTATTTTATTCAAATTGAATTCCCTCACATTTTAATTCCATTGATTGCGGTGTACAAGCTTCTAGTCAGCCATGATCTGAAATAATTCAACTATTACCCGGCCAACTCTATCATCCATAGTTAATTATTAAGGTAGGTAACTTTTGTCAACTGCATCATATGCAACTCTTGATATGATGATATGTGCAACTCCTTGCAATGATCATCTGCATACTTATGGTGATTAATCTCATTAAGGTCACATTGTTAAGCCTGACCCTACAGACAACATGATAGATATGTTCCCTTCTTGGGAAGAACCTACATATCTACCATCACACTTCCATGAGATGGATGGTGCACCATGCATAGGTGTAACCTATGCTTAGTCAATCAATATTTGCATGTGTGTTGCTTTTGGAAAATATATAATATTTACTATTTAATTGAGGGAGTTTGTTTTTATAAATACATATAATTTATCAAATCACCACATATATAGTATGTATCATATACATGTTATATAACACAACAAAAACATGCTATAAACAAATAATGATGGTTATGGATATTCTAATGTAATTCCTTGGAGCCACAAGGAATTACCACAACCAAGGGTCTACATCATATGTACAAACTTGTTGTTGATGAAGACATGTGCCTTCCAATATAGGTTGATCATCTCAACCCTTGAACCAATCAGGTCTCCTCTTGTCCAGTCAGTTGGTCGTCTCCCCAATCGTTTGGACTCTGTTCCACCATCTTCTGGGTCCTCCATATGATCGGTTTGGCCTCCAATTGATTGATCCTTCTTGGTCTCCATCTTATGGGATCATCTTCTTCATGAAAACTAGAATGTAAACTATCCTACTATTACATGATTAGAAATTTACCTTCGGTTAAATTTGACAGGAGGAAATGTAAGAGAGAATAATACTTTTACAATTGGAAGGTAAAGTAGAGAATCAATATGCAAACCAAGATAAAATAGGAATAACCAACCACACAACCATGAATGGATAATAGGGTTATTGGCCATAACCACGCTACACATCCACCATCAAAACTCAATTTTAGGGAGACACATGTAAATTACATATATATATATATGTATATATATATATATATATATATATATATATATATATATATATATATATATATATATATATATGTATCATATACTAATAGATGCATGTGCAGAAGCACGTGAATTCTATTCTTCTTGAAAATAATAAACAATACAAAGCATGTCTTTTTGATGGAGATATATGAAAATAACGTCACTTTCATATGCATTTATGGTGTGATTATATAACTAATATTGTCATAATTTACATAAAACCACTAAATTTCTTGTTTACCTTATCTTTAATGTACCCTTCACATCAACACAATTTCCTTGATTATGAGATTATGTTTCCCTTCTTTTCTTTTTAATAGACTAATGTTTACTTAATTCATTTAATAATATGTGTTTCCTACTGATTTGCTTCCATGTCTACATCATGTTGGAAAAGTATTGTAATTTTCTCCATATCAAAATGCGTAAGGATGAAATATGATAATGATATACATGCTTTCAATTTTGGTATATGTTGTCTATTAGTGTTGCCCTTCATTTTTATCATATATGTAGTACTTATTTCTTATATGTATTTAGAAGTATTACAAAATATACAACTAAATTTAAAGGTAAAATGATAATTTATAGGATAATTCAATCAAAAATTTATGACATTTGTAATGTAATAAACTTTGTTACAAATATAACATATGTAATGCAATATGCAACTTTTTTACCTAACAGATTGGTTTAATACACCATTAATTTATAATATTGCATTATTTCATAATAATTTTGATACAATTATTCATGTAATTTTAATATTTGCTTTATTCGTGTCTATAATCATCAATAAAAGTCAATAAAAGGGAAACTACCTTGTTATTAAAATATATATTAGCTATAGATGGTCATTCATAATAATCTGTGTGATCGAATGTTAGCTATGTGATGTCAAGTATCCAGTTATATAAAATGACAATACAAATTTTCTTACATTTGGAATGAAAATGGAACCAAGTCTAATTTATTCTTATAATATATTATAAACTTCAAGCTCAATATCTTCTGAGCCCATAACAAATCCTTTACAACATGACAACATTACTGGTGTAAGGATGAAAAATAGTGTAGCAAATCAACAATGTTGTTATATCTGAGTTATGTGAGATCAAATATCAATGATTTTGTTAACTTGTTATATATGAGTATGTGGTATCAAATATGGATGATTTTGTAAGTATTATATTAGAGTTATGTGAGATGAAATATGGATGATTAGTAATATAAAAATCAAAATATATACATGCAATATCACTATAAAATTACATTGAAGTATTATGCGCTTTGTTAAAACAATATGTGTTTTGTTTTAATTTTCAAATGATATAGTTCATAATCTATAAGTGTTTAGTATTCCTTATGAGTGGATAATGAATGATGTTTTGTTAATTTTACAAATTTACATGAATTTATTAGCTTGGTCAGGTAAAGCTTGAACGAATAGAACAACATAAATGTATAAAATATAAAATTTTATCAGCCACCTTTGAATAATGAGAAGTTCCACCACTTGTTCTCAAAAACTCTGATGTAGTATATTCCAACGATAGGAACCCTAAACAATATTAGAAAAATAGATAAAAAATATGAATTCTTCCCTTTAGTGATAAGGTTCAAATTCTATATTTTACAATGCATCTACTATTGGGTTAACGCTGATCATATTGAGAATTATGACAAATGATGGTTGACAATGAAACTAAAATATATATGTATATGTCATACGTAATGGATTTTTTCCTAAAAACAAAAGATTGTTGGATATGAAGCTTTAATGTGTGGAATATATGCAACATAAAAGGCAAGTTTTGCTTATGACAATTTGTCTTTCCTATAACCATTCCAATTCTACCAAAATAAAATATTATTGATAGTATGCGTTCTAGAATGATTTCACTTTATCTTTCCATGTGCCACCTTTAATAATTTGTTTAATCCATATATCCAAAGCTATGAACCAATGCCAACACACATTATCTTATACAAGAAAAATATGGTGATTCGTTTCCATAATGTTTGTGCTAAGGGCTCTATTGCACAAATATAATATGTATAGGTAAAATTATCAATTATTACATTTAAATGAACTATAAATATAAATGAAAATGGATTGTTCCTTAAAAGGATGGAATTTTCATATGTAGTAAATAAATATCATTCATCACCTAAAGGAAACTTTAAAGGATTTTCCAAACAAAATAAAATTTCAAAAGATAGATTCAAGTTAATTGACGTCATTATCCCATCTCCAATCCAACGGAGCACAAAAATACATGCAATTTCTTCTTAATAATTTCAAACATATAATCATTTTTTCATAGTTGAATATGTTACACAAGATAAGACAAGTGATAATGTCACAATGATATATCAACATATGCTTATGGATACATGATGACTCTGAGTATGAATGACATATTCACCTCATCTTGTTGATAATATTCATATTGTTGATGTTGTTTCATATATGGTATAGTGGTTTATGTAACCTTTTTTGCTATGAAAAATAGTGTATGTGCTAATTTCACATTTACTTAGTTCTAAAGAGTATACAATTGGTTTGTTAATTTTGGACAGTTCACCAATATTTCTATTTGATTTATAATAGAAATTAGAAAAAGGCTTACTTAATCAAGTTTGTGCTAATGGAATTTCATAAGGCTTTCATCAAATTAGGAGTTCTTCCTCTTGTCAAATATTTATAAAGCAGTCTATAACCAAGCATCCAAAAAAATTACAATATAAGTGGTGTCCCCACTCATGGTTAGGAATATAATAATTATTTGAACTCCTTTTCTGATCAACACAATGATTCTTTTTCTATCTAATCATGTCCAATGAACAAATAGACTTCCAATAAGGTGAGTTTTATTTATAGCAATTATCATTATGAACAATAGGGATTTTTTATACCCTACCCCTATGGAAAAGATGGCATTCCAACAAATGGCTACTATGAATTTTGAATGTAAACATCTTGTTTATAGATAAGGAGATTAACCAACCCAATTCTTCTTTATGAATGAAGAATACATTGCAATGTAAGTGAATTCAAAATAGCATTATAATATATATACCAATGGATACAAATCTAGTACTTGTATTGTCAAAATATGTGAGTCATATCTCAATCAAATTTGCAATTCTATATCTTCCACTATAATAATTTTATTATGGTACATTAATGATTGATAAACATATAATGATAGTTCATAAATTTATGTATTTGAAATAGTGACTTCATCTGCATGTAGTAAACCCAAAAGGAATTAGTTCGACACAGAATAAAAATAGCCACAATTAGGTGACTAGTTTTCCTAGCAAGGCAGTCGTAATGGGAAATGTTGTGAGCCAAAGAGTTTTTAGATAGCCATTTCTTAGACACCAAATAATTGACAAATACATAATAATTATTTATCTCAGGTTATGGAAGAGATAATGAATCTCACTACTACCTCTCTTTCTTCATCCTATTTCATAAACAAAACCCAATCGTTGATAATAAACCTATCTAATACAATGTTATTGATATCTTTAACTTGTATGCAATATATGTAACAAAATCATATTGCAAAAAGTTCACATATTAGTAATGGATATGACCAACTTCCAGGATCATTTTGGTTATGTCGTATAATTCATGGAATGATCATGATGAACCAAGATCTGACACACATACAACAATTTAGTATGTGAAAGTTTAAAATATTGGACTTTGAAATTTGAGAATTAAATGCAATGGTTTATTCCTCTTATTTAACTTTATTTAAAATAGTTAATATTTTTAGAGATGCCATTCTCCACGCTCTAAAACTAGATATTTTCATCTGAAAGGCATACACTTTATCCCATTGAAGGATGATGTTTCTATCGACAATGCCACTCAAGCTTACTTGATATCCCACATGGTTCTTGCATACTTAGTCGATATGTTTCTAAACTTTTAAAACCTGATAAACTTGTTTGACCATGTCATTATCTAATGAAAGAAGGGGTGCAGGATGTGGTGTTTCTTACAAGTGATTTAGAAAATTAACGCCTACTCTAAAAATGTGTGAGCCTTAAGATAGATTTATCTTACAACAAATAAATATGACATATGGTCAAATATGTATACAAGTACCCTACATAAGAAATGTAAATGATGTATAATTCTTCGTAGTCAATTAAATACGTAAATGTAATTTTAAAAAAAAGTTGAAATATATCCAATTTATACAACAAAAAAAAAGTAACGACAACATGAAAGGTGACTAAAAGTTTGTTATGCCTTCATGTTTATAACAACCTGACTCCCGGTGACCCCCAATTAAGGGAGACCCGAAGGTCAGAGTCGTTATTCAATTAACAGGATCAAAGGTTCGACAAATAATCAATAATAATTATGAAACTCTACTAACTAAGATGGAATTGGGTATAAAATTAAAACATTACTTACCTTTGAAAAACTTTGGAATCTACCTATCCAGAGCTTAAATTAAACTATCTAATCCTCCTAGCACTTTATTTCTTAATTTCACAATGTGTCACCTTATTGTTTGTTCATTTTAGGGTTGTGCCTAAAACACCGACAAACAAAACATCGGTTAGTATATCGAAATATACTGGTATGTGGGGACAACCAAAAGTTAGCACATATGGATAACAATCTAATTATCACAATCAATTTAATTAACCAGCCCATTTACATTTTCCAGTATGACATTCTCCACCGCTTTTTCCCTAACCCTGGCATACCCACCTTAGGGTTTCCTTTGCTAATGACTTAATGCCACCTTCTCAATCCCGAGCTTGGTGACTGGGGTCACTACTCATGGTGCCCTCTAGCCATGCAATATCATAGGCCACCTTCTCATTCCCGAGATTGGTGCCTGGGGTCACCACTCAAGGTGTCCATTGGTCTACCCATCTGGGCCTGACCTTTGGCATCATCCATCAGGGTGGCATGTAGGTGCGAGAATACATAATCTATTATTAATGTGATAATCATAGTGACTTTATAGTTTGCAAGTATGAACATCCAAATTGATAATTTGCATTCAAGTGGTTATTCATAATTAAGGTGGTTATTCAAAATGGGGTCACCACTCATGGTGCCCTCTAGCCATCCAAGTAGGATAACCATCCGGAAAATCCTCAGGAAACTAAGGTGGTTATTCATAATTAACCACATACCTGTACATGTAGATTCAAGTGCAAGAATAATCCAAACAACAATGAGCATGCAAGCATTCAATAAGATCCTGAAACAATTATACAATTTCCTTTTATTACTCATGTCATTAAGATCTATGAAATCTAACTCGCTTCTTAGGGTTTCTAGTTCACTTTTTGGGTTTCCATTGCAATTAGGGTTTCCCTTCATCTTTTACTATTTTAAACCCTAATTTAACACAATTGATCACAAACCCTAATTATTTCCACATCTAATCCTCAATTCCAGATTAAAGGCATAATTAACCATTAATTAAGCTCATTAAGATTCTTTTTATTTAAGATACTATTTTTATCCTTTTAATCCATGACAATATCATCATACACATTTATCATTAATTCATAGTTCATTATGGTCCAAATCACATATGAACCCAATTTGCCATTAATTCCACCTTTTATTCATGAGAAAACCCTAATTACTACATTTAGGGTATTTATATACAAATTAGGAACTTTAACGCTCGAAATAACTTATAACCATGAAAACTCAGTTCTATATATGAAATCGAATAATAAACGCCTTTAATAGTCCTAATTACCAACTTTAGGATTTCAAGGCCCATTAACGTATTATTCATGCACATTAAACTCGAAATTAACTAATTACATGCAAAGTTCATCCTTTTTGTTCCTAATGTTCCCTTTCATCATTAACAGGTTAATATCAACTTTAAACACTCATCTAACCCTTTCTAATTCATTAATCACCAAAGGTTAGGGTTTTTCATTGATTAAACTGTTAAAGATAGCATCTCTATATAATTTTTGAATTACAAGCATAATCAGGCTCCAATTATATTTTTAATGGATTCCTCTCATTTTTCTGAGCAAGTTTCATATTTTATGCATAATCATCCGAGCTACGAATCATTACTTATGAATTTAGCAAAAACACTTACTTCGGGCCAATGAGGACGTGCCACGTCGTCTCTTTCTTTGCAACACCCAGTCGTCCCAAACATAATAGAAAGACCCTTATACCCCCCACTTAAGTTGTCAGTTCTACATACCCACGAGGGGTAGAAGCATCCAACTGCCATGGTCATCTTCTACCTCCGATCTGCCCTACTTGGCCGCAATGTGTAGCCCTACGTGGGGCTTTCTTCTCCTCCCTGGACCTCGAACCTCGCCACCAGTCCTCGCCCTCTGTCCTCCGTCCCTCCGCGCACTTGGGGCGCCACCTGGTTGCGGCCAGCGCAGCCAAATACTTGATCGACAAGGCAATTTCTTCTGGCCGTTGTTGCAGCCTAGAGGTTGCTGCAGACGTTATATGACCCAGCTTTGATGGGGAAGCTACTCTTCAGTACCGCAGCACTCCGGACTCCCATCTAGATGGCTCCTCAGCTTTCCATTGCTCCAGGGAAAGGACCCACTTCATGGCTAGGTTTTACTTGAAGGAGATAAAGAAGACGAAGAAGGAAGAGACAGAGCTTTATGGATTTTCTCTGGAACTCGTCCCAAAGGGTCTACTCCTTTTATAGGGGAGTATCCATGCCCCAGATCACTTGCCCACAAAGCAAACTATGTTTCTCCTTATAGGAAAGGGATTTTCCTTACTTTTGAAGTATCTTTCTCTCTCTTCATGTATATTTTTCATTAGGTATTAGTAATTTGAAATTCCTCTCACCCATCTCTTTATTGCTTGACTTTTAACCCTTAGGCATGAAATTAAGTTTTCCTTTGGATAGCAACTACTTTCTTTTTAGCAATACCACATAATACATTAATTGTATACTCACATCAACTCCTTATTTTGCAATTTTAGTATTTTCTCTTTCTTTTCTCTTTATTGGGACTCCTTGGATCCCAAGAAACTCTATTATTTTGAAATCCTTTTTATTGGATACTCATTATCCTTGTAGATGCATCTAAATGCATTATTTCACCTTATCTTGTTTATTTCTCATTAAAATATCTCTTTTTGAGGATTTCTCTTTATTTCTCTTTTATTTTCCTCATTGGTATGCCTTTTATCATTAGAAATCCTTGGAATACGAAATTTCACTAAGGATAACTCAATTATACCTCTTTTCACATATTTTCCACATTTTATCATTATTTTCAATTTCTTTCTTAACAAGGAAATACTTAATTGGTCTTTTCTTCTCTTATTGCATTCTCTATGCAACGTTGGACTCCTTGGGACCTAAGGAACCCAAGAGGCACGAAATCCAACTTTGGATTGTATTCTTTTGCCTTCTGGAGGTTTCCACACCTTTCTTTTCTCGAATATTCAATTATTCATTTATTAATTGAATTTCCTTGTTATTGGGTCCAATAGCCAATAAAGCCCACAACACAACATCAAGGCTATTGTAAATGAAAACTCATTTATTCAAAACAAAATATATCATTATTTGTTCCAATATCTTTAATATGAGAAATTACATTTCTCACCAAAAGAACCCAAAACTGGGGTTGTAACATCCTTCCCCTTTTATAAGAATTTTGCCCTCAAAATTCCATCAAGCAAACAAACAGTTCAGGATAAACCTTTCATACGTCCATCAGGGCTCCCATGTGGCATCACCCTTTCCATGGTGCTTCCCAAGAACCTTCATCATCTCATATTCTTCCATCTGATTTCTTTCTTACCTTGGTATATCATACCCTCATAGGTGACTCGGGACATTTCAGCCTCTTAAAAGTTGAATAGGTTCAAGGCTCAACACATGGCTTGGATACCTCACATAGTGCTCTAGATTGGACTCATGGAACACATTACACATTATGTTATCCTGAGGGGCAATGCTAAACACAACCACTCCACCAATCCATCTCAAATGGACCCATATATCGGGGACTCAACTTTCTAAACTGTAGCTTAGAGGGGTCGGATTTTCACATGACATATTCTCCCACAGTGAACTGCATGTCAGTCTGCTTTGCATCAGCTTGTGACTCGTGTCAGCCTTTGCACGATCAAAGTGACTTCATCTGCACATGTTGTGGTTCTTTTCTGACCTTCGCGAGGCCTCCTTCACTAACATCATCTTAATGAAGCGGTGACCGACACAACCTCCTTCTTGTATCCCGATAAAGGCTATGGTGGTTAACATCACTTCTTATGAACTGTCTATTTGTATCACCCTGAACAAGCACACTTGCTCTCATCAGACCCTCTAGTCTAGATCAAACTAATCATTAGCTAGGGGTGATAAACTATACTATCATCGAGTTCTTTATGTATCTACTCCCACCTTATGGAAGTGAACCTTTAGGTCATACTCAAGAATTTTTGGACTTGCATCATGGTGTAACTGAACCATCTTTCTCTCTTAAGTAGTTCAACTGAATCTGTCATGTGATAGTACTCTTCCTTTCTCATGTCATCTAGGTAAGGCGATCTACCATAACCCATATTGCACCTCGACCCTCTTTGGTCTAGGGGAGTCTTACCACAACATCTATAGTAATGAACTCCCATTCTCTCTCGGGGACTCTCTATACTTTATATCCATGCACTGGGTTACCGGTGTTCGTCCTTCACTCTTGGATTGCATGACCACATGCTACATGCAACTTCACATCAAGCAACCAATGTGCTACTATCACTTACTATCTTTGTAGTATCACAGTGTTTTGTGATCTTAAACCATGATCTCCTGTATGTCATGATTCCTCAAGATTGACTCCTCAAAAACCCTAAACCACTCTCAATAGGGTTTTATTACCTTTCTATCCAAAGAAGTGTGTCCAGGGTTCCACAACCATTCTTCTAGCAATCCAAACAACCACTAATCTTGTTCAATATGTCTTGTTACATCTGTGTGTTAGCCAAAACACATCCTCTTTCCAAACATAGGGTTAGTCGAACAACCTCAACTTCTTCTAGCTTCCACCTAACTAGGCAGCTATATCTCAACCAGAGCATTCATTACCACTTCTTATCCTTAGGTGTTAGGTAATGTTAAAGACATACACCTCCATGTGTTCTACTTATCATCTCATCTCAAACTCTAAGTCTAACTTCATCAAGAACACTCTGAGCTCATCCTCTTCGTTATCAGGATCCACCTTGTGATTCCTTGTAACACTTGTAAAAATCCACTTAGTTCAAGATAAGACATCCTCACAAGATGATTTCCTTAATACTCTTACTGTTTGTAAACCATCCATGTATCATTCGATCCACTAGGGTATGTTATCATCTCTATCCTCATACCTCATAACAACATTCCAACTCACATCATCTTTTATCCTTGGTGTATGGCATGCGTATTGTCCTATCTATCACTCCCATAACAAGAGGAAATAAGCATTTGGCTACAGTCCAAATACAGAGTTCTTCGTATTCCAAGAGTAGAGATGGTACATCCCACCTTACCAGTACACCTTTAAAGCTGAGTTGAAATGTGCCACACCTGTCTCTTCATCACCAACATCATGATATCAAAGTTGCTTCCATGGAAAACTGGTCTCTACTTGGGTTACTACACAATCCTCGGTCATCCCCTCTAGGTCTATAGGGTGCCGTCACTTTTTGGGGTCATCCCTCTTCCCTCATGCATCAGAGAGTGCCCTACTCATCTGCCCTTTGGGTCCCATGAGTTCAGGAAGGTGATCAATCTCCTAACCCATGACCCTCAGACAATGATAGTTGTTACCTCCCGACCCTATGGTCATGTGCAACTAGGGAATTAGGCAACTCCTACTTCCATCGGCCTTATCCCTACCTGACCCTAGGATAGACTTAGGATTTCTTATAGTACATTTTCAACTTAGAAACTTACCCAAGCCTTCATCATCTTTCTCTACATTCACGACTGACTTTCATCCCTTCATAGGGGTCATAGCAAACTGCCTACCTTGATCAAGCCCCATACCGGTTACCTCCATGGTAACACATCCACATGCATATAGAGATGGTTATCTATGGGTCTTACAGGTTCATTCTCATACTATGTACTTTTCACTTAGCTTCGGAAGATCCTATGAACCTCTTTTAGGTTACCTCAAAACCAACAAAACTGGTATACACCCTACCAAAGGGTCACTGTCCCAGGATGGGAGGAAACTACAACTCTTGACAACAAGGTCACAACTATCCTTAGGGTTTACATTCATATGAGCATGCCTAACCCAACAACTACTAAGGCACAAGTAGAGCACCTATTAAACCATGCTAGGTCATACTTGTTCTCATCCTCAACATTAGATCAACTTAGTTGTGAGGGGTTCATCAAACATACCCTTAACTTAAGGGGGTTTCCTTTACCTCTACACATTAAGAGTACCATGCTCGAAACTATAGAGACTCAAATATCACCATGAGCATTGGATACACTGATTCCCCTCTTAGGCCTAGGAACCCTATGTTCACCTTTGGGTATCCAACTACATGCTCAATCTCTTAACCACGAATCAATCATGTCCAAGGTATGTCTTGCACTTCCTTGTCATTCTTCTATTTGAGTACATCTTTGAGTCGAGTCCTCCTCAAGGACAAACAACAAGGTACAAGGCCTCACAACCTATTACTAAACCCTCTTCCGGGTCTAAGGCACTCTTTGTTTCATTACAGCAGTTAAACTCCTATACCACAGGCACACAAGTACCAGAAACATCATCCTCTCTTTAGGGTTTGGTTCCTCTAAAGGCCACCAAGATATTATTGATCTCCAACGATCAAGCACGAGGCAACCACTGTCATCATACTCAACTTTGTTCCTCAAATCTCAAGGTTTTAGGCTTTCCATCTTCTTGCTGGGGTCCTTCTTTCTCTCTCTAGAGCTAACTCCACATCCAGCCTTACTACTAGAGGTTCTCTCTCCATGAAGGATCAAGCTCATAAGCATACCTCTACATGGGTGAAGTCTAGGTTCGAACCTATGTTTGTTCAAGGTCATCCATATCCTCTTATGCTTATCTCATAAGCTATCCATCCTATCTTTCTGACCTCAGTCTTAACTTACAACTCGTACTACTGATGTACTCTGGGTGCAAGCTATATCCTACTTGCAACAGCTCATAAGGTTTCAATAGGTTCTTCTCTAACTTCATCCATGATGGATGTATCCTTCGCAGAAACATGCACGACCCTCCTAGGGTTGGGTTGCCAAAGGTGCTAGGCCATCTAACCTCTCATGGCTCATATGACATCTAAGGCATGTCTATACAAACATCTGGTCTACCAAGACTACTAACTCATCATGTCATCTCTCCCTCTAACCTTCACTTAGGGTTAGGGTTACCATCATCCTCAAAGGATGTGCTAGGTCTCTACTTTTGATGGAGATCTCTACCTCCATGACTAACTCTCTCTACTCCTCCTACCAAGGAGGTCTATCCTCAGGTCTCTCCCGAGGGCACTGACAACTCGTGTCATACGACCTAAGCATGTATCTATTTCTTTACGCTTACTCTATTAAGCTTATGTCCATGACATGTTATTTACATGCTTTTTATTAATTTGGTGGAGTATTCCTTAATCCATATCAACCTTACCCATACCTCAAGAGGGTGAGGAGAAGAGAGGAAACCCTAATCCTTAAGGTCCTTATCAGAATTTGAGTTGTAAAGGGATGAACAAGATGAGAGAGTCCTAAAGGTATCTTATTTCGATTCATACCCTAAGACTTTGGCCAGGCAGTCACACAGATCTGGGAGTCTTCGTATTCCAACTAGTGGTGCGGAGGAAAATATTGCCAGCCCCCAGACGTGATCCTTTTCTAGACACCTCAGTCTTTCAGACAATCCTCTAATAACTCCCTTGGTTTCTACAAAATTTGTAAAATTTAATAATTACTAAAGATTAATTGAGGAACCTATACTCTGATACAAATTGTAACAACCCTGCCTCCCGGTAACCCCCAATTAAGGGAGACCCGAAGGTCAGAGCCGTTATTCAATTAACAGGATCAAAGGTTCAACAAATAATCAATAATAATTATGAAATTCTACTAACTAAACTGGAATTGGGTATAAAATTAAAACATTACTTACCTTTGACAAACTTTGGAATCTACCTATCCAGAGATTGAATTAAACTATCTAATCCTCCTTTTACTTTATTTCTTAATTTCACAATGTGTCACCTTACTGTTTGTTCATTTCAGGGTTCTACCTAAAACACCGACAAACAAAATGTTGGTCAGTATATCGAAATATACTGGTATGTGGGGACAACCAAAAGTTTGCACATATGGATAACAATATAATTATCATAATCAAGTTAATTAATCAACCAATTTACATTTTCCAGTATGACATTCTCCACCGCTTTTTCCCTAACCCTGGCATACCCACCTTAGGGTTTCCTTTGCTAATGACTTAAGGCCACCTTCTCAATCCCAAGCTTGGTGCCTGGGGTCACCACTCATGGTGCCCTCTAGCCATGCAATATCATAGGCCACCTTCTCATTCCCGAGCTTGGTGCCTGGGGTCACCACTCAAGGTGTCCATTGGTCTACCCATCTGGGCCTGACCTTTGGCATCATCCATCAGGGTGGCATGTGGGTGTGAGAATACATACTCTATTAGTAATGTGATAATCATAGTGACTTTATAGTTTGCAAGTATGAACATCCAAACTGATAATTTGCATTCAATGCGGTTAGCCATCCGGAAAATCCTCGGGAAACTAAGGCAGTTATTCATAATTAACCACATACCTATACATGTAGATTCAGGTGTAGGAATAATCCAAACAACAATGAGCATGCAAGCATTCAATAAGATCCTGAAACAATTATATAATTTCCTTTTATTACTCATGTCATTAAGATCTATTAAATCTAGCTCGCTTCTTAGGGTTTCTAGTCCACTTTTTGGGTTTCCATTGCAATTCGGGTTTCCCTTCATCTTTTACTGTTTTAAACCCTAAGTTAACAAAATTGATCACAAACCCTAATTATTTCCACATATAATCCTCAATTCCGTATTAAAGGCATAATTAACCATTAATTAAGCTCATTAAGCCTATTTTTATTTAAACTACTCTTTTTATCCTTTTAATCCATGACAATATCATTATACACATTTATCATTAATTCATAGTTCATTATGGTCCAAATCACATATGAACCCGATTTGCCGTTAATTCCACCTTTTATTCATGAGAAAACCCTAATTACTACATTTAGGATATTTATCCACAAATTAGGAACTTTAACTCTTGAAATAGCTTATAACCATGAAAACTCAGTTCTATATATGAAATCAAATAATTAAAGCATTTAATAGTCCTAATTACCAACATTAGGATTTCAAGGCCCATTAACGTATTATTCATGCACATTAAACTCGAAATTAACTAATTAAATGCAAAGTTCATCCTTTTTGTTCCTAATGTGCCCTTTCATCATTAACAGGTTAATATCAACTTTAAACACTCATCTAACCCTTTCTAATTCATTAATCACCAAAGGTTAGGGTTTTTCATTGATTAAACTATTAAAGATAGCATCTCTATATACTTTTTGAATTACAAGCATAATCCGGCTCCAATAATATTTTTATTGGATTCCTCTCATTTTTCTGAGCAAGTTTCATATTTTATGTATAATCATCCGAGCTACAAATCATTAGTTATGAATTTAGCAAAAACACTTACTTCGGGCCAATGAGGATGCGACACGTCGCCTCTTTCTTTGCAACACCCAACCATCTGAAACATAATAGAAAGACCCTTATACCCCCCACTTAAGTTGTCAGTTCTGCATACCCACGAGCGGTAGAAGCATCCAACTGCAGTGGTCATCTTCTACCTCTGATCTACCCTACTTGGCCGCGATTTGCAGCCCTACGTGGGGCTTTCTGCTCCTCCGTGGACCTCGAACCTGGCCACCAGTCCTCACCCTTTGTCCTTCGTCCCTTCGCGCACTTGGGGCGCCACCTGGTTGTGGGCAACGTAGCCAAATACTTGATCGACAGGGCAGTTTCTTGTGGCCATTGCTGCGGCCTAGAGGTTGCTGCCGCACACATTCTAGGACCCAACTTTGATGGGGAAGCTACTCTTCAGTACCGCAACACTTCGAACTCCCATCTAGATGGCTCCTCGAATTTCAATTGCTCCAGGGAAAGCACCCACTTCATGACTAGGTTTTGCTCGAAGGAGATGAAGAAGACGAAGAAGGAAGAGAGAGAGCTTTGCAGATTTTCTCTAGAACTCGTCCCAAAGGGTCTACTCCTTTTATAGGGGAGTATCCATGCCCCAGATCACTTGCCCACAAAGCAAACTAGGTTTCTCCTTATAGGAAAGGGATTTTCCTTACTTTTGAAGTATCTTTCTCTCTCTTCATGTATATTTTTCATTAGGTATTAGGAATTCGAAATTCCTCTCACCTACTCTCTTTATTTCTTGACTTTTAACCCTTAGGCACGAAATTAAGTTTTCCTTTTAATAGCAATTACTTTCTTTTTAGCAATACCACATAATACATTAATTGTATACTCACATCAACTCCTTATTTTGCAATTTTAGTATTTTCTCTTTCTTTCCTCTTTATTGGGACTCCTTGGATCCCAAGAAACTCTATTATTTCGAAATCTTTTTTATTGGATACTCATTATCCTTCTAGATGCATCTAAATGCATTATTTCACCTTATCTTGTTTATTTCTCATTAAAATATCTTGTTTTGAGGATTTGTCTTTATTTCTCTTTTATTTTCCTCATTGGTATGCCTTTTATCATTAGAAATCCTTGGAATACGAAATTCCACTAAGGATAACTCAATTATACCTCTTTTCACATATTTTCCACATTTTATCATTATTATCAATTTCTTTCTTAACAAGGAAATACTTAATTGGTCTTTTCTTCTCTTATTGCATTCTCTATGTAACTTTGGACTCCATGGGACCTAAGGAACCCAAGAGGTACGAAATCCAACTTTGGATTGTATTCTTTTGCCTTCTGGAGGTTTCCACGCCTTTCTTTTCTCGAATATTCAATTATTCATTTATTAATTGAATTTCCTTGTTCTTGGGCCCAATAGCCAATAAAACCCACAACACAACATCAAGGCTATTGTAGATGAAAACTCATTTATTCAAAACAAAATATATCATTATTTTTTCCAATATCTTTAATATGAGAAATTACATTTCTCACCAAAAGAACCCAAAATTGGGGTTGTAACAATGTTGTAGCCAATACATTAGATAGAAACATATATGAAAACTATGCCTTTGCTATTTCCATAAAAAAAGTAGGTTCTCATAATGTAAAATTTGTATATGCTTTCCACGTAATAATATATATCATGATGATAATAAGTACAATTAGAAAGTTGGATAAAACAACAATTAGGATTGAAAATGTTTAGATGTTTGACAGTCATAGAGTAATGAAGAACCACTTCAAAATAGAACTGACCTCGATGAGGCAGAATTCTAAATAAAAATTAAGAACACATCTAAAATGACTTTCTTCATACAATAAAACCCTTTGATGATGCACATATGATCAATCTATGATACATACATGTACCCAAAGAACCATGATTGAGAAGTAAAACATACCCCATCAAGAACACTTTGGTAACATTAGGTATTGAAATATGTTAACAAAATATTATCAAAATAATTAACGAATTATGTTATATACAAAACTAACCAATATTGGATTTAATCTATTCTAATTTGCCATCTAGATATCGCATATTTGGTAGAATAGTACGCTTGAAATAGAATATATTCATATTGAAGAGAATGAATCTTAGTGGAAAACAAGATGAAAAATATTCGATTACCCAAAAATCTTCTGAACAAAAAAGTTCTAGGTGTTCTTGGTGATTACATATGTGGATTTCTTTGAGACAGTCATCTTAAATTATGTTATTGTGTTTTACTTACGATAACATCCTCCAGATTGAGAAAAAATCATCGTTGGTGGTGACTTAGTTCGGTCATACAATAGCCATAACAACCATCTAAGGCCTTTGAGGATATGTTGGTAGTTTTCGCTTGTGCTCACATGTTGTTCATAATATTTATAATAGAAATCTTGAATAGGATCTTTGCATGCCAAATT
Organism: Alisma plantago-aquatica; assembly: GCA_963693085.1. Classification (NCBI taxonomy): domain Eukaryota; kingdom Viridiplantae; phylum Streptophyta; class Magnoliopsida; order Alismatales; family Alismataceae; genus Alisma; species Alisma plantago-aquatica. The sequence continues at coordinate 1,081,900,843 of OY856413.1, read as the reverse complement.
CTCTATGATGATGTATAATTACAATAGCTTAAGTGGAGATGGGGGTAGCATGTGCATCAGCATTCTGGTCCTGGGATCAGTTTTTTAGTTGTCTCCTTGTTTGGTCTAAAGATGACCGTTACAATTATCTGTGTGGTGAACCTTCAACACTGATTGCATAGCTACAAATCCTAAATGCTACCCTAAAATAGAGTTGAATTGGGCATGGAAAAAATTATGTTGTGGATGTATTCCCATACTGGTCTATAGCTTATGGAACTTGATCTGAACTGCAAATTTGTCTTCCACTTCACCAACTTGAGCATATTTTTTGTTGGATGAGGATGAACATCTCCCAAAGCCTGAGGGTCATGCATGCCTTCACATGGGGTCTCCTGGTGAAGGTAGGTGAGGTTACAATTGGTTTGGAAAGTGATATTGAAGGCTCCATTGAACATCATGTGTCCCATCCATGAAGAGAGAATCTAATATAGATAAATCGGGTGCTTGCACTAAGACCCTCCAGCTGCGTATGAAGGTGCATGAGGTACGTTGCGGGTACAACAAGCCTTTTAGAAAACCATGTAGTAGCACTGATGGGACATCAATAGGCAAGAGGAAATCAAAGTATCCAAATTATTGGCTTTAATCATTATAGCCTTAAGTGTAATTACTACCAGCTTGGGAAACCCTAAAGTCATCCAGGTACATCCTCGCCTCTAGTTGCTCGGTGCAACCAGCCAGGATGAGCTCCTCAATGGCCTCCTTGTTCTTCTCTAACTAAGATTTGACCATCAAGGTAATAAGAAGCACACCCTCAAGCTTGATGGATAGGATTCGGACCTGATCTTGTTGCAACATATCAACAATCGTTGTCACATATAGCACCTCAAGATTCTTTGTCATCTACCAATTAACGACCTTCCCTCCATGGGCAGCAAGTTCTTAGCAGCATGCAGAAAGTTTCCATGAGTAACTATAGATCATCAGTGCTTATTCTAGGCATTGTACATCATGCTCACCCCTACCACATCACCGATCTAGAGCCACGTGAGGATGAGTACACAAATGAGATCTGATGGTCATTTGAAGGTGAATGGTAGTATGTCTAGATAACACGTAGAGAGACTTCAATCCTAATAGAAAGTGAGGTTTTTAGCCCGGTCCACACCATGTTTCCTTATTTTTTGCAAACTTTGCTTGCATGTGTTTATTTTCCGATAGTTTGAATATTGTTTCGACGAAAGTGTTGGAACAAACAGGAGTCCAACCATTTTATGTAATCTAGAGCACACAAATGAGTGTTCATGCTTAGATTGGTAGAAATAGTAGATATATATTCTTTGGTATTATGTGAGGTATTTGATTGGATATTATTATTCACACTGTATGCAATGAATAAATGATAAAACTAAAAATCTAAGCATATCGATTATACCAAAATATAGTAGATTGACATTTCTTTGATACCACTATAGGGAAATATGGTGACAAAATAGACAACAACAAAAAAAAATTACTGTCATATTCCCCATTACACCATTGGATCATGCCAACAACTATATAATAGAAATGATAATTTTGAGGATATACCTGGTCCTGGAGCAAGTCCAATGACATCTCCCCATCATTGTAGTTGTGTAGTTGTCATTTAGTTGCACACTAGGACATGTCTACTATGCCTCTTAATCTTCACCACAGAAAAGAGATTGATGTTGTCCTCCAAGTAGAAGACAACAACCTCCATGCCTCTATGGAAGTCCACACGGACTGCTTAGAACTCTTGTTGTCCTACTAGAATGGATAGGACAGAGTTGTCCCTCTTGTTTTTGTACTAGTCACCAACATGCTCTCCCACATTTGTTCTCTCTTTCTATCCCTCCCTTTAATAGGTAGAATGTGTCAGGATTCTCTCAGTTACCACAACTAGAGAAGGAAGACATTTATTAGAGGCAATTGATTTGTCTGAGAATCCCCTAATATCCCTCTATTTATAGGGTGGTTAGAGTCAGGGTTCCCAGTCTGTGTGGGAGTGGTAGGGACTAAAATCTTGAATTTTCACAATCTGTAAGTGGAAAATTGGTGGGTTAGCTAGGCAAACCGATCAGTTGGCACACAAGTTGATCGATTCACTGAGCGAACTGGTTGTTTCACATGTTTCCCAATTGTATATGAACTGGAAATTCTATTCCAATTAATTCATGATATTATGTCAACACTAATCCTTGATGCAATCGAATTGAGCCATGATTCAGGTGTCTCACAATGCAATTTGTTTATCTCACAACAGCGAACTGGTCGATCTGCTAAGTGAACCGGTCATTTTGCTCCCCGGCTCATCTAGAAAATAGGGAATGGAATATGCAATCCACCTAACACTCCAAATGGTCATTTCATCACATGGTTCGATTAGTTGGGAGTCTATTCAATTAATTTGTTTCTTGAATTGAATACATAAACACTTTAACAATCAATCCAATTATAATTCATGATTGAAACTCCTTTTCTAGATAAATTCATATGTTTGTGACCCTATGGGTCCCATATTACGTCGGTAGTGAATATCCATAACAAGTTATGACATCACAAGGAAAGAGTGGTGCCTAGTCCCACATCATTGCTACCCAAGTAAGTGGAAAGTTGGAGAACAACTTCAACCTATAATTGTTTATGGTGTTACATTATTTATATAATTCCTTTGTCACTACTATCCAGATTTAACTCAAGGCATGGAGAAGTCATCCTCTTTAACATTCAGTCTCATTCCTTGAACCACATGTACATGGCCATGCATTTCTTAATCTCTCTTATCCGTAGGCCTAGGATATCATACTCTTACAGGAGGGACAAATCCCATCTATATCACTCACAGTCAGTCCCCATGTGTCAAAGTCACCCCATCATCATCGTCTTGGAAACCTTTATTCACGATTATGTTGGATGATATCAAAGCATATCGAAGGACATGAGATAGTGTAGTGACTTTAGGTCTAAGTGCCACAATCACCACCAAAACTATGAGATCTAACTATGACTACCATCATAATGGTTTCTATGTGTTACTCTAATTGTAGGTTTGTCTGATACTCTATTTTCTAACAAGTATCTATGTGCTTGGTTTGATATTATATATCATGACTGATGAAATTCTGTCATCAACCAACACACACTCCAATCTTATGTGTTATTTTTTTCTATCATCCTTCCACAATAATAGCCGACTAGGAACATAAAAAGAATGCATACTCTTAGAATCCATATGATCTCAACGCTCAAGTCACATACTAGAAGACATATGTCATTAAGTAATATGATTCTCTAGACATTCATTATGTTACATCATTATATCATAACTAAATAAAATAGAATAAATTGGATTCTTACCTTTGTTATGAATCAATTCATTTACAAGTTAAGCCATTACAATCATCACATGATTGTCTCTCTAGGCATATATATACCAAAAAAATGGTATGGGAAATATTTTAAAAAATCAATAATAATGATGAATGTTCAAGAGAAATGTAAAATGATTATTGTTACTACCACATAATGAAATGGAAGAACAATATTGGAAAAAAACACAAAATAATTCATATGATATATATCATTAGCATACTACAATAAAGAGCTTATTGATAACTTATCCATGATTTAAATAAAAACAACATCAATGACTCTAAAAGAGGTGTTATTGATATAGAGAGAAACAAATCATGATACCTCATAATAAGTTTGGATTCTCTTTAGGAGTAGTTTTGAATATAATAGAGATGAGTTTTTTGTTATATAGTGTTAACAATATTTAGAATTATATATTTCATAAATAATGGATTTCGTGTTATATAATAATGTATGAATACTATTTATCTCTTTTACATAGTATGTTTTGTTATTATATGTAATGAAGTAGGTTTTGGTTGTTCTTAGGTTTTTTAACTTCAAAACTAGTATTAAGTTGGAATACCTCATTTATTATTATTTATTTTAATTTAGTTGAATCTATTTTATTAATGATTTCTTATTACAAACATACACATGATATTTATTTCTATTACAATATTAAACAAAGGCTCCAACTATCATAATTTTAGTTTATGTTCATTTTACAACCCAATGAGTTACCCACAACAATTTGTTGGAGCTACTTTACTAAAACTTATCTCTATGAAGGTTTAAAACTTCAAGACATGTTTGTATTATCTATATTTACCCATTCCAGTAGTCATTTGTGTAGCATTAAAAACTATAATGCCTATTTTGTGTGGAACCTTAAGTTTGTGTGTGTATCATTGTTCATATTGAGGATATATTCATTGTTGACTCACACAGTTCCATCAAAATAATAATAGTAATATATGAAATACTTTTTGTTCTATAAGTTATACATATAAGACCAATGATGATTTTGAGATGGATTTATATTCATATCCACTTCTTTACTGTATGAGGTATTAAGAGTTATCAAAGGAAATGAAATCATCATTACAAAGAGAAAAGAGATAACCTTCACAAGAGAGAATGACAACAAAGAGTGAAATATATAAATACTACAATGATAGGAGAAGATTTAAGCAATGTAATTATAATTTCTGTAAGATAAACACAAATTCTTTATTGAGAAATTTAAAGGAATATATACCATATAATTTTCTTGGGACATGGGTAGTTCAACAAGTGCCTATTAGAAAACTTTGGATCCCACCTCAAAAAAATGAAAAGGAAATGAGAACACGTTAACATAATCTTTGTTACAAATTTAGAAATACATGAAAAGACATAAATACTTCCTATTTGTAAATACTATATGACTAAGGTGTTGCGTGGAGATTTACATATGTGGTGATGACTTTTTGTTATTAACATGGAGAAACTATTTTATAAACAAATGAGATTTTTATATGATTATGTAATATGTATACCTCATATGATAAAATTGTTATACACTATAGACAATGAATTAGAACATACAATAACATTTTTTTAATTACATCCATGGGTGTGAATGGGGACATAAACACTTTTAGAGAGAAATAAAGGATTACAAATATCAAATGTGCAAGGGCAAATGTATTATTTTATAAATAAGATGACAGTTGAGAAATGCCAACTGTCATGTTTTTAGTTCTACATATATATCATTGATGATGCAATAGAAAACTATTTACAATGTAATCAAGGTAAATGGTATTTTTAAGGATGTTGGTCATGTAATATGGAAAATCTATATTCAAAATTTATTCAAGGCTTAGGGGATATCAACAGTTTTAATAATATTCAAATATTTATTAGGTATAACTAAATTGTACATCAAGGTATACGAAATGCACCAAATTGTAACAAGTGGTTCCAATTTGGATAAAGAAAATATGATAACCAAAAAAATATAAATTTTCAATATGATACTCTTGTTTACGCTAGTAATGATAGCAACCATTGTAATCATTAGTAATATGGATGTTATGAACCTTTGATGATCTCCTTTTTTGCTTCCATAATGTGAAATTGGATAACATGAAGGAATTCACATAGAGATAAAAGGTTTGGTCAACTATATTTTTAAATCATTTGGTTTATTATGATTTCACAATTCATACATATTTTAACAACAAGATTAAAAAGGCATTTTTAATCTACTTATATGTGTTCTTATGAAAATAACATTGATTTATCCTAGTTTTTTTTCTCAAAAATGCAACTCTAGAAAGTAAATAAAAACAAAGTAAAATAATATACAATCATAAATATTATTTATATAAACTAAAAATTAGATATAATTTTTGAAATATGTGTGTGTTATCATCATGAAATTCAATGAATTTGAAGAAATTCTTGATAGTAGGTTTCATTTTATCCCAAGAAGAATTAAAGGGGAGATTGATACTATTAGGACCATGACATTTATCTACACCAAGATTTTTTACATGATAATGAAGTTCATCATCAAAGAAAACAAATGACTGGTTATTTGGATTATGAATTCTTTAAGAGAGTACCTTAATTGTGGAGGAAGAAGTTCATAAGAATATATAATGATATGAGCATACTTGAAAGTAATTACAAACATGTTAACTAATTTTTTTCTATTTGTAGTCATCATGTGATAAATTTGAAAACTATGTCTAGTGGAAAAGGTGATATACCCCTTATCCAAAATTTTAATCCACCCATGTTACTACTCTCTTTGAAATTTAGTAAGTTCCTCTATTAAGTTTGTATGACATCTATATCTAATTCTATGTCATTTGTTAGACAATTAGTAGGTTGTACGATATGGTATTATGCAACGAATCTCCATTATTGTACTGCCAATACTCATGCTTCCAATAACCATGATTGGTCTACCAATACTATTAGTGATTCACTTTGCATCTTCAGCCTTTTCACATAAACAAGTGTTCATCTCCATAAATGTTATAAAATAGTCTGAAAAAATGTCTTATGCCACTCACAACAATCCATAAAGAGCCAACATATTACCATATTAGTTTCAAATAGGTGTCCTATCATGAGTCCTTATATCTAGCCTTTTTTCCTCATCTACAATAGTCCTTTTTTTGTAAACCATCAAATATATAATAGAAACTAGTAAATTGGGCCACAAACACCGGGAAGGATTCTACATCAGGTTTGAGGAAAAATTGGAAAATTAGAATAAACTTGATGTGAAAAATCCTCTAGAACACTACGTGAAAGTTAAATCATGATTAACCTAATCAAATTAATAGAAAGAAAGATGGGAGAATATAGAATGCTAAACAAAAACTATTGATGTCGTAAGGGAAACCTACCCAAAGGGAAATTTCTAAAAGTGGAGGGTTGAGACCCCCCATAAACATTCTACAAAGCACAAATAATAAAACTATTATGATATTTTTTTGTGAATAGAGATGATTACACTGAGACATATATATATAATGTATGGAAATATCAAAGACATAACATAACATAAACTAAACCAATTCTAATACGCTTATGTAGTGGTGGTCCATTTAGATATTATAGAGATAATAACTAATAAAAAATATCACAAACACTACCCCACAAGCTAGAGAGTACACACCATGACTTCATATCTTGCCACACATATAGGAGATGTTTGAACATGGAAGGGGCTTGGTGAACATGTCAATAGTTCTTTCATCAGTCTTCTCATATAGTGGAATGTTATTCTGGACATTAATTAGTTCTACATGAAGTTGTAGTTAACCTCAATGTTCTTGGTAGTTTCATGAAAAAAAAGATTATTAGCTATATAAATAGTTTCCTAATTACAAACATTAAGAGTTCATGGGGATGAGAGAGGGAGACCTAGTTCTTCATGGACGGATGTCACCCATTGAATTTATCATCAATTGTGTGCAATGGTGGGTATATTCTGCATGAATGCTAGATCGAGACACAATATACTACTCCTTACTCAACCAACTAATAGGATGCAGACCCAATAGAACACAAAATCTAGTAAATGATCCCCTATTATAAACATCCCCAACCCAATCAACATCATCATAGCAAGTCAAAAAGATATCTGAAGAAGGTGGCTTTTTTATAGGAGACTCATGCCAGGCTTACTTTTTAAATATCATAGAATATGGTGTTCTTGACATTGATGCAATGTAAGGTGTTTGTTGATGTGTTGATTAACAATACTAACAACAAGAGTATGTGTGGTCTGGTAATTATAAGATAAACAAGTTTCCCTACCATGCTTCTATGTTTCTCAGGAGAGAACAAGGATTGTCCCCTTAGACAAAACTTTGTTGTGATAGTCCATAGGTGAAGAAACATATTTGGAATTGAGTATACCATAATCATTCAGAGGTCAAGGATGTATTTTTCTAGGATATATAAGTGCCATTATGAGAGTAGAGTACTTTAATTCCCAAGAAGTAGAGAAGTTGTTCAAAACTTTCTATATGAAAGTCAAGTTGAAGTTCCTATTTCAAAATTGAAATCCCATGAGCATCAATAAAATTTGTAATGATATCATCAACATAGATGGAGAGGATAACTGTTCCAACTTGAAATGCATTAAAGAAGAGGAAGTGGTCCTTTGGTAAAACTCGGGCGAGTAAGTGCTTCACTAAGTTTTGTAAACTAGTCCCATGATGATTGCTTGAAAACATACAAAGGCATTTGGAATGTGGGATCTCTATGAAGACTCCTCAGAATAACAAATTCTAGAGGTTGTTGCATTTAGATGGAGGTACTCCTCTATTCACATGGAGGAAAGAAATTTTTAAAAGTGAGAACAGAGGTGAGCTCATAAGAGCGACAAGAGTAATCATGATCCTGATAGAAGCAATGCTAGTGACCATTGACAAGGTCTCACATAAATCTAAACTATATGTTTTGATGTATCTTTATGCAACAAGATGGCCTTTGATCCATTCAACCTGTACACCTAGTTTAAATTAATAGTAAAGATCCATTGGAAGCCAACAGTATTTTAGTCTATGGGGGTGGAATAAGATCCAATGTTCGATTCTCATGCAATGTTGTCATTTCCTTGAGCATTACAACTTCCTAACAATGATATTGAAGCGCCTCACGGTAAATTTTTGAATTAGGATAGAAACATGTTGTTGGAAAATAATTTTAGAGGTACGAGAAATCTTGGACAAAATAAATGATAAATTGGTTGATGGAGAGTGCAAGAGCATATATCTTTTTGTAGAGCCGCAATGTGAGATAGATCCTCATAAGTGTGCAATGATACCAAGTCATGTGTCGATAGTGAAGTACTAGTATGGATGACATGAGCTATAGGTTAATGGGTGATGGGATAATGATCTACTAGGTCAAAAAGATCAAGCTCAATGAATTTAGGTTGAGTTTGAGGTAGGGAGTATGACAAAGTAGAATCAAAGAACACATTTTTACATAGAACGGTTGGTTGGACGATAGTAGAGGTAACATTTCAAAAAGGTAGACTACCAAAGAAAAGTTATAATATAGTGGGGATCAAGTTTATCTGCTTTTGAATAAAAGTTATGAATAAAAGCAACAAATGTAAAAACTTGTAGAGGGAATTCAAAAGCCTTTGTAGTGGGAAAAACAACCAAAAAGGGTGTCTTTATCAATAGAACAAAAGGAAGTCATCAATTGATAAAGTAGCATGCAGTGATAATTGTTGCAGACTAATAGTAATTAGGTAATTTGGCTTGAAGTAAATCCGCATGAGAAATGTCAAGTAAATGGTGAAATTTACATTTTACAACCCCATTTTGTTATGGTTTGTTGGAGAAAGAATGTTGGTGTATGGTTCTAGAGCTAAAAAATATATGGATAGTTGTCTCAAAACTTATTCTAAAGCATTGGCAGTCCAAAAAAAGTTTATAGAATTGTTAATTTCTATTAATATCATTTTATAAAAGGAGTAGAAAAAACATATCTTTGTATAATTATATATTAACAAGTATAGCCAAGTCATAGAAGATAAGTCATCAACAAAGGTAATAAAATAACGAAATCCATTAAAGACAACTTTGAAAAGGACCAGAAATGTCATTGTGAATAATAGAAAAAAAAACTTAAGAGCATAAACTAGTTTTTTAGAGGAAAATAATTCTTATGATGCTTCCAAACTCACAAGAGTTCAAGCAAGACTTTTTAAACTATATGAAGAAGGTTTTAAGGTGATTCATCTTGAAAGAGAGGGATAACCATAGTGCTGATAAAGTTGGAGAGGTGTGCACACAGTAACGGCAAATGAAAGGAATCCATCTAAAAAGTAGTCCAAGTCAGTTGCTCTAGAATGCAAACCAATCATCTTGAAAGTCTAAGAATCCTGCATCAAAAAATTATGTCTAATAAAGGTGACTTTGTAGATAAAGGCATCAACTAATTTATAAATGGAGATCAATTTTAAAGGAAAAAATAGGAATATAATGGACATATTTAAGTTTAATACTAGTTTAGATTTAGACATTTCTACAATATTATATACTTTTAGTCGGTCCATATTCTAGAGTGATAGATGAGGTATAAATTAAATATTTAGTGGAGGAGAGCAGATGTCTCATGCATGCATATGTGGGGTGGCCCCAAAATTGCAATCCAGGAATAACTACAGCCAACATGGAGGCCCCAACCTTACCTTGTTTGGAGAATAAATGTGCCAAAAGTTTCACATCAAGTTTGAAAGAGAGGAAACAAGATATACCTACTCCATGGTCACAAAATCTCCAGATCATATAGGGTGTTTAGGATCCATTTGATAGTCTTGGAGAATTTCCTCATATTTGGATGACAAGATGATGACAAATAGGTTTTCTATTCCCTGGGCAACATGAGAAGTACTATTTCCACGACTGTGTCCAAAGGGAAGATCATAATGTCAGTAGCCCTTCTCCTCATGATGTCCCAAATTATTATAAAAAGTGCATTTGGGCGTCAAGAACATCCTACACCCTTTCCATGAGAAACACAACAATTTTCCAATTACAAATCTTATGAAGTGGAAGATAGGATATGGACATTTGATTGAAGATGAGAAAAGACATCTTCTAGAGTTGGTAACTTATCGCATGTTAGGATGGTTTTGTAGAGTGGAGCATAAGGCATATTTAGGCCAATGAGAATTTTGACATTGATGAGATTGGCACTCTCAATGGTTTGATCCATATAAGAGACAAGCTAAAAGTAATCAAGCCATTGGGATAGACTTACAATAGAGTCATAATATTCGTCAAGGGACATATCTTCTTGGTCTTCACTAATAAGTTTATCCAAAATTTTAAAGACCCGTAGTGCATTTTTATCCTCTATTACTGACGATGAGAGGTGTCCCACAATTCTTTTTAATTTTTTTAAAAACATATATTTGGAGGGGATAAATAGATCCATACTATTCTGAATCTAGCTTTTGACATGACTATTTCTCCATTTTGATTCATGGGTTTCCTCAATAAGATATCCTCAGTACTTCACCTTGGCTCTGTATTTAACAAAATCTTTGATATAATTCATCTACATCAGATAAGTATCTCCATTTGAATAGATGTCTCCTCTTGAAATTGTGATTGTTAGAGAATAACTTTGATACCATATCAAGAGAAATTTTTATTATGAATGAAGACAATTGCAAAGAGTCATATATACAACTTTGTGTTAGGAAACAATATATCAGACACATAACTTAACATAAACTAAACAAATACTAGTGGGTTAATAAGTGGTGGTCCATTTAGTTATTAAATAGATAATAACTAACACAATATACCACAAACAAAAACAAAAAGGGGCCAATAAACTATTACAGGAAACCCTTCTCATCACAAGAGCCCCTTTGGACACTAGAGAAGATGTCTGACCTAGCACCTTTACCGGTGTAACCCCTCCTCACTCACCTTGATGGCAGTGGGGGTGCCTTGATACATTAATATGGAATATACTATTGTGTTGAAAAACTAACCCTAAAGAAAGCACACATTCATTGTTAAAAATGATGGTATTGGCATTGTAGTTGACATTTATTTTAAATCTACTATTATGATAACATCATAACTTCTAGAAAATAAACAACCAAGAGTGGACAAATGTGGCAACCCACCAAAAATAAGAGAACATTGTTGAATAATTTATAAATGTACTACAATACTTGTGATGTGCAAGGCAACATTGTTTGCATGCTAGAAGTGGTTATAACCAAGCAAGTAAATTACAAGTGAAGAAACTATGAAGAATATACTATTTGTATTCATTATGAGAGTAGACAAATGAAATGAACATTGAAGCACTATAAAGAGTGGGACCCGGGAGGGGATCCACTCCCTACTAAATCAAATAAAAGGAAACATCCCATATGCCAAACACATGACTAAATTTTTTGCAAAGGGATGATAGTCCAATTTATTAAAAATTATGATACAAGATCACAACAGTAGTAACAAAATATAAAATATCAAACTATTATAGTTCTTTATATTATTACCATCCTTTACAACATAGGGTGATTCATATAAAAACTATCTATAACAAATGATGAATAAAGGATTATGTAACCACCAAAAATCTTTCTCCCAAGAAGTTTCAACTACTCTCAAAGTTGTCCTAGTCAAGATTGATTTCCTGCTCTTTGAGCTACACCATGGGGTTGGAAGCATACACCACAAAAAGGAGAAAAGTAGATGAATCAGCATAAACATTGGTATGTGCATACTAAATTGGGGGTTGAGCAACATTATGAAATGAAGGATATCAAATATAACAAGGATTCCCATATAAGAGGAAAGAACCACCCAAGTGGGTATCAAAATAATAGGAATTGTAATAAGATGAAAAACATGAAGAATACTTTCCATTGATAAAATATAAAAGTTGTGCCTCAAACCACATAATCATGGGTGCAAAACCTATCACAATAATATCAACATTCATGCATGTGCGACAAACATAGAACTAGAATAACATAAACAAACAATGGCGGTTAAGGATCACAACCTTAAACCTGACATAGTATGGCACACAACCATCTCCCAATATATATAAAGTGGGCACTTAACCTCCATCCCAAAAATATTTCTTGGGCACAAAACCCAACAACCAAAGCACTTATGCTAATCTAGGGATACTGAATCACAAGTTATTCCAAATGTAGAGGCAAGTAAAAGTTCAGTCACATAAATAGAAATAAAGAGATTTCCATCACATAAATGGATAAAATAAAACATTCTACAAAAAAGTGGTCAATATTAGGATTGTTCATCACAATAAGGAACAACAATATTTAAATATAAAATTAGGATTAAATCAAGAAGAAAGGTATATGTATGACATATATAAAGAGTTCAACCTCATTAAGATAGACCTAATAGGTGATCAAGATAAGAAAGAGAAATTTCAATAATAAGATACCAAAAAGAGGCCCAACAGATAGTGATAAACAAAGTAATTACTCAATATGACTCATGGGGGATGCAACATACATTAAGAGAGTGAAATAAAAAAATGTTTAATATGATTTAGAGATGCAACATACCCCAACACATTTATCAACATATAAAATTTCAAACCCTAATCCCAAGTCATGGTTCTCATCCACCTAACATAGATTTTATAAATAATTATTAATTAGTATTTATGTTATAAACCCAAGATTAACTATTCTTGTTACGATCTGATTTAGGGTATGAAATGTTTTTATTCAGATAGATAACAATGTTCTTATTCTAACAAGTATTTTTGTGTAATTTTTTGATAACCAGAGAGTTAGTTATGAATTATGGAAATCTCATCCAATGAGGAAATTAGATTAACTGCACATAGGCAAAAAAATCCGATCAATGAGATTGGAATTGCTGAGATGGCCCAAACATTGGCTACCATATCACCCTATTAGCGACCAGAGAAGTGTGCAACTAAGGAAACAAATGGTAGCAAAAAGACGAAATTGCACCCGGCAAGAAAAAGAAAGATGGTGAGGCGAAGGGCATAGTTGGGAAATCATAGGGGATCACTTCCTTCCTTCCTTGCATACCCTAGTTGATGATGTATCCTGAATCACATGTCTGAAAGGAGGCATACTCATAAGGAATTGAACTTTAAATTTATATTACCTGGAACCTTCAATGACCCCCACAACTTTATTACGGGGTCGAAGTAGATATACAAGGTCGAACATATGGACGTGGGGACGTTTATGATGCTTAAGACCTCATTCTTAAGTCAGTTAAGCCAATCTGATAGTCGATAAAAGTATGGAGCTAGAACTAGTCTAGCAGATTGTTACAAAATAAAATAAAACAAAGAAAAGAAAACAAAATAGAGTCTGTAAGATTCTACTAATCAAAGAGGAGTTCCTGTCTATGTAACCAAAAGTTGGGTAGTCTATGCTCCCGTTCTCGGGCGTAGACAACCCTCAAACACCACAACAAGCAACCTACATCCAAAAATGGTACGTACAGTGGTACTTGTTCCTGTGGGGTCATCCCACTTGCTTTCCCAAAGCATGAATAAAACCCATCAATGATATGAAACCTCTATTGACAGTGACAAATCAACACCTTAGAATCTTCTAGATACCCTCTCATGTCTAGAATATTCTGAGATGCTAGGAACATGTGTGATATGAGCAGAACTTGGTAGTGGGCCTGACCGTGCCGAGTTAGGCCTGGCTGTGCCCTGGTCTATGGCTTTGCATAGATCACCTTGAACTATCCTCCTTTCCGATTCTGATCCAAACTATCTTCTCTTATCTATTTCTACAGTGAATCTCTGTATATAGGTAGATATAGAAATTTAAGTAAGAAAGAGATCAACCAAACTAGTAATCACAAATAGAAAGAGAAGATAGAACATGTTACATACTAAATATGAAATAAAATTGCTTGCTTAAAGTAAAAGTGCATAAAAATGCCCAAAACGAGCTACATATCCAAGAACAAGCTCAACTAGCCATGGGCAAGCATAGTTGGAATCAAACAAAGATGGTAGAACATCATTTGTATAGAAACTAAAGAGAACGGTAGAAGAAAGGAGAAGAAGAAGGGATTTATCCCATAGAGGAGAGGTGGCTCTTGCTGCTTAGCCTCTTTGTAGGCTTGGGGTGGTTCAACCACCCCAAGCTTAAACCTTTGCTTGTCCTCAAGTAAGACTGTATTCAAAGAATAAAAGATAACATCCAAATTAAGCATGACGATAAATGCTAAAGTTAAGAAAAATAGTTTAAAACATCAATTCTCTTGACCTATATCATTTCAGAGTAAACCCCCACCAATCGAATACAATCCTGCTATAGTAAGATCAAAGAGTGTCCACGCAAGATTAAGTGAATTCACTACAACCTGCCGATACTCATAAGGGTTTAAATCATAATAATAAAATATAAAAGATTGTCACATAGGTTATCACGCGGGTGATGAGCAATGAGCCATTATCATGTCTTCATGTAGACCAATCGGGAACTATGTGCCTTCCACTTATTCAGGTTTTAAGAAGCAACAAAAACAAAAAGATTTTCATGACTTTTGAGGAACCCGATCTCTATCAGGTTGGTACATGTAACAAGTAACAGTCCCTACAGTTCGAGCAACTTGGCCCAAAGCAGTGAGACAAACTCCTCGTACTGTGTTCAAACCAACCCTTCTACTGGGATGATCTCATAGGTCTCCTAGGGGTTCCTAGTGACTTTCTAATGAGCATTCGGGGAGGCACTACTAGGCACAACATACATGCGTTCATGAGCACAGTCATACACCGGCTGGGCACCATGCTCAACTCTCCTAAAAGAGAAAACAACACTCATTTATTCACACTCAGGCTTTTATTCTCTTCATTCTATTTTGTAGGTTTGCGTGGAACTATTTTGATATTTTTGGGATTTTGTGGGCCGTCAAGCCTCTTTTGCAAATTTTTATTTTTCATCATTTTTACTCAATCTAGGCTTAGAGGGAGCGTAGTACATCAAGGAAAATTCTTTAACTTGATTGTAGTTGAAAACTCATCATTATTATATTGATACCTGTATGAAAAGATAGTAATTATGATTCAAGGATCCTTATAGTGGAGACAAGTTTGTGAAAACACATCTTGGAGTTTTGACCATACTCTAGCTTCTTTCCAACGGTCCTATATCCTAGACTTGTCATTCACAACATAGATCAAGGGAATACTGTTTTAAGCTATGAAAAGGTGCATAACCTTAAATTTATTACCAAACTTAAGGAAAGAGTCAAAGAGCAAGTCAAGAAAAAGATCAAGAAGTTTAAAATTAAAATTGTGCTTTTAGGCATAAAGATAAGCATTTAGTTCTAAGCATCACATCACATAACCTTAATTGCAAAGCTACAAATTATGAAACAAAGTCTCACAAAGCTGAAAATTTATGCTAAATGCAGGGAGTAAACATGCATGCGTGAAAAATGAAGAGATAGAAGGGAATTAAATTTGGTGACTAGCCCTACCACACCAAGCTTAAAACTTTTCTTGTCCTCGAGAAAGCCTTAAACGTAGTATAGTAGGGAAGGAACACATGGAAAGCATAGGAAAGAATTTTATTGATGTCCTAGTATGATGCATGTATGCTAGGTTATATGTAAGTAGTTAGAGGAAAGAAACTATCTAAGCAAGAACATAAAAAACAAAATCTATCTTAACAAAAAGAGAAAAGAATGGAGTAAAAGGAAGGGGTTGGCTGCCCCACGATATCAACATTGGGATCCCAAATCCTAACTTTTGGGACTAGTGTCACATGTGTCTTACCAACAGGCTCTTCCACATAATTGGAGTAGAATAGGTGGAGACGTGGGCCCTTCTGAGTCTGAAAAAGAGGAATTAAATTTGGTGACTCAGTGAAGTCATTTATGTGATGAGATTTACTTGAACTACACTGAAATGAATTCATTGGTAGAGAATCCTCAAGGTACCCCTCAATGTATGAATCTGAATACAAGGGATCTAGGATGTCGACACAGGATGAGATGGAGGGGAGAGGTTGAATGTTTTCTAGAGGACTCCTCTCTTCTCTCTCTGCTTTTGGACTTGTGGTTGGATGCTCAGATACATTTTTATATACAGTCTGAGTCATCCAATCATCTTTTGACCAAGAAGTATCCCCAGTTGAATCTATTTAAAGTTATACAAACACAAGTTTGTCACCTTCTATGGGGTTTAGGGTATCTTCATGCTCACCAGCCATGTTGTAATGGATTGTCCATTCTGCTCCTTCAATGTTCACCAAGCCTTGTAAGGGGATGGTGGCGAATGTCAGCTTGTGCTGCTCTAGTTTGTTGTCATAAATATACTCACTCCACTGAGATGAATTGTCATCATCATCCTCCTCAAAGAAGTTATTTCAAACCATAGCAGGCATGCTATTTGAAATAAAGTGACAAGATTCAATGTGAGATGTATCACCTTAGTCTGGGGTAAAAGTTGGTTCAAGCTGCTCAAATTGATCCTCACATTATGAGGTCTCTTAGCTGCAGTGAGGAGGATAAAAGTCATCATCATCATCATAGAACCATTCATATGTGTGGCGTGTGTCTTCCATTGGTTGATCAGCTAAATTATTTGGATAAAATGAAGGGGTACCCCAGGTGGGTTGGTCTTCACAGAAAAATCCTTGTGAATCCATTTGATGGTCTGAATAGGATGGTGAGGCATACTCCACTTCATACCCAATGGAATGGCCTTGATGAGTGTAATCTTCATGGTTGTGTGATGGCATTTACAATTGGATGGTGACCAAATCAATGAGCTCTTAAAGCCTCCTTCCTTGTTCAACATCCTTATTATGAATTTGTTGTACTTGAGCAGCAATGTTTTCAAGATCCATCAATTTTTCCATACACTTTTATTGGGAAACTGTTGTATCAAACTATTGAACTTGGACGAATCCTCATTTAACACTTTGAAGTATACTTCTACTGTGGTATGCAATCTCAGTGGCTACTTGGAGATGATGATCTTGCTTTTCTAGTAGTTGTTGCAGTGGATTGACTTTTTCTTAGAGATGAGGAGCTAAGGAGGAGGTGACTGCGTTGACACTTTCTCTGGCTAGCTCCAATGCTCTAATCAGCTCTTGATCCCATGTCAATGAGGAATTCAAGGGTTGATCCACCATCTCCTTTGATGGAATTTCAACATATGACGATAATGGAGGAGAGTATAGCTCGACTAGCTATAGAGCATGACCTTCAATTATTTTCCAGTAGTCAAAACTGCAAAAAAACTTGGGAGGACAGGTGGACAAGATAACTTGTCTTGTTGAAGCAAGATCCATGGCTGAAAAAGATATATAAGAAAGAGGAAAGGTATTCATTATATACGAAGAAGTATATGTAAACAAAAAGAAAACTATGCATATATAGGCTTATGGATGACAAAACAAAATGTTTGGGCATGTAAGCGTGGAAAACCATGTCCCTGGCAATGGTGCCAAAAGTTGATGTGGCCCGAATCACGTGTATGAAAGGAGGCAGACTCAGAAGGAATCAAAATTTAAATTTATCTTACCGGAAACCTTTAATGACCCCCACAACTTTTTTACGGGGTCAAAGTAGATATACAGGGTCGAACATAGGAATGTGGGGATGTTTAGAAAGCATAAGACCTCACTCTTAAGTCAGTTAATCCAATCAAATAGTTGATAGAAGTATGGAGCTAGAACTAGTCTAGAAAATTGTCACGAAATAAAATAGAATAAAGAAAAGAAAACAAAACAGAGTCTGTAGGATTCTAGTAATCTGAGAGAAGGAGTTCCTAGCTATGTAACCACAAGTTTGGTAGTATATACACCCTCTCTCGGGCATAGACAACCTTCGAACACCCCACCAAGCAACCTACATCCAAAAATGGTACGTATTGTGTATATGTTCCTATGGGGTCATCCCACTCGCTTTCACGAAGCATGACTAAAACCCAAAAATGACATGAAACCTCTCTCGATGGTAACAAATAAACACCCTAAAATATTCTAGATACCCTTTCAGATCTAGAATATTTTGAGATACTAGGAATAGGTGTGATCTAAGTAGAACTTGGTAGTGGGACCGACCGTACCGGGTTGGGCCCGGCCGTGCCCAGGTCTGTGGTTCTGCACAGATCACCTTAAACCATACTCCTTTCAGATTCTGATCCAAACTATCTTCTCTTATCTATTTCTACAACGAATCTCTCGATATAGGTAGAAATAGAAGTTCAAGCAAGAAAGAGATCAACAAAACTAGCAATCATAACTAGAAAGAGAAGATAGAACATGTTACGTACTAGATCTAAAATAAAACTACTTGTTTAAGTTAAAAGTACATAAACATGCCCAAATGGGCTACATAACCAAGAAAGAGCTCAACTAGCCATGGACAAGCATAGTTGTCACCGAACAAAAATGAAAGAACATCATTTGTACAGAAACTAAAGAGAACGGTAGAAGAAAGGAGAAGAAGAAGAGATTTAGCCCATAGAGGAGAGGTGGATCTCACTCCTTAGCCTCTTTATAGGATGGATCTCGTATTTGGGTCATACTCCTAGTCTTCTGGACTCCTTGTCATGTTTTCTCTTTGATTCTGCCCCATACAGTACCCTAGTGGGTGTATGGATGTGGAAGATGGCTAGGAATAGTAGGATATGGGTGAATGGTGGTGGAAAATGACGATGGATGGAAGCAAACTGGACGAATCAGACGTAGGATGATCACTTCAGTACTTTTAGACCTTGGAACTCTCCCATAGGGATCTGGGAACCAAAAAAGGTTGGAACCAAAACGTGGAGCCTCCCAAAACTTGAGACTCCCAATCTCAGAGCTCTAAAATCTCCCAACCCCTCTATAGGTCATGGGGGTGAATATTTATAGGTGAAGGCAGAAGATGATCGTGGAAACTACTTGTTTGTAACCCTAGTCTCGACCCGACCGTGCCAGGCTGGGCATGGTCGCGTTAGGGTCATGGTCAAGACAGACCCCACGGTCGAGGGAGATGATTTGGCACGGTCACAATCATGTCGCGATCGAGGTTGATGCACCACGGTCGTGGTCGTGCCCGAGATCGAGGATGATGTACAATGGTCACATTCGTGGCCTTGGCCTCGGCCCGACCATGCTGAGTTGGGCTCGATCGTGTCGAGTGTCGGTCGACACAAAATCTTGGCTGCAGTCGTGGCATTATCTTCTTGCTTGCAGTCACGAAATCCTTTTTGGCTACGATCGTGGCATCATAATATTGGTGGTCGATGGGCCTGTATCAATAACCTTTTGATTGGCAAGGATGCATTCTGATAAAGGACTGGCCGTCCAAAATAGGGTCCAAAATATCAAACATTTCATGGTTAGGATGCATTCTGATAAAGGACTGGCCATTGAAAATATTAGGACCATTTTCTCCTAAGATGGTGCACATATTGTGATTCTTAGTCTATCGAGGTCTTAATGAATTGAAGTGTAGCTACTGCAAAACCATGTGTTGGGGAGAAATCTTGGAAAACATATGTCTTTTCAGGTTCAATGCCTACAGGTCCCAAAATTGGCTAGTTGAGCAGTATGAAATGATATAAATTACTAAAATTTAAGGATCTTGGGTTATTTTGGGCATATTAAGGTTATAATGACACAAAACTATAAATAAATGCTTCACATAAATGACTGAATTTAGGTGTTATCAGATGTGTGAAGTAGCTTGAACTGGATGATGCAAATTTGAGGAATTCCTGAGGTCAATTTTTGAACCAAATCAATAAATCAAACTTGAAGAAGGGATCTTGATGAACCTTACCCAAAGAGCACTCGCACTGTAGTGAAGCAAAGAGCTGTAGCGATGGGTCGCAAACACAACACAGTATCTACGTTCGACACTGGTTGAAATGATGGTATGAGGAGAAATTGAAGCCAGAGGTGAAAATCTTGCGATGAAGCGGAATCGTAGAAAGGGTCATTTACTTATAAGGTTGGGTTTTTGGGAATTTGCACCACTGACTTGGAGATAGTTAAACTCCAAGATTAGGAATTTCTAGAATTTAAAACAATATGTCATGAGCTAGGTATGGTTAGATGCAGAATAGTAAAAGGAACTTGTAGGTGAAGAAATCTCACAAAATGATTGAGTAATGAGGGTGAAATATTGATTTTATTATGTTTTTATCTACCAAACTACCTATGTTATTAGGGTGAGGTAGGAGATGATCTTTTGATTGTTGATATGCATCCAACAACCAGGTGAGATGAGTGAATCAGAGGTGTCATGTGTGGCATTAAGTTCATTTCCCAATCAGATTCGACCAAAGTGATATATTTTCAATTTCTTTTTCTTTTCCAATTAAATTGAGGGTGATTCTCCAATTAATATGAAATTTTACCCCTACATATTTAAGATATGTAGATTTTGATTTTGGGATTAGATTTTTCTTTTATAGACATTTTGTATTCTATTTAATATGTTTAAATCACATCATATTTTTTTAAGGAATTAGAGCCATTTAGAAAGACCCAAAAGCTATAAAACATGTCCTACAAGCTTACCAAACATAAGGAATATGATTTTTTTTAAATCTTTTGTGGTTGGTTAACATATTATTTAATTTTTTGGGCTTCACTATACATTCTCTTTCCTAGACTACACTAACATAGATATGCTTGTCCAATTAATGTGAAAATTCACATGTAGACTAATTTTGGTACATATAAATCAAATTTGGAGTTTCATTCCACTTTTGAAGACATTTAGTAAAATATTTAACGCTTTTATCTTTTTATCCTATTTTTTTCTCTAAATTATATTATGGTAACTATTATTGTTCAAACAATGTGAATCTTGGAACCCAAGCTTATTGGGACCCAAAAAACATGTATTTCACATTAGATTTGTATTTTGAGATTTCTTATTATGAGTTGTATTATGATTAGGACATTTGATTCATTGGCAATATATTTATTAAAGTAATATATATATATATATATATATATATATATATATATATATATATATATATATATATTATCATCAACACTCACTTAATTGAGTTCTAATAATTTCACATTGTTATAAAAAGAATTATAGATTATTATTATGCACAAAATTTTGTATTTTACTTGTTAACATATCTATATTGTTAGTTTTACTTTAACTTATGTGATTCTATATGAATACAACAATTGTTATTGTAATACATGTTTTAAGTACATTATTCCTGTTGCTTAACTATTATGTGAATATTAATTAGTTAATCAAATACATGTAACATATTTCAGGAATTTATTTACATGTTGCTACATAATTAAGTTATTATATAAATGTGTTTTAATTTATCCTTGTTTTGTCAAACTAAGAAACCATTCTTACTAGATTTCTAATCATGGAATAGGATAATATTCATTACAAAACTCCAACCCTTAAAAGGATTTTGTCCTCAAAATCTAATCATCCAAACATTATCAACCACCTATACTCCACCCTTTAAAAGGTTTAACCTAATGAGTCAAACAATCCTATTGGTACAAAGAATTGTCCCCCCCCCACAACCCATGCACCACATCACTGTCCTCCTCAAAGATATTACGCAATATAAAAACATAACTTTTAAAGTCTAACTAAGAGATTATGGGTTACCTTCAACATGATCCTCTTCATAAACTTCTGGGCCAACCAAAGAAAAGTCTTTCTCAGCACATCTCTCACCCGGTCTTCTTCCATTTTCCTTGTCGTTATTTTGATGAGGTGCCTGAGGTTGTTTATGTTGATTTGGTGCACATCCATCACAAAGATGGGGGCATCTAGGTAGGATATGACTAGGGTCATTGCAATGATGGCATATAATTGGAGAGTCATATCAAGTTATTTCTTTATTTTTCACATGAGAACACTTCCCGGGAGGACAATAACCATTATATTTAGTACACTTGACCCTCTTTTGATCATCATCTTCTTGTAATGATCCTTAGGTTGATATCCTAGATAAGGTCAACAACTAATGTTTTATCAACCATCTATTGGAAAGTCAGGGGAAGATGTGGGATAAGAGCACGACCCACATTGTAGTTTAGTCCTTTCAAGAATAGGCCATCTCAATGATCCTCACTCAATCTAGTAGCATAGTGCTCAAGTTGCTGAAATTTTTGCACATATGTAGAAATAGACATGGAATCTTTCTTCAGACTATAGAATTCCACATCCTTCTTCTTAAGAGAAGCAGTGAAAATGTACTTTCCACATGCTAACACCTAGAATCATTCCCATGCTAAAGTAGAGATGTCATGAATCCACAATATCATGTTCCATTAGATGCGCACTGGTCCATCTAGCGCATAAGAAGCAAACCAGACCTTTTGATGTGGAGTTAATTCCATACCATTAAAAGTCATCTCTATGTCTAATGCCTAGTCATTGAACTGATCGACCATCTCCAGCCACCCTTCACCCTTGATTGGGTGGTTGCATTTTCATGAAGTCGGTGAGAAAGTGTTTCTTCGGCTTAGAGGGGCATTCAACTTTTTCATCGTAGTTGTAGTGAGGAATTGCAAGAACAAGGCCAACTCTTGTTCAAGAGAGATGACATTACATGCATCAACAATATTAGATGTCAGGGTATCTCGACCCACTGAAAGTTGACATCCTGCTGAAAGGGTAACTTGTGACACCAGTCTGATAAAGGGAGGGTTGATCCTCATCATATCATACTTTGAGTTCTGGGATGTCTCATAACCAGCTAGATTATTAGTGGATGAGTTATCTCTATCCATAATGGTATGAATGTACAAAGTAAGGATACTAGGTATAAGAAATCTATGAATAAGGTAAACATTCTGGGAGACAATATTGAAATAGCTAGATTAATTGATTGCTCATGGATCTGATATCATACTATAAGGAGTGGGACCTGAGAGGGTAACAATTTACTTACTAAATCAAATAAAAGGAAACACCCCATATGCCAAACACACAACTAATTTTTTTATAATAGGATTATAATCCAATTTATTCAAAAGTATGATTCAAGATACCAACAATAGAAGTGGAATATAAATTATCTCACTATTAAAATTCATGGTATTATCACCATCCTTAACCACAAAGAGTGATACATATGAAAACTAACTATGAGATCGGATTAATAAAGGAATATCTAACCACCTTGAATCTTTCTCCCGAGAAGGTTTAGCTACTGTCAAATTTTCCTTGGTCAAGCTTGGTCTCCTCCTCCTTTCTCTTCACCTAGGGATGGAAGCATACCCCATGAAAAGGAGAAAAGTAGATGCATCAACATAAATGACGGTATGTGCATACTAAATAGGGAATTGAGCAACATTATAAAATAAAGGATATCAAATGTAACAATGATACCCATAGAAGAGGAAAGAACCACACAAGTGGGTGTCAAAATTATAAGAATTATAATAAGATGATAAACAACAAAAATACTTGCCATGGATAAAATATAAAAGTTGTGTAACAAAAGAACATATAAATTTTGGGCACAAAAGCCATCACAATAATATCAATCTCCATGCATGTGAGATAAACATAGAACTAGAGTAATAGACATAAACAATGGTGATTGAGGCTCACAACCCTAAAACCTGATAGAGTATGGCACACAACTACCTCCCAATATACATAAAGTGGGCACAAAACCCAAGTATGGGGCACACAACCTCCATCCCAAAAAATGTAAAATGGTTACACAACCCATAAACCAAAGTATTTACACCACTCTAGGACTACTGAATCACAAAGCATACAAAATATTGAGGGAAGCAAAAATTCTGCCACATAGAAAGAAAAATAGAGATTGCCATCACATAAATGGACAAAATAAAACATTCACCATAAAAGTGGAAAATATTAGGGTTCCATATCACAATAAGTAACATCAGGGTTTTAATCCATAATTAGGGTTTAATCAAGAAGAAAAGTATAATTTAAATGTCCAACATAGATAAAAAGTCAAGGTCCTTATGATAGATCCAAATAGGTCATCACGACAAGAATGAGAAATTAAATTGATAAGATACCTCAAAGAGGCCCACGAGAGAGATAAAGGAAGTAGTTGCGTAATAGGACCCATGGGGCATGCAACATACATTAAGAGAGTGAAATCAGAAATTTCTCAATGTGATTTGAAGATGAAACATACCTCAAGATGTTTTTCAACCTAGCAAAGCTGAAATCTAATCCCAAGTCAGGGTTCTCGTCCACCTAACATAGTTGTTATATACAAATATTAATTAGTATTCATATTATAAAATTGGGATTAACTATTCTTATTATTTTTGGAATTATGTTATGAATATTTTTTTAGACTGATAATAATATTTTGATTCCAATGAGTAGTTTTCAATAAATTTTTGATAACAAAGAATGAGTTATTAATTTTGGAAATTTCTACTAATCAAGAAATTAGACTAAATCAACATAGGAAAAACCAAGTTTTATTAGTTAGATTGGGCCTTTGAGATGGCTCAATTATCGGAGGCCATCTCACCCAATCAACGACTAGAGAGGTGCACAACTAAGGAAACAAATTGTGGCGAAAAAATAAAATTGCCCCTGGTGAGAAAAGAAAAGAAAGGAGAGGTGAAGGGCATATCCTATAAATCACAAGGGATTATACCCTTCCTTCATCGCATGCCATGGCTGCATGAAGTATCTGGAGTTGGACGAAGCAAATTGGGGGGATTCTTGCGGGGTGATTTTTGAACCAATTCAACAAACCAAACTTGAAGAATGGATATCAAAGAACCTTACACAAAAACCAATGACAATCTAGGTTAGCAAGACACCATGCATATGGGTCACAAACACTACCCAAGATCTATGTCCAATGGCAGTTGAAATGATGGTGTGAGTAGAAGTTGAATCCAAAGGAGAAAACCTTGTGGTGATGCAAAACTAGTGAAAGGGCCATCTATTTGTAAGGTTGGGAAGCACTACCAACTTGAAGATACATAGACTCCAAAATTAGATGTTTCTAGAAATAACAACAATAAGTCATGAGTTAGGTATTGTTGGATGGGAAATTGAAAAAGGAACTTGTAGGCAAAGAAATCTTGCAAAATGATCAAGTAATGAGGGAGAAATCTCAATTTATTCTGTTATTTTCTACCCAACTACTATAATGCTCGGGCCCACTGTCCAAGGATCTAGTAGAGTTTCAGGAATGATGACTGGCCCCACAAACCACCCCTAGTTGTAACTGTGCACTTTAATCTCACTCACACGCAAGCCAGGATCAACTTCCCGACTGGTCACCCATCCTAGTACTACTCCATGTTGATCACGCTTAACTATGGAGTTCTTTAGTAATGGGATCCCGGAAAAGGAGGTACACCTTGGTGATATGGGTAGTCCAATCATTTCTTTTAAGATCATGTTATTTGAGTCCTCAAATCCTGGGATGTTACAATCTCCCCCACTTAGACTCTTGACGTCCTCGTCAAGGATCAACTATATGGCCTCATAATCTGACCCCATTTCAGTGCAGACCCACAATGGCCCATGGACACCCAACTCTCGATCATAGAATACCAATGCAAGGGTGGCGGCCCCACCTATTGGAGGGGTTATGGTTCTAATACCATTTGTAATGATCGGGCCCACTATGGAAGGCTCTAGCAGAGTTTCAGAAATGATGATTGGCCCCAAAGATCACACTAGCCTGAACTACGCACTTTATCCTCACTCACACATAAGTCGGGGTTAACTTCCCAACTAGTCACCCATCCTAGTACTAGTCCAAGCTGAGCACACTTAACTGTTGAGTTTTTTAGTGATGGGCTCCAAGGAAAGGAGGTGCACCTTGGTGATATGGGTAGTCCAATCATTCCTTTTAATATCATGTTATTTGAGGCCTCAAACCCTGGGACATTACAATCTCCCCCACATAGACTCTTGATGTCCTCGTCAAGGTTCAACTATATGACCTCATAATCTGACCCCATTTCAGTGCAGACCCACAATGGCCCATGGACACCCAGCTCCTGATCATGGAATACCAGCGCAAGGGTGCCTACCTCTACCATGGACAACCCTTTCCCACATGCCTAGATTGTACGGCTCAAGACTAGCATGCCACATGCCCATGTGGGCCCCACCTATTAGAGGGGTTATGGCTCTGATACCATTTGTAACGCCCGAGCTCACTGCCCAAGGCTCTAGTAGAGTTTCAGGAATGACGGTTGTCCCCACAGACCACCACTAGCCTTAAGCTCAAGATTGGCATGCCATGTCCATGTGGGCCCCACCTACTGGAGGGGTTATGGCTCTGATACCATTTGTAACACCCGGAACCATTGCCGAAGGCTCTAGTAGAGTTTTAAGAATGACGACTGGCCCCACATACCACCACTAGCCTTAACTGTGTGCTGTAATCTCACTCCCGTGCAAGCTAGGATCAACTTCCCAGCTGGTCACCCATCCTAGTACTACTCCAATATGATCACGCTTAACTATGGAGTTCTTTAGTAATGGGCTCCTGAAAAAGGAGGTGCACCTTGGTGATATGGGTAGTTCAATCATTCCTTTTAAGATCATGTTATCTAAATCCTCAAATCCTGGGATGTTACAACTACCTACCTTATTAGGCGAGGTGGGAGATGATCTTTTGATCATCCAATCCACATCCAATGGCGGACTGAGATGCGTGCATTAGAGGTGTCACGTGTGACATGAATTCCATTTCCCAAACAAATTCGACCAAAATGATATATTTTTTATTACTTTTTATTTCCCCATTAAATTAAGAGTGAAAACGTTATCCAATTAATATGAAATTTTACATCTAGACTATTTAAGACATGTAGATTATGATCTTAGCATTAATTTTTACTTTTGAAGACATCTTAGTATTTTATTTAATATGTTTATATTGTATCATTTTTTTAATGAATTAGAGGCATCTAGGAACACTAAACATGTGAAACTTGGCCTATCAATAAATCTAAATATGAGTGATATAATTTTTTCAATTAATATTTATTATTTTTAATTTTTTATTGTATTATTTAATATTTTAGGCTTTGATATATATTTTCTCTCCTAAACTACTCTAGGATAGATAAGTTTGTCTAATTAATGTGAAAATTCACACATACAATACTTTTGGTGCGTAAAATTAGAATTTAGAGTTTGTTTTTACTTTATATCAAATTTTGTAATTCATTTAATACTTTTAGTTTTTTTCTCTAATTTTCTTCTCTAAATAAGATTACGACAACTATTATTGTTCAAATAATGTAAAAGTTGGCAGCCAAGCTAAGTGGGACCCAAGGAACATGAGTTTCACATTAGATTTGGAGTTTGAAATTTCTTTTTATTAATTATAGTATCATTATAACTTTTGAATCATTAGCATCATATTTATTAAAGTAATATATATTTTATCATCAACACTCGCTTAATTGAGTCCTATTTCCTTTACATTATTATAAAAAGATTTATATATTAATTTACAAAATTTTATAATTTACTAGTAACATATCTAGTCCATTAATTTTACTTTAACTTAGGTGGTTATACATGAATATTCTAATTGTTATTTGAATACATATCTTAAGTACATTATTCCTCTTATTTAACCATTATGTGAATATTAATAACCAAAAAAATATGTGTAACATATTTAATAAATTTATTTAAATGCTGTTACATAATTAAATTATTATAAAAATATATTTTAATTTTGTCCTTGCTTGTTTAAATCTAAGAAAACAATCTTATTAGATTTTTAATCATGGATTAGAGTAATATTCTAAGTAGTAGTTCGTTACTTACACTTTGGTTCATAAGTAGCTTGCCATGAGAAAATTATTAAAAGTAACTCTCGCTAAACAAGAAATCCGTCAAAAGAATGATTCCTATATAGAAACGTGCCTCGAAAAACTAGAGAATTTATACGCACTTGCAATCGAAAATAGTTGCATCAACACTTCCCTCTCCCCCTGGGCTCGTCCTCACCTCCCTCACGATCGGTCGAGTTCCTTTGCTCTCTGTTTGTGAGCCATCTCCCGCGGCTTTGCTATTTTCTTCTTTCTCCGCGACGCCTGGATTTCCAGCCCGTGAGCAGGTGCCCGGTGGCCTCGCCCCGGATGGTGGCCCGGATCCTGGAGGATGGCGACGGGTGGTGGCGAGCATTAGATGGTGGCGGGCTGCTGGTCGAGTCCCTCTCTTTCTGTCTGGGTCTGGTTGCAGGTCGGGGCTTTGGGTGCTCCTATGGATGGACGGCGAGGCTGTGCAACTCCTTGATGCACTGGCAAAGGGAGAGAATCTGGGTTACGTGCTTTGGGAGGATGCTCTCGTCCCCTGCTCGCAGGGGTGCTTGGGAATGGTGGTGGGGTTATCCAGAGCTTTCTACCTCCCACCTTCAATCCTCGCAGAGCCTTTCTCCTCCGAGTATGTACAAGTGGAGCTTTTTTCCCCCTTCCCAGATATCTGGGGTGTTGCACCCAAGTTCTTTGAGTAATTATCTGTGTGAGCATTCTGTGAGCTTAGGCAGCTTCTTGATTGGCCTCAATTTTTGTTTTTTTTTCTTGGTGTTTTTTTGGTTTATGTTGTTAACAGCAAGATGCTCATTTTGCTTGCTATGGTTTGGGTCGAGCTCTCTAATTGTT
This sequence comes from Alisma plantago-aquatica, assembly GCA_963693085.1. Lineage (NCBI taxonomy): Eukaryota > Viridiplantae > Streptophyta > Magnoliopsida > Alismatales > Alismataceae > Alisma > Alisma plantago-aquatica. The sequence continues at coordinate 1,081,871,829 of OY856413.1, read as the reverse complement.
CGGTGGCCTCTAGCATGGATGAGATAATGATCTCTGTTGACAGCTACGCAAACTCCTTTTCTGATAGACTCATAGGCTCTTGTAGATTGATGAATTTCATCCTAAATAGTTGTTTTAGACCGCTACCACTAGAGGTGGACGGTGTAGAAATTTATCTATCAATCCCAATCTGAGTCTTGTCCTATGTCTTTCCGCAAAATGAGTCGATGCTTGATTAGTTGATGAGAGATTTTATCTTGTAGATGCCGTATGACTTTTTTTAATGATTTCGAGAAAAAGTTGTTGGATGATATGATGAGTCATCGCGTCTGTTTGCCTCAAGGCGGAGTTCATGTATTTGATTGTATCAATGTTTGGAAGTGAGTAGATTCTAAGCTATAGCAATATCTAACTTTTTATGACTGAAGTGTAGATAATCTTCCGATGCAGCTCTGAGATAGGGTCATCAGCCGATCCATGGTACATCCAAAATTTGATAACTCAATCATAACCTGAAGGAGTGAGGATTGCAGATTTTATAATTGAAAGAAAATATCGACGAGGTATATCCAGAAGTGTCAACTGTATGTGTGGTCCTTCCGAAAGGCCTATGCCTAGTTGCGCTTTCTAGTACTAAGTCACGCTAGCACAATAAACCCTGACTTGAATGAATTGCATTTTACAAATTAAACAAAACAGATCACCAGCATTCGGATTTTCATTGATACTGGTATCCAACAGATGTCAAGGTAGTCAGTCCCTAGCTGCTACGTCAAGACATGATTTATCAAATATCAAGTGTGGTTTGGCTATGCGCTTGCAAAATTTACTGGAATAACAGGATCTATCAAGTTTCAAGTGCTATTCACCATTTCATGCGTGATTCATAAATCTACTTGTTCTTTTTTCCTGGAAAAAGCTGCATGATGAACTGTATTCTTCATGAAGTGCCCACATTGCCAATTACATATGGACGGACTTGATGTATATTGCTGTGATTCATCAGGTAACGACGTGACTACGCTGACTAGGACCAAGCCAACGCAGCACACCATTATTAGGAAATCTTTATAATAGCCGCTGATAAAAAGAAAGACAATTTTGCCTTTCCAGTCATTCTTAAGACTCTTGTTGACTTCATTAATTAGTTGCATTACTTCGTCAACTAAACTTCAACACAGCAACTTTATCAGTACCGATATGGACCGCAGGGCGTCACCATTCAATATGGACGGAGGCATCTTAGCGCCGGCAATATGTGGGGTTAAGTTTGTCGCCATCGATGACTATAAGTTAGCTAGAAGTGAATGCTTGGGCCGGAGGGCATCAGCAGTTCATATAATGCCAACGGTATTCATCCGCGATAACGATATGTCATATTGTCATATATCAATTTCATATCGCTCCAGCTATGATGTTTCAGTAGTGAATGATGATAAGACTCGACCGTTCAATATCGCTGATCATCCCGCACCACAAGTGAAATGACTATATCCGTTTGTCTTTAATTTTGGTTCCATAATTTCACAGTAGCAAGAAATCGGACAAACACATAGCAGAACTCGATCTTGTAGTGAAATATAATTATGTTTAGAGAGTGTCAGACTACAATAAACTTTTTTTTAATATAAACTCGGGAGGTTTCGTTTATCACGCCTCCTATTCAGCAAATAACCGAGATGTATTTCTAATGTGTTATATCTTATCTAATACAAAAAATAAGGACATGTGACAGTTGACCTCTAAACTCTAGACTCGTACACTACCAAAAAAATATGGTATAGGTGACAGTCATGCAAAAGGTTACACACTTTAGGTGACATGCTTGCACATCACTTCTAGTTTGTATAGACCTGTGTAAAATAGGTGACATACATTTTGACATTTTTGAAAGGGTTACATACTTTAGGTGACATGCATGTAAATCATCTATAGTATGCATAATCATGTGTAACATAGATGATAGATATTTTATAATACTTAAAAGGGTTACACTCGATATGTGACATACATTTGTATCACCTATATTCTAATGAGAGTTTACCATATAGGTGACATGTATATGAGTCACATGTGATTTATAAGGGGATATATTGTTTAGGCGGCATACATGCATATCACCAAACTTTTAGGTGACACACATACATGTCACCTAAACATCAGGTAACAGACATGTCAGTCATATTACATATTTCAATTAATAATAAGCATCAATAGATTAATAATTTTCTAAATGCAGTTGTTGTGGATATATGAACACATTTACTGACAATTCATAAAGGAGACATGTGAGAGAAATTGTTGTTGAGAGTCATTCTAAGTCCATATGAGAGTTATTCATTAAATTGATGATATTGACATAAAGATCTTTCCCAAACTCATACATGTATATTTTGTGAGAATTCTAAGGCTAATGGGCTTTGTCTTGTAAGGCAAATTGCTCGTTGGCAGGACTTGCATAGACCACTCACCATCAATAGAAATTGACACAAATGAGTGATGGTTGTCGCAAGCACATGACCGATTGTTCTCTGATTGTCCTCGATCTCATACACGTATCTTTTATGAATATTTAATAGGACGTATCTTTTATGAATATTTAATAGGACAATACATAGATACATGTCTCCAATCAAAGCATTTCTAGAAATTTGTTGTGAGATGATATTGTCATGATATGGGTCCTAACTCCTCCTAGAAGTATTTTCACATACTTGTTGTTAGAGGACACTAGCATGATATGGGCTCTGACTCCACACAAATATTTTTGATGGGAGTTTTTATGAAAGGACATTCTCATGATATGAGCCTCTACTCCTAACAAATATATTTTTAAAAACTTATTGTGAAAAGACACTATCAAGATATGGGCTCTAACTCCTCACAATTGTATTAAAAAGGACTTGCTATGGGTGGACAAAGAACTTGTTGTGAGAGAACATTGTCATGATATGGCCCATGACTCCTCCCAAATTCATTTTTACGGACTTGATATGAGAGGACACTCTCATGATATGTGCCATGGCACCTCCCATATTCATTTGTAGGGACTTGGTGTGGTTGGCTTTGTCATAATATTCCTCCCAAATATATTTTCATAGACTTACTGTGAGAGATACCATCATGATATGGACCATGACACATGAAAAATGGGTTTGTAGAGACTTGTACTGAGAGGACAATGTCACGATATCAGCCATGGCTCCTCACAAATACATTTCCAAAGACTTGTTATACAAGAACACTCTCATGATGTGAGCCCAACTCTTCACAAATACATTTTCAGAGAGTTTTTGTGAGAGGGCATTGCCATGATATGGGTTATAGCAAGTATTCCAAGCCAAATAAGAGAGACCTTTAAGCCCCACAAGCGAGACCTGCCCAGCCAGCAAGACTTGAATGCCTTGGAATCAAGACTTGCATGCCCTACAAGAAAATGTTGCAAGCCCAGTTAGAGAAAGTTGCATGCCACTACAAGACACGCAAGTGAGTGTTGCAAACCCCATAAGAAAGAGATGCAAGAACTACATACGAGAGCTACCATCCTAGCAAGCAAGATCTATGAGCCCAACTAGAGAGTGTTACGAGTCCTATAAGTGAGTACCACAACTGATATTCCAAATTCTTTGTCTTTTCAGGACATTATCAAAGCATTTTTAGGGACTTGCAGTGAGAAAACATTGTCATGATATGGGTCCTAGTTCCTCCCAGAGGCATTTTTGTAGATTTTTGTGAGAGGAAGCTGCTACGACATGGGACATGGCTCCTTAAAAATACATTTTGTGGGACTTGATGTGAGAGAACATTCGAATGAAATGGGCTCCATCTCCTCACCAATGAATTCTTAGGGACTTGATGAAAGAGAAAACTATACGGTATGGACTACAACTCCTCATAGATGTATTTTAATGGACTTGCTACAAGAGAACAATGTCATGATATAGGCTCTGGCTCCTCAAGAATGCATTTTGTGGGAATTTATGTTAGAGGAAATTCTAATAAAATGGGCTCCATATCCTCACAAATGACTTTTTAGGGACTGGATGAAAGAGTAAACTATTTTATATGGGCCACGACTCCATATAAATGTATTTCAATGGACTTCTTGTGAGAGGAAAATGTCATGATATGGGTCATAACTCCTACCATATGCATTTTTTTTAGAACGTATAAATATATTTATTTGATAATTTATAAAGGTGATGTGTAAGAAAAATTCCTACCGTGAGTAATTCTAACTCATTCTAAAAACAGTTCAAAAAACAATATTGATAAATTTCTCGTTAATGACGACTTACATTGACCACCCATCCCGTCAACAACTATTTCGAATGAGCAACGACTACTGTAAACACTCAACTGACCATGTTCAGATCACCCCAAATGCATACACATATGCATATAAAAATTTCTAGGGATTTCCCCTTAGATAACATTATCTTGATATGGGCTCTAGCTCCTCCCAGAAGTATTTTTATATACTTTGTAGGATAGGACACTGTCATGATATTGACATTGGATCCTTGAAAATATATTTTGAGTTGGCTGCGACTTGTGTAGACCACACACCCCATAAAAAAATTTCTACAAATAGGTGGTGCCTACCACAAGCATCTGATTCCTTGCAAATGCATTTTCATGTAGTTGTTGTGAGATGACACTGTCATGATATGGGTCATGATGAGTGTTGCAAGCCAAGCAAGCGACAACTTTAAGCTCTACAAGAAAGTGATGTAAGAACAACTAGTGAGACTTCCAAGCACTTGCAAGTGAGTGATACAAGATCCGCAAGTGAGTGTTGCAAACCATTTCATATTAATTTTCAAATACTAAATTCAGGTATAAGGGTATGTTATTGTGTGATTTATGTACAGAAAATTGTGAGAATCAAAAAAGCTTCACAACATCCTTCAAAGTACTTATTTATTGTATTTTCATGGAGTTGTTGTGATAAGACAGTGTCATGATATGGGCCCTGACATATCCCAAATATGTTTTTAGGGACTTGTTGTGAGAGGCCATTGTCATGATATGAGCCCCAACTTCACCAAAATTCAGACGAGCCAAGACCCTAATCATAAGAGTGTCCTCTCATGATAGTGTTATCTCACTACAAGTTCCCATACATTTAGGATGAGCCAAGGCCCATACCATGAGAGTGTCCTCTCAAAATAAGTCCCAAAACGAATGCATTTGAGAGGAGCCAGTGCACATATCATGAAAGTGCCCTTTCACAAAAAGTCCTTAAAAATGTATTGGGGAGAAGCCAAAACCCATATCATGACATGGTTTTCTCACAGAAAGTCTTTTACAAAGCATTTTTAAGGATATAGGACCATTGCATGATAATGTTCTCTCAAAGAAAGTCCCTGGATATACTTTTGGGAGGAGCTAGGGCCCATACCATGATATTCTCCTCTCACAAAAAGTTCTTAAAATGGATTGAGAGGATCCACAACCCATATCAGGATCATGTCTTATCACAACAAGTCCCTGGTAATACTTTTGGGAGGAATCAAGACCCATATTTGACAATGTCCTCTCACAACAAGTATCTGTAAATGCATTTGCGAGGAGAAAAAGGCCCAAATAATGACAATTTCCTCTCATAGCCTTAGAATTTTCATAAAAGAGACAGTTATACACCTTGAATATATACATGGCTTGCGTTGTGATGAGTTGATGCATTTTTAGGGACTTTTTGTGAGAGAACATTGTCATGATATGGGTTTTCTAGATCCTCAAAGAAGAATTTTTGTGGACTTATTGTGAGAGGACACTGTCATTATATGGACATTGGTTCCTCACAAATGCATTTTTTGGTACTGGTTGTGAGAGGACATTCTCATGATATAGGTCACAGATCCTCAGATATATATTTTCAAGAACTTGATGTAGGAGGACACTGTTAGGATATGGGTCCCAACTCCTTGCATATGCATTTTGAGACACTTGTTGTGAGAGGACATTGTCATGATATGAGACCTGACTCCTTGTTGAAGCATTTTCAAGAACTTATTGTGAGAAAGAACTATCATGATATGGGCATTGGATCCTCATAAATTCATTTTTAAGAATTTTCACAACTATGCAAGATGGGTATGGCATGTTGCACAAGCTAGTGTTGCAATTGTCACAAGTACTACAAGTGAGCATTGTAAGAATCACAAGAGGGTACCACATTTGTGAAATTGACTAGGTAAATAGTTTATAGGTGGTCTAAACTAGATGTCTATCCATATACCCCAAATCATCAATACGGTAAAATGTCAAGAGGTGGGCCCTAGATCTTCCCTAGTGCATTTTAAGGGACTTATTGTGAGATGTCACTATTGTGATATGGGCGCTGGCTCCTCCCCAATCCATTTGTAGGGACTTGTTGCAAGAGGACACTATCATGAGTTGTGGCTTCTCTCACATGCATTTTAAGGGACTTGTTGTGAGACAACATTTGTCATGATATCAACCCTGAAATCTTCCAAATACATTTTTAGGGACTTGATGTGAGAGGACATTGTCATGATGTGGGCCCTGACTCCTCCCAAAAGCATTTTTAGGGACTTGGTGTGAGAGGAAATTATCATGATATAGGTCTCGACTCCTCACAAATTCATTTGTAGGGACTTGCTTTGAGAGGACATTGTCATGATATGGCTTGTGGCTCCTCTCAAATGTATATCCAGTGTATCACCCACAACCGCACTCTAAACTACCCCGTGACTGTCATGATATAGGCCATAGTTCCTCACTCATGTATTTTAAGGGACTTGTTGTAACATGACACTTTCATGATATGGGATGTCACTCCTTAAAAATATTATCGTGATATGTGACCATATATTTAGTATTATATACTAAACCGTTCTAGTACAAATTTAATTCCAACAAAACTAAATCCATGGTTAATTTTTAAATTTTAAATGATTACATTTAATAATGTATGGTCGTATATTTAGTATTATATACTAAAGAATTCTAGTAGGAATTAAATTCCAATGATAGCCAACATAATATAGCCTCGCACATGTTGTGATCATGCATCAAGTTTTAAAATTTTGAATGTTTAAATTAATTTCAATGTGTATGACCATATATTTAGTAATATATACTAAATAATTCTAGTATAAATTTAATTTCAACCAAAAAAATCCATAGTCAATAAAATATAGACATGTTTCCTTTTTTATTGATAAAAGAATGTATTTGAAGAGGTGACCAAAAATGATTTTAAATTTTAATTGATGAGAGAATGTATTGGATTGAAGGGGAGGTCAATAAAAATTTGAAATTTTAATTGGTTGGAGAATGAAAGAGAAGAAAAGTTAAAGTGATTTCAAATTTAAAAGGAGGATCGTCGTGATATAGTTTATGGACATAGTGGACTAACATTGGTTTTTCTTACTATCAATAATAGAAAAATATAAAATGATATATATATGTATATATATGTATGTATATGAATCATGAATATTTTATCAGATTTTGTTTGGTTGGAGAAGAAAGAAAAGGAGTTGATGAGATCACAACAAGTGAGTTAGAGGTTAATGAGTTACCATCAATGGGATGTGGATGAAAATTCAAAAAGATTGGTGATGTGGTGCACTAATGTTTTTAGGAAAAAAGAACATTTTTAAAAGAGAGGACATTATGTAGTTAATGAATGTAGAAAAAGAAAGTCAGTTTTTGATTTTTTTCATGAAAATAATAGAAAACATTGAAAAGAATGCAAAGAAATGGAAAGATTAAAAAAACATTAAAAAATTTGTTAAAATTAGTTAAAAAATTTAAAAAAATGATCTATATGTAAAGTCATTCACAACTTACAATTATATATCATATAAATCAATATAAGAGAATTGTTCTAAAACATGCAAAATTTGTCAAACAATTATATTGATGCATAGATTATAAACAATGTATGGTCGTATATTGAGTATTATATAAACATGCCCTAACCATGTATCAATTTTTTAAAATTTAAATATTTAAATTTAATTATGTATGGTTGTATATTTGGAATTAAATAAAAAACAAATCTACTATGGATTTAATTCCAACGATAGTCAACATAAAATATAACTATATGTTTCCTTTTTTGCACATGTTTTGGTCATGTATCATTTTTTTAAAATTTAAATGTTTGTATTAAATTTCTTTTTATATGACCATACATTTTGTTTTATATACTAAACAATTTTAATGTGAATTTAATTCCAACAAAAAATTGATAGTTAGTATAATATAGCCATGTTTTCTTTTTCACACATGCTCTGACAATGTATCAATGTTTTAAATTTTAAATATTTATATTAAATTTCAATATCTATTGTTGTATATTTAGTATTATATTCTAAATAATTCTAGTATGCATTTAATTCCAACTAAAAAATTGATAGTCACCATAATAATGTTTCCTTTTTCACACATGCTCCGCTTATGGATTAATGTTTTAAACGATTACACATTGAATTAGGTAACTGCTTTTCCCAGGACTTAATCACCCCCTCTTAATCACACAGCTTAATTTCCCTCTCACTTAATCTTACAACTGAAACACCTGTAACATTAAGTTTATCAGTGCCAAAATATCCTAAAGGCACTCCGCTAACCCCCCCAACCACGCGAATAGGATTATCTCAACCCCGCGCCCGTGCACGCTCAGCGCCCGCGCCTGCGCCTTCTCTGCACCCACTCCTACGCCTAGTCAGGCGATGCATAGGGTTTATCTGCCATGCTATCTTTGACGATCAATCTCGTTATCTTCTCCACGATAAAGTATATAAGAAACCCCTACTGATAGCAGAGCATCCTCCTCAGTTGCAAATTCAATAATTGGTAGACGCCCAAGCTTGAAATTGGAAGTCAAACACCAATAATATCAACGGTCTATCCCCCTTTTCTATGTACAAAATTTTCATTTTTGCCTCTGTTGTATCAAAATTGTTGAACTTCCCATGCCCTCTTTTCTAATTGAGGTCCCTTTCTTCTCACAAATATGTTTTTGTTGTGAATTTGTAGCTACTATTGATCTGGAGGACCACCAAAGTACATTCGCAGCCGCTGGATCTAGGCGATCTCCAAAGGTGGATCTAGGAGATCTCCAAATTGCTTTGATAGAGGTTGAATCATCAACATCCACTCTACATGTTCTTCCACCATCTCTTCTCCTCTACGTCATGTATTGCTTTCACCTTTCACATCTGAATCGGGCGCATCTTCATAATGTGTGTCCCTTCCATCGCTGTCGTTGTCGTTGTTGTGGGAGCCATTTACTTGAGGCAGAAGGGTGGTCTGTAGGGGTGAAATTGGTGTTGTTTTGCCTTCTCACAAGGTGTTTGCAAAACTTATAAGGGATTGGGGCTCTATTCCATCATGATTTAATCATGGTAATAAGGCCTAGATGCTTGCTCAGAAGTACAGAACCTTCAAAAACTACACGATGACAATGCATGAGATTAAGATAAACACGAAGGCACATAAAAATTGCAGTCTGTAGTTATAAGGATTGTTTAACTTCAATAATTCCTTATTATCTTACAGAAATTTAGGTGAGACATGTGCCTTTTTTAGGGGATGGGATGTATCTAGATTTTTTATATTCAGGTTTCCTTACATACAATAGACAAAGAGATTAGCTCAAAAACTTATACCCATGAATATTACATCTTTATGTCAAACAGTCTTGTACATGATTACTATTTCCATGCTTATGAGTATCGCTCAAATGTGTATATCTATTTATAGTTATGTGAGTTGCTATTTTAACAAGCTTCCTCATTTAATTGGATTGGTTTCTTTTTTAGGTGTTGGGATGTGTCTATCTTTTTTATAGTCAGGTTGTATGTTTTGTACTGAATGTGGATGTTTGATTCTTTAATGATTGGCCTGACTAGTCTGGACTCTTAATTATTTATTTTCGAATTGAGGTATGGTGTCGTCTAATTAGATCTACTTGGCCTGACTAGGCTAGCGTAGGTCTGGTTTTGGTCTATTTAAGGCTAATTTGGCAACATTAACTAGGCGTTTAGGCAGTGGCCTTCAAGTCAATGAGACCTAAATTGTCCAATCCCTACCTAATTTGTCCTATAAATTAGACTTAATCATGCATAACATGACCAAATCAAACCTTAGGGGCTAGGCACCCAATTTGATTCACCTTGCCCAGATTCAAGGGGGGGGGTCCTATGTCGGACTAAAGACCCCAAATCGGACCTATTTCCCCAAATTAGAGCTAATCCTCATAATGGACAAACAATTTCATATAAGCATTTGCATTAGATTCTCACTAGCAAATGATGTCAACTTTAAAGTGCTATATTTTTATAGTGAACATAGAATTAGTGGACATATGAATATTTCAAACTAATAGATAATTTAATGTTCAATATATTTTAGTCTTGCACTTCTAAGCGTTTAGGCAGTTGGACCATACCAAATGTCTTAAATTTGACCCAGGCTCAAGGTCAGAATTTTAGAGCCTTAATTACCAAGGAATGAACAACCCAATCTAGTCATTTTTTTAACCCAAGAGTTGTTTTAACATGTAGATATGACGATATGTACATATAGTGTTGTTGATTATCAAGTTTTGCTTTTTATTGATTTCCACTTAAAAAATTAATAACAAAAAAAGATGATATTTTGAGGAATATTTTTTGAAGAGAAGAGGGATGGAAGTCAAATAATGCCTCAAATCAGAATTGATCACTTCAGACTTAAACTCCTCAAATCAAAATTCTTTGCCTCAAATTAAATTTGTTTGTTTTTGCTTTTGCAGTATCAAAATTCTTGAACTTCCCATGCTTTTTTTCCAATTGGGGTCCATTTCTTCTCACTGATATTTTCTTATTGTGACTTTGTAGCTACAGCCGATCTGGATGACCGCCAAATGACATCTGCAACCACTGGATCTAGGAGGTTGAATCATCAACATCTACTATACAGGGACCCCCCATTATCTCTTCTCCTCTACTTCATGTTCTTCTTTCACCTCTCGCGTATGAATCGAATGCATCTTCAAGATATGTGTCCCTTCCATCTCTGTCATAATTGTGGGAGCCATTTTCTTGGGGCATAAGGGTGGTTCTTGATTGAGACTAACCGACACTAAATCAGATCGTCACAGTGTAAATAATTATGGAATTAAACATAAGAAGCGGAATTACTGAAAATCACTAAAAATTTAAACCATTTACAAAGAGATCCAAACACAAGAAAACTGTTTCATCAAGAACTAATGTATTTCATTTACATCCGGGTTTATAAGTACATATCATGTACCGTCTCATTTTGAGAATTACAAGCATCAACTACCTTATTTAAACTATACACAGACAACATAAAAACCTCAAGGCATCAAGCCAAAATCACATATTGATTCATTAAAAGTACTAACTACTAACTCCGAGGACCTGAGAGTACAGAGACGACACATAGGACTCTCTATATTAAACATGACACCCAATGTCTCCATCTGAGGTATCACTGTTGTCTTTGTTGTTGTTGCTACTATTGTTCTTCCCCTACTGTATCGTTTCTACCTCTTCTTTTGCGTCTACCTAAACAGTTGGATCCCACGGAGGTGAGACAATTGAAATTGTCCCAACGAGAGATATAACTCTCAGCTAGAAATATTATTATTGCAAATTAATAGAATAAAACTGAGCAGAAGAATCATATATGTTCATCAGTATATAATTCAATGTCTAAAAAAATTAGAGAAATATTCTTATTCAAAGCATTTCATCTATATCTTGATAAAGCAACATGTTACTTATCCCATAAGGGATTGAAGAACATATATAACATTTAACCATCTAAGATATGCTAAACAAGGTATCATCAATCAGTGATTCACATATTTCAACCTTAAGCAAATATGCTACACGACTGATTACATTTTACAATCATACTTAAGCCCTGACGAGATGAGGTATACCGCTCATACTCTAACCGACCATTGCGAAATCTAAATCGGTACCATACATAGGTCAAGGAAGAGCCAAATTCCCATGACCTCAACCTCCTCAGTTAGTGTGAGGACAAAATGCAGGACATCTTGTGTCTCTGCTAAATACATTTCTAGGGTATACTGGCAACTTTTCTATAGAGTTATAGTGGTAGCTGTACTCTCTTCGCAATCGACATATTTCATGTTTATCTCACATCAATCCGGTATTAACATTATCAGGAGATTCGTGATTCATCCATCCCGACATTCGGGAGATTAGTGATACATCCATCCCGACATATATAATGAAGGATTGAGAGATTTAATGTTTATCTCACATCAATTTTTCTATTAGGGTGTAAGGATATTCATGCCCATAACCCCCACATACTCAACAGTATGCCCTCCAAGAGTTCCTGTAGGAAAACCTGTTTCACCATCACCAACTACTAACAATGATGGATCTATGGCCAGGGCTCTACATGATAAGATTTCACTTAATTAATTAAGTACATTACTATATTCTTTTAGCATCAATCACGTTTTCAAACATAAATCATTATAACAAATGCTAAAAAGAATGTGTAATACTTCTATCAAGTACTTTTCAAAGCTTTATAAAACATTGGGATCTCAATCTGTTGTCACATCAGGGGTATTCTCATCCCTTAACATCTCATCATCATGATCATGGAATATGGGTATTCAAACCCTCAGTTCATTAGAGAACACATGTTACCACTTATCAGGTATCTAATACCTTCAAGTCATCTGACCAAGGTAAACATGATACTTGCAATACAGGCATCTCACATGGCTTTTAAAGCCCATTAATCTCTTGTTACCTCTCACTAGGTAACACAACATATTATGGCTTGCAAGGCCCATAAAACAATTGCAATAGTAAAATATCATAGCTCATACCAGGCTATGTCCAACATCTCATGATACCTGCATGATTAGTACACAAGATAATAGTTATATCAATTACATACCAACATTGTGCAATGTAATGGCAACATCACTATTCACCCATTAGGGTTAGGGTTTCCCAAATTCATGTCAATTAGGGATACGCATCCCATTACCCAAAATTAGGGTTATGGTTTATCATCATATTACCCAACATTAGGGTTTCATGCATTGTAAACCAAAATTAGGATTTCATATACTTTCCCCATATATTAGGGTAGGATTTCATATACTTTCTCCCTGTATTATGGTAGGATTTCATATACTTTCTCCCTATATTTGGGTAGGATTTCATATACTTTCTCCCTATATTAGGGTAGGATTTCATATTACATTACATAGCATCACCCTGGATTAAAGTTTCACATCACATCTCTGTATTAGGGTTTCACATGACATCATCCTTAATTAGGGTTTCACATAACATTACTACATTAGGGTTTTACATGACATCACCCTTGATTAGGGTTTCACATGACATTACCCTTAGCTAGGGTTTTACATGACATTACCTTCAATTAAGGTTCATTATAACTTTTCCCCAAATTAGGGTTTCACATAACATCACTGCATTAGGGTTTTTCATTATATTACCCTAAATTGGGATTTCTAATATCATCACCCTAGATTAGGGTTTCACATGATATCATCCTTAATTAGGGTTTCACATAACATCATCCTTAATTAGGGTTTTGGCTCATCAACCTTCTCAATTAGGGTTTCATGATCTCTTTATCAAGGATCGTACCCTAACTACATATTTTTCTCATGTTGATAGTGTTGAGGCTTAACCACTACATGATTACCATACATGTATGGATTTCTATCTCTCTCATCCTCTCTAGGATGTTAATTACTTCAAACTTGATTAGATTTGGTCATCACTTCATTCAAGTGCATGTGTTGAGGCATTACTTCCATAAGCATTAAAGGTTAACCTCTTTTAGGATACTAACCATCCTAGTACCCTAAAGGTACAAACATTGTAATTATCTTTGATATACATCATTATCAATCATAGGGTTTAATAATACTTATAGTGTTTATGTCAATTATACCTTCAAATGGTATTGAGGCACTAGACCTTTAAACAGTCTTTGAATCAATTGCACTTCCATACGGTCTGAAGACCGTTAGACCTTAAACGGTCTTGGTCCAAAAACCTTCAATCGGTCTTAAGACTGTTAGACCATCAAACTGTCTTGACCTCAAAGTCCCTAAACGGTTTGAGACCGTTTGAATAAAATATAATTAATCCTAAACGGTTTTGGAACCAAATTAGCAACTTATCATTGAAACTGATTGAACATCAAATGGTTTGAGATTGTTTCCTCTCCAAACGGTCTGAAGACCGTTTGATCCCAAATGGTCTCAAGACCGTTTGGACTCAAATGTTCTCAAGACCATTTGGTCCAAACCACCTTGAAACTGAATGGACCAATTAGGGTTTCCTCCAATCAATCAATTGATTTTAGGGTTTACTTTATTGAAGCACACATCAATTGGACCATTGAAAGTATGTCAAATTACAGCCCTTAGATCTCCAATCATCCATCACAGCCCTTGAACTCCAAACGGTCTTGAGACTATTTGCCCTTAAATGGTCTTGAGACCTTTTGAGCCAAACAACTTAGAAATCGTCTCAACCAATTTAGGGTTTCAACCATTCAATCCATTTAGGGTTTGTAATCAATGGATCACCCATTCTTGAATCCATTATAATTAAATCAATTTGAGCCATTGGATCTTCATCATTCACATCAGTAATTAACCCCGAACAGTCTTGAGACCGTTTAACCTCAAATGATCTTGAGAGCATTTTCTCTTAAACGGTCTTGAGACCGTTTGATCACCAAACGGCCTTGAGACCATTTGGTCATCAAAACTCAAAATCGTTTGTCCATGATTTTGGTTGAGGTGTGTGCTAAGATGACATCATCATCTTCAAGCTACAAGCCTTCCAAATTTGTTGTGATCTTTGCAGCGATTTCATCAACTAATCAAAGGAAAGTTCGGGAATGAAAAAAGAATCAAAATATAATGAAGAAATGAAATCAATAATGATATTTAAGGGTTCAAGTTATATAACCTGCCTTCAAAATTGAATCCAAGAAATGAAATCAATAATGAAGTTTGAGAATCTTCAAGCTTCACGTTCTCAATGGTGAATGAAGCTTCCTCAACTTCCAAAGGCTCGTCCTCAAGTCTTTGAGTGAAATGAATGGCTAAGGTTGAAGATTGAATGAAGAAAAGGAGAAATTAAGCATTGAATTTCGATTTCCACCATGAAATTAAGGTTGAAGATGACTATGGAGCTTACCTACAGGTTGGGGCACGTCCTCATGCTGCTCCTAAGACCCCTTGTGTTCAACCAAAGCAAGGAAAGAAAAAAGAATCGAAGAAGCCTTTCATGTGGGTTGAAAATGGGATGTATATAAGGGAATTTCAATGAGAGAGAAAGTGATAAATAATTCCTTCAACTCCCAAAATTGATGCCACATACTCCCCTCAATCCTTTGCATATGAATCCATCTCCACCACCTTGTAATTCCTCTTCATTATCCATGAATTAAAAGAAGACAAATTAAGCACCTTAACCATTTTAATAATAATATCCAATATTAGTGGATATTACTTTTTCTTTAACTAATGTGAGTGGGCTCTCCACTCACTTTAGATATTTCATTGCCTTTGCAAGGAACAAGGACGTCCATCCTTATACAAATTCAACCATCTCATTTTTGGTTGAAGGGCACTTCCATTAATATATTTATTTTTGCATTAAATTGAATTAGGGTTTCAATTGTGCTTAAATCTTGATTATTTTAATATCAAGATTCTCTCTCCTCCAAAGAGATTCAAATGAGACGCCCCTATGATTTTCTTGTATCCAATTGATACCAAGAAACATTAGGGACTCTCAAGAAGTGGTATTTTGCATATTGAACATTAGGTTTTTGGGTAAATTGCACATTACACCAAAACTAGGTTTTAATGCACGCACATTGCTTAATAAGCTCTTTCTTGGTGCTCAGGCTTTCACAAGCCATAACTCTACATCATTCTCATTCTTATGATGCTTCAACACTTCAAGAACATTTTATCATGTAACATTTGCAAGTTAACCCCTCAACTTGGGAAATTTGCACTTTAGTCCAAAATAGGAAAAACATTGTTTTCAACATTATTCAAAAAGGAATAAAATTGAAATATAAGTTCCTCTTGAGCCTTAATTACTTTTTCAAAAGATAAGAGAAAGCTTATAATTATATTTCTTAAGCAAAACATCTAGGGTTAGAGCATAACCCAGGTCAGGGATGTTACAAATTATCCACCCCTAACAGGGATTTTGTCCCTGAAATCATCAAGAGAAAAGAGAAGGGTACTTCCTCGTCATCTCTTCCTCTAGATACCACATAGCTTCTTAAAAGCCACGGTGATGCCAGAGAACTTTCACAAGACATATGTGTGGCATACAACTCATAAAAACATAACTAACTAATGCGGAAGCTTTCACTAAGCAGTGGATTACCGAAAAATCACTAAAAATTAAAACCTTTTTACCAAGAGGTCCATCAAATGAAAACTTTCTCACATATAACAAAAGTAACACATTTACATTCTGGTTTAAAGGTACATGTCTTGCATCATCTCTTTCTAAAAATTACAAGCATCAACTTCTCTTGTTAAACTAAATACAAGTAGTGTAAAATTGTGAGGCACTGATCCAAAATCTCGAAAGCACTACCTACTACTTTGAGGACCTGAGAGTACAGAGACGACACATAGGACTCTATATACATCTATACAAGTCATAACATCCAGTGTCTCCACCTGAGACTTCACTGTTGTCCCTGTTGTTGTTGTTGTTGTTGACCTTCTTCTACAGAAGGATTCCTTCCTCCTCATCCACGTCCACCTAAAAATTTGGTTCCCACACGGGGGTGAGACAATTGTAAATTGCCCCAACGAGATATATAAATCTCCACCAGAAACATTGTTATTGCAGCTAAAGAAGATAAATATGAACACATGTTAGAGCATTATTCTTATTAAAAGCATTGTAGTTATAACTTGATAGAGCAATATGTCACTTATCCATTAAGGAATATGAAGAACATGTATAACATTTATTCACTATAGAATCATTTCCACAACATTAACTCTCTTCAGGCCTAGATCATATATCTAATGCCTGGCATTGTCATTGTGGAGTCATGGCCTGTAGCCTACTCTTTTCATAAAGTATTGGGATCTTAATCCCTCAACTCATCAAGTACATTTCCACTTATTAACAAGTTCAGCATCATGATTATAGAATCTGGGTTTTTGAACCCATATCTCATCATAGGATACTTATTACCATTTATTAGGTAACTTAATACCTTCAGATCATTTGACTAAGAACATTATGATTCTTGCTACACAAAGTATTGCACATAGTACACAAAGCTCAATGATTCATACTACACAAAGCATATCAAGTCTTATAAGGCCTATAAAACATTCTCAATACACAGAGCATCATAGCCCATACCTGGCTATACTCTTCATCTCATCATTCCAACATGATTAGTAATCATAATAAAAATTATAATGCTTTTATGTCAGCACCATATAACACTAAGTGATACCACTATTCCCTCTTTAGGGTTCATGGTTTCTTTTTCATATCAGCACCCTCCATTAGGGTTTTCCATAAATAACCACTTATGTTCATAGGATTATATTATTAATGATTCAGTCCTATATCATTGCTTCACTCAGATAAGAGCCAATATTGATAACAGAAGTATTCAATCATACTTATTTATTCTCATCATTCATCATTGAATGAAGTATCAACACAAAGTATACGTTTCTCTCTCAACTTCCCCAGAATATGATTGCATCATAGTTTATTGATTTGGATTAACCTTTTCATAAGGCATGTTAGCCTACATTCATTAAGGTGCATTACATCTTAATGTAACAATTGACATGACACATCTCATTTGTCACCCATCCAATTATAATGGACTTATAACACATCAAGGTATAACAAAATTGGGGCGTTGGATGTGATATCTATCATATCTTGATGTATCACTTTCCCTCAACACCTTTATCTTTCTTGAGTTCATCCACTTAGATAGTATTAGGGTATTCCCCATCCTAATACTTTATGCACTAGATCATCACATTCATCATGCAATGTATAGGTCATAATTCACCTATTTAGAATATACAACCATTTCCAAAGATATGGACTCACCCTTGAGTCAGGAACTATTAATGTAAGGATATCCATTGTCAACCCCTCTAGGTATTATATTTGTCAATACATTAATCATTATTGCATTATTAGGAATAGGATTTTCCATATTTATAGTTTGAAGTTCACATAGCATCTTACATAAATTATATGAATTTCACCTAGTATCACTCTTCATTAGAGTTTCATATAACATTCTTCTATATCAGGGTTTCACCTAGTATTATGTGAAATTAGGATTTCACAACACATCACCCAGTGATAGGACTTTACATAGAATTAGTAGCACTACCCTATATTAGGGTTTCATGCACCTTTACCCCATTTTAGGGATTAAGGTTTACCATTCACATCCATGTAGGGTTTCTCTTACCTCATACCCAAATTAGGGTTAGGATGGACAATTCCCATTAAATTAGGGTTTCTTACATTGTTACACTAAGTTAGGGTTACATCATCACCCTGGATTATTCTTTCACTGAGCTTAGCCCTAAATTAGAATCATACCATCATCATATATTAGGATTTCACCTATCAATGCCCTCAATTAGGGTTATGATTCATTAACCTTCATAATTAGGGTGTCATGGTCTCCTTATCAAGGATCATACCCTAATTAATCATTCATTCATATTGAAAGTGTTAAGATTTGACCATTACATGGTTATCATTCATGTAGGAAGTCCTCTCTCTCTCATCTTCTATAAGATGATGTTTACTTCAGTCTTGATTAGACTAAGTCACACAACTTGAATAATAATTGACATATTGTATTATGTCATTACCTTCATAATCATTATATTAATTATTCAAAAGGTATTAATCACCCTATCTCATTAAGGGTACAATTATTATAATCACCCTTGGTTTACATAATGTAATTATTCAATTAAACAATTGACCTTTAACCACTTTAAGCATTCATACAATTTGATTAATTATCTTCCAAATTATCTTGGTCACTTAGACCCCAAACGGTCTTGACCAATCATACCTTAAACGGTCTTGCTTGAAATAACTCCAAATGGTTTAAGACCGCTTAGACCTTCAAACGGTCTTGAACATACCATTGAAACTGTTTGGTAAAGTTAGTCTTTGAAACCTTTTGATAAAGTAATGCTTGAAACTGATTCCCAAAGTTGGAGTTTGAAATCGTTAAAGCCTCAACCGGTTTGGGATCGTTTGGTCCCAAATGGTCTTGAGACCGTTTGGTCCAAACCTCCTCAAAAACCGAATGGACCAAATATGGTCTCCACCAATCATGTTGATTTAGGGTTTCCAATGTTGATCCCCTAATCGATTGAATTCATGTAACCACTCATCAATTGAACCTAACACCATACTTAAAGTGAGCTTAATAGGTCATCCTTAAACTGATTTAACCTTCATTGGATCACCAATTAGGTTTTTGGATCAATTGGATTAGTGTTTGAAATCAATGAAACTTCAATGTTAATCATTATGAAACTAGTTACTTTAAAACCATTGGACCATCATCCAAATTGAACATGACCTGACCTCAAATGGTCTTGAGGTCATTTGGATGACCTCCAGACGGTCTTGAGACCATTTTCCCATCTCATCATCCAAATCCATGGCATCCAATTAGGGTTTCGATCATTGGATTGATCAACAATTCAACATTAGATTACATATCAACCTAGTATCTTTGAACCTTCAATTGCTCAACCATACTTAACCCTAGAACTACAAATGGTATTGGGTGACCCCCAAACGGTCTTGAGACCGTTTGGGTGATTCCCAAATGGTTTTGAAAGTGTTTGGGTCGATCAACCCAAAGTTCAAAATTAATCAAATTAGAAATCAACACTTAACCCGATTAGGGTTTGGTGATTGATTGCCCTTCAACTCATGAGCAAATTGGAACTGATAAATTATAATTAGTGGGTCATTAACCAACATCACTATCAACAAATCTCCAAATGGTCAACCCTGGTCAACACCTCCAAACGGTTTGAAACCATTTTCTCTCATTCAGTTTGATGAAACCATTTGCCCTTAAACGGTTTGAAACAGTTTGCTACCAATCGGTTTGGGAAACCGTTTGAAAACTTATTGAAACCGTTTGGCCTAAAAATTTTCTTGGGAAAAGTGTCAAGATGATGTCATCATCATATTCCTTCGTGCATCCAAGAACAACAACCGCTTTTCATGGGAATTTCAGCAATGAATCAAAAGAGTACCAAATAGAAGAAAATAATCAACAATTATTTGAAGAATGGATTGCAATATCAACGTTTAGGGTTTGAGTTATAAAACCTGCCACAAAATCTGATCTCCAAGCTCCACGCTCCAAGCTCCACGACTCTAATAGTGGATGGAGTTCTAGCAATTACACAAGGTCTGTTCTTGAGCTTTTAGATGAACAAGTTGGAAACAGGTTAGAGTCATCCCTCTCCTACTCCTGAGCTCCCTCATGGTCGGCCAAGGAAAGAATAGAAAATAAATTCTAAGGAAAAGATCCTTAAGTGGGTAGAGAAAGGGATATGTATAAGAAATTTCAAGGAAAGAGAAAATGGAATTAATTTCATTTTATTCCAAAATTATTTCCACCACTCCTCCTCAACTCCTTGGCCACAAAGCCAAATCTTTTACCTAGAAAAACCCCTTCGTTATCCAAGAATTAATGGCAAAAGAAATTAAGCACCTTAATCTTTATAATAAGAACATCCATATTGGAGTGGAAATTATTTTTCTTATAATAATGGTGAGTGGAGTTTTCACCTCTTTGGGATATTTCGTGATCCTTTCATAGCTCAAGGTCATCCACACACATCTGAATCCAAACATTCTAATTTTGGTTGAAGGCCCTTGAATTATTTTATTTATGTGTGCATTAAATTGAATTAGGGTTTCACTTAGGCTTAAATCTTGATTATTTTAATATCAAGATTCTCTCTCCTCCAACTTAATTCAAATGAGGCGCCCCTCTCATTTTCCTTGCTCTACATGATGCCAAGAAACATTAACGACCTTATTGAAGTGGTAATTTGCATATTGAACCCTAGGTTTTGGGTAAATTGCACATTACACCAAAACTAGGTTTTAATGCAGAAACATTGCTTTATCATCTCTTCCTTGGCATTCAGGCTACAACAAGCCTTACCTCTGCATCATCTTCATTTTCATGATGCTTCAACACATGAGGAAAATATTTCCATGCACAATTTGCAATTTAACCCCTCTACTTGGGTAATTTGCACTTTAGTCCAAATCAAGCAAAACAATGTTTCAACATTATTCAAAAAGGACCAAAATGGAATATAAGTTCCTCTTGAGTCCTAATTACTTTTCAAAGGATAAGATTAAACATCTACTCAACCTTATTAGGAAAATCATCTAGGGTTAACACATAACCCAAGTCAGGGATGTTACAAATTATAAACCCCTAGCAAGGATTTCATCCCTGAAATCCCAGGAAAAGAAGGAACAAATTAATTCATTTATCATACCCTCAAGTTTCAACAAAATATCTTAATATCATGGATATGTAATCTACACAAAGTTCCTTTCATTAATTCAACCTTTTCAATATTTATGTTTATGTAGAGCATAAACCCCTAACATATGATGTCCATATTATTGAAAGGAAAAAGCATAAAAGAACATACTTCTATCATCACCCAAGAATATTTACCAAAAGAGAAACATATTTATCTAACATAGGTAATTCACTCCACAATCCTTTCTTTGTTTGGGGAAGTTCACTTAGCAATTTAATTGGAAAAGTTCACTGAGAAAATTCACTGAGAAATTTATTTGGGAAAATTCACTAAGAAAGTTCATTGAGAAATTTATTTAGGAAAGTTCACTTAGAAAGTTCACAGAGAAAGTTCACTGAGCAATTTTATTTGGAAAAATTCACTGAGAAAGTTGCACTGAGCAATTTCACTAAGAAATTTCACTAAGCAATATTACTGAGAAAGTTCACTAAGAAATTTATTTGAGAAAATTCACTGAGAAAGTTTCACTGAGCAATTTCACTGAGAAAGTTTCACTAAGCAATTTCACTAAGAAAGTTCACTGAGAAATTTATTTGAGAAAATTCACTGAGAAAGTTTCACTGAGCAATTTCACTGAGAAAGTTTCACTAAGCAATTTCACTGAGAAAGTTCACTGAGAGATTTATTTGAGAAAATTCACCGAGAAAGTTCACTTAGAAAGTTCACTGAGAAAGTTCACTGAGCAATTTATTTAGGAAAGTTCACTTAGCTCTTCCTTTTTAGTTTCATCATACTCTCTAGATTGTTTCAAAATGATTACTTGATCAGAGTAATCAGAAAGATAACAATCTAAGAGTTCCATACTTGCCTTATCTTATAATAATCATATACCTGGCCAGGGTATACAAGTATTGAGATTAGGTAGTATGCACTTTATTTGCTATCATATTCCTCACTTTTCATATCATTATACACATAGGATTTTTCATTCTTGAAATTCTTTATGCATCACTTTTATATCTCATCTTTTAACACATAGATAAGGAAGATTATAAAGCATTTTAAGGAACACTGAGTAAGATGTAAGTTCTCATCTCCCTTATGTACTTATAGGACTAGTCAAAGGAAACTCAAAAACAACTACTTTCTTATTTTTAACCCATAGAATCATGATATGAAATATCAGAATGAAACTATTTCATCTGACCTATTTGGGACGTTTGTCCACATCCTCTATTATTACTAGAAAATTGCCTCCTTTGTGAGCCTTGCTGACTCTGCCCCTGAGATTGAGTCATCATAACATTTTTGTCTGGACAATCCTTTTCCAGATGTCCTGGTTGTCTACATTGGTAAGAGATCATGGGTGCAAAATGTTTATGAGATGCAGTCACCGATGTTGATGCTATGTCAGAGGCTCTACTTGGAACATTACTACGATCCCTACCCCTACTTGACGTCCATTGCGTCTGAGTATGGAATCTCGATGATGCTGCCGATGTAGAGAATCTCGACTTCTTAAAACTTTCAAATCTTTGTCCTTGAAACTGAGTGTATACCTTCTTACCACTGGTCTGTCATTTCTCGATTTTAGACCTTTCTATCCACCTTACCGACTCCAAAAAAGTGGCAAACCTCTCCCTGTTCTCAAAAGCAGACACATGAGTGGTTAGTTCAGCGTTCAACCCCTTCTCAAAACGTCGAATTCTTTCCTCATCATTAACTGCCATATGCGGACAAAACCTCAACAACTCCATGAACTTAGCTTCATACTCGCTGACGTTCATCTATCCTTATTTGATCCTCTCAAATTGAGAGATCTTCTCATCTAGATACGTTTCAGGGAAGTATCTACTAACGAATTCTCATCGGAATACCTCCCATCCAATTTCTTCACCTGGTCTCTTTTCTTCCTCTATCATCCACCAATGACCAACACTCCCTTTTAGGAGACACACAACATGTCTTACCTTTTCAGCTTTAGGAATATCAAGGATCCTAAAAGCCTTTTCCAGCTCTGTCAGCCACAAATCAACATCTGTTGGATCAGATGTACCAGCATAATCTATGGCTCCAACCTGGCAAAGACTCTCAAAAGTCTTACCGACTCCACAACCCTCATGATGGGCTGGTGCCCTAGGTGCAGGTGGTGGCATCCTGTCTACCATATGTGTCATGGCTGTCAGGAATTTCTCAAATAGAGCATGGAGTGCTGGATTTTTTATCACAACTGGGTCAATCTGGGGTTGTTTAGGTACATGCCCTTCCCTATTTTGGTCTCTTGCACCTTCTCCTAGTGCAGCAGCGCTGCTCTTAGCAGCATGTTCTTCATGTGGTCCATACATCTTCAAGTTCTTCTTCTCCTATGTGAGAAAAAGATACTATTAGATAAACTGGAGGAAACTTAGAACAGACTCAACAAACTTAGTCCTATATCTCTGTAGACTCAACGAACCTAAACCTCTAATACCACTTAATTGTGGCATACAACTCATAAAAACATAATTAACTAATGTGGAAGCATTCACTAAGCAGCAGATTACCAAAAAATCACTAAAAACTAAAACCTTTTTACCAAGAGGTCCATCAAATGAAAATTTTCTCAAATAGAACAAACGTAACACATTTACATTCTGGTTTAAAGGTACATGTCTTGCATCATATCTTTCTGAAAATTACAAGCATCAACTGCTCTTGTTAAACTAAACACAAGTAGTGTAAAATCTCGAGGCACTGAGACAAAATATCGAAAGCACTAACTACTACTCTGAGGACCTGAGAGTACAGAGACGACACATAGGACACAATATACATCTATACAAGGCATAACATCCAATGTCTCCACCTGAGACTTCACTGTTGTCCCTATTGCTGTTGTTGTTGTCCTTCTTCTACTGAAGGATTCCTTCCTCCTCGTCCGCGTCCACCTAAAAATGTGGTTCCCACGGGGGTGAGACAATTGTAAATTGCCCCAGTGAGAGATACAACTCTCCACCAGAAACATTGTTATTGCAACTAAAGAAGATAAATATGAACAGAGGAATCATATTTGTTTGACAGTAGTTAATTCAATGTCTAATAGATTAGAACATTATTCTTATTAAAAGCATTGCAGCTATAATTTGATAGAGCAATATGTCACTTATCCATTAAGGAATATGAAGAACATGTATAACATTTTTTCACTATAGAATCATTTCCACATCATTAACTCTCTTTAGGCCTAGATCATATATCTAATGTCTGGCATTGTCATTATGGAGTCATGGCATGTAGACGTACTCTTTTCACAAAGTATTGGGATCTTAATTCCTCAACTCATCAAGTACATTTCCACTTCTTAACAAGTTCATCATCATAATTATAGAATCTGGGTATTTGAACCCATATCTCATCATAGGATACTTATTACCATTTATTAGGTAACTTAATACCTTCAGATCATCTGACCAAGAACATTATGATTCTTGCTACACAAAGTATTGCACATAGTACACAAAGCTCAATGATTCTTACTACACAAAGCATATGAAGTCTTATAAAGCCTATAAAACATTCTCAATACACAGAGCATCATAGCCCATACCTGGCTATACTCTTCATCTCATTATTCCTGCATGATTAGTAATCATCATAACAATTATAATGCTTTTATATCAGCACCAAATAACACTAAGTGATACCCCTGTTCCCTCTTTAGGGTTCATGGTTTCTTTTTCATATCATCATTCTCCATTAGGGTTTTCCATAAATT
The DNA here is from genome assembly GCA_963693085.1 of Alisma plantago-aquatica. Classification (NCBI taxonomy): domain Eukaryota; kingdom Viridiplantae; phylum Streptophyta; class Magnoliopsida; order Alismatales; family Alismataceae; genus Alisma; species Alisma plantago-aquatica. The sequence continues at coordinate 1,081,846,456 of OY856413.1, read as the reverse complement.
ACCACTTATGTTCTGAGGATCATATTATTAATAATCCAGTCATATATCATTGCTTCACTCAGATAAGAGCCAATATTGATAACATAAGTATTCAATCATACTTATTTATTCTCATCATTCATCATTGAATGAAGTGTCAACACAAAGTATAAGTTTCTCTCTCAACTTCACCAGAATATGATTGCATCATAGTTTATTCATTTGGATTAACTTTTTCATAAGACATGTTAGCCTACATTCATTAAGGTGCATTACATCTTAATGTAACAATTGACATGACACATCTCATGTGTTACCCATCCAATAATAATGGACTTGTAACACATCAAGGTATATCAAAATTGGGGCGTTGGATGTGATATCTATCATATCATGATGTATCACTTTCCCTCAACACCTTTATCTTTCTTGAGTTCATCAACTTAGCTTGTATTAGGATATTCCCCATCTTAATACTTTATGCACTAGATCATCACATTCATCATGCAATGTATTGGTCATAATTCACCTATTTAGAATATACAACCATTGCCAAATATATGGACTGACCCTTGAGTCAGGAACTATTAATGTAAGGATATCCATTGTCAACCCCTATAGGTATTATATTTGTCAATACATTAATCATTATTCCATTATTAGGAAAAGGATTTTCCATATTTATAGTTTGAAGTTCACATATCATCTTACATAAACTATATGAATTTCACCTAGTATCACTCTTCATTAGAGTTTCACATAACATCCTTCTATATCAGGGTTTCACCTAGTATTATGTGAAATTATGATTTCACAACACTTCACCCAGTGATAGGACTTCACATAGAATTAGTAGCACTACTCTATATTAGGGTTTCATGCACCTTTACCCCATTTTAGGGATAAAGGTTTACCATTCACATCCAAGTAGGGTTTCTCTTACCTCATACCCAAATAAGGGTTAGGATGGACAATTCCCATTAAATTAGGGTTTATTACATTGTTACACTAAGTTAGGGTTACATCATGACCCTGGATTATGCTTTCACTGAGCTTAGCCCTAAATTAGAATCATACCATCATCATATATTAGGATTTCACCTATCAATGCCCTCAATTAGGGTTATGATTCATTAACCTTCATAATTAGGGTTTCATGGTCTCCTTATCAAAGATCATACCCTAATTAATCATTAATTCATATTGAAAGTGTTAAGACTTGACCATTACATGGTTATCATTCATGTAGGATGTCCTCTCTCTCTCATCTTCTATAAGATGATGTTTACTTCAGTATTGATTAGACTAAGTCACTCAACTTGAATGAGAATTGACATATTATATTATGTCATTACCTTCATAATCATTAGATTAATTATTAAAAAGGTACTAATCACCCTATCTCATTAAGGGTACAATTATTATAATCACCCTTGGTTTACATCATGTAATTGTTCAATTAAACAATTGACCTTTAACCACTTTAAGTATCCATACAATTTGATTAATTATCTTCCAAATGATCTTGGTCACTTAGACCCCAAACGGTCTTGACCAATCATACCTTAAACGGTCTTGATTGAAATACGTCCAAACATTTTAAGACCATTTAGACCTTCAAACGGTCTTGAACATACCATTGAAATCATTTGGTAAAGTTAGTCTTTGAAACTGTTTGATAAAGTAATGCTTGAAATCGATTTCCAAAGTTGGAGTTTGAAACCATTTAATCCTCAACCGGTTTCGGATCGTTTGGTCCCAAACGGCGTTGAGACCGTTTGGTCACAAAAGTTCTTGAGACCGTTTGGTCCAAACCTCCTCAAAAACTGAATGGACCAAATATGGTCTCCACCAATCATGTTGATATAGGGTTTCCAATGTTGATCCCCTAATCAATTGAATTCATGTAACCACTCATCAATTGAACCTAACACCATACTTAAAGTGAGATTAATAGGTCATCCTTCAACTGATTTAACCTTCATTTGATCACCAATTAGGGTTTTGGATCAATTGGATTAGGGTTTGGAATCAATGAACCTTCAATGTTAACCATTGTGAAACTAGTTATATTGAAACCATTGGACCATCATCCAAATTGAACATGACCTGACCTCAAATGGTATTGAGGTCGTTTGGATGACCTCCAAATAATATTGAGACCGTTTGCCCATCTTATCATCCAAATCCATGGCATCCAATTTGGGTTTGGATCATTGGATTGATCAACAATTCAGCATTTGATTACATATCAACCTAGTATCTTTAAACCTTCAATTTCTCAACCATACTTAACCCTAGACCTCCAAATGGTCTTGGGTGACCCCCAAACTATCTTGAGACCATTTGGGTGATTCCCAAATGGTTTTGAAACCGTTTGGGTCAATCAACCCACAGTTCAAAATTTATCAAATTAGAAATTAGTACTTAACCCGATTAGGGTTTGGTGATTGATTGTCCTTCAACTCATGAACCAATTAGAACTAATCAATTATAATTAGTGGGTCATTAACCAACATCATTATCAACAAATCTCCAAGCAGTCAACCCTGGTCAACACCTCCAAACAGTTTGAAATCGTTTGTTCTCATTCAGTCTGATGAAACCATTTGCCCTTAAACTGTTTGAAACCGTTTGCTCCCAATCCATTTGGGAAATAGTTTGACAACTTATTGAAACTGTTTGGCCTAAACAATTTCTTGGGAAAAGTGTCAAGATGATGTCATCATCATCTTCCTTCGTGCATCCAAGAATAGCAACCGTTTTTCATGGGAATTTCAGAAATGAATCAAAAGAGTACCAAATAGAAGAAAATAATCAACAATTATTTGATGAATGGATTGGAATATCAACATTTAGGGTTTGAGTTATAAAACCCACCTCAAAATTTGATCTCCAAGCTCCAAGCTCCACAACTCTAATGGTGGATGGAGTTCTAGCAACTGCCCAAGGTCCGTTCTTGAGCTTTTAGATGAACAAGTTGGCAATAGGTTAGAGTCCTCCCTCTCCTGCACCTGAGCTCCCTCATGGTCGACCAAGGCAAGAAGATAAAAGAAATTCCAAGGGAAAGATCCTTATGTGGGTAGAGAAAGGGATATGTATAAGAAATTTCAAGGAAAGAGAAAATGGAATTAATTTCCTTTTATTCCAAAATTATTTCGACCACTCCTCCTCAAATACTTGGTCACGAAGCCAACTCTTTTCCCTTGCAAAACCCCTTCATTATCCAAGAATTAATGGGAAAAGAAATTAAGCACCTTAACCTTTATAATAAGAATATCCATATTTGAGTGGAAATTCTTTTTCTTATAATAATGGTGAGTGGAGTTTTCACCTCCTTGGGATATTTCGTGATCCTTGCATAGCTCAAGGTCATCCAAACACATATGAATCCAACCATTCTAATTTTGGTTGAAGTCCCTACAATTATTTTATTTATTTTTGCATTGAATTGAATTAGGGTTTCACTTAGGCTTAAATCTTGATTATTTTAATATCAAGATTCTCTCTCCTCCAACTTAATTCAAATGAGGCGCCCCTCTCATTTTCCTTTCTCTACATGATTCTAAGAAACTTTGGGGACCTTATTGAGTGGTAATTTGCATATTGAACCCTAGGTTTTGGGTAAATTGCACATTACACCAAAACTAGGTTTTAATGCACAAACATTGCTTTATCAGCTCTTCCTTGGCATTCAGGCTACAACAAGCCATACCTATGCATCATCTTCATTCTCATGATGCTTGAACACACGATGAACACATTTCCATGCACAATTTGCAATTTAACCCCTCTACTTGGGTAATTTGCACTTTAGTCCAAATCAGGCAAAATAATGTTTCAACATTATTCAAAAAGGACCAAAATGGAATATAAGTTCCTCTTGAGTCCTAATTACTTTTCAAAAGATAAGATTAAACATATACTCAATCTTATTAGGAAAATCATCTAGGGTTAACACATAACCCAGGTCAGGGAAGTTACAACATGTCTATCTTTTTTAGCTTTTTAATTCTTTTATCAAGGATCATCATAGGTCCTTCAACATATGATATATCATCATTTAATTCTAACTCCACAGGTTGCAGAACTAACTTTGTGTCAGGATGACACTTTCTCAGCATGGAGATATGGAACACTGGATGCAACTTATGCAGCTCAGGTGGCAACTCTAGCTTATAGGCTACCTTTCCAATCCGTTCAATGATTGGATAAGGCCCCATAAATCTAGGAGCTAACTTTCCCTTATTTCCAAATCAAAGGACACTTTTCCAAGGTGAGACCTTGTGATATAATCTGTCTCCAACTTGGAATTCTAAAGGTCTTCACCGTTTGTCGGCGTACAACTTCTGTCTATCGTGTGCAATCTTTAATTGTTGTTGTATTACTTTAATCTTTTCAGTTGTCTACTGCACAAGCTTAGGACTCAAAAGTTGATTTTCTCCTGTTTCATACCAACATAAAGGATATCTACAACGTCTACCATATAATGCTTCATATGGTGCCATATCAATACTGTGCTGATAGCTATTATTGTAAGCAAATTCTATCAAGCTCAGGTGTAGATCCCAACTTCCTACAAACTGAAGGACAAATGCCCTAAGAAAATCCTCCAATGTTTGTATCGTTCTCTTAGATTGTCCATCTGTCTGTGGGTGAAAGGCAATACCAAACCTTAATTACATACCCAAAGCTTTATGTAGTCGTTCCCAAAAATGACTCATAAACTGGGGACATCTATCAGAAACAATAGTAGTTGGAACCCCATACAAATACACTATCTCATCTATATATATCTGTGCAAGCTTCTCAGTAGTGTAGGTTGTTCTGATAGGAAGGAAATGTTAAAACCCTGATTTTGGGTTAATTTGGTGAGAAATCTAATTTCTCATATTAAAGATATTTGAACAAATAATGATATAATTTGTTTTGAATACATATATTTTGTTTACAATAGCCTTGATGTTGAATATTTGAGCAAAGAAAAATTTGGAAGCATCTAGAAGGCAAATCCAAAGAGGGATTTCGTGCCTCTTGGGTTCCTTGGGTCCCAAGGAGTCAAAAGTTGCATAAAGAGTGCAATAAGAAAAGAAAAGATCAATTAAATATTTCTTTATTAAGAAAGAAATTGAAAACAATGGTAAAATGTGGAAAATAAATAAAAAGAGGTACAATTGAGTTATCCTTAGTGGAATTTCATATCCCATGGATTCTTAATGATAAAGGAATACCAATGAGGAAAATAAAAGAAAAATAAAGAGAAATCCTCAAAAAGAGCTATTTTAATAAGAAATAAACAAGATAATGAGAAATAATTAAGAATAATGAAATTAGATGCATCTAGAAGGATAATGAGTATCCAATAAAAAGGATTTTGAAATAATAGAGTTTCTTGGGATCCAAGGAGTCCCAATAAAGAGGAAAGAAAGAGAAAATACCAAAATTGCAAAATAAAAGGATAATGGGAATACATAATTAATGGAGTATGTAATATGGATAAAAAGGAAGTATTTCCTACTTAAGGAGATATATAACTTCGAGACCAATGAATTAAAACCCAAGAGCAAGGATATTAAAATAGATAATTCTCGAATTTCCTAATAACCAAAGAATATGGATAAACAAGGAAATAAGTAAGAGAAAGAAGATTACTTCTCATGGAAGTAATAGGTTTCCTTATGAGAGAGAACTTGATTTCTCTTGGATGAGCATCCTAGGGAATTGAGACCTTCCCCTATAAAAGGGGTAGACCCCCTGGATCGAGTTCCAGTGAATCCAAACATCCTTCTCTCTCTCCCATCTTCTTCTTTACAAGAAAACCCTAGGGTGGAGGAGTAGCATGTCTATGAAGGAATGTGGAACCAATGGACAATCTTGTTGGATGATGGATATCCCCACAACCTCAGAGAATGATGCGGTCATCGTCCCCGTGCTCCTACACTGCCACACGACGCCTCAAGCCAGTTGCATCACGGCCGCAGTTGCATCTCTACTGGGTGTGATCCTGACTAACTGGCTACGTGCCAAAGGCCCCCTCACCTACGAGAGGGAACGACGGAGGTAATGGATCAACCTCCTGGGCTCGGGGGGATCCAGAGTTGAGAGCCATAGCCGTGCAAGGGGCAGCAGCAACACGCTGTCATAAGGTTGAAGATCAGGGAGCGGTCATTGGACAGTTTTTCCCTCCGAAGTTCAAAGAAACGAAGAGCCACACCGAAGGTATTTGCGTAATTCAGTTATAAACTCAAAGTCGGGCCGTGTTGCATGCATGAGGTGACGTGGTGGCTTCTGGTTGGTCCAAAAAGGTAACTTTTGTAAAATTCATAACTAAAGATTGGTAACTCCGATTAGGACATATAATATATGACTTTTGATCAGGAGAATGAGAGGAATACAATAAAAATGATATTAAAGGTTGATTCCATTCCTAATTACAAAAGTACAATAAGTTGATGAAAAATGCATTAAAGTTAACTTAAAAACCCTATTTGTGATTAAAGGTTGAATCTAGTATGCTTAATGGGTTAATTGAAGTATTAATAACCTATTGAATGATAATGTTAGATTCCAACTTGATCTAGATGAATTTTGCAAGATTTAGGGTTTTTACCCTATATGAGAATGATTAAGTATTTAGAAACCTTAATTTAGGGTAAAAGAGGATAAGATCATATATAATTAGAAAAATGTGAAAATACATTGTTAAATGATGGTTCTAATCTATTTCGAGCATTAAAGTTCCTAATTATGGATAAAAACCCTAAATGTAGTAATTAGGGTTTTCTCATGAATAAAAGGTAGAATTATGGAAAATCGAGTTCATACGTGATTAAATCGTAATGAACTTTGAATTGATGATGGATGCGCATAATGATCTTTTCATGGATTAAAAGGATACAAATACTAGCATTGATGTAAAAGAAGCTTGATGAAATTAATTAATGGTTAATGGTACCTTTAAATCCAAAAATATGATTATATGTTGTTAAGATAACCTTAATATGGAAGAATAGATGAGATAATTAGGGTTTATGAGTAATGGTATAAAATTAGGGTTTAATATGGTAAAAGATGAAGGGAAACCCTAATTGCAAAATGAAACCCTAAAATGGATATAGAAACCCTAGAAACTGAATCCAAATTAATAAAGTAGATTCTTGATAAAGTGTGTAATAAATAGAGTATGTATTCTTTTCAGGAATTATGTGATTGTTGAATTGCTTGCTTGGATTGCTTTCTTGGTTGGATTTGCTTAATGCTTGTGAAATCATCAAATCAGGTATGTGGTTATGCTTATGAGTAATCGCTTTAGTTTCACGACGATTTTTGAACGTGTTTATTTGTTGCTTGAAATTAATTGTTGGATGCCTTTTCTTTCATGCAACTATATAGAGTGATTATGACTATCACTATTAACATATATATAACTGGCTAGATCTGAGTCCACCTCTGTGGCTTGTAAAGGATAAAAAGGGGTAACCTAGAGTAATGTCTAGGTTATCGTGGGTTAGAAATTGGGCTACCAAGTGTAGTGCCATGAGACCCTTTAGCATGCCATGAGTTAAGGAGTGGGCTACTTATGGATAGTGCCATGTGACTCAACCCTAGAAACTGGTTCACCTATAGGTTGGACCATGAGGTGTTTAATGGGGAGCTACTATAAGGAAAGTAGTATCCACAACACAGAGGATAGGGAATACATGGATCACACATTTATATTTAAAATGTAAAATTATTTGTTAAATGGTAATTGGATGCAATACATTGTTATCATAGTTGCACGATTATTGTTTCCCCCACATACCAGCTTCGGCTGACCGCCATTTTGTTTTTCGGAATTTTAGGTACAAGACAAAAAGGACAAATAATAAATTGTCATATTGTGAAATACATGAAGTAAAATGTAAGGAGGATTAGTTAGAGTAGAATCCATAAGTGGATAGAAGGTTAGAGATCCAAGTTTTTGAAAAGGTATGCAAAAGTTTATTTTCTTACAGCTTTTTAGTTTAGTCAGTAAAATTTAATAATTTTTCTTGGTTAATTGTCGAACCTTTGATCTAAAAAATTATGGGTGTGGCTTCAACCTCTCGGTCTCCCTTAATTGGGGGTTATCAGAAGGTGGGGTCGTAACATTTGGTATCAGAGCGTATGTTCCTCACTTAACCATTAATAATTATTAAATTTTACAAACTACATAGAACCCAAGGGAGTTATTAGAGGATTATCCAAAAGACGGAGGTGTCTAGAAAAGGATCATGACTGGGGGCTGGCAATATTTTCCTCTGCACCGCTAGTCAGAATACGAGGACTCCCGAATCCGTGTGGCTGCCTGGCCAAAGTCTTAGGGTATGAATCCAAATAAGATACCTTTAGGACTTTCTCATCTTATTCATCCCTTCTCATCTCAAATTTTGTTAAGGACCTTAAGGATTAGGGTTTTCTCTCTTATCCTCACCGTCTTGAGGTATGGGTAAGGTTAATAAGGTCCAAGGAATCCTCCATCAAATTAAAGAAAAGCATGTAAATAAGATGTCATGGATATAAGCTTAATAGATTAAGAGCAAACTAAAAGATAGATACATGCTTAGGTCGTATGACGTAAGTTGTAATGCCCTCAGGAGAGACCTGAGGCTAGACCTTCTAGCCAGGAGGATAAATAAAGAGATTTAGCACTACTACAGAACATGTCTTTGGCGTCAGTTGTTTAACCCCTTTTAGTGATGGTTCTCAAGCGACGCCTATGTGGGTGCCGCTAAAGGTCGAACTCTTCAGCGTCAGTTTTATAACTGACGCCAAAAGGGTTCGCGCCACAAAAAGGGCACCATCTAGGACACTTTCTGCGTCGATTTGCAACTAAAAAACCGACGCCATATTCCCAGATGCCACAGCCGTGCTTCCCTGCACAACCATGTTTAGTGATATAGGTGTCGGTTTTGTACTAATAACTAACACTTTCTCTGCCGCGGCCGTGCTTTCCTGCACGGTCGGGTTGTTTGCCATATTAGGCGGCAGTTTTATCCAATAACTGACGCTGTAAGCCTTTGATGACGGTGTTCTATAAATAACCGATGCCTATGTTTTTTTTCTTATCAGTTTGCATGCTTGCTGTGACTGATCAGCAGGATGAGAACCTACAATTCAGTTTTCTAAACTGCAGGTTTATGACATCCATTCATATCAGCCTACAAACAGGCCACAAACTTGCAAAATCAACAAATATACTTTTCACACAAGTAGATACATTCAGACATCAATTCAATTATCACATTCACACATGTAGAAATATTCAAATACATGTAGAAACATTCAAACATGTATAAACATTCAGAAATATTCATTTACAAAATATCATTCAACATCGCTATCAGCATCCCAATTATATTTTACAATCACCACTGCTTGTATGGCTCTTGCCCATTCTTCTCTTACTTCATTTAATACTTCCATCGTATATGGAGCATGTACATCTTTTAAGCATTTACCTATAGTGTGGTTAGTTTTAAACACTTGCAAAGAGAATGATGTATATATATAAGTAATAATATAAAAATAAGATTGATATATTTCATACTAACTAATGAGACTATATATAATACCTCACGTATGATATTGATGTCCAATGCGGAATATTGGATAATCATATGCATAAATCACATCACATAGTATGAGCATGCCCAACCATTGTCTTGTGTAGCGCACTATAAATTGAAACATACAAAATATTAATAAATACAACTAAGCACAGTTCACATAAATAATATATACATTGCAGTCGGGAACTTACTTTTACGTTCTCCCAAATTAATGGCTGGTTCTTTTTCCTTGGGACCTGTCCTCCAGCATTTTTGAATGCATCTAAACCCCTACATGTTAATGTAACATAGTAAATTGCATAATTAAATAGTAATGTAATAACAGATGTTAACAGATATAAAAATGAAATATTTCTCACCAGAATAATGACATTCTCATTACGTGTCCAATTTTAGTATTCAATGTACTCCCCGCAGGATCTAGATAATAAACAGTGAACGTCCTGGGGAGAATAACTAGTAACTCCCAATGCCTACCGCTAGAGGTAAAAAAGTTAAAAATTAATAACTTAAAATCCACAATAAAAATGTAATTTTCTTAAGTCCAAATTATAAGTAAAGTAAACTTACTTGACATTGAATGGAGCTATTATTATTGTCTTCTTTTGCTGACTGAAAATTGTAAAAGCATATATACAGTATTGTTGAACACTGTCAGGGTCTTTAGTTACCAAACTAATCAATGATGGAATCAAAAATCCCACATGATCAAATGCAAATTGTTTGCATTGATTTTCGACTAAGTAGCTGCAAAACATGTATTACGTATGCATTAATATATAAGAAACCAGATCACCGGATCTTACACAAGGTATATGGATGTATAAACAAGATCTCACCTTATCTATGTCTCTATCATTGATGTATTCAGCCAATCATATATAAACAACTCAATAATATCTTGTATAAATAAAGAACTTTCGTATGATTGACCTGCATAATTCACTTCTGAAGAAACAATTATAGGGCAATGTATATTATGTGCCCATAGCCAACATGCCATTCCCCTACAAGCAGGACCTAATGGGTATTTTAGGTCAGTTGGAACCTAACTTGGTAATGCAGGAAGTGGAGGTGGAGGCCTAGGTTCTCCAGGTGTCTTCTTTTTAACCTATATATATATAATTTCATATCAATTGACCTCATATATACACATTAACAATCTAAAGTAATGTAAATTTATCTTACAATTTCAATAGCATAGACGACATCTGCTTTGTGCCACAATATCACCCCGCCTTCTGCCTCAGCAAGTGTATCAATATCCGGGTGGGCATATGGCAATGTAGCTTCCCTCCAATCAGGTAATACACATTTCGGGCTCACACGAACGTAGCCCTGTGGCATTGGAGTCCCGTGAAATGTTGCCCCAGGAAGGGACGGGTAAGCATGCACCTCTGCAACAACATAGTCTTGTATTCTTATACAGCATGGCTTCAATGCCTACAAATTTACATAAAGAATATTATACATATATACATATCATCTTGAAAACATATCATCTTGAAAAGACAAGCTACATTGTCATAAACAATACTTACAACAGACGTGTTAGGCGGTGGGTCTATAGGATTACTCTCAGTCTGTGCATCAAGAGAAGAGTGGGTCGCCATAGGCTGATTGGAAGCCTGAGATGCCTGTCACCGCACTATTTCTTCCTTGACCTTCTCAACAACTATATCATTGACCTTCTTAGAAACTATATCCTCGACTCTCTTATTCTCTGATACATGGATAAAAGAAACATTAGCTTCTTATTATTGAATTTCCTTTTGCAGTAACATTATAAAAAAAGAATAGGTTACCTCTTCTTGTGAAAGTCCCGCTCTGGTTTTGCGCTGGGATGGCCCAAAGAATGCTTTGATGCACATACCAGCGCCTGCACCCCTAACACATTCAGGATGCTCGGGGTTACCCAGAGAAACTGTCAATTCATCCCTTGTGCCCTAAGGGATGAACGTGCCTTGTTTCCTCTGCTCGTGTAGCTCCCACTAATCACCATACATAAATTGGTAAGTTAACACCATAAATAATCAATATTCAAACGATTGCTTTAAGAGTTGTATTTTACCATTTTAGCAACCGCATCAGCAGTTTACGGGCTTCTTTATTTCACCCTTCTTGTTTTGCCTCCCAGCTTTCCAGACATCATGGTGAGGCATGGGTGTGGCACATGTAGTAGAGGACTCCTGAGTAGCAGCAACTTCCACCTGTAGTCTTTGGCGAACGCTTGCATAGCCCTTTGGACCTATAGTGTGGTCATGCACATTCAGTGCACGTCTTGCTTTTTGCGCCTCACTGAGGGCCTAGTTATTATGCACACTAATGATTTGGTTAGTCGCACTAAATGTTAATCTTGAATAGGTGAATACAATGTATATTAATTAAATTGGGAGTGACGCCTAATACATTGAATTCTTCAGATTTTCTTGAAGCAACAAACATGTCCCAATCTTCTTTGTCCAAGAAGTTCCACTATTCAAGGGTTGACTTCTTCTTCTTATCACCATCTTTTATGTATTCTATGTTGAGATTTGTCCTATAGTTCCTTAGCATCTTTCCAGTGCGTTGCATCATGCTTTCTCGATGCAACTTCTCATCCAATGCAAACAGATTCTGTAAAATAGAATTGTTATTAACTAGTGTCCAAAAATAGAATTGCAAATAATAGAATTCGTAATCTATAAAATAGAATTGCAAATAATAATAACTCACACATAAATCCTTGCATATCAAGTCTTTCTTTGCCTGAGGAACTTTATGCCAATTATCATACTTAACACCACAATGGCTTCGAGTGACAACCCCAAGATAGTTTACAAAATTATTGCGGTTCTCTCCAATTACATTTCCTCCATTATCAAACTCCACAACCAATCTGGATCCACTGCCACTTAGCGCTATTAACTTCTTCAACAAAGTGATGCCCCTTTTCTTATTAAGTGTTTGGTGATGCGCATCAAGTTCCTCCAGTGCTTCAGTGGGTACATGTGCATCATCAACCTAAAATTTGAAAAAAATAAACACACTGAATTAGCCCAATATAGAGATATGGGATATATGACATAACTAGAAGATAATGAATTTTATAGAAATACAGGATATGTTTTTAGAACTTACATTGGTATTCTCACCATGCTAATCATGGACATCATGCTCATCATGGACTTCATGCTCATAATGTACATCATGCTCATCATGGTCAGCCATCTGAAAATGTCATTAAAAAGGCAAATATTTAGCATTTATATTAACTAGAAGATAATGAAACCTCAAATATGAAAATTATATTGATATTAAAAAAGAAAACATTTAGCTTCAATAAAAAAATATAAACATACATGCCTCTAAAATTGTGATCTTTTATCAATTAACAATCCTTCATTATGATCACCGCGCACATATAAGTCATCATTAGCTTCAATATTTTGTGGAGTTGGCAACAACAAAAGGGAATAAACAACCGATACCAAAGACATGTTCAGTAGTAGTGAAATTCAGGGCATAAACACATGTGATGTCATTCTGACATATAATAAATGTGTACCACCTATCCCATCCTTGAACACCAAATCTCAGTAGTAAGTGTATAATGTGTATTGGGTTTTCAAGAAAATTTTGGCAGCATTTTCCCGCTATTCTCTAAGTACATATGTACTTAGAGAACAAATGGGGAAATGCTACCAAAATTTTCTCGAAAACCCAATACACATTATACACTTACATCCTAAGTGAGATTAGGTATTCAAGAATAGTCCCTAATCGGGGACTATCCAAGATTTACTCCTAATGAGTAAATCTTGGATGGGTTTCTAGGCCAAAAAACACAATAATAGATAGGTACATGTTAGGGTTTCATCACAATTAATGTTAGGGTTTCATCACAATTGATGTTAGGGTTTCATCAATGTTAGGGTCTAATCAAATCAAATTAGGATGCTAGAATGGACAAGTTTAAATCTTATTTCAACATGCATCAAAATTTACTGAATTAGGTCAAACATTAGGATTAGAAACACAAATATATGCAAGCAAAAGATTTGTTCTTATCCTAGGATTTACATAAAGCATTACATAAAGATTTGTTCATATCCTTACCAACAGCAAGCACGACCGTGGTTGTGTTGGCCTACCACGGCCGTGCTGTCCAACAGCCATGGCCATGCTTGCTGTTGGTAAGGAGCTACGGAGAAGGGAAGCTACGGAGAAGGAAGCAAAGAGGCTAGGGTTACCTGGAGCTAGCGTGGAGAAGAGCGATGGCGACAGGCGGCAGTAGTGGCGGCGAGAAGGCAAAGACCAGAGCGGCGAACAGTAGTGGCTCCAGGAGAAGAGCAGAGCAGACCGGCGAGCAGCAGCGGTGGCAAGCGGCAGCAGGAGAAAAAGGACGTAGCGGCGGCGGCGGCGAGCAGAGCCGCACCAGCAGCAGCGACGGCGAGCAGCAGTGGGGGTCGTTGGGCGATTTTAGGTGAATGGCGATCACAGCAAACTATCGTGATGAAACATGAAGGAAGGGGAAGAGTCGGGTGATACGGGTCTATTAAGTTTGTCAACAACGTCAGTTATCTGTAAAACTGATGTTGTTCACCTTTAAGCGTTGGTTGATATTAAAAAATCGACGTCCAATTAGACAATCTTTTCCCTAAATTATTTGGCAGGAACCATTATTAGCGTCGGTTCACAAAGGATAACTGACGCCTAAATTGGAACTTTTCACGCAGATTTCCATCTTATATCGACATCGGTTAGTAGTTAAAAAACCAACGTTGTATGTGATACTTTGGGGCAAAAAAAATTTCGCTCGAAAATTGGATTTTGCGGGCAATTTTAGGCGTTGGTTTGTTTTACCCAGCCGATGTTGAATACAGAGCAGTACCCATGTCTGGTTGGTCTTAAAATATAGACGTCGGGGTTCCTAAATATCATAAGTTGAATATTATAGGTGTCAGTTTTGGTAAATAACCGACGCCAAGAAAAGCGACACTAAATGTTGTTTCTGTAGTAGTGTAGTCTTAGAGATAGAGATCTCCATTACAAGTAGAGACATTGGCATATCCTTTGAGGATGATGTTAACCCTAACCCTAAGTGAAGGTTAGAGAGAGAGATGGCATGATGAGTTAGACCAGGTGTTTGGATGGACATACCTTGGATGACATATGAGCCATGAGGGGTTGGATGACCTAGTACCTATGGCGACCGAACACTAGGAAGGGTCATGCATGTTAGAGTGAAGGATAGCTCCTTCATTGATGAGGTTAGAGAAGAACCTATGGAAACCCCATGAGCTTATATGGGCATAATAGGCACCCATGATGTATTAGTAGTGCGAGAAATAGGTTGAAACCCTGGTCGGAAGAGTTTGATGGATAGCATATGTGATAAGCATAAGGGGCTATGGATAACCTTGAGCGAACATAAGTTGACCATAGGCTTCATCCAGGTAGGGGCATGCTTTTGAGGTTGATACTTCATGAAGAGAGGACCTCTAATGGTGAGGTTGGATGTAGGGTTAGCTCTAGAGAGAGTAGGAAACCCAGCAAAAAAGGTTGGAAGCCTAAAACCATGAGATACGAGGAACAATGGATGGTAGTGGTTGCCTCATGATCAATCCCTAGAAGTTGATGATATCTTGGTTGACTTTAGAGGAACCAAACCCTACAGAGAGAAGATGAAGCTTGTGGTACCTATGTGCATATGGTATAGGTGGTTACCTTCTGAGGTAGGACGAAGAGTTCCTTAGACCTAGAGAGGTTTAGTAACAGGTTGTGAGGCCTTGTACCTTGTTGGTTGTCCTTGAAGAGGACTCAACTCTGAGATGTTGCTCGAGTAGAAGGATGATATGAAGGGCATGTCATGCCTTATATCTGCTTGATTCGTGGTTAAGAGGTTGAGCATGCAATTGGATACCCAAAAGTGAACCTAGGGTTCCTGGCCTAAGAGGGGAAGTAGTGTACATAATACTCATGATAAGAGTTGAGTTTCTATAGATGTGGACATGGTACTCCTCATGTTTAGAGGAAAGAGAAACCCCTTGAGTTTAAGGTATGTTTTATGAATCCCTCACATCTAAGTTGATGACACGGTAAGTATGATCTTGATCCAATATTGAGGATAAGAACAAGAGTGATCTGGCATGATTTAGTAGGTGGTCTTCTTGTCTCTTTTTAGCTTGCTAGGGTTAAGCATGCTCATGTGTATGTAAACCCTAAACATAGGGACGTTTGTGACCTTTGTTATCGAGGTGAAGTTTTCCTCCCATCTTGGGAGAGGGACCCTTTGGTAGAGTGTATACCAATTTTGTTTAGTTTAAGTTAACCTAAAGAGGTCTCATAGGATCTTGAGAAGCTAAGTGAAAAGAACATGGTATGATAATGAACATGTAGACCCATAGATATCCATATCTAAGTGCATGAGGATGTGTTACCATGGAAGTAACCGGTATGGGGCCTGAACAAGGTAGGCAGGTCACCCTGACCCCTATGAGAGGATGAAAGACAGCCCTCGAATGCAGAAAGAGAGATGATGAAGGCTTGGGTAAGGTTCTAGGTTGGACATGTACTATGATAGAATCCTCAGTCTATCCTAGGGTCAGGTAGGTATAAGACCGATGGAAGTAGGGGTTGCCTAATTCCCTAGTTGCACATGACCATAGGATCGGGAGGTAACAGTTATCATTGTCTGAGGGCCATGGGTTAGGAGATTGATCACCTTCATGAACTAATGAGACCCAAAGGGCAGATGAGTAGGGCACTCTCTGAATGCATAAGGCAAGAGGGATGACCCCAAAAGTGTCGGCACCCTATAGACCTAGAGGAAATGACCAAGGATTGTGTGGTGACCCAAGTAGGTTCGAGACCAGTTTCCATGGAAGTAACTCTGATATCAAGATGATTGTAATATAGAGGTATAAACGACACATTTCAACTTATATTTAAAGGTGTACGGGCAAGATGGGATGTACCATCTCTACTCTTGGAACAGGAAGAACTCTGGATTTGGACTACAGCCAAATGCTTATTTCCTCTTGTTATGGGAGTGAGAGATAGGACAGTACACATGCCATACACCAAGGATAAAGATGATGTGGGTTGGAACGTTTCCATAAGATATGAGGATAGAGAGGATAACATACCCTGGTAAAGTGAATGATCCATGGATGGTTTGCAAACACTAAAAGGAATGAGGTAGTCACCTCAAGAGGATGTTTTGAGATATGAGTCATAAAGGTTGAGATGATCACCAAGAAGATGAGCTTGAAAGTGTTCTAAAAAAAAGACATACTTATTGTTCGAGTTTGAGATGATAAGTGAAATACATGGAAGTGTATGTCTTCAATGTTACCTAATACCTAAGGATGTGAAGTGGTAATGGACACCCAGGTTGAGATATATCTGCCTAGTTTGGCTAGAAGAGGTTGTTAGACTAACCCTAAGTTTGGAAAAGAAGATATGTTTGGCTAAAACTTTGATGTAACAAGATCAGTTAATGGTTGTTTGGTTAGCCAGTCTAGTCCTTGATGCAATGAAAGGATGGTGGTAGAACCTCAGATACATTTCTTTGGATAGGAAGGTAATGAAACCCTGATGAGAGTGGTTTAGGGTTTCAAGGAATCGATCTTGAGGAATCATGACATACATGAAATCACAATTTTAAGATCACCATACACCATAGTACTACTTAGATAATGGGTGGTAGCAGTACTGTGGATGTTGGAGATGAGGTTGCATGTGGTATGTTGCCATGCATGACAAAAGGTGAAGGATGAACATCGGTAACCCAATGCATTGATATAGAGGATAAAGAGTTCCCAAGCAGGAATGGGAGTTCATCACTATGGATGTGGTGATAAGTCTCCCCTAGACCAACGAAGGTCAAGATGCAATGTGGGTTATGGTAGATCACATTACCTAGATGATATAAGAAAGAAAGTGTTCTGTCAAGGGACATATTTGGTTGAACTACCCATGAGAGAGATGGTTTAGTTACACCATGATGCGAGTTCAAAGGTTCTTGAGTTTGACCTAAAGGTTCCCTTCCAAAAGGTTGAAGTAGGTACATGAAGAACTCGATGTTAGTACAGTTTATCACCCCTAACTAATGGTTAGTATGATCCAGACTAAAGGGTCTAATGAGGGCATATGTGCTCATTTAGGGTGATGGATAGGGACAGTTCTTGTCCTAGGAAAGATGTAATGATGACCACCGTAGCCAATATCGGGATTTAAAGAAGCTTTGTACGGGAGGTTGTGTCGGTCACCACTTTAGTAAGGTGATGTTGGTGAAAGGACCACATGATGGTTAGAAAAGGACCACAGTGCGAGTAGATGAAGTTGCTTTAATCGTGAAATGGTTGAAAGGAGCCTAGAGATGACAAGAGTCATGAGAAAATGCAAAGTAGACTGACATGCAGTTCACTATGGGAGAATATGTGACGTGAAAAAAAAAAATCCGACCCCTCTGAGCTATAGCTAAGAAGGCCAAGTCCCCGACACATGGGTCCATTTGAGATGGATTGGTGGAGAAGGTTAAGTTTGATCTTACCCCTAAGGATAAAGTAATGTGTGATGAATTCCATGTGTCCAATTTAGAGCATTATGTGAGGTACCCAGACCATGTGCGGAGCAATGAACCTAGTGAGCCCGGGGGAGGCTGAAATGACCTGAGTCACCGGTGCAGTTTATAGATGCCAGGATGAAAGAACTCAGAGAAAAGAATATGTGATGATAAAGGTTCTTTGGTAGTGCCATGAGTATAGTAAAGCCACATAGGGGACAATGATGGACATGGAAAAGTCTTATCCTAAATTGTTTGTTTATTTGATAATAATTTTGAGGACAAAATTCCTATAAGAGGGGAAGGATGTTACAACCCTGATTTTGGGTTCATTTGGTGAGAAATGTAATTTCTCATATTAAATATATTTGAACAAATAATGATGTAATTTGTTTTGAATACATAGATTTTGTTTACAATAGCCTTGATGTTTGTGTCGTGGGCTTTATTGGCTATTAGGCCCAAATAACAAGAATATTCAATTAGTGAATGAATAATTGAATATTTGAGGAAAGAAAAACGTGGAAACCTCTAGAAGGCAAATCCAAAGAGGGATTTTGTGCCTCTTGGGTTCCTTGGGTACCAAGGAGTCCAAATTTGCATAAAGAGTGCAATAAGAAAAGAAAAGATCAATTAAATATTTCTTTATTAAGAAAGAAATTGAAAACATTGGTAAAATGTGGAAAATAAGTAAAAAGAGGTACAATTGAGTTATCCTTAGTGGAATTTCATATCCCAAGGATTCCTAATAATAAAAGGAATACCAATGAGGAAAATAAAAGAAAAATAAAGAGAAATCCTCAAAAAGAGCTATTTTAATAAGAAATAAGCAAGATAATGAGAAATAATAAAGAATAATGCAATTAGATGCATCTTGAATGATAATGAGTATCCAATAAAAAGGATTTTGAAATAATAGAGTTTCTTGGGATCCAAGGAGTCCCAATAAAGAGGAAAGAAAGAGAAAATACCAAAATTGCAAAATAAAAGGATAATGGGAATACATAATTAATAGATTATGTAATATGGATAAAAAGGAAGTATTTCCTACTTAAGGAGATATATAATTTCAAGACCAATGAATTAAAACCCAAGAGCAAGGATATCAAAAGAGATAATTCTCGAATTTCTTAATAACCAAAGAATATGGATAAACAAGGAAATAAGTAAGAGAAAGAAGTTTACTTCTCGTGGATGTAATAGGTTTCCTTATGAGAGAGAACTTGATTTCTCTTGGATGAGCGTCCTAGGGCATTGAGACCTTCCCCTAT
This sequence comes from Alisma plantago-aquatica, assembly GCA_963693085.1. Lineage (NCBI taxonomy): Eukaryota > Viridiplantae > Streptophyta > Magnoliopsida > Alismatales > Alismataceae > Alisma > Alisma plantago-aquatica. The sequence goes on along the minus strand of OY856413.1, from coordinate 1,081,827,062 downwards.
AAAAGGGGTAGACCCCCTGGATCGAGTTCCAGAGAATCCAAGCATCCTTCTCTATCTCCCATCTTCTTCTTTACAAACAAACCCTAGGGTGGAGGAGTAGCACGTCTATGAATGAACGTGGAACCAATGGATAATCTTGTTGGATGCTGGATGTCCCCACGACCTCATAGAATGATGCGGTCATCGTCCCTGTGCTCCTACACTCCCACACGATGCCTCAAGCCAGCTGCAGCACGGTCGCGGTTGCAGCTCTGCTGGGCGCGATCCCGGCCGACCAGATGTGTGCCAAAGGCCCCCTCACCTATGAGAGGGCACAACAGAGGTAATGGAAGAGCCTCCTGGGATCGAGGGGATTTGGAGTTGAGAGACATAGCCACACAAGGGGCGGCAGCAACACGCTGTCGCAAGGTTGAAGAGGAGGGAGCGGTCATTGGACCATTTTTCCCTCCGAAGTGCAAAGAAATGAGTAGCCACGCCGGGGGTATTTGCATAATTCGGTTATAAACTCAAAGGTGGTCCGTGTTGCATGCATGAGGTGACGTGGCAGCTTCTGGTTGGTCCAAAAAGGTAACTTTTGTAAACTTCATAACTAAAGATTGGTAACTCCGATTAGGACATATAAGATATGAATTTTGACCAAGAGAACGAGAGGAATACAATAAAAATGATATTAAAGGTTGATTCCATTCCTAATTACAAAATTACAATAAGTTGATGAAAAATGCATTAAAGTTAATTTAAAAACCCTATTTGTGATTAAAAGTTGAATCTAGTATGCTTAATGGGTTAATTGAAGTATTAATAACCTGTTGAATGATAATGTTAGATTCAAACCTGATCTAGATGAAATTTGCATGATTTAGGGTTTTTACCCTATATGAGAATGATTAAGTATTTAGAAACCCTAATTTAGGGTAAAAGAGGATAAGATCATATATAATTTGAAAAATGTGAAAATACGTTGTTAAATGATGGTTCTAATCTATTTCGAGCATTAAAGTTCCTAATTATGGATAAAAACCCTAAATGTAGCAATTAGGGTTTTCTCATGAATAAAAGGTAGAATTATGGCAAATCGAGTTCATATGTGATTAAATTGTAATGAACTTTGAATTGATGATGGATGCGCATAATGATCTTGTAATGGATTAAAAGGATAGAAATAGTAGCTTTTATGTAAAAGAAGCTTAATGAAATTAATTAGTGGTTAATGGTACCTTTAAATCCGAAAATAGGATTATATGTTGTTAAGATAACCTTAATATTGAAGAATAGATGAGATAATTAGGGTTTATGAGTAATGGTATAAAATTAGGGTTTAATATGATAAAAGATGAAGGGAAACCCTAATTGCAAAACAAAACCCTAAAATGGATACAGAAACCCTAGAAAGTGAATCCAAATCAATAAAGTAGATTCTTGATAAAGTGTGTAATAAATAGAGTACATATTCTTGGCATGAATTTTGTGATTGTTGAATTGCTTGCTTGGATTGCTTTCTTGGTTGGATTTTCTTAATGCTTGTGAAATCATCAAATCAGGTATGTGGTTACGCTTATGAGTAATCACTTTAGTTTGACGGTGATTTCCGAACGTGTTTATCGGTTGCTTGAAATTAACTGTTGGATGCCTTTTATTTCATGCAACTATATAGAGTGATTATGACTATCACTATGAACATATATATAACTGGATAGATCTGAGTCCACCTCTGTGGCTTGTAAAGGCTAAAAAGGGGTAACCTAGAGTAATGTCTAGGTTATCATGGGTTAGAAATTGGGCTACCAAGTGTAGTGCCATGAGACCCTTTAGCATGTCATGAGTTAAGGAGCGGGCCACTTACGAGTAGTGCCATGTGACTCAACCCTAGAAATTGGTTCACCTATAGGTGGGACCATGAGGCGTTTAATGGGGAGCTACTATAAGGAAAGTAGTTTCCACAACACAGAGGATAGGGAATGCATGGATCACACAATTATATTTAAAACATAAAATTGTTTGTTAAATGGTAATTGGCTGCAATACATTGTTATCATAGTTGCACGATTATTGTTTCCCCCACATACCAGCTTTGGCTGACCGATGATTTGTTTGTCGGCATTTTGGGTACAAGCCAAAAAGGTCAAACAGTAAATAGTTATATTGTGAAATACATGAAGTAATATACTAGGATGATTAGTTAGAGTAGAATCCATAAGTGGATAGAAGGTTAGAGATCCAAGTTTTCGAAAAGGTATACAAAAGTTTATTTTCTTACAACTTTTCAATTTAGTCAGTTAAAATTTAATAATTGTTCTTGGTTAATTGTCGAACCTTTGATCCAGAAAATTATGGGTGTGGCTTCGACCTCTCAGTCTCCCTTAATTGGGGGTTACCGGAAGGTGGGGTCGTAATAGGAAATGTGTTGTCTTAGTCAACCTATCAACTATCACCCATATGGAATCATGACCTTTGGTTGTTCTAGGAAAACCAACCACAAAGTCCATGGTCACATGATCCCATTTCCACTACAGTATAGGCAAAGGTTGCATTGTTCCTGTGGGCTTTTGATGTTCAGCTTTAACCTGTTGACACACTAGACACTGCATAACAAACGCATCTACATCCTTCTTCAATCCTGGCCACCAATACATATCCTTCAAGTAACGATACATTTTGGTGCTCCCTGGATGCATTGCATACATCGAAGAATGAGCTTCCTCTAAAACTAACTTCCTTAAGTCATTGGCATCAGGTACTACCATCCTACCATGGTAACAGACTACCTGATCCTATGATTCATGAAAGCCATCTTGTTTCTCACTACCATACTCTAACCTGATTTGTTGAACCACAACATCAGCTTGTTGTACTTCTTTAATCTGTTGTCTTAGAGTAGGTTTCACTTGCATCTTAGCTAATAACCCAGCTAACAACGATACCTTAAGTTGTATATTATTTTGCCTCAAGGATATAAACATATCTCTTTTAAAGCACACTAAGGAGTTCAACTATGCTTTATCTAAGGCTGGGGATGATGATTTCCTACTTAGTGCATCAGCCACTACATTAGCCTTCCCTGGATGATAATCAATTGTACAATCATAGTACTTGATTAAATCTATCCAACGATGTTGTCTCATGTTCAACTCATGTTTGGAGAGGATATATTTTCGATTCTTATGGTTTGTGAAAATCTAGAATGTTTCTCCATAGAGATAATGTCTCCAAATCTTCAAAGCATGGACCACAACAACTAACTCTAGAACATGTGTCAGATAATTCTCCTCGTGTTTCTTAAGCTGTCGAGAGGCAAAAGAAATCACTTGATTATCCTGCATCAACACACATCCTAAACCATTCTTAGATGCATCACAAAAAACTATATGCCCCTTCCTTTGCTCAGGTAACACCAACACAGGTGCACTTGTTAACCTTCCTTGCAACAACTGGAAAGAATGTTGACACTTTTCATTCCACACAAAAGGAACCTCCTTCCTGATCAACTTGGTTAGGTGTAAAGCTATAGAACTAAAGTTCTTAATGAACCTCCTACAATAGCCTACCAGTTCTAGGAAACTGCATATCTTTGTCGCTGTCTTTGGTTGTTCTGATTGCAGGATAGATTCTACCTTCTTAGGATCAACACGGATACCTGAGGCAGATATTACGTGTCCTAGAAAAGAAACTTCTGGTAACCAGAACTCACATTTGCTAAACTTAGCATACAGTTTATGCTCTCTTAGCAAAGTTAAAGCCTGACGAAGGTGATGCTCATGCTGTTGAGAATCTCTACTATATACCAGGATGCCATCTATAAAGACTACTATGAATTGATCAAGAAAAGGTCAAAAGATTCTATTCATGAGTTCCATGAATGCAGTTGGTGCATTAGTTAGTCCAAACGACATAACTATGAACTCATAGTGACCATACCTTGTCCTAAAGGCAGACTTAGGTATGTCACTTTCCTTGATACGCAATTGATGATATCCCGACCACAGATCTATCTTAGAGAAGATAGTTGCACCACACAACTGATCAACAAGTCATTGATCCTTGGCAGAGGATACTTATTCTTTATGGTTAATTTATTCAACTATCTATAGTCGATGCATAACCACATCAATCTGTCATTCTTTTTAACAACGAGAACCGAAGAACCCCATGGTGAAGTACCCGGTCAGATAAAACCTTTCTCAAGCAAATCCTGTAATTGTTTATTAAGCTCTGCCATCTTAGCAGGTGCCATTCTATACAGTGTTTGTGCTATTGGTTGCATGCCTGAGATTATATTAATCTCAAAATCAATCTCTCAGGGCAGAGGCACACCTGGAAGTTCCTTACAGAACACATATTCAAAATCCCTAACTATCAGAACTTTAGAAAGATTAGAGCTCTCCATTGTGGTGTCTACCACATGTGCTAAGAATGCAAAGCATCCTTGTCTCATTAGCTTCTCAGCTACCATAGCTAACACAAGACAGGTTGGAAGAATCTTTTTATCTCCCTGAAAGATCCATGTGTCAGCATCATCTGTGAACACAGCTTGCTTGGAATCACAATCCAAGAAAACCTTATACTTTTCTAGGGTGTCCATCCCAAGAATTATATCGAACCCATGCATCTAAAGTAGTATAAGATCCACTTGAATGTGATGTTTAGAAAAGGAAAGAATGCAGGGAGTACACACCTCCCGAAGTACTACAGATCCCAGCAAAGGGGTTTCTAATAACAGGCTATCTGTTCTATGACTAACAGTCATAGTGCAGTCATCAATCACTCTTCGAGTGATAAAGGAATGTGTAGCACCCAGATCAATTAAAACAGATACAAAGCATGATGAAGACATATCAGAATGAAATAGTTCCATCTCACCTGTCACAACTCGAGGGTTGACTACTACTTTGGGTTGATTCATCACATAGAATCTCACTATCGCTTGTTGTTGACCCTGTGCTTGGTTGTTGGGTGCCGACGTACCATCTTGGGATGCTTGTCCACGTCCTCGAGCGCTACTTGAAAATTGTCGCCTCTGAGAGCCTTGCTGACTTTATCTCTGAGGTTGAGTCACACTTGCATCCCTAGCTCGACAATCTTTCATCAAATGCCCCATCTTTCTGCATATAAAACAACCTCTGATCTCCTTTTGTGGCCTGGGTGGTCCTATTACTGATACTGATGCTGAGCTGTGGGCTCCCTCTGGTGGTAAACTATGGCCTCTACCCCTATTCGACGTCCATTGCATTTGGGTATTGAATCTTGGTGGTGCTATTGGTGCAGAAAATCTCAGTTTCTTAAAACCTTCAGACCTCTGTCCTTGGAACTGAGTATACACCTTCTTACTCTTAGTATGATGCTTCTCAATCACTGACCTTTCTATCTATCTCACAGACTCCACAAAGGTGGTGAACCTCTCCCTGTTCTCTAAGGCAGACACTGGAGTGGTCAATTCAGCGTTCAACCCCTTCTCAAAATAGCGAATTCTTTCTTCATCAGAGCTGCCATATGCGGACATAACCGCAAAAACTCCATGAACTTAGCTTCATACTCACTAATGTTCATTAGTCCCTGCCTTAACCTCTCAAACTGAGAGATCTTCTCATCTAGAAACGTCTTAGGGAAATATCTACTAATGAATTCTCGTCAAAATATTTCCCATCCGATCTCAACACCTATCCTCTTGCCCTATTCTATTGTCCACCAGTGGCCATCACTCCCTTTTAGAAGGTATACCACATGCCTCACCTTCTCTACTTCAGGGATATTGAGAATTCTAAAGGCCTTCTCTAGCTCAGTCAGCCACATGTTCGCATTTTCTAGGTCATCTGTTCCAGCATAATATGTGACTCCTACCTGGCGAAGCCGTTCAAAATTCTTGCCGAATCCCTATCCTTCATTATGGGTTGGTGCCCTAGGTGCAGGTGGTGGCATCCTATCCACCATATGCATCATGGTTGCCATGAACTGCCCAAACAAATCATGGAAGGTTGGGTTTTCAAGTGCACCTTGGTTAAGCTGGGGATGTTCAAGCACTGGTTCGTCCCTATCCTAATCCCTTACTCCTCTTCCTGGTGCAGCAATGCTGCTCTCAGCAGCATGTTCTTCATGTGATCCAGACATCTTTAAGTTCTTCTTCTCCTCCTATATGAGAAGAAGACACTATCAGATAACTGGAAGATACTAGAACAGACTCAACAACCTTAATCCTATGTCTCTGTAGACTCAGCAAACCTAGAGCTCTGATACCAACTAAACTGAGACGACCCGACACTAAATTAGATCGTCACAATGTAAATAATTTTGGAATTAAACATAAGTAGTGGAATTACTAAAAATCACTAAAAATTAAAACCATTTACAAAGAGATCCAAACACAGGAAAACTCTTTCATCAAGAACTAATGTATTTCATTTACATCCTAGTTCATAAGTACATATCTTGTACCGTCTCATCTCGAGAATTACAGGCATTAACTGCCTTATTTAAACTATACACACACAACATAAAAACCTTGAGGAATCAAGCCAAAATCTCAGATCGATTCATTAAAAGTACTAACTACTAACTCTGAGGACCTGAGAGTACAGAGACGACGCTTACGACTATCAATACAAAACATGACAACCAGTGTCTCCACCTGAGGTATCACTATTGTATCTATTGATGTTGCTGCTATTGTTCTTCCCCTGCTGTAGGGTTTCTACCTCTTCTTCTATGTCTACCTAAAAAGTTGGATCCCACAGAGGTGAGACAATTGAAATTGTCCCAATGACATATATAACTCTCCGCCAGAAATATTATGATTGCAAATTAATAGAATAAAACTGAGCAGAAGAATCATATATGTTCATCAACAGATAATTCAATGTCTAAACAAATTAGAGCAATATTCTTATTCAAAGCATTTCAACTATATCTTGATAAAGCAGCATGTTACTTATCCCATAAGGGATTGAAGAACATATATAACATTTAACCATCTAAGATATGCTAAATAAGGTATCATCAATCAGTGATTCTCGTATTTCAACCTTAAGCAAATACACTACATGACTGATTACATTTTACAATCATACTTAAGCCCTGAGTAGATGAGGTATACCACTCATACTCCAACTGACCATTGCGAAATCGAAATTGGTACCATACATAGGTCAAGGAAGAGCTAGATTCCCATGACCTCATCCTCCTCTATCAGTGTGAGGACAAAATGCAGGACATCTTATGTCTCTGCTAAATAGCTTTCCAGGGTATACTGGCAACTTCTCTATAGAGTTACAGTGGCAACTATACTCTCTTCGCAATCGAGAGATTTCATGTTTATCTCACATTGATCCGGTATTAACATGGTCGGGAGATTCAAGATACATCCATCCCGACATTCGGGAGATTAGTGATACATCCATCCCGACATATATAATGAAGGATTTAGAGATTTAATGTTTATCTCACATCAATTCCTCCATTAGGGCGTAAGGATATTCACGCCCATAACCCCCACATACTCAACAGTATGCCCTCCAGGAGTTTCCGTAGGAAAACCTGTTTCACCATCACCAAATACTGACGATGATGGATCTATGGTCAGGGCTCTACATGATAAGATTTCACTTAATTAATTAAGTACATTACTATATTTTTTAGCATCAGTCAGGTTGTCAAACATAAATCATTATAACAAATGCTACAAAGAATGAGTAATACTTCTATCAAGTACTTTTCAAAGCTTTATAAAACATTGGGATCTCAATCCCTTGTCACAGCAGGGTTATTCTCATCCCTTAACATATCATCATCATGAGTATGGAATATGGGTATTCAAACCCTCAGTTCATTAGAGAATACATGTTACCACTTATCAGGTATCTAATACCTTCAAGTCATCTGACCAAGGTAAACATGATACTTGCAATACATGCATCTCACATGGCTCTTAAAGCCCATTAATCTCTTGTTACCTCTCACTAGGCAACACAACATATTATGGCTCACAAGGCCCATAAAACAATTTCAATAGTAAAACATCATAGCTCATACCTGGCTATGTCCAACATCTCATGATACCAGCATGATTAGTACACAAAATAATAGTTATATCAATTACATACCAACACTGTGCAATGTAATGGCAGCATCACTATTCACCCATTAGGGTTAGGGTTTCCCAAATTCATGTCAATTAGGGATACTCATCCCATTACCCAAAATTAGGGTTATGGTTTATCATCATATTACCCAACATTAGGGTTTCGTGCATTGTAAACCAAAATCAGGATTTCACATACTTTCCCCCTATATTAGGGTAGGATTTCTTATACTTTCTCCCTATATTAGGGTAGGATTTCATATACTTTCTCGCTATATTAGGGTAGGATTTCATACACTTTCTCCCTATATTAGGGTAATATTTCATATTACATTACATAACATCGCCCTGGATTAAAGTTTCACATCACATCTCTATATTAGGGTTTCACATGACATCATCCTTAATTAGGGTTTCACTTAAAATTACTACATTAGGGTTTTACATGACATCACCCTTGATTAGGGTTTCACATGACATTACCCTTAATTAGGGTTTTACATGACATTACCTTGAATTAAGGTTCATTATAACTTTTCCCCAAATTAGGATTTCACATGATATCATCCTTAATTAGGGTTTCACATAACATCACTGCATTAGGGTTTTTCATTATATTACCCTGAATTGGGATTTCTCATATCATCACCCTAGATTAGGGTTTCACATGATATCATCCTTAATTAGGGATTCACATAACATCATCCTTAATTAGGGTTTTGGCTCATCAACCTTCTCGATTAGGGTTTCATGATCTCTTTATCAAGGATCGTAGCCTAACTACATATTTTTCTCATGTTGATAGTGTTGAGGCTTAACCACTACATGATTATCATACATGTATGGATTTCTATCTCTCTCATCCTCTCTAGGATGTTAATTACTTCAAACTTGATTAGATTAGGTCATCCCTTCATTCAAGTTCATGTGTTGAGGCATTACTTCCGTAAGCATCAAAGGTTAACCCCTTTTAGGATACTAACCATCTTAGTACCCTAAAGGTACAAACATTGTAATTATCTTTGATATACATCATTATTAATCATAGGGTTTAAAAATACTTACATGGTTTAAGTCAATTAGACCGTCAAATGGTCTTGAGGTACTAGACCTTTAAATGGTCTTTGAATCAATTGCACTTCCATACGGTTTGAAGACTGTTAGACCTTAGACGGTCTTGGTCCCAAAACCTTCAATCGGTCTTAAGACTATTAGTACATCAAACAGTCTTGACCTCAAAGTCCCTAAATGGTTTGAGACCGTTTGAATAAAATATAATTAATCCTAAACGGTTTTGAAACTGAATTAGCAACTTATCATTGAAAATGATTGAACATCAAATGGTTTGAGATCGGTTGCTCTCCAAATGGTCTGAAGATCATTTGATCCCAAACGGTCTCAAGTCTGTTTGGTCCAAACCACCTTGAAACTGAATGGACCAATTAGGGTTTCCTCCAATCAATCAATTGATTTTAGGGTTTTCTTTATTGAATCACACATCAATTGGACCATTAAAAGTACATCAAATAACAACCCTTGAATCTCCAATCATCCATCACAACCCTTGACCTCCAAACAGTCTTGAGACCGTTTGAGCCAAACAACTTAGAAATCAGCTCAACCAATTTAGGGTTTCAACCATTCAATCCAATTAGGGTTTGTAATCAATGGATAACCCATTCTTGAATCCATTATAATTAAATCAATTTGATCCATTGGATCTTCATCATTCACATCAGCAATTAAGCCCAAACGGTCTTGAGACCGTTTAACCTCAAACGGTCTTGAGACCATTTGATCACCAAACGGTCTTGAGACCGTTTGGCCATCAAAACTCATAATTTTATGCCCATGATTTTTGTTGAGGTGTGTGCTAAGATGACATCATCATCTTCAATCTACAAAACTTCGAAATTTTCTGTGATCTTTGCATTAATTTCATCAACTAATCAAAGGAAAGTTTGGGAATGAAAAAGGAATCAACATATAATGAAGAAATGAAATCAATAATGATACTTAAGGGTTCAAGTTATATAACCCGCCTTGAAAATTGAATTCAAGCTTCAAGCTTCACGTTCTCAATGGTGAATGAAGCTTCCTCAACTTCCAAAGGCTCATCCTCAAGTCTTTAAGTGAAATGAATGGCTAAGGTTGAAGATTGAATGAAGAAAAGGAGAAATTAAGCATTGAATTTCGATTTCCACCATGAAATTAAGGTTGAAGATGACTATGGAGATCACCTACAGGTTGGGGCACGTACTCCTACTATTCCTAAGATCCCTTGTGTTCAACCAAAGCAAGGAAAGAAAAAGGAATCGAAAAAGCCTTTCATGTGGGTTGAAAATGGGATGTATATAAGGGAATTTCAATGAGAGAGAAAGTGATAAATAATTCCTTCAACTCCCAAAATTGGTGCCACATACTCCCCTCAATCCCTTTCATATGAATCCATCTCCCCCACCTTGTAATACCTATTCATTATCCATGAATTAAAAGAAGACAAATTAAGCAACTTAACCATTTTAATAATAATATCCAATATTAGTGGGTATTACTCTTTAATTAATGTGAGTGGGCTCTCCACTCACTTTACATATTTGGTTGCCTTTACAAGGAAAAAGGACGTCCATACTTATAAAAATTAAAAAATCTCATTTTTGGTTGAATGACACTTCCATTAATATATTTATTTTTGCATTAAATTGAATTAGGGTTTCAATTGTGCTTAAATCTTGATTATTTTTAATATCAAGGTTCTCTCTCCTCCAAAGAGATTCAAATGAGACACCCCTCTGATTTTGTTGTCTCTAATTGATACCAAGAAACATTAGGGACTCTCAAGAAGTGATATTTTGCATATTGAACCCTGGGTTTTGGGTAAATTGCACATTACACCAAAACTAGGTTTTAATGCACAAACATTTCTTAATAAGCTCTTTCTTGGTGCTCAGGTTTTCACAAGCCATACCTCTGCATAATTCTCATTCTTATGATGCTTCAACACTTGAGGAACATTTCATCATGTAACATTTGCAAGTTAACCCCTCAACTTGGGTAATTTGCACTTTAGTCCAAAATAGGCTAAACATTGTTTTCAACGTTATTAAAAAAGGACTAAAATTGAAACATAAATTTCTCTTGATCCTTAATTACTTTTTCAAAATATAAGAGCAATCATATAATTATCTTTCTTAAAAAAAACATCTAGGGTTAGAGCATAACCCAGGTCAGGGATGTTACATTGATTCTTTTAATACAAAATGCATAACATGTAAGAAGACCCGATTCTAAAATGATGCAAACTGATTCTAGGACCGTAAATAAAGGGCGTTAGTGTTGTAGATACCTTGAGTATTTCTCTAAGCAAACAAGTATTCCTTGAGAATGTAGTCGATATAGAAAAGAACAGGGTGGTATATGATATATAAACTCCCTTGATAATGCTTTTCCTTTACCCATTGCACATATGGTTAATATGGTTTAAATTTTATATTACCAACCATTGCACGTATTAATATGGTTTAAATTTTATAGTAACAAACATAATTCTTAAAGGATTGACACCCTGCTTGTGGTGAGAAACAAGATGATTTGCACTTTTATTTTCTGATTGTTGTCTTGTTTAAGTTGTAGGATGAATGTGACATAACCCCTTTTAAGGGAGAAAAAAGACATTCTAACCTGCACCATTTATAAATAAGTATGGAAACGAGTTTCATAATATGTTCCTTTCTCTACTTTTCGTTCAATGTTTAAATTTTGGTATTTTTGGGTCTAAGTAGATGTGATTTTTTCTGATTAGTCTAGACTCCTAATTATCTATTTTGATTGTATGTCTTTGTTCATCTTAAATCCATATCTATGATTGGATAAATGAGAAACTCTTGCAAATCGGTCTGGTTTACTTCTCTCCTTTTCAGCTATATATGGCATACGACAAACCAGACCCAACCCCATATAACTTCTTATTTTTCTCTTTTTTAGAAATTGTATGCGGCTGATTTATGACATTAGAGTTGTAGCAGCCACCAAGCAGTGCTTCTACAGTCTCTAGCTGACCTCTTGCATCTGCTTTGGCTAATGTTTTCATATAAAATCTAAACTACAAAAAATAATGTTTTAGTTGCTGCCATTTTGATGCGATGATTTTGAGTCGCATTTATAGACTTGTTTTACTCGCGTTCTATGCATTTATTGGTCATTTTGGTGGTTAATATCGCATAATTCAATTACTTTAGTCTATGATCCTTCTCAATGTCAAATCTCTCTGATTTTATTGTTTTGAGCATAAATGGTTACAATAATATGTTTTATCTCTGCTTATGTGGTTTTGTCTTGAAATTTCAGGAAAAATACATATATGCAGTTGTCGATACCATCGACGGAAGTCGATACTATCGACACAGCCATAGGCAGCCAGCCATAAGGAGTAGCACATAGTCGATACCATCGATAGGGAAGTCGATGGTAGCAACGTACCATCAGGTTATTGGTGAGTAGACAGTCGATACTATCGACCACAAAGTTGATACTATCGACACGTGGAGTTTCAGCGACGAAAAAGGGATACAACCGACGCCTAACAGAGTCGATACCATCGACCCGCATCGATGGTATCGAGTTAGCATCAGGTGCAACGAAGAAAAGAAAAGAAGACTTGCCGATATCGCGCAGAGTCGATACCATTGACTCGCGTCGATGGTATCGACACCGTCAGATCAGAGCTTGGTTTAGATCAACCTAAATCCGACGGCTGTGATATTTTTGCAACCTAACTCAGTGATTATACCTAATGATGGGGGCCAAGAGCATGGAATCATGTCATTAGCCGCTGCACACGTCCCGAGTGGGTGTGGAGAGAAGAACGGAGCCCAGAAGCACGCCCCGATCATTCCGAAAGCTGAAGAAGACATTTTCCACCGCTGAAAGGCTGTAGATCGCGCATTCTACGCCGAGGAACGCTTGGATCTTCTCCGTTCAGGGGTTTCATTACTTATTCACGTTTTTCTCCATGTTTCCCCTTTTCTCAATCATGTTTTGCTCTGAGATGAACATGCGGGGCTAATCCCCTTTATCTTTAGGACCGGGAGTAGCCCGGGCAAGCATTGTATGACATTTTTATCATAGTAATTCATAATTTATCTCTTAAATCTGTGGTATGATTTCATTTTCTCAATTATATTGTTATGCTTGATCACCATGATGATAATCTAATGCCTTTAATTAATTTGAAAGAAGAATTAACAGTTAAAAAGAGACAAAATTCACATTAATTAACAAATCCCTTGAACAAGGCGATATACGGTTAATGGTGGAAACCCAGATGTCAATTCTAATGCATCTAGTTTAGGGTATAGGTTACTACGACGGTGGAACCGACCTAGACATAGGTAGTGAATTGTACCATGACAGTGGACAATTCTGACTATAGGCCACTACCCGAATTGAGAGATGAACCGGAGTAACTATATCGAAATTCATACAATGAAAACCCGCGGTGAAACCGCAATCCTAAAGATCTCCATTTGAATTGATTAAACTAAACATTTAATCGATTGCTTTGTTTTATTTTCTTTTCTTTTATTTTTACAAACAACTCTCATAACCTTTTATTGGTCTAGCTGATTGTGAGTAGTTAGTAGTAGTCTTCTGATAATTTAGTGTCCCTGAGTTCGACTTGGGCCTCATAAAGGCCTATACTACATTGACGCGTGCACTAGCGTTATATGCACGGTAAAATTGTGTCACATTTCAAAATGCCGGAGAACATTATTCACACTCACATAGGTCTGATTATTTTACATACCCTAGGCCAATGGGTTTCATGAATTGGACATGACCAAACATCTTACACTATATGGAAGAGTAATTATAATTGATCTAATTTGACCTAGCATGCCCTAGATCATAAATAATTATGTATAATATGACCTAATAATCAAACTTAAGTTCTCCAAATTTATACTATATTGACCTAAATGAAATCTAATTTGATCAACTCAGACCTAAACCCCTCAAATCAGAATTATATACCTCAATTAGATTTGTTTTCTCCGCTCAGACCTGATCGCCAAAGTGACATTATTTGGCCTAATTCAAACCTGATTTTACATTACCCTACCTAATCAGATCTAAGTCTTAAATAAATCCTACAAAAAAATGTATAAATAAATATCCATCCTTTTAAAATGACAACAACTAAAATAATATTTTCTTTAGTTTAGATTTTATATTAATATAATAAAAATTTCCTTGTTTTCAGTTAATATGGTTGAGATTTTATATTTCTTGTTTCTGATTAATATGGTTTAGATTTTATATTAATAAACATAATTCTTAGGGGCTCGATGCCCAGTTCGAGGCAACTTGCCTAACTCCTTAGGGGGGGGTTGTGCGAGTATAAATAATGTTCTCCAGCCTCTTCAAATGACACCAACTGAAACATTATTTTTTGTAGTTTAGATTTTATATGAATAAAATCTAAATTGGTGGGATGGAATCAACACTTTTTATGCTAATGCAGGAGAAATATTTTGCAACAAAAACATTATCTTTATCACACTATATATTACTTCTTTTATAATCTTTATGAAAACTTCATTTTTTAATTAATATGCAAAACGCATTAAATTGGTACTATTTTAAAATGCAATTACATGATATTTTTTAGGAGACATGGATAAAAGTTGGATCAATACAGGAAAATCTAAACATGATCGTTGCAAAAATGCATTCATGATAGGATTCACTTCCTTTTTGGATTTTGCTTTTAGGAATCATCTCGAGGTGAATTGCCCATGTGTGAAATGTGAAAATAAGATTTTCTACAATCGTGAGAAAATACAATTGCATGTAATCAAATACAAATTTCTATCGACATACACTAATTGGGTGTATCATGATGAAAAATAAGAACATTTGTCCAACCAACCTTTTGATAGACCTTTTGATGATATAGATGGCCTAATTAATGATGCTTGCTATGATCATGTAGAAACGAGTGATAATGATGTTGAGAATGATACTGAACACCCTTTACATGATGATAACAAGTTTGATGAATTACTGAAAGAAGCTTGTGAACCACTATATCCGGGTTGTGATAACTTTTCAAAACTATCATTTATTGTTCACCTACTTAGACACAAATGCTTGAATAAAACTAGCAATAAGGGAATGCCAAATTATTTGGAACTTCTTAATATATTCTTACCTAAGGGACACAAGCAGTCAACAAAATGGTATGAATGTTGAAATCTCATGTCTTCATTAGGATTGAACTTTTAGATTATTCACGCATGCCCCAATGATTGTATATTATTTAGGGGTGAGCACCAAGACTTGGATAGGTGCCCAAAGTGTAATACTTCTAGGTGGAATGATACTTTTAAGGGAAGAAAGATAAAGATTAAGAAAATGACACCCAGAAAAGTGCTTAGATATTTTCCTTTAACTCCAAGACTTAAAAGATTATTTAATTTAAGAAAGACTGCTTCTTTAATGATTTGGCACTCTAGTAGTCCGACTGGTAAGACGGGTGAAATGGCACATCCTAGAGACTCTGATACTTGGTAGGATTTTGATATTAATCACCCATCATTTAGCAATGATCCTCGCAATGTCAAACTTGGCTTAGCAACTGATGGATTTAGTCCTTTTAATATTGCAATGGGAAGTAGTAGAAGCATATGGTCTGTAATCTTAATTTTCTATAATCTCCCCCCATGGCTTTCTATGCATCAATCATTTTTGATGTTGTCCCTTCTTATCAATGGACCAAAATCACCTGGAAATGATATTGATGTATACCTCCAACCATTAATTGATGAATTGAATATGTTGTGGGATGGCATCAACACTTTTGATGCTAATGTAGGGGAAATATTTTGTATGAGAGCAATGCTTTTGTGGACAATTAGTGATTTTTCAGCATATAGTATGTTGTCTGGTTGGAGTGCTAAAGGTTACAAGGCTTGTCCTTATTGTCATGTTGACCACATATCCATTTACCTCCCATACAGTCGAAAGTGTGTGTATCTTAGGCATCATCATTTTCTACCTAAGGATCACCCTTGGCGTGTTGATAAAAGGAGCTTTAATGGATATGAGGAAAATGAGCCTGCTTCTCAACCTCTAGATGGGGAACAAATCCAACATATCTGGAACAATTATGATAACATTGTATTTGGAAAGTTTTCGAATGATGACTCACGAGGCCGACCTAAATTACCTGAAGGGTGGGAAAAGAATAGTGTATTTTTTGATCTCCCTTACTGGAGCTCATTGCTGGTATGACACAATCTAGAGGTGATGCATATTGAAAAGAACATAAGTGAAAATATTTTGGGATGGTTACTAGAAAAAGATGGTAGTAGCAAGCACAATATTAAAGCTAGATTAGATTTGCAACACATGAAGATACATAAATCATTGTGGACTAGAATTTCAACAACTTATAATACTAGGGAGCATCCTCATGCAATTTATAGCTTGACTATTGAAGAAAATGAAAACCTATTGTCTATTTTAAAGGACATCAAACTTCCACAGGGGTTTTCTTCAAATTTTTATTGTATGGTTCAGCTTGAAGAAAGGAGGTTAGTGGGTATGAAGAGTCATGATCACCACATAATGCTACATCATCGTCTTCCTATTGCTATAATAAAAGCATTGACATAGCCTGTGAGAAAAGTCATAATAGAATTTTGTGTTTTCTTCAAAGAATTATGTGCAAGGGTCATAAATGTTGAGAAAATGAAAGAGTTAGACAGAACATTCTTGTCATAATGTGCACACTCGAAAGGATTTTTCCTCCTGCATTTTTTGACGTTATGGTCCATTTAGTTATACATCTTGCAACTAAAGCTAAATTTGCTGGACCAGTCCAATTTAGATGGATGTATCCAATTGAAAGATATTTGTATACATTGAAAAACTGCATTCATAATAAGAGTAGACCAGAAGGTTGTATTGTTGAGGGATACTTAGTTGTGGAAGTGAGCATATTTTGTAATAGATACTTGCATGATGTTGAAACCAAGCTACATAAACCTGTAAGGTACCAAGATGGTCCACTAGGAGCATCAATTATTGTGACCATTACTCAAGAAGAATTACATCAAGCTCAACATTTTATCTTGCTTAATACTGAGGAAGTTCAACCTTATGTCAAGTAAGTATTAAGTTGGTTAATTTTAATTAAACCCTGCATTTGACTAATATCATCTGATTTTACATGTATATGAATATGACACACAATGATCATTTGAGGTGCCAACACACTGATTGGGAAGATTTTACATTACACCTGTATCACTACCAAACATTTGTAAGATGGTTTGAAGATCATGTAAGACAATAGATTAGTTTGATATCAACATATTGCTTCTCCTTACACATTTCTTTGTTTTTTTTATATTGTCTAGGTTTCTTCTTTGAAGAGTTTTGCTTCACTTCCTAAACCTATCCAATACTTGTCTAGACCTCCTAAGATAGGTGTTTATTCCTACAAAAGTTATTTTGTAAATGGTTACACATTTGATTGTCAAGATGTAGACAGAAATCGTGTCACGCAAAATAGTGGCATTGCTACATATGGTCCTGATGGTGAAGTGTATTATGGATTTTTAGATGACATTCTTGAGATCCACTACCATAGAATGAATCCTTACTATCTTTTCAAATGCTCTTGGTAAAGTAATGATGAGGAAGGGTTTTTAGTTGATGATTTTAACATTTCATATGTTGACACAAGTAAGCGGAGCTTTGAAGATGAACCATATATTTTCCCAGAACAAGTATATTATTCGATGGATCCTATAGATGAAAATTGGAGTATAGTGTGTCATTGGAAACCTAAAAATGCCTATACTCTACATGTGCCCATTGATGAACAAAACAATGAACACTTGGGTAGAAGTTATGAGCCACTTCTTCATTGTGGATTGGATGATGTCAATGATGTCACATGGACTAGGTGTGATATACCTAGGAAAGTAAAAAAGTTCATGAAAATGTATTCAAAGAAATTTTACAACCTAAAAAGAGGAAGAGATTAGAGGTATGATTAATTTAATGATGTGCATGTTATATATTTGGTTTCTTTTAAGGATTGGTGAATTTTTTAATTCATACATTAATATTAGAAATGGTTGTTTTATATTTTATTTATAGAGTCATGCCTCCTAAAAAAATGCACAAGTCCATCAATAAAATATCAAGAAAGCAAAATCATGATGCTGAAGGCGCAATTAGAAAGTAGAGTTAGTGAAAATCTGAATTTATTTGATTTCACTTTACCTTTTCATTTTTGCTTTAAAATATTTAACTTTTGTTATTATTGCTATCATCTTCAAATCTTGAAAAGTAAGGTGAAATTAGGAGCAAAATTTCGTCTGATATTTGTTCCAAATCAAACTCAAGTATAAATCAATGTGTTTTCTAGGTCATTTTCTTGTTTCTTCAGTGCAACAATCATTCTTTGTTGTTAAAATGTGAATTAAATGTACTTATTGAGTTTGGTTTAGTTTTTGCATGTTCTGTATCTCATCAAATGGTTTCTAATCCTTGTCCTCTCATTGTTATTACAGTATCAAATAGAGAAACTCTCGTTGTCTCTTCCTACAAAAAATGTGTTCATAGATAGCAAAAAATGTTTTGCAACCTTTGAAAAGGATCCATTTGAGGAACGCTTGAGCGAGATCAAGTCAAGTAATATGTTTTTTCAGCAAGTGTATGTCTATTTCTATCACAATATCTAACTTATTTTAGCACAATTAGGAACAAAACGTCCATCAAGATCTAATATTTTGGATGAAGATATGCCAATTGCTGAAACATATAGAAAATTCCAAGATTCTGGTATGTCATAGTCTACCGATTGATAACATTCTATTATGTGTTCTCTATAACTGATTTTTTCCTTTTACTAATGCGCGCTATTGTATATGTTTAGGTAAGTCTATCTTTGGAAATTCTTCCCCAAACATGACCAAGCAAAACATGCATCAAATTAGAAAAACAAAGTCCATTCAACATGATCTTCAAGCCTCAGATTGTGACTCGACTCCAAGGACTATTGTTCTAGGTTTTTTATTTATAATACACCCACCCACCTATTCTATTTTGTACTTTATAGAACTTATGCCTTTCTACTATGTGTGCAATATTTAATGCATTTAGATAAGTCAGTATATGGTAAAGTTGCTTCGAGTAATGTCAAAGAAAGCATGCATTTAAATCCGAAGAGGAAGTCCATGCAAAGTGGTATTGTTCCTTCATAGCATGGTGCATCTTCAGGCACAAAAAATTGAATATTTTTCTAATTAATACACCCACCCACCCAATCTATTTTGTGTTTAGATAAGTCTGTGCTTGCAAAGTCAGCCATAAATAGTGCGAAGACAAGAATGCAACAAAAGAATAAAAAGAAGTCTATTCAGAATTATGCAGTGGATCATGGTGCAACTCCATTGACTGACGCTTTAAGTATTTTAATATTAAATACAAACAACCACTCATTTGATTTTATATTCTATAGAAATGTTTCTTTACATCAAGGTGTATTATTGAATATATTTAGGTAACTCTATGTATGGGAAATTTTCTCCCAAAAGAGCCAAGTGGGTATGTATTACCCAAGAAGAGATTGAAGAATATGGAGAAATGTGTGAATCTCCCTTGGGCTTTGATATGTGTGATGATGTTACACATGACTATCATCCACATGAAAAACCAAGTGAGTTGTGTCTACTTGTATGTGTTAATTTCTATGATTATCTCTAGTTCTAAAGGTCATTGCAAATTTAATATTGTGATTATGACTTAAATGTTCAAGGAACCTCATTTTTTAGGTGATTCATTAGCTCCAGTGGGAGAATGCACAGTAAATGAAGATGGGTTGTCTATCCATGAAACTTCCAAGGATCATGTTGGAGGTAACATTCTTTTTTTTAAATCAAGGTACACACCTATGTGCCACTAGTCCTCAACGAAAGGTTGGTGGTTAATTCCCAAGTGTTTAGTTCCTTTTTTGTCTAGTTCCTTTTGTGCCACTAGTCCTCAGCGGAAGGGTGGATGCTTAAGTATTTTTTCTATCTCACCTATATTTGTTTTCAACCTGTTTATAATGAAACAAGATGAAGATATTCTTGAAGAGGACCCACCCACCTATTTTATTATTTGCTTTATATAACTTATTCCTTTCTACTATATGTGCAATATTTAATGTGTTTAGATAAGCATGTGGATGGGGAAGCTACTCAAAGTAATGTTAAAGCAAGCATGCATTTAAATATGAAGAGGAAGGTCATGCAAAATGGTATTGTTGCTTTAGACTATGATGCATCTTCAAGTACAACAAATTATTTATTTTTCTGATTAATACACCCATCCACCCAATCTATTTGGTTTTTAGGTAAGTCTATTCTTGAGAAGTCAACCTGAAATAGTGCCAAGACAAGAATGCAACAAAATAAAAACAAGAAGTGTATTCAGAATGATGTAGGGGATCATTGTGCAAATCCATTGACTGATGGTTTAGGTATTTTGATATTAAATGCACACAACCACTCATTTCATTTTGTATTTTATAGAACTATTCCTCACATTTATGTGTGTTATTGAATATATATTTAGGGAAGTTCGTGTATGGGAAAGTTTCACCAAAAAGAGCCAAGAGGGTATCCATTACCCTCGAAGAGATTGAAGAATATGGAGAAATGTGTGAATCTCCCTTAGGCTTTGATATGAGTGATGATGATACATGTGACTATCATCCACATGAATATCAAACTGACTTATGTGTCTATTTGTATGTGATAATTTATATGATCATCTCTCATTCTAAAGGTCATTACAAATTTAATATTTCAATCACCACTTAAATGTTTAAGGAACTTTTTTTAGGTGAGTCATTAGCTCTATTGGTAGAATGTGAAGGAAATGAAGATGAGTTGTTTGTCAATAGAACCTCAGAGGATCGTGTTGGAGATAACATTCTTTTCTTTTGTTTTCTCAAGGTTCACACCTAGGTTCCACTAGTACTCAAAGGAAGGGTGGTTGTTAATTCCCAAGTGTGTAGTTCCTTTTTGTGTCCTAGGTGGATGCCTCAAGTCTTTTTCATATCTCGCCTATTTTTTTTCAACTTGTTTATAATGAAAAAGATGATGATAATCTTGAAGACGAATTGCATATGGAAGAACAGATGACAACTAATAAAGTAAATCAACACCAACTAAGATGTGAAGCAGGTTATGCAATTCAACTAAATTGAAATTGAAATACTTGTCATTTACAATTGAAATTGTTAATATTTTAGAATTCGCCAAGAAAAAAGGGGGATGCAGAACAAACAAAGTTTTTTCCCCCAAGAAAGGGGAAAAATGGAAATGTGTTGTTTGCAAAGACTTGGGAATTCCTGTTGGAGATAATGCTTTCAAGCTAGCAGAATGGATAGGCATACATGCTCAGCGCATAAAGTATTTTCCTATTGTTGAAACTTGGGGAGAAAAGCATGAGAAAAGTTTTTTCAATATGTTGGCTTCTATTAATGTATGCAACATATCTAATTTCAATATCACTAATCATTGTAGTTTGAGTTTATGTCATTTATATATTGCTCTGTAAACTTTTGAGTAGGATGATTTTGAATTTGTAATGGCTGACGAGAATACCCAAGCTCCACTGGATGGAGTTGTTTTGTGGTGCAAGAATAGAGTCCAACACGATATTAGATTGTGGAGGTGCAAATTAAAACAAAGGTATTATCATGTTGACAAGTCCTTTGAGGAACAACCTAAAATGTGCATGGACAACAGGGTTTCTGATGCTAAACGGGAAGAGTTGTTACATTATTGGGACAAAGAAGAAACTAAGGTGAGGTTACATTGTTACATATATATTTCATATAAACACAAAAGTTTCATGACTATTTTTAAACATTTTAGCTTGTAGCAACTAAAAATAAGGCTAGCCGAAGTGTAGCGGGAGCCACATATACTGGTGGACCTATTTTGATTGCAACCCTTCAACACAAATAAGTCAGACTTTGTTAATATTCTTGTCTAGGATGTTTTCATTTAGATTTAACTAGACCTAACACATTCTCATTGATTTACCATATTTGAAATGTTTAGAAGGAAAAAAATGGAGAACAACATACTGAATATAAGGCATATTTTTATGCTCATGTGAATCAAAATGATAAATTTCCAAATGAGAGGACAAAAGTTTTACTTGTAAGTGTTAATAAATAAAACTTGTTTCTTAAATAACTTTCAAGTATTTGATACATTATCATTTACTTTTTTGGTATATTAGAGGCATGTTGTGCATTCATGTGTGGAAAGAGGAGTTGACTAGATACAAGATCCAATAGAGTTTGGATCTATTTTGGATGAAGTTCATGACCCACATTGTGGAGGGTGGAAGGGGATATGGTGTCGCGTAGATATTTGAAGAAATGGAAAGGCAAACAAGATCTACACTCAACTGTCATAAATCTTCAACAACAACTAGAAGATAAGACCAGAAAATTGGAAGATAAGGACAAAGAGCTTGTTGAAGCTAAATCTATAATAGTGAGACTGGTATAACTTGTACATCATCTATATGTTGGTTAAATCTATATCCTACTCACTTTTATTTTCATATCACTAGGAGAAAAAACTCAGCAAGATGCATCTGATGGAAAGATGGGATGCACTATGTCAAAAAATGCTCAATAGATTGACAATGAAGTATTTCATGCTTTCATATAACAAATTGTGTTTAGGAGTAAACATCGCAGAAAAAATAATGTATATGTGTTTTCTTAATTTGTAGGGCCAATTTTGACGCATGTTGCATGCTTCTGCTTCATCAAAAAATGAAGATTCTTCTTAATTCTTAGAAATTTAATAAAAATTTATTTGTCATCCATCATATCATGTTTTAGACATAGTGGATATAGTTGAAGGACATGCTATCTAGACATTTCCATAGTTATATGTTACTTATAGATGATCCTACATTATTTGTTTGTTATATATCTAATAAATAGATAATTTTCAGACATTTCATTGCACTATTGTTACTATAATGGTTTGGTGACATATTTCCTAATGGTTGAATGTGTAATTATCTAGCATGTGATACATGTCCTATTTGGTTGACATGCATGGTATTAATGATACTTTGGATGTCCTTGCTCCTTGTAATATAAGGAAAAATTGTGTTCATCTTGTATATAAATCTTGGGGAATAGAGTTCCTCCTCAATCCTGTTGGTACAAATCTTTGGGACATTGCCACTGCTGACTTTTATCTACACACCTGACGATTTTGAGAAATGTATGTATATGTAGATGTGAAAGTGGAAGGAGTGGAGAGGGAGACAAAGACAACAAAGTACCTTTTTTGTCATAGTAACCCTACTATTTATTAGTACTTTTCTTTTTTCCTCTATAATGTCAACCATTACATTGGATTTGTCAGTCAAGCAGGGTACCACCAAGGATTGGGTTTATAATTGGTTTGACTATCTTCTCATAGTCTTGGCATTGCTACAATTTCATACTAGTTCTTGATATTATAATATGTTTAAAGATAATCTAAGTTGGACAAACAACATCTAACTTATCCTGATCTCTGTTATAGACCCAGAGATATTTCTCTTCACCAGGGACATTTCCTTCTGAGGATGCCAAATGAATTTTGGAGAAAGCCTCTAATACTCATTTCAAATGTAAGCACACATTTTCTAATGCAATCCATTGTCCCTTTATTATCTTTCTCTCAACTCTAATATATGAGAAAGACTAGAGAAATATACTATGCAAACAAATGCCAGACTTCCATCCTTAGAATCTACTAGTTCCCTGATTTGGTTTCCCCTTTTGTACTATGCTTCTTTCATAGGTGTGTTTATTATGGCGATGGTTAGCCCATCAAGACAGTCACTTCCATCATCATCTCGGCTGTCATCCTTGGTACTTCATATCACTAGGAAGTCACACTACTCATTCTTTTTGAAGAGAAGCCCATAACATAGATCTTGATGAAGGTATGGACACGTAAGTTATCATGTATGCATTGTGAATCCAAAAGTAGTCATGGAATTTGCCTCTGTGATGCTAGTTACCCTCTGTAACTGGTGTTGTTATTTTTGAAGCTAGCATCTATAGTAAGAGTACGCAGTGAGTATAAGGGGATGGTAAGGATAGAAAGAAACTCGGTGCATATCCTAAGCCAACTTTTGCTGCATTTTTACTACTTTCCTGTGTTCAAATCTATTCATGTTCTACTTTATTTTCTGGTCTCTAGACATGAGAGTGTGTAGATATTCAGGCGACTTCAACTGTTATTCTTTGGTCTGTATCCTCTATAATCAACTTTTGATATGGATGACTTAGAACCCCAATGCTCTTTGCAGGATAAGGTTTGCTCCAAATAGTTTAGATTTAGTATGTAGTTAGGATGTTATTTCTTTAATGATCATACATTTTATTAACCTTTATTGGTTTAATTTATCATAATGAACCAATTTTATTAAGGTCATGTTACATATTTGGATTCCTATTTTTTTGTAGATAAATATGAAAGACCTTGGATATCTCTGCAATGTCGTTGCATTGAAGTTTCACAAGGAGCCCTTTGTAAGTTAGACATTTGATTGTATTCAACATTGTATTTACACTCCTACTTCAAATGGTTGATTTATTTTTTTCCACTTATTTTTAGAAATTCCTATAGGCTTCTTGGTTTAAGTATTATCCATCATTCTAACATTCAGTCCATGTAAATGATTAAAAGCTTTTATTTGGACTGGTACATTTGGCTATGTTGTAGATTTGTTCGCATACTCAATATCATTCTTGTGATAATTGAAACAATGGTATGGCTAAGTTTCTTATTTAAGGCTTATTCGGCTTCTTCCATCCTGATATTCATATCACTATCAAGTATTCTTTAACAGTCCCCTTCTATAACCCTAAATAGAACAATGTCTTTCTATGAGCTGATCAAGAGATTTAATTCGTACTTGCCTATGATCTTCCTCGAGTTTGGACTTTGTCGTAATGTTTGTCATCATGGGCTCCGCTTTCAAGAAGGAGAGACAACACTTTCTACTGGTAGTGTATTGGAACATCATTTCCACTATTTTCATTGCACCCTTCACCTTCTACTTTGAGAGGTTTATAACTCACTGTGGCTTCATTTCCACTTGGTAATCTACCTGATTCTTGTTTCCTTGTTCTTTCAGTTACTATTTTCGAGTATATTTAAAATATATAGAATATCCACGTGATTTCATTATGTTGTGGGGTGGGATCAACATGAGGGATGAATGAGAAAGATCACTAAGAAAAGAAACACTTGGGACTGCATTCATGGACCTTAGGGAAATAAGGGGTGAATTAACTAGCTAGTTTGCAGAGATCTTAGGATTCAATAATTCAACATTTTACTTAGGTACCATATATGGTTTTCCTAAACCTTTGAATATCTCTAGATCTAGGTGGTGATTGCAACATGCTTGTTATGTGCACACCTTTCTACTTCTATTCTATATCCATACATGTTAATTACATATTCATGCCTAGAGTCACTTAGCCCAAGGCAGCTGGCCTAGAAATAACTAGCATGCATGTTGAGTAAGAGGAAACAACATAAAAGATGCCCCCACCAGCTGCAACCAGTAGATGACATAGTGACCCACTGCATATAAATATCCCATAAGATACATATTTCTTATTTAGATGGCCATTATCTATTGCTACATGTTGGTGACTGACCGATCATACTTATAGCTGTAAAACAAGGCCAAAGTTGACCATCCAATGCTTTTTGAAGATAAAGTTTTTTTGATCGGTCAAAACTTGTGCTTCTTTTTTTTGCATTATTTTGTAAAGTGTTAGATGTACATAGATTTGTATATATGAGCTTTACAATGTGGTATGGAACTGTACAGAGAACTAAAAACAAAAAATGAAATGTTTTGAAAAGCATCAACATTCCAGCTCCATGACTTCTGAAGATATAGACAGGAAAACTTGAACACCATATGCTATCATCATCTAAGCATCATTAAAGCCTCAATGTGCACCATATGGAAATAACATAATCCACCATGTACACCTTAGTATATAAGCTTTGCAAAAAAATGGGAACCAATTCGCTAGCTCTGAATCCAAACGAAGCTCCAAGCCCAAAGCTATGTTCATCAAGCAACAAGCCTCAGATACTTCATAATACTGAAACATGATGGCAAGAAACCCATCCAACAAGGCTATGCAAAAAGGAACTAGAGACGTCTCTGCCACTCCTTTAAGGATAAGCACATCCACTCATAGGTCAAGACAAGAAACAAAAAAACCATAGAAATTACAAGTATCTCCATTCCATGAAGCAAAAGAAGCAAACGATACCACATCCTTAGAAACTCTAGAAGACCAAGGAGCAGAGGAAAAGGGAACAAACAACCATAAAGATATCTTCAGGAAACATAGCACTGCAGCTCCTTAGTAACCACAAAAAAACCATCAAACCAGAAGAGGGGCACTGATTCATGCAAACCATAAAACACACTCTTCCACCAAAACCAAAACAAAGTAGAAGAACCAGGAGGCATAAGCAACTCCATGAAAATGAAGGATATCTTGAATGAGGTTTGCACTCCACTCATATTAGCTCTCCCTCAAGATACATAAGCACAGATCCATAGGAACACAAGAACAGCCAACTCAATAGAACCGTTATAGAGCTCCAGCCTAAAGATTAGATACATCAACTAGAGAGCCTCAGAGACTTCACTTATCCTAGATGCAAGATAACCAAAAAGCAAAACCTTTGAACAAAGCTAAGCAGAAGCTGACCTAGATAGATCTTTGTCACTCCTGGGGGATAAGATCTTCCACTTATAGGTTAAAAGAGATATACAGAAACAAAAAAAATCATAACTCTCAACTAGACCAAACCAGCAGAAACTGACCAACAAACATAAAAAAACTCTCCAGGTGGCCAACAACAACCCACTAAGAAGATATCCTAAAAACTTATCATAGCAGCTTCTCTCGATCCTTGGTAAACTTACCAACTGACACATTAAAGGACTACTGATCTCCACAAAGAAAAACCATAAGGCAAAGGAAGAAGTTACCTTGAGTGAGCTTTGCCACTCCCCATGGGATAAGCTCCTCCCCCAAGTTACCAAGTAAAGCTATCTATAAATCTAGAACGCCCAACAGAAACACAACTAGAACCATTAGGTATGTCTTTCAAGCAAGATATCAACATCAGAGCAAATACTTTTCCAAATCTGAAAACTATCATAGGAAACATTATGATGAACCATTGTGTTCCTTTCAGCCCATGAATGATACATAACCAATGGAATAACAATCTTTGCCTCCTTCTCCTTAAAACAAATAATATCATGCCAGTTTGTGGGCATAGTAATCAACCAACCTTTTTTAATTGACAGGTTCCATATGTCGCATGAAAACAAGCAATTAAAGCAAATATGTTCAGTATCTTCATAATCATTCCTGCATAGAAAGCAAATAGAAACAACAGGGATGCTTGTTCTCCTAAGGTAGTCAGACGTGGGCAATTTGTTAAGCTTCACTTTCCACAAATGAACACTGATGTTCATGTGACCATTACTCTTATAGATCCAACTAAAACAATCATCTTGAGCACCTTTACTTATAATATGATCCCACACAAGCTTAAGAGAGACTTTGGTATTCCCTTTGAACAGAGTGTGATCATCAACCTCAGGACGAATCTTGACATTGCTCACAATGCTCTTCAGAATGTGATCACACCTTGAAGGAGGGATAGACCATTTTCCTTCAGAGATGATGCAGCTAAGATAGGCCTCATGAGTAATACCCGCCCTGATAATCATGTTTCTATCAACAAAGTTTGAGATAAACTTATGATTTACCCAAGGGTCTTGCCAAAACTTGAACCCTTTACTTGAGCCTATCTTGAGTTTGATCAAGTCCAGCAAATTGTCTCTAGATTTCACTAAGTTATTGAGCATCCATGATGAATTAGAGGATTGATCAACACTCTAAAAGGAGCCTTTTCTTAAATATTTTGCGCCAATCCATTTGGCCCAAAGAGAATCTTTCTTACTAGCTACATTCCATGTATTGATCAGAAGGCAGGCTTTAGAAACTTCCTTGATTTTTCTAAGGCCCAAGCCACCCTCCTTTTTAGGTAAAGTTACTTGTTCCCATTTAACCAAGTGAATGTTTCTCTTATCATCTGATTGACCCCAAAGAAAGTTCCTACAAATTTTATCAATCTTATCCAAAATAGAAGAGCGTAAAGGAAAAGCAAACACCCAATAAAGGTGCATGGTTGAGAGAGTGGAATTAACCAACTCGAGTTTCCTTGCCAAAGATAGGCATTTGGATTTCCAACCTTCTATTTTGAAGAAGGCACTACTAGAGTATGTGTCCCAATTCTTTGTTTGGTTTCATAGTAATGCATTTGATTTTGCGATGTAGAGTGATTAGTAACTGTACCTTGTGTATTTTGATGATAATCCTCCTATAGTTGTTAAAGATTAACTTTGTGAGAATTGATTAACATACATGCCAATCAATCTATCATTCTTTAATGATTTGTCACTTTGTTGAAGAGATGATTAGTAACAATTGTGACATTGTTTCAGGCAAGTGCTCAACCAGAACTACTATATGGGAGCAAAGATGACTTGAGCTAGCTTCTCCTCGGTGTTGTTCAACATGCTCCTAGTGACCTACAAGAGAAATGTAGATAGCACACGCTGCAAATTGAGATATCCAGAAGTAGCCTAAAGAAAAACCTCTAGCATATGATGGAGGAGAAATGTAGCTCATTTATGGAGGTCTGGAGGCTTTTGCAAGGTTTGGATCAAGGGGGCAGTGCTTGGCATTCACCTTCTGCTGAGGTTCTGAATGGATATGGGGTATGGATTGGAAAATGACAATCTTGTGTGTGTGCATAGACAAGATAGTGATACACGCCTTTCATTTGACCTCACACCTTCTCAGGAAGAATGCTTGCTAAGGTTACAAGTATGTATTGCAGTTTCCTATGACAAAGGTTGCACACTAGAAAGCCATGAGGGCTTTGTAGAAGACATGTTTTTCTGGTACACAACTCCATAGTTTGATATTAGAGCAATGGAAAGAAATGGTTTGCAAGGGAAAGACCCTTCTATAGATTTTAGGGGTGGCATTTTCATATCATTGGAAAGACCCTTCTATAGATTTTAGGGGTGACAGTCTGTATTTCAATAGCCTACTACATAAAGAGGAAGGTGATCTGCAATGACAATGTATCCCTTTGTTGTAGCTGGTGTAAACATTCCATTTACTCTTATACATATGCTAGATCTGCAATCAATGAAGGCAAGAACCATGGCAACAACAAATTTTTGGAGGTCTGTAGCTTTGGTGATGTGTTCATTTGCACACTGTAAGAACCATGGAAACAACAAATTTTTGGAGGTCTGCAGCTTTGGTGATGTGTTCATTTGCACAATTTTATATTGACCTGTTTCACAAAGGAGGTGGAGGATTATCTTGAATAGGTTGTTTGAGAACTGATGGCCAAAGGAGGTTTAGATTATACATATTGGATATCATGATAGAACTCTCCATCAATCTTTTAAGATTGTGTACTATTGTGTTTGTGTAACACCCCTGACCTGTATTATGGCCTAACCCTAGATGTTTTGTTTAAGTAAGTTGCTTACAACTTGTTCTTATCTTTTGAAAAGTAATTAAGGCCTTTGCGATGTATTATTTTCAAAAATTGAGCTTATATGCAAACTATGTGTGCATTATGTGATAGAAAAGTGCAATTACCCAAGATGAGAGGTTATGTTGCAAATGTTACATGATGAATGTATTCTAAGTGTTTTGTATGTCATGAAAGAGAATATGATGCTAAGTGGTAGCTTGTGCAAAGCCTAAAACCTAAGTGAGAACTTGTGTAAATAATGCTAAGTGCTTGGTACATCAATTGTAGTACAAATTGTAATATATACAGAATGTAGGGTTGATGTGCAAATTACCACCTCTAGATTTTTTTTACTCTTTCCTAGTATTATCTAGAGGAGAGAGAGAGGAGGAGAATATATGTTTGAATTATCTTAAAATAGATAGTACCTTTAATAAATGAAGAAAACAAGAAAGTAGATAAGTTGAAGTTATACACATGAGCCATATCGATTGTGGACTTAAGAAAGGAGTACCTATCGGCCATAGAACCATAAGGAGAGTGTCCTATCAGTTTGTGGAGCTTTAGTTTGGCCCATGACACGCAAGAAACTTCATGGAAATAATAAAGCATCGATTTGCTTTTGCCTTGGAAATGATGGAATTGATTATAATAATAAGTTAGTGGAATGAGACTTGCATTAGAAGACAAAGAGCCGATCTTTATCCCCTACTTTATCCTTTTTTCATGGAACGATAATAGTAGCATGCATGCAAGAGTAGGTGTCGACCTTGCGTGCCTAGTTGGCATGAAGTACCTTAAGTTAATGACATCTATGACACTCTTTTCTATAAACCTCAAGTATAAATTCCTTGACCTTCATTTGTTGGCTAGATTTTCGGATCTAGCAAGTGACTTTCCTCTTGTATCGTGCAACATCTTTCCTTGAGTCACCCATAGTGAAGAGAGTGGAAAGGTGAGGCTTGGTATCAGCCAAGTAGGAAAGATATTAGCCAAAGTAGGTTGAAGCAACCAAGTGAGGTGATATCACCCAAGATTCTTGGAGATATCGTGTAAGATCTTGGAGCTCAAGTCTTGGATCTTGGAGAATGCTCATCTTCAACCTTGGAATGTGTGGAGTTGAAGCTTGGATCTTGGAAGCTCTTTGAGAGGCAGGTTATAAAACTTAAACCCTTCAATTTTATTATCCTTCTTCAATGTTGTTCAATTTGTTGATTAAATACAAAATTCAGATTTCCTTTGATCAATTGATATAAACATGAGTTCCAATATGTAATTAGGACTGTTATCCATAGGTTTGAATTAATTAATGATCTTGAGGATGGTGGTAATGACATCATCATGGAAAATCCGATATGGGTTGAGGACTCTTGGAACCCGATATGGGGTCTATCGAAATCAATACAATACAAGGTCAATGGCAGATTCGACTGTCAAGACCTCACCTTTCTCTGTCAGTACGAGAACACTTAGGTAACACTTAAGTTTAGGATAACATCTAGTGTTTGTTGTAAGTAGCTATGTTGGGGTATAGACACAACTTTGCTACAGATTTACTGTCGTAGAATGTACTTTCTTTGGGATAGGACCACTTAGCTTTCCCGGATTATCAGGATGTCCACTGAGCGATCATGTTTTGATTTTATCAAGAAGTACACTGAGAAACCTAATGTATTTGGGGGGGTGTCTACTAAGCACCCTTATCTAGTTTGGGAGCCCACTGAGTACCCTTATATTATCACATATTCAAAAATATGCATTCCAAGCAAAACTCATTTCACAATTCCACAAATGTTGACATTGAATGGATCTATGGACTGGGCAACTACATGATAATATTGATCTTGCTTAATTTGGTATATTACTTTATCTTTAACATCAACCAAGCTACAAGAAAGAATTATATCAAATGCTACAAAGAAAATCATAATTGCATTTATCAGATACTTTCATATTCACTGAAACACATAGATCACTTAGATTCACAATCTCTTGTCATCATCATACTTGGGTATTCAAACTCTTCATTCATCACTGAGTATTCTCATCACTTAGAAGATGATTATCACCTCTAGGTCATCAGACCCAGATATTTGTTCACATAGTCTACATAGCTCATTGAACCTGTATTACATAGCCACATAGCTTATTGACTTTGTATCACATAGCCACATAGCTCTTACTTAGCCATGCTTATTACCTTATGATACTTACATAGTGATTATATCATGACATCGACAATTTCAACACATGCCTTAATCATGAAATACATAAGGAACACATCCCCCCTAATGAATTAGGGTTATAATCATCCAATTAGGGTTTCATGATTACATTAGCAAAGATTAAGCCCTAACTCATACTCCACTCATCTTAGGAGTATTAGTGTATACTAATTACATACTTATTTTTCAAATCTTAGTTTCTCTCTCATCCTCACTAGGATGTAAATTGCTTAACTCATATCTTTATGATCTACATACTCATTATTATCAAGTTGAGTTAAACTCATCATGTCTCAATATCATATTCAACACTTAGAAACTCTTAATAATTAAGAACATGCCTACCATATCAAGTAGCATGATTGATAATGCCATTTTATTATTTTTAAAGATGCATATATCATCTAAACAAGTATTCGATTTGATCATGTGGTGAAACCACATCCTTATATCGGGTATAGGGCATATCCGTTAACATTATATCGTGTAACCATGTTGGTTAAGTATCACTCTACCTTTCTCATCTTAAGTCCATTTCTTACTATGTATGGATTAAACCACTACCCTTATGTTCAGTATAAGAGTGTATATAATGTACTAGGGCACACCATATCGTGTATACTATTATGGTCATACCATATCTCATACAACAATATTATTTTTGTTCTTCACCTTGGTTGGTCATATTCATTCTTAAACTTCCATATAGGTCTCTCATGATATTGAGTAGCCTCTTGGATTTCCATATCAAGTTCCATCTTGGGTTAACATATTGTGAACCCTCTTGGATATCACCTTGGACTTTCATATCGTGTACCTACAAAGTAGTACCATGTTGCCATATCGTGTTTCTATGTTAACCATCATATTGGTTTACCTATCCTAGATACGATATCGGGTTTCACCTCTAGGTATCGTATCGTTTACCCTCATGGGTTTACCATATCATGTAGGTGTATTGGGCACCATATCGGGTATAGGTTTTGGGCATCATATCGGTCATGTATATTGGGCATCATATCAGTTTGCCTCATGGATTCACCATATCGGGTACCCATAAATATTGGTATCTGATTACCAAATTGTGTAGCCATTAATGATAAAAACCTTGAACTCAAAGCAAGACAAGATGGACACCAAGTTGTTCTTTAACTCGACACAAAGTAAATAGAGAGTATCAAGTTTCAAAGGATAAAAGCATATCAGGTTCTTAGGGTATCACTCATATTGGGCAAAGGTAATGCTTGACCCTAGTATCGTGTTCAAGGTAAAACGTAGGGGTATTCCATATCATTCATAGGGCTTGTCTTACAAGGTGTGATCTACTTTATCCTTTCAGGTTCATCAATAAATGGGTTGATGAAAAGGATTTCTTGTATATTGTCTAAGAAGTGTGGAATACTGATATCAAAGGTTTTTTGATGTTTATGATGTACAAGAAGTTCAAAATGTTGAAAAATCATCTTGTTGAATGGAATCACAGTTCTATTGGTAACTATTTTTGTGATGCTAAGATAAAGAGGAATCTAGCTATGTCTTCTCAAGAGCGTACTGATCTAAATCCTTTAGACCTGAGCTTGTCTCTAAAAACAACATTCTTAGAAAAATGGCT
Organism: Alisma plantago-aquatica; assembly: GCA_963693085.1. Lineage (NCBI taxonomy): Eukaryota > Viridiplantae > Streptophyta > Magnoliopsida > Alismatales > Alismataceae > Alisma > Alisma plantago-aquatica. Next base: position 1,081,793,435 of record OY856413.1, on the reverse strand, counting down.
CATGAAGCATCTCTTAAGGAGGAATGTCTTTTTAGATAGAAGTCTCGTGTTCAATGGATTAAATGTAGTGATTCAAACTAGACATTTGTCTATTCTTCCTTAAGAACTAGAATGCATAGAAATAACATTAGAAGTCTTAATGTTGAAGGTATTGCTACTAGTGATGTTTCTGTCATTTGGCACTATGTTTCTAAGAACTTTGAGAATATTTTCAATGATTCCTCGAGTGGTGGGGTTTTCCATTGTGATTAGACTAGTCCCAAGTGGACTCCTCAGCATAAAAGAATTCTTAAGAAGCATGTTTCAGAAGAAGAAATTGAAGAGATCATTATGGCCCCAAATTCTGACAAGGCCCATGGGCCTGATGGCTTCAATGTCATCTTTCTGAGAAAACTTGGGGTATTATTAAAGAACATGTCTTCTCGGGCATTATAGAATCCATTGCTAATGGTAAAATGCTTATAGAAACCAACAATACTTTTATTTCTCTTATTCATAAAGGTGATGACAGTAGATTGATTAAGAGTTGAAGACCTATCTCTCTATGCAATACAGTTTACAAATTCATTTCTAAACTTTTAGTAATTAGACTTTAAAAAATCATGTCAGGTATTATTTGTCTGAACCAATGTGCTTTCATCAAAGGTCAGAGTATTCAAGATGCTATTCCCTTGACAAATGAGCTCATCCTTGATTTTAATAAAGCTAGTTCAAAAGATAAAATGTGTTTCAAAGTGGATTTATTGATGGCGTATGATTCTGTTAGCTGAAGTTTTTTATTCTCTGTGCCCTACAAGATTGGTTTTCCTTTTAGATGGATCATATGGATTGAGGAGATTTTTTTTGTTGACATATTATCAAGTTCTTGTCAACGGAGAACCTAGTGCAAGATTTCACCAATCTAATGACATTAGGCAAGGGGACCTGGTTGCCCCTTATCTTTTTGTCATTGTTATGCATGGCCTATCTGAGTTGATTAAGAAGGAAATCTCTAATACTTCTATGACTTCCTTGAAAGCTTTAGATTCTTTTGACATTTCTCATATTATTTTTGTTGATGATCTTATGGCATTCTTGGAGGCAATTGAATCTAATGCGAGATCTATCAAGGATATTTTTGAATCTTTTGGTGTTATATCTAGAATTAGAATTAATGCTAGAAAGAGTTCTATTATCTTTAACAAGAGTTTGCCTAAATAGGATATTTTGAATATCCTTGGATTTCCTGAATGTATTCTT